>JAVLUX010000034.1:30575000-31775000 GCA_032164185.1 Moxostoma hubbsi | reverse complement strand
TAATTTTGCATTGAAGAAAGGTTGATTTTGTTTGTATATGCGGTCAATAGTTCTTAGAAAGAAAATCGGAATCGGAAAGAATCGGTATCGGCAGGTCACACTTGGAAAAAAAACGGAAATTGGAATCGGCCAAGAAAATTGCATCTCTAATATTAATACATTGATTCAATTTAAGTATTTTACAAAAAATGGCAGGGAAAAAAAATTCCTTATAAAGGAAAGAATTTGCCCTTACAAATCAGATCCAAGGGTAAATATTGCCTAACAATAAAAAAAGTTTATTTCTGACCCTGACCTGAAGGGACAAAGCTTGATGTGCATCAGTGCAATTGTTGTTAAACATAGTGATTTTTCTGTTATATTTGTTGTAGATGAGTACTGCAATTCAATATTAATTTCACTGCCTTTATTATACCAAGTAGGGGTGGGTGGTGACAAAATTTTAAAGTAGGGGTATATTTATTTCAAAGTAACAGAAAAATATTCAATATTGTATAAAACCAACATCGCACCTGTGTTGATGTACTGAATATCAGCACAGCTGTGATTAACTGCGGGACAAGGCCAAGCAATCTTGCCGGTGTGATATTGCTTAAATATATCTGTGTTTCTAGTTTTGTTTTGCAACATTTAGATTAGAGAGCGAAATGTCTGGTGTAGCAGGTCCATGTTGTATGTAGGCCATTGTCTTGCACAGGTGTCATTTGTAGATCACACAGCAGTGGTCTGATATTTATATCCTCAAAATGCCATTGCTCTGAGGCCATGACTGATAGACAGCAGCAAAATAAAAGCTGTCTGGATTGACAGGAGCCTTTCGTAGCTTGACCTTGTTTCCCTGTGGGGCCCAATTGAGGAGTGGACAGTAGTATCCTCCCGGTGGCCCTGGAGGAAACAGGGACTGGGGTACTGCCGGGCCAAAGCTAAAAATACCAGCGGTGTGTTTGAGTCACACGGTAGCCTGGACTTCCTGTTTTCACTCTCCCAAATTTGCTTCCCAGAGAGGGGACACAGAAAAGAGGCTGTGGGGACCTGATGCCTTAAGTGACATCAAGAAATACATGCTTAATCAACAATGTTCACGATTCACACAGAAAGAGAAAAGATGGGCAACACGTGAGAGGAGGGCTGAAAGTAATATGGGATTACAGACAAGTTTAAAACAGATGCATTAGAATGTGATTCTCCATTCTCTTCCATTAATGCTTTACACAAGGTGTTTTACCTTTACCTTCTGTAGTATCAGAGGGGGCACTGATGCATCTTTGGTTCTGTGCAAATGAAATGCCATGTCTGAGCTGCCTTAAAAGCGACGTGTCTAATATCCGCACCACTTGCATCATGTAACGGAATTGCATAAAGAATGACTGATCGTGAAAACACAGTAATTGCTTCACTTTTCAACTTACAAACACTTTACACTATAAATCTACATCCACATTCACTTTCACTTTCTTCTTTTGTTTTTGGCGATTCACATTCTTTGTGTATATCTCCACCCACTGGGCACGGAGGAGAATTTATAGTAAAAAAGGACTTAAATATTGATATGTTTCTCACCCACACCTATCGTATTGCTTCTGAAGACATGGATTAACCCACCGGAGTCTTTTGAATTACTTTTATGCTGCCTTTATGTACTTTTTGGACCTTCAAAGTTTTGTTTACCATTCACTTGCTTTGTATGGACCTACAGAGCTGAGATATTCTGCTAAAAATCTTTGGTTTGTGCTCAGCAGAATAAAGAAAGTCATACACACCTGGGATGGCATGAGGGTGAGTAAATGATGAGAAAACTTTTATTTATGGGTGAGCTATCCCTTTAATAATGTGTTCTCCCCACTTTACCCATTATATTTACACCCCTGCTTAGGACAAAACGTATTTGGGGATGTCTGCCCGATAATGATATATTGGCTGCATTTGCACTCGACATATTATGTTTCTATTGTAATATGTCATGTTTGTGTTGAGAAAACAAGCATATTCTCATGCTCAGTAAACTATACTCATTTATACACACCAGTTTAATTGATGGAATGTCCCTCTGCTAGCAAAGTCTTTCTCGGATGCCATGTTTGTTGTTTACAGAAGCATCGCGGGGGATTATGTTGCTACGGGGATGCTGCTTTCTGATGAGTAGCACATATACGGGAGTAAAGAGTACACGGCTTATCCAGTACATTTAAACACGAACCTAGCTTTCTTGCAGTAACCCACATTCTCACAATAACCCGCTTATTGGTGTCCACCTAAACATAGTGACAGAACTGTTTGTTCATCAAATGTGATCAACTTGTGTCCACACTCAACAGCGCCACCCAGTGCATTCTGTTATAACTGAGTTTTAGTTTGTGTTAAGGATTTAACATGCATCTTCACTGTATGGCTAGCAAAGCAAAATTTTGTGAAATTCGAATAGTATTTTGAATTTTTGAATACTTATTGAAAACAAATATTCATGCACAACCCTAGTTATTTCATAACGTCGAGTCACGGGACAGTGCCCATGTTTCCATAAGTAGTATGTACTTACAGAATGTACTCATACTACTCACTTGCATATAAGAACGGATTTTATTACCGGCCGGGAATTTTATTCTTCATCAAATACAGTACATTCTGATTCATTCATAATCATTCTTTTTCATTATTGACGTTGGTAGTATTTTTGTGCCTTGGGCTTAACCTGTTAACCTTGAATGAAAGTCATATTTCAAGCGCTGTTGTGTTGTGATTATTACCTGCCAAGTTACACAAACATCTTATCTATGTTTCTCCAATTAGATGGCAGATTGTTGATTGTGGAGACAGAAATACACAACAGCTGTAACCCTGTGATGTGATAAGAGGGAGGAACATGTTTCCTCAAGTCCACATTCCTTGAATAACAGAATAACTTGGAAAAAGTCCCTGAAAAGAGAATGGCCTAGAAGAGCATCCATAAAGGCCTCCTTTTATGAGAGTGTAGGGGTGTGTGTGTTTCTAAGTAGGGGTTTAATTGAAAGCGACGCAGGAGTGGTGGTTAGGTCTTGTGTTGGACTTAGAGAACATGACTCCAGTTTACACTCATGTGATCTCTTAACTTATTTTAAATTCACGGTAATGCAATAGTGCTTTGAAGTGAATTGCGATACAAGCAGTCTTTAGAATTCAAAGTGTGCTTTTGGAACACACAAAGGATTCGGTGAGGACAAAGCGAAACAAAGAGAGAGAGAATGCATGTCAGGAATGCTTTTAACTGTTGGTCCCTGGTTTGAAATATGGTTGTCACCACTTAAAATATCAGCTAATGCACATACCAGTGCTTTTAATCTCATGTCAACACACGCACACACTGGCACAGAACCATTTTGGTTGACAGTCTTGTGTTGAACACATTGTGGATGTGTATGTGATTTTGTTGGATGCATCTCATGAAAACATGTCCCGGTCACATTTCACCTTATGGACATAAAATGTGACCTGGGGGCTTGGGTCTGTTATAAATCAACGTATCTTTTCCTATACTCTTTGTATCGATTATTCAATGAAACAGTTGTTTGCAAATTTGTATTTTATTTTAGGACAATTAAGAGTTTTTGCATTTTAATTTTTTTTTTTTTATGACAATCAAGCTAATTTTTACCCCAAATTCTCATAACGTTAATGTTGTAAAAATAAATAAATAAATACAAATTCCGCTGAAGTTGATTCTTATTATATTCTTATTATTGTAAGGCATTAATTTGTATTCTGTTTAACAATGAAAGAGTTTTAGTAATTCACTTTTTTTCTTCTTCTTCCAAATTGAAGCAATAAGTGTTATGATAAAAAGAGGACCCAGATGGAGGAAATGGTTCAAATGATATTTAATGGAATATAGAGTGATTAAACAGCAGACAGTCCAATTGCAAGTGTAATCCAAATTTTTATGTTGATTTTGATGACGAAACATGCCAGGCAATGACTGCAGTGAGGTGGGATGTTGAAGGCAAAGATGACAAATTGTAGAGGGTACTGAGAGAGATATATGACTGGAGCACAGGTTAAGGTAAATCCAGTTAAAACAAGAAAAGAGTGTGAGTGTATGAGATACAAACACAACTCTCAAGGGCTGCTTATAAAGGGTAAAGGAGATTGCGTGCAGGTGTTGCATTAATCAGGCAGCGTAATTAACACCACACCTGCAACAACATGAGGGAAGACACACACACACACACACACACACACACACACACACACACACACACACACACACACAAACACACACAAACACACACAAAAAAACCCCCAGAGCTGAACAATCCCATGATGATAAATTAAAAACTTTTTTTGTGGCGAGCCATTCGGAAATTGAGGGCTCATTAACTAATTGAAATGCTCATTAACGAATATGAAAGCTTTTTAAAAATACAGGAAGCAATCCAACAACATCAAATACAGCACTTATGCGACCTTCAAATCCTTCTGGGAAGTTCCTACATATGAGTTTGGAAATTGTAATTATGAGGTGAGGTGTGATTAAGTGATTTTGGTGATATAAAAGGGTACTTTGGGCAGTTTAATTTCGCAACAAAATAATGCGCTAAGGGTGCACATTAGGTTTGTAATTGATGCTCCATGTAGGCATTTTATCATAATTTCATTATCATGATGACAGAGATGGGAAATTTTGTTTTATTGTTTTAAGCATGTAGTTTTATAAACCTGTTAAAATGAGTAGTTTTCCTGTCATATATCTCCATCCATCCATCCATCCATCCATCTATCTAAACTAAATTGCACAGATTAAAACTTCGTTATGACAAACCATTATGAATGTTTACATTTCTTTGAGCCCTAAGTTGGGGGCATGTCACCAAACGACACTGTGGTGGCATTTTTGTGTGCTATTTTTGTAAATACACTCGAATGTATTTATTCAGTGTCAGTATGCTATATCTGCAGACTCCTATACCTATACTGGTTGCCATAGTCATGATTTGTGTTTGAAGTTCCTGACCAGGCAGACTGAAAACATTTAAACAATTAAAAAATTTGATCTCAGGATTTTCATACACAACAGTCTCTAGAATTTACTCAGTATGGTGCCAAAAACTAAAAACATCCAGTGAGCGGCAGTTCTGTGGACAGAAACACCTTGTTGATGAGAGAGGTTAATAGAGAATGGCCAGAATGGTTCGAACTGAAAAAGTCTACAGTAACTCAGATAACCACTCTGTACAATTGTGGTGAGAAGAATATCATCTCCGAATGCTATTCTGAGATGCGGGTTGGTGCTGTTTTGGTAACACAAGTGGAACCTACACAATATTATACAGGTGGTTTTAATGTTGTGGCTGATCAATGTAATACTTCTAGAATCTATAGTTTGTACAGTATAAAAATCATTATGTCTATGTAGAGTCCTCATAAGGATAGCCGCACTAACGCGCGCGTGTGTTTCAGTGGGGTATCAATTAGCTTGTGAAATCTGGTGTGTCACAAACAAACTGCAGGCAGGAATACACAGAGTCATCTGAGAGAAATAGCACAACACATCCCTGTGTCCTGCCTAAATAGCTGTTCTCTTTCACCTACTCTTGCTTTCTTTTTTCATCTTACATTCTCTTATTTCTATAATTTCTTTGATCTACCTGCAGTAGCATAGCCAGAACTGAGTGGGTAGGCCAAGAGAAATGATCAATTGGATGAGATCTGTAAACATCTCATTTGTTTATTTATTTAATTAATACACAATTCAAATTTTCAATGTTCAGCTTGTTTATTATTTTTATATTTATATTTATTATATTATTTTTATTACAGTAAGAGAGAAAAAGCACAAGGAATCATTTTCCGAAGTTGAGAAAAAAAATATTTGGAGGTGTATACGTCTGTGTTTCTTTAAGTTATGACATTTAAAATTCATAGCAATATATTCACACATATGATATTTGGAAATAACATAATTTTATTTATACAGGAAAATAAAGAGGCTGGAGTTAAAAGTCTAAGGAATTTTGACAACATATTTTATCATCCAAAAGAATAAACTTAATACAGTATTTGTAATTAACAGTTTTTTTTTTATCTTAAATCTTATGTAAACTCGATCAGGTTTTAAAGAACAGGCCAGAAGTATTTAAGTATATAGTCAAATTAATACAATAGATACTAATTGATAGCCATCAATTCACATATGAGTGGATTGGGAAAATAAAGCTGTTGGAGCTTGATTTGAGTAGCCATGATTATAGCGTTGTTATAACTACAGCATTCTAGTTTTGTGGTTTGAGTTGTTTTGAAAGCTTTAATGCTGGCATTATCCAGCCCAACAGCCTCTGATGTTAGCGATTCATGGTTTGTGGTTCAAGGCCAGCAAGCTTTTGGCTGTTGGAATAAGACAGTGATTGGGTGGAATACCAAATGGGTGGCACTGGCCTATCCAGTCTATCTATACATGACACATCTGCACAGATTATATGCATTCAGCATGTTCTACATAATGCCTTTTAGCTCTCATTTTTTCTTTACCCTCAAACTAGAACTGGGCTGTATACAGAATCGTAAAAATAAGGATTGTTTCAAATGGGTATCTCAACTCCATCTGCAATTGGTTGCACAAACAAATAGTCATGCACCAACTCATGCCATTGGTTGAGCCAATGTTGTTGTGCTTGGCTGGTTGGGGTTTTCAAACAAATACAGTAGTAGAGCAATGTTTTGATAGTGCCACAGAGTCACATTGTTTAAACTTTTCAGGAAAATCAACCTGGTAATGGCTTACTTATTGTCTTTGCATATTAAGCTGGGAAAGAAGAAATAATTAACATCAAAAATTACACACGTCATCTGCAAACTCTGGTGTGATTGCTCTGTTAGTGCAGTTCATTTAAACAAGTGTGAGCACTGCCATCCAAACCTTGGTGTGTACCAAACAAGTGGACCGAGACCCCCACAGGAAGCTGAAAAATTTGGGGGGGTGGGTATGTTTTCTTTAATGCTGGCTGAAGTAAGAGCAGGGGAATCATTACACTGATAAGTACTGATTTTTCTACCATTCAGTTTCAATTATAATGAAGTTTGTTCAATCCCAAAAAAACCTTCTGTTTTCACGTCTTTAAAGGTCATTGTATAATAATACCGTATACTATAAAACCGTGATATATTCTGAGATGGTTATCTTACCATGAAAATCTCATACTGTTTCAAGCCTAGTCTAAATACATTTAGAAACGTTTTCTGCCCAAACTACCATAGTTTTTAAGTATTGTGAATGTGATGTTAGGATTGAAAAGCCTTATGTTCTTTCTGGTTTTCTTTGTCAGTGCTGTTTAGAATGTTTGAGTTGTTTATTTTAAACTATTTTCATCACTGAGACATAAGAGTTCTGACAATTCAACAGACAACAGTCAATTCTGTACTGCTTTCAAATGGGTTTTGCGACCCCTACTGCGCATCTCACTGGTTCACAAATTTTGGTTGAGACCAGTCCGCGAATTACCGCACCTGCACTGCGCTCGTGCTGCTCTATCAATTGAGCTGTGTTGATAATTGATCTGTTGCGCTGTCATTCATCTTTTAAAGTGAGCAAAATGCGCTCCAAAACATAATGTTCTGATGACACGGGATAAGGCTCATTAATATTCATGAAAGCGCTAACTGATTGGTCAGTGAGACTGTGGCGAGCAAGCCGGGGATGGGAAGATAAATGATAAATGAGTTCCACCTGTGTGAGGGGAGGTGGGAGTATTTAAGGAGAGGAGACAGCAGCAGACGAGAGAGAGAGAGAGACGCATGAAGTGATGTGTTTGTGTGTGTCTTTATGCTGAACGTCTCTGCTAAAAAGCAGCACGTGTATTGATAGTTACAGCTGAAATTGTGTGACACTGAAATATGTATGTGCAATAAATGTCTAGGTGTTGTGTCAAGCCAGTCCCAGCTTCCTTCTTTGCCATTCTTGAATCTGTTACAGAGATGTTCCGATCTCCTGCCATCCTACGTTTCATAAATAAGCCACATGAAATGAAGTACGTTTGATACGTGTGTTCTCTTTCAAGCATATGTTTCGGTGACTCACTGTGGGATACGTCCCTTCCACATATTCCTCAGGAGCCCTATTGCATTGTGCCATCCCTTACTGGCTACAGATGTGATGCTCGTCAGTGATGGGCAGTAGTTTCCCTAAAAGTAGTGAAGCTATTAGCTTAACTAAATTTTTGAGGAGCAAGATGGTACCTTTGCTAGTTTTTAAATCAGATAGCTTTTCAGTAGCGAAGCTATGCGTTTGACAAGGTAGCAGCATAGCATTGACAAAAGCTACACCACTACATCATGCTTTGTACCAGGTGTTTACTAATGCAAGTTTTGAATCAGAACTAAATATGTCCAATCACAAATTAATCTCTCATTTGAGTCTGTTCTTTACAATGAATTGGTCACACGTGACAGGTAAGCGGTCTGAATCGGTTCGCAATTCAATCTTAATGACTCAGATTGCGCTTGCACTGCTGAATCATTTGGCACACTCTCTCACTTGTCAACAAGCTTGTGGAATATTTGATAACACAGCAAATAAAGATAACACTGGTTGCAGAGGATCTACAATCAATCAATGGAACCAAACCTGCAAATACATCCTATCGTTTGCCAGTGATGAAGAGAATCTATATTAAGTTTAATACATGCGCAATTTCCGAAAGACTTCTGCAGGTAAACAAATTTTCCAACCAAAAGAGTATCAAAACACTTATTAGTATACATAAAAACACTTGAAGTACCATAACATTACCATGTTTTTTTTTTAAACATGTACCATTACCTGGGAGCACCATGTTAATACAATGGTATATGAATGTTGTAATATAGTGAAGTACCATGGTATTTTTTATTACCTTGAATCACAATGTAAATTCAATAGTATATGAATATGGTTATAATAAATCAAATTACCTTTGTAATAAAATGGTGTTCTTTGAAGTACTTTGAAGCACCATGCAACTACAGAATGGTGCATTAAGGGTTGTATAACAAAGTGCCATGGTATTACCATCTGATACCATCAGAAATCACAATGTTATTCCCCAGATGTGCTCTCTCTCTCTCTCTCTCTCTCACACACACGTGCACGTGCACACAATGCCCTCTTATCTAAAGCTTCCAGTACATACAGTACAGAAATACAACAGCAGACACAGAATTACAGGATAAGATGAATAGTATACTATATATATGCAGAGTTTTTATTCAGAAATGTGCAAATTAAATTACGTTTAAATGGGTATGGGTTTGAAGAGGTAGTAGTGTGTGTGTGTGTATATGTGTATATGTGTATATATATATATATATATATATATATATATATATATATATATATATATATATAAAATGTAAAAAAAAGTGATTTTACTGGTTGAACACATGGGTTTGTATAGGTTTAGCAAGTCTAAAATTTCTTAGTCTAAAAACATTTCTTTTACGTGTGCATATGTATTGCACCTACTGTATACTTGTATACTTTATTGCACTAAACCATAATATAATGTATCATGGCTTTGATAAACATCATGTGAATACATCTTTTAGGTGCTTTGTCTATGACAGTATGCTCTGTGGTTGAAAAAAATTAAGTAGCTTAAATGTAGCAAGCTACCTTTGGCATGTAGCTTGTAGTGTAACTTGCTACCTGTTCTGAAGTGTAGCTTTTAGCTTAGCTTAACACATTTTTCTGTTGAGTAGGTGGTAGCTTAGCTAGCTAAATTGCCCAACACTAACGCTCATGTCTGGGAGTGGCTCCACTTTCCAGTATAAAAGGACCGACACAGAGTCACTTCGTTATTCAAAAACCTCTCGCTTCACTCCAGAAACCTGGTTTATCGTTTGGGATATTCAACGATTAAGATCCATACTGGCCGCTGACTACTCATTCCGGTACGGAGTTCTTTTGTCGAATTACTGGCCACCTCTCCGTGTTTGTTTTGTCCTGCAATTTGCTCTCTGGCAAATAATTCGGATTTCTTTATCACTCCAGCTTAATGGCTGCAGCAATCCAGATTACTGCGGCTAACGTGATGAATTCTTCATGGCTTTGCTCTTGCGGGAACAAAATTTCATGCAAAGACACACACCAGGTCTACGCTGCATGTCTCGGGCTGAAACATGGCCAAGCGATGATTGACAACCTGAGATCGTGTGCACGTTCCACCATGAAGAGCCTTCGTCACAGACTAGCACTCCAAGCTAGCCTGTCAGGCCAGGATCCCCACGTGTCAGCTAGCCATGCTTTGGCTACTGCCCTGCATGTATCCGTTCCTGGAGAGCTGCCCACCATGGTAGCTTTGACCTGGAGTGAACAGCTCGATGCATGCACCCCTTTGTCCACTGCGCACCATCCAGATGAGAACAAGGAGGAGGCACTTGATTATAAGGATGAGGACAGTTCTATTTTCTTTTCTCTGTTGAGGAGGAAGATTTTGAAGGTTCCTTTTTCCTTCTGCCTGCACAATCGGCGCAACCCCTCGTCGCGACAGGAACCACGGAAGAGGCGGGTGAGGCACCATCCTCTCCACTTCTCAGCATTGATCTGCAACGTGGGTGCAAACACACGGCAGAGAAAGTAAATATTCCGTGGCCGACTGTGGTAGGCTTCAAAGTTTTGCTATGAGGGCAAAAGGCTGCTTAGGGCAAAATTGGCGCAGATACAGCATATTTCCAGACCTATTGGAAGTGTTTGCGATAACCTGGAAGGATAAACCTTTCACAAGCAAAATGCCCATTATGGGGGGATCCATGCTCAATGTAGAGGGAATTGAGAAGGAAGGTCTTCTCCGCATGCCTCCCATGGAGCCTTAAGTTGCAGCACATCTGCATCCCAGTTGTGCGGTGGCTGCAAATATGATGTTGCCTTCGAAAGCGGACTGGATTCAGTCATACATGATGGAACGCACTTATATAACAGTTTCTCTCTCTGTTAGGCCTTTGCACACTATCTCCATGCTGAGCATGTACCAAGCGGAGCTACAAGATGAGGTGTCTGTCATGCCAGGTCAGGCACAATGGAATGAGATCTGTCTCATCATAGTCCTCTCTCTCTCTCTCCATCTTCAAAGATGTGCAGTCAAAGCTGCAAGCAAGGCCATGGTCTCATGAACTTTTCTGAAAAAAGTTCTGACACAAATGCAGAAGAGGTGTGAGGAAAAGAAGCGGTATGATGAAGCTTTGCAGCTCTTTCTGCCCAGAAAGACACAGACTGCACCTCCCCTACCACCTCTACAAGCTTACAAGTTACAGCTCTCCCGCTTCCAATCTTTCGTATTCCTAGGTGATGAAGACCACATGTGAGTGCGGCTGGTAAGAGTGGAGTTCCAGAGCAAAAGATTGCTTGGCCCAGGAAGAACTATCCACCTGCTACAGCTCAGATGTGTCAGTCTGCTCCTCATCCCACTCTGGGAGCAATGAGGAAGAAAGCATTCTGATGGGTCTTTACTCAATCAGACCCAGTTCATTAAACATTATTTTAATTGTGCAGCTGGTTCCCTGACATGCTGTCACCTGGTCCTCAACCACTCCTCCACCCTCTGGTGGATGACAGCCACTTGCAGTGCCCTGTTTTCTTTTCTCTAAAGGATCAGTGTGCACTGTTGGGAACAGATGCACAGGGAGATATTTATTTTATCCTCAGAGCACTTGGCACTGTGGGACTGGCCCGTGAGTGACCCCTGCATTTATGCCCAAAGTCATTCTGTCCATTGTTCCTCTTAGACCTTTTTGTCCACCACCTTTTGCTTCATTGGAACAGCAAAGGTTGAATTCATTATGCCTGGTCCATGCACTGTGTATATATGCACAAAATTAATTGAGAGGTTCAGAGAAAGTGATCAGCTGTTTGTAGTTTTGGCGAACCAACACATGAGGAAACCAAACAACAGTCTACATCGTGGGCTCTCTTTAAGGGGTTTAAGATAAAGGATGTTTGTGAAGCTGCAAGCTGGTCTTCATCAAGGTTCTATAAATTGGATGTTTCTGCATAGACATTAGTGCATGCTGTTCTGAGTGTAGGTTCTTGAGTCCGCCAGGACACTTCCAGCTCTGGATTTAGTGTCAGAATTGTTGGCAGAATGTTTCGAAACTAAACAGGCAGAATGTTTCGCTATCTGGCAATATGGGAGTTAGGATAATCCACAGTGAGACAGAAATATATACTTGAAAGAGATTATAGTTATAGGCTATATGTTACTTGCGTAACTCCGGTTCTCTGATAGCATTAAGTGAGGTATTTAACCAGATCACCCTCTTTGCTTTATGAAGCGAGGAAGAGGTGTACTTGTTTTGAATAACAATGTGACGATGTATCGTTCCTTTTATACTGGGAAGCGGATCCACTCCCAGACACGAGCATCATGTCTGCCAGCCAATAAGGGCTCCCACAGTGAGACACCTCACTTAATGCTATCAGAAAGCAGGGGTTACGCAAGTACCCTATAGTTATGCGTTGATGTCACTGTGAGTATGCAAGTGTGTTTGTGTGAGTGTGTTGGGGTCTCTTTTGCAGTGTAGAAAGCACACAGTTTACTGGGGCTGGCAAGCATTTCGTATTACCATCAAGTATATTAAATTAACCTTGTGAAACCCTGCAAATGTGTATAGGACAAACATTGCATTATAGATTTTTGATTGCAGACTTTGATATCTTGGCAAATCTGAGCACAATGTATGATATTGTTGAGATGTCTTCTGAATTTCTTAAGGAGACGTGAGATTATGGGTAGCCACAGTCTCTCTAATGGTTTTCTTGAATATAACCCCTGTTGAAATACATTTGGTCAATTCTACCTAAACACATGGGGCCATGTGAGATATAGAGCCAATGAGATGAAAGTGACTGAATTGAATTCAATTTACTGACCAGCACCATCTGGGTGTTTATTTTAAATGATAAAAAATAAAGTAGTTAAAAAAGTGCCCAAAATAAAATAAGATGGGGTGGTGTCCTTGCGGTGCGTTGGGCCTCTGTGTAGGTCAGGGAGTGCAGAAGGGGGAATATTCCATGGCAGATACGAGGGTGCATGTGCTTTCCTCCTTGTCTGTGGCAGGAGTGGCAGCTAGTGGCTTCTCTAGTGGCTTGGCTTCCCGTTGTGTTTGAGGGGCATGGTGGCCCGGAAGTGATCTTTAGTCCCACCATCGCATGTAACTCAGCCACTCTGAGGGGCCTATGAGGACGCCAGTGTGCATGCACTAGGTGAAGGAGGCCAGCATCTTAATGATCAAAATCAAGTTTTAAGTTAAAAGAAGTAATCTGACAATACATTTTCATTACATAAAGACTTTACTTAATTTTATACCTACACTACCATATAAAAGTTTTAGAAGAAGTCTCTTCTGCTCAACAAGACTGCATTTATTTGATCCAAAATACAGTAAAAACATTGTGTGAACTCTTTTTACAATTTAAAAGAACAGTTTTATATTTTAATATATTGTAAAATGCAATTTGTGATCAAAGCTGAATTTTCAGCATCATTACTGCTGTCTTCAGTGAAGTGATCCTTCAGAAATCATAATAATATGCAGATTTTCTAATATGGGCATATTTAATGTGCATTTTACTCACCCGAACACATATTTGCAAGCACAAGCTTTGATGATAATGAGGCAGCATAAACACTAGATAAAATATAATCTAAACATTCATATTATTTTATATCATATTACATATCATATTTATATCATACAGCATACAATTTAAATGCCTGCTTTAGCCAAAACAGCATTTAAATGTAACTAAAACTTGCCTATTAGGACATATTTCAAATTTCAATACTCTGAATCCTGGCTGGCAAGTCTGGAAACAGTCCCACTAGTAAAATATGTTCAAATTTATATAAAATAGCATGTTAACTAATGAAAACTAAATGACTTACTCATCCAAAATTGTATCCTCTGCTGGATCAAGTCTCTCTTCAAAATGCAAACGTTCATCAGAGTCCCGCTCTTCTTCTGAGGAAAATGTTAACTCTTCCTTATTATCCAGGAGTTTCCTCGCCTGTGTATCGTTACAAACACGCAGAAAAGTGAATGTATTTTGTTTACATCAAACCTCACTGTCGGGGCATTTACCATTTGCCTTGATCGCTTCAGCACATTAGCGTATGAATGGCGCGCTCTGCTGGTGGGTGTGATCACATTAGAGATAATTTGCTGAGCCAGTAAAAACTGTACATCACTTTGTTTCATACAGATTACATTACAGGAGAATATTTGTTTTAAATTTGAATGGATTTGTTTAAAAGACATTTTAAGCTTTCTTTAGACATATGTTTCATGTTTGTGTGATAAGTATTCGTGGAGTTTTAGTTGTTTCAGAAATATGCTCGTGGAGACAGAGACGTCTGATAGCTCACCCTTTTTACTTTAAGGTTTTGTTGTTATTGTGAGTGTACACAAATAAAAGTAGACCCTTTATAGTCTCTAATGATGTCTTACACTTATCTGTATACCCAAAAATGATGGAGTATTTTAAGTTGTTTCTGCTGTAATGACAAAAATATCCAGCAGGACGCGCCGGCACGTCTTGTCGACCCCAGAGGGTTAAGGAGAGGTGTGCTCTGCTTTAAGGCAGTGGTGATGATGCACTATTAACTTAACACATATGCGCTTCTATTAACTTATACACATATGCGCTTCAACCAGGGCTAGTGCTGGCCAAATTGATGCCCTACGCAGAGTTTCAGGTGGACGGAGGGGGGTTCACGTGATGTGAGCGTGAAGTGACTGTCTGTGTTCTGCAACTGCTTTCGGGTCCTTGAATAACGTATAACGTGCAAGTAAGGGCAGCCTGTGGACTTTCTTGTGGGGGAAAGATGGTGCCCCTCTAGGGAGTTGGTGCCTTACGCAGACTGCATAGTATGCGTGCAGGGAGAGGCGGTACTGGCTGCAACACACGCTGCCAAATGATAATACTATCTACACCCTTCCTTTCTCTCTCCTGCCCACTCCCGTTGAGAGCATAGGAAGGGCACCCGATCCATGTGGCGCACCATCGCTGATGTCAGGGTAGGAGGTCATCGTGTCGTGATCATTTATACCTCTTGATATCGAAAGGTGAACATTTGATTCTATAGGCCCTTTCCCACCTACAGTCCTGGTAATTTTCCCTTAGTAACTTTCTTGATGAGAAATTTTTAGAGGAATGGAACACCTGAGGAAACTTCCCCTCTTGGATTCTCACTCACATAAGTAACCCCCATATAGTCATCATTTAGTATCAACAATATTTTCCTGTGACGATGTTTGCACGTGAGATTCAATAACAACAACCCCAATAAAATAAACAATCTTTTACACTAACTTTGGCTGCAACCGAAAACGTAAGCAGCTGACTTGCTTCCTAATCAGTTAATGGTTTTCCTGACCCTGTTTTGGATGAATGGAACTCTTAAGGAAACAGGTCTCGGAACAGCTTTAAAAGCACCTTATTTCATCCTACTAGCCTTCGAAGGCAGCATTTTACCATTTTGAATGC
Source organism: Moxostoma hubbsi (assembly GCA_032164185.1). Taxonomy (NCBI): domain Eukaryota; kingdom Metazoa; phylum Chordata; class Actinopteri; order Cypriniformes; family Catostomidae; genus Moxostoma; species Moxostoma hubbsi. The sequence continues at coordinate 31,759,516 of JAVLUX010000034.1, read as the reverse complement.
TGTCTGTGTCTTCAGGTTACAGTTTACAATAGGCGCGTCTCAAGCATGTGCGGTGTTCCTGATGCTTGAGTGAGAGGAGTGATGAGGCGCTCTTTAACCATGCAGCACATGCAAAACTTAGTGAACAACATGTTGAAAATGTAATATTTATCAATACAATATTTTACAATAAAGGCTTTTATGACTCAAAATAAAAAACTGTCTTGAAATACTGCCTCATTTACTTAAAAGAAGACATCTTTGCAGTAACCATGCAGTAACAGGCACACAATACTTCCCACTTGTAAACTAGATTTCATGACTATACAATAGAATACAATTACCCACTCTCAATAAACATCTGATTATTTACATCCGTCATCCCAGGGATATTTTTATGTAGTAATCCAGAAATCACTTTATTTTCTGTATAGTCAAACAGTACAAACAGTAAAGATGCAATGAAAAGTCAAGTCATTTTTATTTGTATTGCATCTTTCACAACATACATACAACAGGCATTAGCAGGAGATAAAATTGTAATGTCTATAATGTCAATGAGTCATCATTGTGTAATTAGATAAAATTCAATTGTGAATCATGTTTAAAAATAAGTAATTAAACAATAATTGTATTTATAACCCCAGCAACTGTGGCAAGGAACAGAAAACTCCATAAGATGTTGGTTAATGGAGAAAAATAACCTTGGGAGAAACCAGATTCACTGTGGGAGCAAGTTCCCCTCTGGCTAACATCATGAATATAATGTCAATATTACTTATGTATAGTGCAAGTCATGGTTTAAAATGATTAAACTAAGTAAGTGTTAAGGTCCAGTGTTTAAACATAGATTTTGTATGAACTGTAAGATTAAAGACTAATGTATTTAAAGTCCATCCTGGATTAGCTGCAGAAGTTCACATAGATGCAATTGTCCTTGTTATTTGGCTGATGAAGGCTTTTGTTGGCAATTGATAGTCTATGTATTCCATTTCAAGATCGTAGTCCATCAATAGACAAAGGTGATGCAGGCAGAGATCAGTGAGGTTCGGTGTGGTCCATCCTAAGTCCAAGGTTCAGAAAATGGCATATGAAGTATCCCATGTCTTATGGTTTGAGTTGGCATCACTTCATCTTCTGAAGTCCATCATAACAGAGTGAAGGGATGTTTGGCTGGCATTTAGTCATCATCACACAGCGACACGTAACAGTGGAGTCCAACACGAAGCAGGAATGGAGCTGGATCCAGCCGGTTCTGGTGACCTGGGAAACAAATAAAATAATATAAGCATAGATGCCATTCAATTTATTGCAGAGTTATAGACCATGATCAATGTTTCTGGTTTCTGGTTCCGGCAGACTAAATGTGAGTTGATGGATAAATTAAGTGTATGCCAGTCTAAACAGATGAGTCTTTAGTCTAGACTTAAACTGAGTTAGAGTGTCTGCATCTCGAACAGTGTTAGAGAGAATATTCCATAGTTTAGGAGCCAAATATGAAAAGGATCTACCTCTTGTGAATTTGGATATTCTAGGAACTGTTAACAGGCCAGAATTTTGCGATCGTAATGAACGTGATGGAATATAGTGCGGTAGAAGGTCACTTAAGTACTGCGGAGCTAGACCATTCAAATCTTTGTATGTAATAAACAGAATTTGAAAAAGAATACGAAATTTAACAGGTAGCCAATGTAACGATGATAAAATGGGGCTAATATGATCATATTTCTTGGTTCTTATTAGCACTCTGGCAGCTGCATTTTGAACCAGTTGAAGTTGATTTATTGATCTTGCTGGACATCCTCCCAATAATGCATTACAATAATCTAGTCTTGAGGTCATGAACCCACAAATTAGTTTTTCGGCATCATCAACAGAGAGCATGTGCCGTAATTTAGCAATATTTCTAGGTGGAAGAATGCTGTTCTACAAACATTGGTAATTTGATTTTCAAAGGACAGATTGGTATCAAATATAACACCTAAGTTCTTCGCTGTTGAAGATAATGTAACAGTACATCCATTGAGAGACAAATTATATTTTAGTGGCTTTAGAGTTTTTTGGTCCAATAATTAGTAGGCCCTATCTCTGTTTTGTCAGAATTGAGTAGAAGGGAATTTCTGGCCATCCAATCTTTTATTTCATTGATACACTCTGCTAATTTGGTATGGAGCCAGAAATGCAACAAAACAATTTGAATTTGAATTGTATAAATTTGAATTATAGACTTTTGAATTTGAATTATAAGTGTGATTTTGCAAAAATGTAATATTACGTTGTATTTTAAATAGGTTTGAATATAATTTTTTTAATCTCCATTCCTGGACATTTCACATTTAACACATTTTTATTATTTTTTTTATGGCACAATTTTATAAATGTGTATTTTCAAACAGCTAATTTTTGGTTCTGAATTCTTACACTGTAAATATTCAGTTTTAAAAAATACAGCTTCAAGTTTTCAAGATTTGAAGAAGAAATTCAGAACACCAAATTCAATATTCTAAAATTCAAACCGCAGAAATTCAGATCTACAGAAAGTGGGTCAGAGGTCAAGCTTCCGTGTTCCACAGGGAAGAGTAGAGGGTCTCGGAAAAGTCGAACGGAGTATTTTGGCCAATTACAGGTCGAGGTGCAATAATTCTCTGGCGCGAGCATGATTCAAAAGGTCGCCATTCTGACCATGAAGTGGTTCTTAAACTTTTATGATATATTTATGATATATTTTTATGGTTAGCAAGTTAGCACATTCTCAGTGCATGAGACATTTGTCTGAGCGGCCTCTGGTATTTGTTTTAGTATAAAGTATATTTAGTATGAAAGTGATTAGTATGCATAAGAGTAATCATCACATATAACTCAATAATGAATGTAATTCTGCTTCATTCTGTGATCGGAATCCACATCAGATCCAAGTCGGGTGTTATTTCAAACACTTGTTGGTGTTTGTAAGTGCGTTTTGAGCTCAAGACATGAACATCACGAATGATCATTCAGATGTGTGTGATTTAGCAGGCGTGATTACATTATACGATTAATTTCATGCAAATTGTAGGCTTATTGTAAGGAATTTAATTAATGCGAAAAATAACAAAAAGTACTAGTCCTGTGGAAATGTACCTGAAATGGGCTTTAGTCCCTGCCGTGTGAAAGAGCCTTATATGAGCCGTATACAAGCCTACCCTGCTTTGACCTACAAATGTGAGGTTTACTCTGCTGTACATTACAGACTTACCTAAATGCAAACATTGCCTTTCACACAATCACATACATGGGTACACATTGACACGTATGTGCAAAAACATTCACAGATTCAAACATTCACTAAATCTGCTTTTTTAATATGGCTAGTTGATACATTATGGTGTGTCGCTGTATCTGCAAGATTGAGAGAATTCAGAGATCAGCTTCAGCATGACATCACAGGAAGTGGGAGGAAGGAGGTTATAAGGTAATTTGAACATGTTACTACATCAAGCACTCTATGCTTTATGGTATGTAGTCCTATTAAAATAATGATTCGTCAGTGTGTCCTGACCCCAAGTCAGTCAAAGTCCTGTAAATCAGTGCAAAAATATTCTGGAAAGTCTCCAGTATGGTATTTATAAACCATTCACTGATATATTCATTCATGCTCCATTATCCAGGGAGCTAAGAAACACTACAGCAGCCCCAGGACTTACAAAGGCACATCAGGTTTGAAAAATGAAAGTTGGATTTGAATATTCATAAATTCTACAAACAGCTTGTTGGTAGTGTGACCTGCTATACACCATGTAAAAATAATTTAAAAAGCATTAATCTAATACTTGTAGAATAAAAGTAATGTCTCATAGCTAGTATTTTAGCAATGAAACTAAATGAGTTTTGCACTAAAAATACAGAGGCATGCATTATTTGGGCTAAGTAAAATACCATTTTAAACTTAATGTTTAAAACCAACATACAAAACTGCTCACATTTGTGTAATTGGACTTTTGACTCAAAACCTTATGGTTACTGAGCCCTTGTGACAGCCTCCTCATGTGGTCACTGAGATGTATTTTCCAGTGAATATGTAGAGTAAAGAATCTCAGCTACTGTAATCAAATGGACCTTGATGCTGGTACTTTTGGTTTGCGTGTGAAATTTGTGTGAGTGTGCTTGCAAAAATTTTTTTGCACTGGTGCATCCTGTGTAAAACCTGTGTTGAGTGCACTAACATGATACAGCTCGCCATAACCAACTCCCACACACATCCTCACTGTCTCTGTCTCTCTCTAGTCTCATAGCATGTACAAATCTCTCCTCTCATCCCCACATCCTCCCTCCATTTCCTGCTGTAATCTGGTTTTGATGGAAGATCAGTTATACTGTCATTAGCTGCAGAGAGGAGAGATGGCTTTATATTAGCACAATACTCATATGGCTCTTGATGTTTCCTCTCTCAGTGACACATATTCAGACATTTGTTTGACTGATCTTGATCATGCATGCTTGTTTATTTTTGTCAGTGTTATCAGTGATAAGGCATTCATAGGTGTTGTGCAAATTTAGCGAGAATTCATAGGCACTGATTTATTGTATGTGTATAGTCTTTGCGCACACCTGTAAATCAGTAATCAAATTATCTATTTAGTCATACATGTAGGATATAAACACCAGGATGTTGGGTTCACTGTTTTTATTCACCTTTTTGCTTTTCGCATTCTCTCAGTTAATCATACATACTATATGCCTAATAATTATAAAATCAATGGTCTCAAAAAACACATTACTATACCAACATTTTTGCAAAATACATTTTTATGTGGCTCATTGTATGCATTGTGTAATTTTGCAGGTGAAATAAACACTAGAGGTGCTACAACAACTATGACTTTTATTCTCTCACACACAAATCACGAGTTAAACCGCAGATTATCAGTTGATAAACACTTATTTTTCAGCCTGTTCCTTACACAATGCTATCTTTTACTTTACTTTTACTTTACTTTGACGCCATAGTAAAAGTGTTTTAGTGCATGACTTGAAAGCGATAAATTTAAACATTTGCATTACATAGCCAACTACATTTACAAGCTTATTCGAGTGCAATCCAGTTTCATGCTAGCTCAACTGATAGAGCATTGCACTTGCAATGCAAAGAACCTGGGTAGGAGTCCAGAGTACATGAGTCGACCGACCCGACATGTGAGCTGAAAATATCATAGAAGCACCAGAAAATGATGTGGTTGCTTTAGCAATTGTGCTTTATCTCTCACATTTGCCTTTATGACACTATCAGTTAGGTTTAGTGTAGGGACTAGGGAGCTAGAGCATTAACCTTAAAAACATAATTTGTTTGGGGGAATATTTAACTTGCTTTTAGGGTCACAGAGTGGACATTTTACCTAGGAACTGCCACGATACTTGTAATGAACCACGTAATAGAGCGCATTAATGCCCACTCACTTTTTCAGGTGTCTGGGTTCCAGAACTATTTCCCACATTAATTTATTCCATAGACTTTTTATAAAATGCTTTATAAAGAAGTTGTAAGCAATTAAGCATGCCTCCCAGCACCGAGGTGAATCACAACATCATGAACTTTGTTTTGAGGCAAAAAAGTATTTGAAAATCAGACATAAAGACAAAGGTACAAGACTGTGTACTTACCTTCTTTCATGAGGGCACACACTACTGTACAATCCCATGAAGCATTGCGAATAATGTCATTTATATGTACAACTATTGATTTTAGGTTGTTGATTCTAAGTATAGATACATATTTTATGTTTATTGCAAAATATTCCAACATGTACAAGTATATAAGTAGTTTAAGGGTGAAGGGAGACCGACTCGATTACGTCATTCACAGTGCATCATTGGGGTGTACGGTCGCTCCGAAGCACATTTCGTGGGCTTGGTTGGCCATGGTTCTCTGAATAGTGTAGCTTTCTCTGCTGGGCCATGGGTAATATAGTTGTTTACCATAAATTCTGATATCAAACATGATTTTTAAACAATGAAGTTGAAATTACGTAGACCGATGGCTTCAACGGAAGCATATACCATTGATGAACAATTTCGTAGCTCAAGGAAGGTCTGTCTTTAAAGATTTAGAAGTTATCATTGAAAATCTAATCATCAATGGGATAAATTAATGGGATTCGTACTTCCAGTACCAGACTGATGCTCTATTTCATTTAGCAAACATTTTGCCACAGGCACTGAATTTTCATGAGATTGGGATGTATAAAATAATTACAAAAATGCTGTTTTAATCAGTTACAATAGTTTATAATTTACTGTGGAAATTAGGTATTTTGCTATTGTTTATATTGTTGGCTCCATGCTTGTGTTTTACCTCATTTATATGTTGTAAATATTAATGATGTATTGTGTAGATGGGTTAAGTTCCGCTGCTAAATTTCTCATTCTTGTTTGATTGTCCTTGCAGATAGACTTGGAGCCAGAGGGAAAGGTCTATGTTATTATCGATCTGTCTGGATCGTCCAGTGAAGGTAAGACATTAGTGTACACTTTCTGTGATCGCATTACATGTCATTTAAAGACTGCATGAATCATGTTCCCGTGTAACCATTATCCCTAATATAAGATTTCTCAAAAGGACAAACTCTCACACACACACAGGTTTAGAATACATCTTGTATTATGTTTGATACACAAAAAAATAAAGTGTGGGATACACAGTAAATAGGAGTGTTGTATTATTAGGTCACATAACATAAACCACTTGCCTTATTGGTAAAGGCAATGCCTAGTCTTAATGCTGTAGAGCATGGATGCACATTAGCGGGACCAATCTGAAAATTTTTATTAAATTGCCTAAAAAAAAGCTGCCTTGGGGTGTTGCCGATCAGAATTCATTTTATGCCTTTGCTTTTCAAGCAAACAATTGCTTCATATTTGGATTTAACATTGCTGGTTTACTCACCTCGATGTTCTCGCTCCTCTGTGAAGCTGGTTTCATTAGCAAGATATGCAAGTTCTATTTTTATTCTTCTCTTGGGAGAATTATTGTTATATACACCAAACTGGTGGTCAGCAGGGGCTAGGTTTTTCTATCAATGATCTCAATTCTTTCCATCATAAATAAATACATAGTATATCAGTATGGCTTTTCAATCTGCTATGTTTCATTTGAACAGAGCTCGGTGCACGACGATCTTTGTGTTTGGTATGTCAAAATGTGTGTGTTTTCTCCAGTGTGGCAGGGTGTCACATGGGGGTAAACACATACAACTGTGTTTGCTGGCCGATGATTCTCCTGCATTGGTGAATCATTTTCAAAATGCCTTCATATTGATTGTGTATAATTCTTCAGTGTACGTGGTCTGATTATCTCCATTAGTTTGATAATGCTTGATAATGTTTGATAATGCTTTTGCACCTATCGCATGTTGAAAATTTTATTGAATTACATGTCTACGTTGCTGTTCTCTTAAAGGGAAAGTATCACATTTTTGGGCAGTAATCTATTTCAAGTTTGACAAGTTTTTTTGTTGATTTTTTTTTGCTTAATATGTCTAATATTCAATTTAACAAGGCTGTTTACATTATTGATATTGGGATTGTCTCGAAGCTTCTTTACTCTGTTCAGTTCTGACATCGCTGGTCAAACATTAAACGCTCTACTAAATGCTTCTATAATATGTGATTTGACAACATCTTATGATTGGGTGAGTAATAATATTTTTGCTACTATATAGAATTTCACTGTTCTGGGATTAGCATTTCTTCAAAGCAGATACCTTATGTTCAGTCGTTTGACGCTTCACATATCATGTTATTGCAATGTATTTTGGCTTTGACATAGGCTTCAACAAAGCTTAGGTATCAAACATCACATAATTTGTCCTCTTGATCTGAATCTTATTACATTTGTCATATTTTCCAGATTATTTCTATTCCCTTTTTGCATGGGTAACCCTTTCTCGCCAAGGAAGCATCAATCTATGCTCCCCTACTTAAAAATATATATATATATAAAACCCTAACTACAGCATTGTTTATCCTTTTCATAGGTATTGCATAAAATTGTTTCCCCTTTTCAGTGCTTGTACACTTGGTTAAGCATTGGTTGTCCTTTTCAAGGGTATTGCACAACCAACGCTTAAACTACTCAGGGCTTAGAGGCATTAAAAGCATTGTTATCATTTTCAAGGGTATTGCAGAATCAAAGTTCACCCTATCCAGGGCTCAAAACCTCTAAGCATTTTTTATCATTGCACAAACCCATTAAAAATAATAAAAACAAATCCACAAGCATCCCTACATTCACAAGGAGTGTGTGGGTTCTCACCTGCAAATGGTGCACACAAGTATTAGGCACTCGTTTGCACATTACTTCACATTGATGCTCATCTTTACTGGGGCCATCAATTCACATAAGCTAGTCTATGCTTCTGTAGGGTATGACACAAGTACTCACACTTTCGTAGGTTAACGTGTTTGTTATATCTAAGTCATATCTTGTGTTATGTTATTTATTTCTTTTTTCAGCTTATCTTCAACTTCTGAAGGCATGGGTTGTCGTTCTGAATTGTTTTTTTTTTTGTTTAACTTTTATTTATTTTTAATTAGGCCTCAATTCCTTTTGGAATAAGTTCATAGAGAATCTGAGTGCTGAACCATAGGACGGGGCTTACGCCAAAGAAAACTATTCTATACTCATATTATGATTAATCTCATTATTCCGAGTCTGTCTAGTACAACTTAATATTTCAGTTATTTACTGTAACCTCCCACTTAGACTTTTGGAAACATTTAACCCTGGTAATTTTCCCCAAAACTCGATAGTTTGAGACACTTAAATCTATCAAAAATCAATGTGCAAAATGCCCAGATAGTGTCAAATTTTACAAATATTTTCAAGACAATTAGAAAACAATAAAATAAAAATATATTTTTTATAAATTTTTACGTTTTATTTTTCATAGATTAAAGAGATAATGCAACAAATCAGGACAAATTTAGAACAGGATTCATAATTTTCATGATTCATAAACTGGCTGTCAAACACTTTTTGAGCTACACATAACACATAATCTACACATATGTAATGAATGTGTAACTTATGTGTAGCTTATGTGTGTCTTATGTGTATTTTCTCATGTGCTTGTCTAAATAGACACAACTTGCATTATTTCACTAGTACACCCAAATGGCAGTAGTCATATCACGCTGTTCATGTGTTGTACTTGCTATCATTTACTTCGATGTTGTTTCTTCATCAAATAGCAATGTCAAATGTAAATCAAGTCAATCACTGAAACATCAGCGCCACCTTTAGTAAGAAATAACATGCATGTTATTTATAGTTGAAGTCAGAAGTTTGCATAAACCTAATGTTTTTCACAAGTCCTGACATTTAATCGTAGAAAATATTGCCTGTCTTAGGTCAGTTAGGAGAACTACTTTATTTTAAGAATGTGAAATGTCAGGATAATAGTAGAGAGAATTATTTATTTCAGCTTTTATTTCTTTCATCAAATTCCCAGTGGGTAAGACGTTTATATACACTTTGTTAGTACTTGGTACCATTGCCTTAAAATTGTTTAACTTGGGTCAAATATTTTGGATAGCCTTCCACAAGCTTCTCACAATAAGTTGCTGGAATTTTGGCCCATTCCTCCAGACAGAACTGGTGTAACTGAGTCAGGTTTGTCGGCCTCCTTGCTCGCACATTCTTTTTCAGGTCTGCCCACAAATGTTCTTTTTGACTGAGGTCAGGGCTTTGTGATGGCCTCTCGAATACCTTGACTTTGTTGTCCTTAAGCCATTTTGCCACAACTTTGGAGGTGTGTCTGGGGTCATTGTCCATTTGGAAGACCCATTTGTGACCGAGCTTTAACTTCATGGTTGATGTTGAGATGCTGCTTCAGTATATCCACATAATTTTCCTTGATGCTGCTACACCTAAGCTTCACGGATGGGATGGTGTTCTTTTGCTTGTAAGCCTCACCCTTTTTCCTCCAAACATAAAAAACACAATGAAATTGATATCCTGTGATAGTAAACTTAAATATGTAATGAAAAATACAAAAATGTATATATGGAAGTGCAACTCTTACTTGCCTTGGGACCCTATAGATGTTTGGTACTTAAACCATTGTACATATTTTTTTTTATTTTTATTTTTTTAATTTTGGCATTTTTTGTGTATCAATTTTTAAGATATAGATTTAGGAAAACTAAAGACGTGTGGGCACAACTACAAAAAATGTACAGGGGGTGGAATGAGGTCCCGGATCTCTAAAGACACACGGTATGCATTAAAGGGTTAATGTTACTTGAATTAGTGATATTTCAATGCATTTCTATTTTTATACTGTGGAATGCTTTGTTTGGAAAATATTTATCAAACATTATTGTTACATGTTGTAACCAAAAAGGTACTAATCTGCAACTGGCAGGAAATGAAGTATATAAAGAACATCTAGGTTACGTATGTAACCTCCGTTCCCTGATGGAGGGAACGAGACGGTGTGTTGAAGAAAGAGTGCCGAATATGCCTCTGATCTATGAAAAAAGGCGAATGAGAAGTTGGCAGACAGTATTTGGATACCCCGCCATACAGGTATTAAAGCGGGGTAATACGTCGAGTTCATTCAGGATTTTTCTGAGGAGCAGGAAATGGTCCGTCCACAACAGTGGCTCAGCTCAGCAACTTGGCCGGAGGACACTACGTCACGTTTCCTCCATCAGGGAACGGTGGATACATACGGTGGATGCATACAGTCTGTAGCACACTTCGACGTTTTGTCGATGAAGCAACACTAGGGGTCCAATTTAAATCACGCCATGCGCTGAGCCGTGTACGTGTACTGCTGACACAGGAGCGGGCAGGTATTTTACATGCAAAGGCGACCAGCTTTGTCAGACTGCACGTACCCTTCCCCAGTGCCCCAAAAAAGTCGTCGGAATCCTTCTGGTTACCCTAGGCAGGGGAACAAGGTGACGCTTGCCAAACTGGGAACGTGCCAAGCCTGGCTGGGCCTCTTTTCTCTCTATGTTTCTCCGCATAGAGCAAGAACGGCCGGGGCCCTTACACGCATCAAGGGAAGGGGGTCTTACCCAGTTTCCTATTCTTTCAGAGGGAAAAGACCCTGCAGAGGCCAAACCTGCCCGAAAGGGGAGGTAAAGGTGGTGAATACATCACATGGGTTTTTAGACGACATGTGGAAAGTGGCGCAGTTGTAGATCCAGCCTCAAGGAGAGGGGAGTTGCTACAACATGGCGACCAGAGGGCAGCTGGGACTGCCTAAGAGAGATGCGGGTCCACTTCGTAAGGGGACCGTACCGCGGACGATACACACAGGGGGGGTCCACGTAGGAGTCCTGACCTGTGGAGCACCTATTCCAGTATAGGGTAGATTAAGTACCCACAGTGGATTGGGTCGGCGAGTTCCTCCACTGAACTGCGGACCCACAGGGCTAGGGAGGAGTCATCCAGGGATCCGAATGAGTGAGATCTCCTGGGAGAAAAAAGCGCACAATTTTACCTCGGCTGAGGGAAAGGGCACTAGGCGCAAGCGGTCCACCCGATCAATCTGTCAGCGTGTTACCGAGTTCTAAAAAACTCGACTGACTCTACCCTGAGATTGTAAGATCTCGCAAGGGTGTTAGGTGTTGCCCAACCCGCTGCTCTGCATATGTCTGCCAGGGAGATGCCTCTGGCCAGTGCCCATGAGGACGCAACACTTCTTGTCGAGTGTGCTCGGACACGTAAGGGAAGGGCACGGCCTGGGTGTGATGCTGCCGGGGATGTGAGTGGTGCGCAGCGACTTGAGCTGGCTCCAAAGGAGGAGACGACGGGCGAGTCGTGACATGTGGCGGGAACGCACGCCGCCTTGGTGATTTATGTACACTAACGTGGTGGTGCTGTCTGACCTGACTAGGACATGTTTGTCTTGAACTAATGGAAGAAACTTCCACAGGGCAGAGAAAACAGTCAGCAACTCTAGGCCATTGATGTGCCAGCGCAGAGGGGCCCCTTTCCAACGGCCTGCGGCTGCGTGCCCATTGCACACGGTGCCTGAACCCAACTTGGAGCCTTTGGTCATGGCCAGGATGCGTCGGGACACCTGCTGCAAGGGGACCCTTGTCCGCAGAAGGCAGAGAAATGGAAAATAATGATGGCCACACATAATACTAACACTTTGGGCCGAATTTGGATATTTTCACTTAGGGGTGTTCTCACTTTTGTTTCCAGCGTTTTAGACATTAATGGCTGTGTGTTGAGTTATTTTGAGTGGACAGCAAATTTACGCTGTTATACAAGCTGTACACTCGTTACTTTATATTGTAGCAAAGAGTCATTTCTTCAGTGTTGTCACATGAAAAGATATAATCAAATATTTACAAAAATGTGAGGGGTGTACTCACTTTTGTGAGATACTGTATATATACTGTATATACACACACAGTGCTGTGCAAAAGTCTTAGGCACATAGGATGTTTCACAAAAACAGTATGTCTTAAGATAATTATTTTATATCTTCTGCTTTAGAATGTGTCAAAAATATTCCTTTTGTTAATAGAATAGAAAATAAAAAGAACAAGAAGTCCTGCAACAGATGGTATGTCCTCCACAGAGTCTGGATCTCAGCATAATTGAGTCAGTCTGGGATTACATGAAGAGACAGAAGCAACTGAGACCACATAAATACATAGAACTGTGTATGACTCAAAGATGCCTGGAACGACTTTGAAAAACTGTGCGAAAGTGTACCTAGGAGAATTGTTGTTGTTTTAAAGACATACAGTGATCACACCAAATATTGATTTAGTTTATTTATGTTTACTGCACTTTGTATAAAGATAATTGATAAATAAAAATAATATTAATTGCATTTTTTTATATATATTTTACAACTGCCTAAAACCTTTGCATAGAACTGTGTGTGTGTGTGTGTGTGTGTGTGTGTATGTGTATGTGTATGTGTATTTATACATACACAATAAATATATAAACTTACAGTATATGTGTGTGATTATTTATATTAAATCAAATAATTTCATCAAACGTGAGCTTTTAAGATTAAAAACTGCATAGATCTGCTAACATATGGTTTAAAACTTAGCAGAGCAGACAGCTCTTTGCTATTTTTACAGCTGCTGTCTCTGAAAGTCTCTGGATGAACTGCAGCTTTGTGATCTTGATTTTGCATTCAGCATAGTTGGATATAGAAAAAATGGTCGCTCATTATCATTGGACCCCAGATCCATTGTGGCCTAATTCCACCCAAATGACCTCCCAGATGTATCCCTCTCATGGACACTCCCTAGGAACTGCACTCCCATCAGCCCCCTGCCTTTTCTGGATCAGAAATGGATCAGTTCAGGAGCTCCTGCATTCTCTCTACTCTACTCCACTCCTACTTCTGGAGGCAGAACACAGGAATAATTTGTCTCTTTGACTGATCTAGATGCTACATGTCAAATACTATGATTACACAATCTCTTATTACCCATGAAACATAAATGGCATATTGGCATTGTTTCCTAAGACTATTAGCCAGAAAATCTGGATTTTTACCAGGAATAGTGCTTCAAACTATGACAAGCATTACTGCTTGCATAAATTGTGTTTTAAATGCTGATCCCCAGAATGTGTTGCTAGTGTGTCGGTGTCCCAACCAAGCTTTACAACTAGCTCGACCCAAGTCTTTCTTCTCGCTAGGTAAGATATCCATTCCCATTCATCTCAATGGCAGTTGCCTGGCTGTTATGTTTATATTTTCCTTCCTATTGTTCAATACAAATGGGAGACTGTCAATGTATTTTCAACTACCTTAATAACTAGTAAGCATTGACTTGTGTGTTTGAATCAGTAGCACACCGCAATGGTACACATTTTCCCATTGCCTCAGCTAATGACGCAGTGTCGAAGTGACTGACTTGAAATGAGATGTTCTGGTTACAACTATAACCTTGGTTCCCGGAAAGGAGGGAATGAGATGCTGTGTATGCATGCCGCACTAATAATTTCTTGCTCTTAAGGGTACGAGATATGCGCTCTCTTCCCTTCAGTTGAAAAATCCTGATAAAATGGCGCAGTCCCACGGTTTATTTGCCATCAATGATGCACACATCAGAGACGAAGTGTCAAGCGCCATCTGCCAATAGATTGGCATGATTCTAAATGGCTTCAGAGATCATTACTTAACAACAACCTTATTAAACTGGTTCACCATCTTGACCAGCATGAAACAGCATAAACCAGCTTGGACCAACTTGGAAACTTGTGCTGGTCTTAGCTGGAAAAAGGCTTTAATTTTGAACTGACTCAGTGTTAGCTGCAACTTTTCATGTACAGTATAGGGCAAAAAATGTCAGTTGCATATCTATCTCATCTTCTTACGCTCTCACTCTTAAACTCACATAGAATTAATTTGTCTCTCAGTGCTGTGAAACAGTCTACGTGACTCATATTCCACTGCATTTAATCTATGTTTGCATCAGGAAGTGAATACTTAACATTTCTTTCTTTGCCTGAAAGTTGGATGACTCATGAAAGAGTGGCAGAGAAGATGAGCTTATCACCGCTCGTTAACAAAGTGAGATCTCAGAGTGGTTATGACAGTAAACATACATTACGTTACACATTTTAGTTTAATATTGTGGTTTATAAACCTAGTTTGAAGTGTGTTGGCTTACTGTGAGTCTTGCACATGGCAGTCTGCAGTCTGTTTTCCCTTGAAGATTTCCTGTTCCAATCTGATCTGTTGAGCATGCGTCAGCTCTTTATTGGCCTTGGTTCTTGCAAACCAGACAGACATGCATACGAGGCAGATTTTACTGAATTTGGATTGATTTTGTCCCTGATTGTTTGGATTGTTTGAAACTGATCCCAGTGCAGCCTTCACTCTCAGCAGTACTGACGTAGACGAAAGGTCACACAGCTAAGTGGGGAACCGTTCCTGTGTCTAGCACAGGGTCAGACTGGGAGGTTGGCTCCCACATCAGAAATGCACAGGCTGGAGATCACTCCAGAAATGTGTACATCTACCTTGGAAGATCTGAAGATGAGTGCTCAGACGAGACAGATGGCTTTTTACACCTGGTATTTACATGCATCTCAAATGTGTCTGATGTGACAGATATCATCAAGGAGAGATTCCATCCTGATTCTATCATACATCACTTACTACATCAGTGTGTCACTGTATGTTGATATCAGGCATGCTGAAAATGTTGATGTCTTGCAACTGTATGGCCTTTCCAAACTGTTTGATTGAGTGGTAAGGCTGTCAATTGAATGTGTTAATTCAGTATTAATAATATTTTATAAAATATAATGCATTAAAAAAAATTACGACACCATATTAAGGAATTCTAGTACCAGCGGAGCAATTTAAGCTCCATGTTTTTGCGAACCTCAATCAGCAGGGGGTAGTGAACACAGCTCAATATATACAGGCAAAGTGCAGCTGTATCTCGTGATATGAGCACGAAGTGATCATCTGTGTTCCGCAACTGCTTTCGGGTCCTTGAATAACGGATAACATGCGAGTAAGGGCAGCCGGGGACTTTTGGGAGTTGGTGCCCTATGCAGACTGCGTAGTCTGCTTATAGGGAGTTGGCGGTACTTCCACTGTGCGATGCTAAAAGTTAGTTAAAATTGATCCCACACAGAAGTAGGTTTTTAAGGTTAATGCTCTATCGAGTTTTAAATATAAGAATCCCTACCTCCCTACCCTAAACTTTAAACCTTAACCTAACCAATAGTGTCATAAAAGCAAATGAAAAAGCATTTACTGAAGCAACCACATCTTTTTGTGTCACTTTGGCTCATGTGTTGACTAACATGCTCTGTGGGACTCGTTTCCCAGTCCTTTACATCGCAAGTGAAATGCTGTATTAGTTGAGCTACTGTGCAACTTAATTGCACTCTAATTAGCTTGTAAATGTAGTTGGTTACATAATGCAAAAAAAAAAAGTATAGTGTCCTGAAAAGCAAATGTGAGATTAAAAACACAATTGCTGAAACAACCACGTCATTTTGCGGTGCTTATATGACACTTCACGTATCGACTCGCACACTCTAATGGACTGGTACTCCAGTGCACTTGCAACATGATATCAGTTGAGCTACTACGCAACTTGACTGCACTCGAAAAAGATTGTAAATATAGTTGATTATGTAATGTGATCATTAACATTTATCACTTTACAAGTCATGCGTTATAGTAAATGTGTTTAGAAGACATAAGATAGCATTGTGTGATAAACGGATAAAAAGTGTTTGGAAACTGGTAATCTGCATGATAATCTGATAATCTCTGATGTTTTGTGTGAAAGTAAATGAAAATCATTGTTGTTATATCGACTCTATTGTTCATTTCACAAGGAAACTGAAGCGATACATACAGCGAGCGATGTAAAAATAATTTTGCAACAATGTAGGTAATGTGATTCAATGAGACCAGTGTATGTGTGTCTAAGAGGGCTTTGTACATTATAATTTTTTTATTAAACCTTTATTAAGCCATATCCTTGCTGGAAAATATAATTTATTACTCTTCCCTTTTAATAGTACAATAGAATAGTATGTTGAACTTTTTCAAGTCTGTGTCGAGTGTGTGTGGGTGTCTTTGTTGACAAAGCAAGTGGGAACATGTAAAACTGAAGCGATCTTAACAATGTCCTTAACTGTGCTCATATTTACCAAGATACCAAGTCTACAGAGAGCTAGGTCAGTTTGGTAGAGAGAAGATCAGGCATGATGGTATTGAAGGCTGAACTGTAGTCCAGTCCTGAAGGATCCTTGCATAAATCCCAGATCTTTCTAGGTGTTGCGGGATATAATGCAGTCCGATATTGATGGCATCATCCACAGACCTATTTGCTTGGTAAGCAAACTGAAGGGGGTCCAGCAGGGGTCCAGTGATGTCCTTCAGGTAGTCCAACACAAGTCTCTCAAATTACTTCATGACCACAGATGTCAGAGCGACATGTCTGTAGTCATTAAATCCTGTGATTTTGTTTTTTGGGGGGGAATGGAATGATGGTGGAGCGTCTGAAGCAGCAGGGAACTTCACACTGTAATCAAACACCGGCAAAAAATGAGCATGTATGCTCTGCCGAATATTCAGCAGTTCATCCTTGGTAAAACTGATCGGGAAAGAGTGACAAAAAAATGACAAACAAACAAAAGTAACAAAAACGCTAGAGAGCTCCACACGGAAGCAGCCATCTGCATCGCCATCTTATCCATCAACTGCAGGAACATGCTGTGTACCGAGACACTCGACAGAGATGTGCTGGAGTCATGAGGACAAGTGAGTCACAGAAAGGGACAGAGACACCAGTTCACAGGCAGTCCATCATGCTGGTCCCTCAATCAGGTCAAACCATGATGATAAATAACCCCATCACAGCTCTGAATCCCCCCGTGCTTATTGCTGCCTGTCTGAGCTGTGTGGAGTAATGAATACTGCAGATACTAATTTGCACTCAGTGCTTATTTCTGCTTCTTTGACTATGAGAATCTCTGTATTGTTTCTAAGAAAAACAGACCTGTCCTTTTCACTCTGCATACTGACATTCAGTATTGAAATGGAGTCATTATGTATTCAAGATGTAGACTGCTGTGTGTGTGCGTGTGTGTGTGTGTGTGTGAGTGTGCTTTCTAATCCATTTACATGAAATCTGCTCCGTTGCCTGAACAGTTAGAGTGAAATTGGCATTAATGGTTTTGATTTTGAAAAGATACCTTTTGTACTCAACTCAAATATGTCTCCTCTAAAAGATGTGATGAGAGACTGGCAGTCATATGCAATTGGGAATTGAGAATACAGAAAGAAGAAGAATGTACTTAGACAGAAATAAAGCCCCTCTTGCTCCCATCATCCCAAATCAAAATATCCCACTCCCAAATCTCTATGATATTCTGGTCTGTAGATATGACTTGGGTCCCTCATTCAGTGTTACACTATGGAATTTTTTACTGATCGTAGGTCGAGTCATTTAGAAAACTGACAGCACATCTTTGCTTAACTTGGCTTTGTAAGCAACTCAATTTAGCCATTAGCTTATACTTCAATTTAAAGTGTTTTATGAAGCTTGTTCTCTTGAAAATTATGGGACACTGGTGACATTTTTGCAAAATTACATTATGTGGTTCATTACACATATTGCGGCAGTTCCGAGGTGAAATGTCCATTGTGTGGAGCTAAAAGCGAGTTAAATGTTCTCCCTAACAGGTGATGACTTAAAGTAAATGCTAATGCTCTATTCAGTTTTAAATCAACAAATTTAAAACCTCCCTAACAAAGTGCAAATGTGAGATGAAAAACTAATTGCTGAAGCAACCATGTCATTTTGTCGAGCTTCTGTGATACTTTGGTTCATGTGTCGACTCGCGCTTTCTAATGGACTGGTACTCCAGTGCACCTGCAATGTGAAATCAGTTGAGCTAGCGCGCAACTTGATTGCAATCAAACAAGCTTATAAATGTAGTTGATCATGCAATGTGAACTTTAAAATGTATCACCTTTCAAGTCATGCACTTTGAAATGTTTAGATGTCATAAGACAGCATTGTGCGAGGAACAGAGTGAAAAGTAAGCATTTATGAATTGAAAATCTGCCATCTTACTCGTGATTTGTGTGAATAAATGTCATTGTTGTTGTAGTGCCTCTAGTGTTCATTCCACTAGGAAAGTGGCACGATATATACAATAAGCCACGTAAAGACCATATTGCAAAAATGTGACCAGGTTAGGCTTATGTCTTTCTCAAGATTACAATCACAGTAGTTCATTGTTCAGCCCTAATGGGATTCAAATATACAAGCTTTCAGTTACCATCCATGGCCTGTCCATTTTTATCCCACACTTCAACTGAACTTCAAGTTGACATTAAAATATATGCTTCTGGCCTTGCATTAAAAGTAGAGCTGTTGGAATTAAGGTGTTAATCGCATGAGATTAATTAAAGTTTAACACATACATTTTTCTTAATCGTGATTAACACATTTACCATTAATACTGCATAAACCAGGATAAACACTTGTTGGGAGGGCGGAACCTTTGTAACGCGACGATGTGTCCACCCAGAGTCATTACAGTAATGGACATACCACAATAGCGCTTCCCTGTCAGTGATAAAATGATGGAGAAAGGAGCTCTTAGCGTGATTATTTGATGTACAAAACCAGCCCAGATGGGACTTATATTCTTATATATGGGAAGTATATTCAGCGCATTTGTTTTTTTTACGACTGAAGCACACCAAGTCTTGACTATCACTCCACTTTTCACGTAGAGTTCAAAGCACCGCTGGAATTTGATGCTATGACGCGATGAACGTGGCTTCAACCGGCACAGTTAGACACAAACTACCGGCAGATTAATATCGTGGAGGATGAAAGATTAAAGATTTAATGCCCATTGCAATGAATACTAAACCTATGGGGATGAAAGCCATATTTACACAGCAAAAGTGGCACTGAAGCTGCATCTGAAGTGGCAATTAGGTGTATTTTTACAGAGCAGGAATAAATGCATTTACAAAGAAAATGCATAACTAATGTTATGAGATTACAATTTTAAATGTAAAATTATGAATATAGAAATATGAAATTATGAGTGAATACACAACCTATGGGGAATAATCACTTTCATTAAGTCAACCTCCCAATAAGACTTTGGGAAACATTTAATGTTACTTAAATAGACCAATATTTCTATCTTTTTATTGAAGGCATTTTTGGGGGGAAAATGTTAATGAAGCATTATATTGTTACATATTGTTTAGTTTTCTTTCATAAGATGGAAATAAATGCATGTTGACAGGAAAAAAAGTATATATGGTGTCAAAATTCACCATTTTCATCTGTGATTCTTCTTCTTTTGGCTGCTCCCATTAGGGGTCACCTTAATGGACCATCAGTGAGCCACATATTTGACTTGGAACAGGTTTTATGCCAAATGCCTATTCTGATGCAACCCCCAGTGGCGGGGGGACTATCACTATGGGGTACTTTTAGAGTATCCAATTCACTTAGCCTGCATGTTTTGGACTTGTTGGAAACTTTCGGAAACCAGAGCACCGGAGGAAACCCATGCAAGTGCATGGAGGACATACAATCTCCACACAGAATGGCCCAGTTGGTCCAGGACTCAAACCCGGAACCTTCTTGCTGTGAGGCGACAGTGTTAACCACTGAGACACCATGCGCTTTTTCAAAATCTGCGAACCTACAAATGTTTTTGCTATGAATCACGATCAAAAAATGTTATTGACTGACAGACCTAATTAAATGTATATTCCTGGTAAGCACTATAATTCAATGTAGTTTTAACACCTGACATTAATTTGTAAACATGCTATTTTGGCCTTTGCACTAAGAAAAGTGAAAAAATGTAGACGTGTGATCAGTTCATCTAACCACTGATCTACAAATGTCCCAGACCGACTGTGACTAACTTCCGGCTAGCCCAAAATGAGTAAAAGTGGATGGCATACTGGCTAGCTAAAGTAGTTGTCAATGCCATTCTATGTTGTTTGTAGACGTTAAAAGGAGATGTTACGTTAAAAACAATTGTGAGTCCAAATATTCATGCAAGTAGTTATAACACTATGTGTTAATCGTAGATTGACCATATGTTGTTTGCACAATGTTAACAAGCTAAGTAAAATAATAGTGTTTTACATTCTATGTGGGTTTTGTGTTTATTATTCTCTCAAGAAGGAAATTTGTCTATATTCACAGTAAGACAAGATTAATGTCAAAGTAAGTTATTAAGTCTGCAGCATTGGACAAAGTAGGATAATGAACAAATATTGCTTTGTACCCTATTATAAGGGATGCAGAAACCCTTTCCTTCAAGTCATGCAATTTTGAATGCAATATGCTGCTTTAAAAACAATATAAAACACAGGGCATATTGAAATGTGGCTTCAAAATGTACAATATGTAATGTATATAATATGTACACACAACTTTTTTTGCACCATGGACAGGTTTCGTTTTGAAAACATGCTTGCGAACCGGCCTGTACAGGGAGGAGGGGGGTTACGTTAGTTTCACATTCATGTTAACATTGGCTTTAGATGAAATTACTCTTGATGTCACACCGCAGGAAAAATAAGGGTTATTCAGAACTCACTTTTTAAGTCATTTTTATTGGAAATTCAGTTTGAAGCGATCTAGCTTCATGACTCTCATGATTGTTCTTCCTTCAAAGTGCCCTTCAGTGGGTGATTTATCCCATTTGGAATGCAAGGCCAGTCTCTCTCTCTCATTCTGTGCCGGCATGGAAGCAGATTTGAATCTCTTAAGTTTGGTTATATCAACATTAGAACTGTGTAAGGAGACCAATATTTATGTAAAAAAATAACTAGTCAGTCACTGTGATTTTGACAATCTTGGAAGCTGGTCTGGTTTCAATTGTGTATAAAACACAGTCTGGATATTGACTGCGAAATGTTGTTGTGATGACGTCTCAACCAGCCAGTTGTTCAGCTTAAAGTCCAAAAACCTGGAAGACTTAATCGCCATGGGTTCCCTCAGGATTTTCCTATTGTTTTTTATAATGGGGTTTGTGAACTTCTAAGTAAAATAAGGATATGTGGGCGTTTGTTCTACAACCTAAATTACACAGTCATACCTAATTTTAAATTACATAAAAAATTCCTATTTGAGGTATTAAAATGTGTAATTTATGTTGTAGAACAAAAAAATGTCCACTTATTGTCAAGTAATGTTTACCACAGTCCTTATTTAACTCATAAGTTCAAAAAACCCATTATAAAAAACCGGAGGGAACCCATGGCGAATTAGTCATCTGGGTTCACCTACAAATTGATGTCACGGCTGACCAGCTCTATTGGGCATTATTGAACACATGATCCCTCATGTCCATGCATGGCTCTGTTTGTTCTGATGTTCTGGATATTTGTTAGTCTACTCAATTAGACTGACAGTGTTCCCAGACTCACACTAAACAGCTGATTAATTAACACAGTTTGCTATTTCATGCTGCTCAGTTATTATAACTGTATCTGTGTGAGTGTGTGTGTGTGTTTGAATACGTACCTATAGTTTGAAGACAAAACTGTCCCCAAATGTAAGCTAAAACTGACCAAACCACCCTTTGGTGACAATCAAGGACATCCTTTGATAAAATAAAGCGAATACTTTTTTATTTGTGTTTATTCTAGCAAGAAGTTTTTTAAGGGTTAGGGTGTGGGCTAGGGTTAGTCTGTATTAATTATAATTATCTTTATATTAAATGATAGAAGTCTGTGGTATGGGTCTATTTAGCTTAAGTAAATTTAGGATGCATGTTTTGTTTTTGAGTGTATTTTATGTGTTGTATTTTTTGTTTTGCAGTGATATCCTCTTTCAGCAGCTGGTTTAGTGCAGTATGGTTTTGCTGAGTATGCACACTCACTCCACCTGTGTTTATCTAAACCAGTGTGCCTCTGACAACTCAAGAAAACACATGCTCAGTCACGTGCCTCCCCACTGTGTGTATTTGTGTGTGTGTGTGTGTGTGTGTGTGTGTGTGTGTGTGTGTGTGAGCTACTGGTTTTGTTTTCTCTCTAATGTCAACTCTGTAGTTTTCCTGATTTTATGTCTTTTTCTCCCAGTCTTAGTGATGACTTTAAAGTGTACTTGCAGTCCATTAATCATATAAAGACTTTCTCTCTTATTTGGTCTCTCTCGCTCTCTCTTTTACCCTCTTACACATTCAAGCGGTGAATGATTAAAGGAATAATTTACCCAAAAATGAAAATTGTCATCAATTATTCCCTCATGTTAAATATCTGGTTGACCTTCTTTCTTCTTTGGAACACAAATGGAGATTCTAGGCAGAATAAAAGCTTCAGTCTTCATTTACCTTCAATGCATCTTTTTCCATACAATGAAAGTGTGGAAAAAGTCGTATGCTACTTGGAAAGCTACTGTCACGCTACAAAAAAATGTTGATAAGTTAGTTGTGTTGATAGATACTTTAAGTTAGTTTCTCCCCAACACTGCAGCCCAGATTGTTAACAATTATGCCACGCCACCATAATTAAGTCTTGTAGGAACTTTTAGCTCAAGCTGAGCCTCATGCTCATGGGGCCAGTAAGCCAAACCTGTTTACCCTTTCCACAACACTTATATGACTGTGTAAACTGCTACAGTGTCACTAGTAGAGTTCAACCGATAGTGGATTTTGATGATACGCTAACTAAGCTGGTGGAAAAGGTAGATATCCAATTAATTGGCCAGTAGTTTTAAAAATGTATTTTTTGAATGTTAAAACAAATTCTTAGTCTTTCCTTACTGTAAAGGGCACAGACTACAAGAGGGAGCAAGAGTCCAAAATTAATAAATGCACGATTGTTTGCAGTAGCAACTATCGATGCCGATATATTTGTGTAAAGCAGTTCAAGGTAAAGGAGGAGGTGAGAACCGGCTTGTCAACATACATAATATTTTAATGATAAACTTAAAAGGACAAACACACACATGACAGACATGTCCGTAAATTAACTCTCTCTCGTCGCACCACCGTCTGCCATCGGCCTTTATCCCTCTCGGAGGCTTGATTAGCCTAATACGGGACTGGGTGTGTATCATCAACCTCTTTCACTAGTTGATTGATAATTTGACATCACTTACATCACATACATTAATTAGCTTGTAAATTATTGAAATCACTGTATGATCAGTGTAAATATTGTGTTTTGTGCTAATCATATGGCCTTCAAAGTTTTTGAAAATATATATATATATATTGACATAATGCAATATTAATATAAAATGGCACACATTTAATTAAGACAAAATCGTAGAAGACAGACTGATAAATGTTGCATGGCTATCATTTTAAAATAACTAGTATTGTGTTCTGATCGAGTATTGGATGTGTACAGAAGCATCTTCAGCCCTTTTTTTGACCCTCTGTGTGTGTGCATCCAGTGACTCTGCCTTGTTGGACTAGGGTAATACCTCACCCCTGATTACTAATTAGGAGTATTTTTTACTAACCATTTAAAACAAACTGTCTTATACAGTACATTTCTGTACATTATACAATAATTATAAACAGCACATTAATTTAACTCATTATTACAAATTCTGAAGTTTGAGAATTTATTTCGTTGTAATAATTAAGAAAAGGAGGAACCTGGGGCTGGCTTGACAAAACACGTAGACATTTATTGTTGCAATTTTCAGTCACACACATTAAGACCGCTTTTCAGCAGTACACAAAAGATTTTCTTTTCAGCAACACCACACTTACACACAGACACAGCTACATGCATCTCTCGCTCTCATCTGCCACTGCCTATTTGGGGACTAGTTCTTTCGATTTGTCAATCTCCCACTTAGACTTTGGGAAACATTTAATGCTACTTGAATTGGTGCCATTTTAGTGCATTTCTATCTTAATACTGTGCAAGGCTTTGTTAGGAAATTTTTTATATAGTTACAAATTATATTGTTACATATTGTTTTGTATTCTTTCCTAAGATGGAAAAAATGCATTTTGACAGAAAAATAAGTATATATAGTGTCAAATTTCAGCACTTTCAAAATATGTGTAATGAATGGTTGCTGAGATGAGACAGGTGACATTGGATCTACATGCAGGTTTTAATAAAAATGATGACAGTCAAGCAACAAATGGGAACTCTAAAACTAAAGGGCATTTATACAAACAAGAGCTAATGAGGGAATGGAAAACAGGTGAGAACAACAAGGAACAGATGAGGGCAGTGCATACTGGGTAATGTAGTCTGGGGGAAACACTACAAAATACGAGTCTTAGGAAACATGAGGAAGACAGACTGTGACAGACTGCTATCAATCATGATTAACTACAAAACAAGTTTTAATTGACAGACAGCACTAAAAAAAAAACACCTAGAATGAATTTCAAGGGTATTTTTTTCCCCCACACTTTGAATTTTGGGGTCATTTTTGGTGGCCGTTCTGCCTCAAGTTCCCCTCAATTTGTAACCCTGGATTACAGAGATTTCACCATGGGTAAAGGTTGTAACTTGCTTTTATGAAACAGAGACAACAGCAACATAATAAAAAGCTAATGTTCAATAAATAGTTTCTTTATAGTTTTATTAATAATAATTGGAATAAACAATTCTTGCATTAAGTCATTTAGTTCCTTAGCGTAACTGTTTATGGTTGTCAACCAATTTAGCAAATTAGCATAATGATGGATTTAAATGCATCTCATCCAATCTGAATTTGAAGTTGAAACTTTCCATTTTATAAATTGGTATAATATTTGCCATCAACCATTCTGCTCTCAAGAGTTTGGCATCAGCCACTGAAAAATCTGTATTGGTTGACCACTAAAACATATGGTGGTAGATATTGCTACTTTGAAAATATTTTATTTGGACTGGGTGTGCTATTTTGTGTGCTCTTAAGTGCTGTGAAATAGATTCTTGGGAACATGAGGCATCCACCCATAATGAGCTCTCTTCTGGTTGTGGTTTGAAATCAGTGTGTTTCTTAAAAGACCAGAGACATATTTCATTTTGATGGCTATCTAAAAGAAGAATAGGGCATAAGAGAATGAGAGAAATTGAGTTTATGTGGCAACTGAGAAACATAAATGTGATGAATGATATAATTCATGTGCCTTATATTCCATTATAGAAGTAGAGGGCACCACACCGTCATGGGCATGGCTACACTTGTTGCTTGGCAGCTGTTGCCTGCTGCTAGGTGATACAGTAGTTGCTGTGCGGGGCCAGGGGGTAACAGTAAGGTCATACCTTTTATGTTGATTAGAGTTGGAACTAAACTGTGAAGAACGTCCATGACCAGTTTTGACTAGCCCTGATACAGTATGTATTGTAGAGTAACATGCACTGATTAATCATACATAATTAGTCCAGGCATATATATTAAGGAAGTTAATAAGATATATTTTGATTGTATGTTATCTTAAATCTGCTACTATACTGCTGTAGTAGACTGTCTGTGATGGACTGTGGTTTGGGAAATGTGTGCTCTTATCACCCTCACTGAGTGTGTTAATGACTGAGAACTGATAAATGACCAGCCATATCATACTGAGAATGTGCTATTGCATCTGTATCTTCTCCTTTCTCTCTCTCTCTCTCTCTCTCTCTCTCTCTCTCTCTCTCTCTCTCTCTCTCTCTCTCTCTCTCTCTCATTTCGAGCAGCTGAGAGGAGAATGTGAGTGATGCAGATGAGACGGACTCACTTCAGTGGCATTAGTGTGAGACTAGACAGATGCCACTGGTCCATTGTCCTTAGATGGCAGTTAGAACAAGACCAGCCGTGGAACATCTGCACATTCAATCCCCATCGTTTAGAGACAAGCACATTACAGAGTATTTAACCCTCATTTTCTGTTTGGGGTCAGAGTGACTGTAAGACCATTTTATTAGCTCGAAAAACCTACTTAAAATTGAAGTATTGATACTAGGGCTATCAATTGAATGCTTGCATTTAGTGTGATTAATTTCATGACGAAAAGTATGCAACTAATCATGCCCCCGACCCGTACGTAAATTCCATTAGAAGGAATGTTCTACCATCAGAGCAGTTCAAGAAGGTGTAGCTGTATACCTCCAAATGGGGGCAGAATCTCCAAAAGGGGGCGGGGTCACTCCAAAAGGGGGTTGCGGCAACACCTAAAGGGGGCGCGACTTCCATTCACGGTTAAGATTACGGAAAGGGTTAGGTAAGGGGCTCCCTATATCTTTAATGTTGATTTGGAGCTCCCGCCCCTTTTTGAAGCACTGCCTGTAGCTATACCCTTCTCGAGCAGTTAAAACTTGATGAACCACCTTCATGTTTTAGTGAATCTATAGCAGTAGGGGACAGTCAGTGCACCAGCTGTACAGTACAGGCAATGCACCAATCAAACCTACCAAGTGAAACCAATGAGCAGTCAGTACAGCCTTCCACAGTCATGCTTTTACAGCTGAACCGAGCAAAACAGAATGCAGGTATCTCGAAATGTGCATTTCAAAGTTTCAAACTACATTTAACATGACACATCATCGCAAAAACACAGCACTCTCTAATTAGAGACACTGAAAACTAGCGAGGCATGATGCAACAATAGTGCTTGTCAGACACATAAGTACAGACTGTACATCAACAATTAAAAACAGCACACAAGGAAGTATGGCCAATAATAGGGTTATATTCTATGGTATGGAAATATAACAAACTATACTTTGAATTTAAAGCCAATTTTTTCTTCCATATTTACAATGTTTGTATAAATATTTATATGTACACGTTTATTACAACATTTTGTTATGTTTGTTTATATTCACTTACAATTTATACCTATTAATATGATTTACAAGTATTTACATACTGCTGGAGCTGCTGCCCCCACGACCCGATTCGGATAAGCGGTTGAAGATGGATGGAAGTATTTACATTGATATGTATAACAACTGCTAAAATGGTACTGTTTCAACCAATACAGGTTTTTAAATTGCCGATGCCGATATCCAGAGAACAAGTTGGCCGATTGATCGATATGATACCGATATGTCATACAATATATTAGTATATTACATGTACATAAATTGGCTAATAAATGTTTTTTTTAATTTAGCATATTTACACCGAATTTCAAACAAAACTTTAACTTTGTATAAATAAAAATAAGATGTTATTTTTATATGGCAGACAGCAGTTTCGCCTGGTTTCTGTTTAATCTTACAATTTTAGTAATTTGTTTACACAAATACATTAAATACATTAGGAAGAAGGAAATAACCGTGCACACAGTAGTCCAGAAACTATGGATGGCATACTGTATGTGCACATTAGCAGTCATATTTTTCTTACAAAAGACAGAATCATACTAATTGTGACATTCACAGTGAATATAACATTTAGTTATAGCAGACGTGAAGAGCTTTAACTTTGAAGTAAAAGCAGCAACATACTGACCACACCAGTATATTCGGCCCTGATTGCCTGCTTCAGATATCAGTATATTTGCAGATGGTAAATGCTAACATTTTTATTGATGTTCACCTTTTTATTATTAGACAAGAAAGTTAACAGTTACAGGGAACTGTTGAGAAGAGAGAGCGAATGAAACACCCAAGCACTTAAAGCTCCATGAGCTCATATGTATCTGACACGGCTCTGATATATGGGACGTTTTAAATGAGATGTTGTTGCATGCCAGTCTATTATTGTTGTATCACGATGGCACGTAACAACCAAACTGTGATTGGTAATTTATATGTCTCAAACGTCTTCTTCACGTGCAAGCAGGCGATTTTCTGCGCCGTCATGACTTGGAAAAAAAAAAGCTCTCATAAAGGTTTAAGGTTTAAAATCAATATACTGATCATACAATGTAATTTAAAACAGTAGGTTGACTTTTTATTTTAAATTAAATTGGTCTGTGCTTACGGAAATACAAAACACTGCTCCCAGTGGCCAAAGCGGTAAGTATTGCTGGACGTATGGGCATGTGTGATCTCCATTTCCAGGTGTAATGACCATGTAGAGCTGCCAAAGTGAGTTGTAAAGCAAGTTTTTTTTTTTTAGCGCTGCATGTAAAACATTGAAGAGGAATGCACATTTTATAAGCTGAACCCCTTAACCCAAACCTAAACCTAACCATCAGTGGAGTAAAAATGTAATGTTAAGGGGGGAAAAGCAACCTACAAATTACAATCCTCACTGATTAAGCGAACGTGATTACTTCCTGGTTTCAATGCGGATTTTGAACCTGGGTCTCCCACACTACTGACGCAACATGCTTGAGCAGATGTCTGATGGTAGATGGTGCTAGTCAGTGAGTCGGCATAATGTGTCCGATCCTAGGGTACTGGAACTCTTGGAAAGAACTTACAGACTTCTCAAGTTCATTTCTGACATTGATCAACCCTTCAACAAGTCCATCTCAAAGTCATTGCTGTCCTCAGCATGAACTCAAGATCATAGCTAATGTGAAAAATAAATAAATTGTATTTTGTTCTCAACATATCCCTGGATTTGTTAACTGTGCATTGTGCTCATTTATCACTTCCTTTCATTGCGCTTGAAATGTTTGTTGTCAACTATTGCTGATCTAGAAGGTTTTGCCATTTGCTACCAGGGCTCTGTGTTTCTTTTTGGGGTTGGCAAAATGCAGGAGCTTTCAAAAGATATATACATTGGCTTTATTAATAACAGGAGATGACAGTCAGCTCACCAGTTTGGCACAACTTGCAGTGTCATTTTGTTACTCAGCCCAGCCTCTCTATTTCTCTCTCTCTCAGGGGTGAGAAGTGTGACTGCAGCAGATGGATACATGGACATGAGGGAATATTCAGGAGTGATCACAGTTCTCTTTCTCCACAGAGACATTGAAAAACATTGAGAGCATGAGAATTAGAAATAGAAAGAAAAACAGAGAAATAGAGTAGCTCCTCCCCTGTGGCCATCTTTACTTGCTCAGTGACAGTTCACCAATATTGTGCCTGTGTCAAGGTCATGCCACCTCAGTCTATCTGATATCGATCCCTGCCTCTGCATGGCCTTTCATATCACACAAACACACTCAGTTGAAGTGATAATTCTCCCAAAAATTAAAATGTTGTCATCATTTACTCACCTTCCAGCTCTCTACATTACGAGCATATCAATCGCATACATGACCAAATTTTGCGTTATGCGACTAAAATGTCTATATTAGCCACTGGCTAGTAAATGTTCAGATTGAGTTGTGTAGTAGTGAAGAACTTAAGCACAGCAATCCTTAATCTTTAAATAAACAGCTGACGTTTAATAATCTGGATTCAGCCTTGTCTTCTACTGCATGCTGTGTCTTTATGTACCTTATTTGGATGTAGTTGTTCCTAAGGGGGGGGGCTTGATCATGGTGTCACTGTCGCTTTAGTTAAGGCGTGATATGCCATAGTGACTGATTGAAAACAGCATGTTTGGGTGGGACATATTGAAGAGTTCATCCTTTTTTAAATAGCCAATTGACCTTTTTCACAGCAGCGCTCTTTTTAATTTTCAAAGATGGCACTAATGTGAATAAGGTCTATAAATTTTGTCACAGCCATGGAACATGACTTGCTACTTACTAACTTGGTATTAGGGGGAGGAGCATTCTCATTCTAGAAAACATTTGATTGGACACAAATCTGTGTAGCACAAGATGAGTCATCAATAGTTTTAGTCTGTTGTCCCAGAAGAGAAAAATATGTCAGCATTTAGGAGTACACTTGCAAAGACTTGCATCAATCCCCAGCCACAAAAGTCTTATTTTGATTTCATAGGGTCTTTAATTGCAGAATGGTTGCATTGTTGTGGCTTTATAACATAATTTAATCTGTGTATGTTTGTATGTGTTTTGCAGCAGGAAGCTGTGAGAATGAGAAGCGTGTATTTCGTGAACGCATGCAGCCCAGGAAGAGGCAGGGAGCGGTCCGGAGGAGAGTGCATCAAGTCAACGGACACAAGTTCATGGCCACCTACCTGAGACAGCCCACATACTGCTCGCACTGCCGCGACTTCATCTGGTGAGTCCCGTCCTTGCGAGGGGCGACGATAATCAGCTGTTATTTACTGTCTTGTAAAATGGTGTCTGAGTTTTGACATAACCAGTGTATACTCCCTCCTCACGGGTCCGTTCACGGGTGGTTTCCCTTAGAGTTTCCATAGTAATGACAGGGAAGGCCCTGAGGCTTTGAGTGATGGCACTACAGTAGGAGTGTATTGAGTGTGTCTGGTCCATTCTCCAAATGGTGGCAAAGCCTCCTCCACACTGCGCAAGAACACAGCCATGCACTGGCACGCTGAACCCTGTCTCCCTGGAGAACATGAGGAATATGCAGGGTTCGTACAAGTTGCTGGAATGTTTGGCTTTTTCAAATGTAAGCCCTGGAAAACCCTTGAAAAAAGCAGTTATTTTCGGAAAAACACGACAACAGGCCACTACTGTAGACCACTGCTAAAGCGAGCAGCAGATAGATGGCGCTGTCACATGGCACCTGTTACTTTTGACAGTGCTGTTCAGAATGGGCCAATGACAATCAAGTGTTACTGGAGGATTTAAAAAATATATATTTTATAAATACTGCTGTTGTGGATTTAACAAGTATGAATCCTTGCAACTATCAGTTTTAATTACAATTTAATCTCAATTAATATCAAGATTAATATATCGGGACAATATCAAAATATGTTGACAAACATGTCCCTTGACTTTTTTTGTCATGAAAACGTTTTCAAATGGCAAAATATAAATATATATACACTACCGTTCAAAAGTTTGGGGTCACCCAAACAATTTTGTGTTTTCCTGAAAAGTCACACTTATTCACCACCATATGTTGTGAAATGAATAGAAAATAGAGTCAAGACATTGACAAGGTTAGAAATAATGATTTGTATTTGAAATAAGATTTTTTTTACATCAAATTTTGCTTTCGTCAAAGAATCTTCCATTTGCACCTTTGGCATTCTAGCTGTTAATTTGTTGAGGTAATCTGGAGAAATTGCACCCCACGCTTCCAGAAGCAGCTCCCACAAGTTGGATTGGTTGGATGGGCACTTCTTGCGTACCATACGGTCAAGCTGCTCCCACAACAGCTCAATGGGGTTCAGATCTGGTGACTGCGCTGGCCACTCCATTACCGATAGAATACCAGCTGCCTGCTTCTGCTCTAAATAGTTCTTGCACAATTTGGAGGTGTGTTTAGGGTCATTGTCCTGTTGTAGGATGAAATTGGCTCCAATCAAGCGCTGTCCACTGGGTATGGCATGGCGTTGCAAAATGGAGTGATAGCCTTCCTTATTCAGAATCCCTTTTACCCTGTACAAATCTCCCACCTTACCAGCACCAAAGCAACCCCAGACCATTATATTACCTCCACCATGCTTAACAGATGGCGTCAGGCATTCTTCCAGCATCTTTTCATTTGTTCTGCGTCTCACAAACGTTCTTCTTTGTGATCCAAACACCTCAAACTTGGATTCATCTGTCCACAACACTTTTTTCCAGTCTTCCTCTGTCCAATGTCTGTGTTCTTTTGCCCATCTTAATCTTTTTCTTTTATTGGCCAGTCTCAGATATGGCTTTTTCTTTGCCACTCTGCCCTGAAGCCCAGAATCCCGCAGCCGCCTCTTCACTGTACATGTTGACACTGGTGTTTTGCGGGTACTATTTAATGAAGATGCCAGTTGGGGACCTGTGAGGCGTCTG
This sequence comes from Moxostoma hubbsi, assembly GCA_032164185.1. Taxonomy (NCBI): domain Eukaryota; kingdom Metazoa; phylum Chordata; class Actinopteri; order Cypriniformes; family Catostomidae; genus Moxostoma; species Moxostoma hubbsi. The sequence goes on along the minus strand of JAVLUX010000034.1, from coordinate 31,727,364 downwards.
TTTCTCAAACTAGAGACTCTAATGTACTTATCTTCTTGCTCAGTTGTGCAACGCGGCCTCCCACTTCTTTTTCTACTCTGGTTAGAGCCTGTTTGTGCTGTCCTCTGAAGGGAGTAGTACACACCGTTGTAGGAAATCTTCAATTTCTTAGCAATGTCTCGCATGGAATAGCCTTCATTTCTAAGGACAAGAATAGACTGTCGAGTTTCAGATGAAAGTTCTCTTTTTCTGGCCATTTTGAGCGTTTAATTGACCCCACAAATGTGATGCTCCAGAAACTCAATCTGCTCAAAGGAAGGTCAGTTTTGTAGCTTCTGTAACGACCTAAACTGTTTTCAGATGTGTGAACATGATTGCACAAGGGTTTTCTAATCATCAATTAGCCTTCTGAGCCAATGAGCAAACACATTGTACCATTAGAACACTGGAGTGATAGTTGCTGGAAATGGGCCTCTATACACCTATGTACATATTGCACCAAAAACCAGACATTTGCAGCTAGAATAGTCATTTACCACATTAGCAATGTATAGAGTGTATTTCTTCAAAGTTAAGACTAGTTTAAAGTTGTCTTCATTGAAAAGTACAGTGCTTTTCCTTCAAAAATAAGGACATTTCAATGTGACCCCAAACTTTTGAACGGTAGTGTATATATTCTGTTTTACAATTTTTTTAGAAAATATATTTGAAACAATATATCTGAAAAAAATCCCCTCTTCTGGTACACCACTTCTATGACATGTAAAGTTATTTTTTAATAAAAGCATTATTACAAGGCTGAACAAGTGTGCAAAAAAGCAAAACAAAATAATTTTTAATCATTTTAATAATTTAAAAATAATTTTTGTCCCTTGATTTCATGTTATTGGATTTATCAATGTTAAAACCTTTTTTTTAATGTTAAAAAAAAAAAAATTCAAAATGTTGTAGAAAATAATTTAAAGTTTAAGTTCAGAGGCTGCTTAAATATGCATATAGGGATTTTCCCAGCACGTTTAAAAGTTATTGACATTTTAACTAATATTTTCACACAAAAATATTTGGTGTTGTGCCCCATTGAACCCTCAAAATGTGGTGTTGTAAACCACACTCGTTAATGTTAACTTTTGCTTTGTTCATGAAACAAAATGAAAATTTAAAAGAAAGAACAACTGCCAATTTGACCTTTATGAATACAAATTTATGTCAGCACGTTAAAAAATGTTTACCCTCAGCGTTTATTGGCAAAAACCGAACTAAATAGAAAATGTAAATATTTTGTAAGTTGGAAAGTCAACATTTTTGGAGAATGACCCATTTGCAATTTAGGTCAGTTCCTCACATAAATCTGATGTGTGACATTAGAAAACGTCTCGGTTACGTATGTAACCTCCGTTCCCTGATGGAGGGAACGAGACGTCGTGTCGAAGAAGCGACACTAGGGGGGGTCTCTCTTGAGCGCCGAAAGATACCTCTGATCTATGAAAAAAGGCCAATGAGAGTTGGCGAACAGTATTTGCATACTCCGCCTCCGGATACGGATATAAAGGCGAGAGAAATATGCTCGTTCATTCAGGATTTTTCTGAGGAGCCGGGAGTGTTCCGGGCATCTCAGCGGCTCGGCTCAGCAACGTGGCCGGGAAGACACGACGTCTCGTTCCCTCCATCAGGGAACGGAGGTTACATACGTAACCGAGACGTTCCCCGTCTGTCGCTCACTTCGACGCCGTGTCGAAGAAGCGACACTAGGGGTCCACTTCAAAACTCGCCATGCGCTGAGCCGTGTATGTGTACTGCTGACACAGAAGCGGGCAGGTATTTTGCACGTGCACAAGCGACCAACTGTGTTCAGGCTGCGCGTACTCTTCCCCAATGCCCCGAAAAAGCGTCAGCACCCTTTTGGTTACCCTAGGGGGGAACAAGGTGACGCTCCCAACTAGGGAACGGGCCAAGCCTGGCTGGGCCTCTTTTCTCTCTATGTTTTCTCGGCATAGAGCAAGAGCAGCCGGGGCCCTTACCGCATCGAGGGAAGGGGGTCTTATTCCGAAGTCCTATTCTTTTAGGGGGAAAAGACCCTGCGGAGACCACACCCGCCCAGCAGGGGAGGTATAGGTGGCAAAATACATCACATGGCCACTTTGGGCATGTGGGAGGAAATAGCGCGGTGGTAGATCCAGCCTCGAGGAGGGGGGAGTTGCTACAACACGGCGACCGGAGGGCAGCGAAGGACTGCCTAAGGGAGACGCGGGTCAGCTCGCAAGGTGACCGTACCGCGGAAATACACACAGAAGGAGTCCCGTAGGAGGCCTGATCTGTGGAGCACCTATTCCAGTAGGGGTAGCCGGAGGTACCCGTAGTGGACTGGACCAGCACGTTCCTCCGCTGAACTGCTGCGGGCCCGAAGGGCTAGGGAGGAATCAACCAGGGACCTGGGTCCTCTGGGACAAAAGCGCACTGTTTTGCCTTGGCAGAGGGAAACGGCGCTGGAACAAGCGGTTCACCCGGTCAGATCGTCAACGTGTACCGAGTTCTACGGGCTCGGACCTGAGAGAACACGGGACGAGACTGACTCAACCCTGAGATCATAAGGGTGTTAGGTGCTGCCCAGCCCGCAGCTCTACAAATGTCTGCTAGGGAGGTGCCCCTCGCCAGTGCCCAAGAGGATGCCACACTCCTAGTGGAGTGGGCTCGAACCCGTAAGGGGGAGGCATGGCCTGGGTGTGATAGGCCAACTGAATGGCATCCACCACCCAGTGAGACACCTCTGTTTGGAGACAGTGTTCCCTTTCTGCTGTTCTCCAAAGCAGACAAAGAGCTGCTCAGAGCGCCTGAAGGCAGGCAGGTAGGCACGCAAGGCACATACCGAACACAACAGCTCTGAGAGGGCTGGGTCTGCCTCCTCCCGGGGCAGCGCTTGTAGGTTCACTACCTGATCTCCAGGGGGCGTGGTAGGAACCATGGGCACATAGCCCAGTCGAGGTCTTAGGATCACATGAGTATCTGCCAGACCGAGCTCCAGGCAAGTGTCGTTAGTAGGGAACGCTTGCAGGTCCCTGACCCTCTTGATGGAAGTGAGCGTGATCAGCAGGGCCGTCTTTTCAGGAGAGGGCCCTGAGCCAACTGATTCTAGCGACTCGGGGGGGGGGATCTCTAAAGACCGGTGAGGACCACCGAGAGATCCCAGGAGGGGAACAGGTTTGGCCGGGAGGGGTTTAACCTCCGGGCACCTCTTGGGAACCTGACGGTTAAGTCGTGCTTACCCAGAGACTTGCTGTCTACTGGGTCGTGGTGAGCTGCGATAGTGGCAACATACACCTTCAAGGTGGATGGGGACAGCCTCCCCCCCAACCTCTCCTGTAGGAACAGGAGCACAGACCTAACTGCGCACCTCTGTGGGTCTTCTGCCCGGGAAGAACACCAATTTACGAACGGACGCCATTTCAGGGCGTAGAGTTGCCTGGTAGAAGGGGCTCTGGCTTGGTTGAACGTGGCTACGACCATGGGTGGTAGACCAGCTAGATCTTCCGCATCCCGTTCGGGGGCCAGACGTGGAGGTTCCAAAGGTCTGGGTGCGGATGCCAGAGCGTGCCCCGTCCCTGAGAAAGAAGGTCCTTCCTCAGGGGAATTCGCAGGGAGGGGCTGTCGCGAGGAGTACAAGGTCCAAGAACCAGGCCCGAGTGGGCCAGTAAGGAGCCACGAGAGTGACTTGCTCCTCGTCCTCCCTGACCTTGCACAGCACCTGTGCAAGAAGGCTCACTGGGGGAATGCATACTTGCGCAGCCCAGCCGGCCAGCTGTGTGCCAGTGCATCTGCCCCGAGGGGAGCCTCTGAACGGGCGTACCAGAGCGGGCAGTGGGAGGTCTCTCGGGAGGCAGAGGGGTCTACCTGGGCCTAGCCGAACCGTTCCCAAATCAGCTGAACCGAGTGGGGGTGAAGCCTCCACTCTCCGCCAGGCAAGCGTTGTCATGACAGCGCGTCCACTATCACATTGAGGTTGCCGGGGATGTGAGTGGCACGCAGCGACTTGAGTCGGTGCTGGCTCCAAAGGAGGAGACGACGGGCGAGTTGTGACATATGACGGGAGCATACGCCGCCTTGGCGATTTATGTACGCGACCGCAGTGGTGCTGTCCGACCTGACTAGGATATGTTCGTCCCGAATTAACGGGAGAAACTTCCGCAGGGCCAAAAGGACGGTCAACAACTCGAGGCAGTTGATGTGCCAACGCAGCTGGGCCCCTTTCCAATGGCCTGAGGCTGCGTGCCCGTTGCAAAAGGCGCTCCAACCCAATCTGGAGGCGTCGGTCGTGACCAGGACGCGTCTGGACACCTTCTGTAGGGGCACTCCAACCCGTAAGAAACAGGGGTCTGTCCAGGGGTTGAATGTCTGACGGCAGGCGGGGGCGATTGTTACCCGGTGCGTGCCGTGGCGCCATGCTCGTCTCGGAACTCGGGTCTAGAGCCAGTGTTGGAGCGGTCTCATATGCATCGACCCCAGCGGCGCGACCGCCGCGGAGGATGCCATATGCCCCAGGAGCCTCTGGAAAAGTTTTAAGGGGACCGCTGTGCCTGGCCTGAAGGCGGCGAGGCAGTTTAACACTGACTGGGCACGCTCGTTGGTGAGACGTGCCGACATTGAGACCGAGTCTAACTCCATCCTGAGAAGAGAGATGCTCTGAACTGGAGTGAGCTGGCTCTTTTCCCAGTTGACCTGAAGCCCCAGACGGCTGAGGTGCCTGAGCACCTGGTCTCTGTGGGTTTTGCATAGTAACTCTGGTGAGAGGACAGAGACAGGCCGAAGGGGAGGACTTGTACTGATACACCTGGCCCCCGAACGCAAACCGCAGGTAGGGGCGGTGTCGGGGCAGGATGGAGACGTGGAAGTACGCGTCCTTCAGGTCTACCGCTGCGAACCAATCTAGATGCCGGATGCAGGTTAAGCGTGAGCATTTTGAACGGGAGTTTGTGCAACGCTCGGTTGAGAACTCGCAGGTCCAAGATTGGTCGTAAGCCGCCGCCTTTCTTGGGTACGATGAAGTAAGGGCTGTAGAAACCCTTCTTCATCTCGGTTGGAGGGACAGGCTCTATCGCGTCTTTGGCCAGAAGAGTCACGATTTCCGCGCGCAGGGAGTGGGCGTGTTCGCCGTGTACTGCGGAAAAGCGGACGCCCATGAAGGGGGGCGGGGGCCTGGCAAACTGAATTGCGTAACCGAGTCGGATGGTCCGGGCCAGCCAGCGAGACGGGTTGGGAAGTGAAAGCCACGCGTCCAACCTCTGCGCTAGGGGCACCAAAGGGACGATTAATTTTGACGTACCCGGCGGGGCTTCGCAGCGGGGCGGAGCAGGTAGGGCAGCGTTGGGCGGCGACGGGGCGACCCGCGGCTGAGGTGCTGAGACAAGACTCAAAGCACTTACCTTGCTCCGCACACCCGGCAGGGGGTGGGTTAGCGACTGAGGAGGAGGTCCTGGGTAGGCGTCCTCTAGACTCGTCGGAACCGGCCGGCCGGGGGACAGTCGTGGGGCTGAAGACGGGTGGTCCGTGTCCAGGAAGCCAGGACTGTTGATATCTGGGGGCAAAGTGCCGTGAGAACGGCATTTGCGGGCCAGGTGACCCAGAGACAAAAGGAAATAGCTCATTACAGAGAATATGAGAATGTGAAAATTAATTCAACAAGAAAAGATTCTCCTCCCGGGCCTCCACCGGGGACGGAGCGGTCTTACCAGCCTCCGGAGCTAACATCTTGGTCCCTGGGTTGAACGTCTACGGACAGCCTGGGAGCCTTCCGGGTCCTCGAGGGGGTCCGTGAGACAGGGGCGTCCATTTCCTGCAGCGTGCTCGACGCTGGGGCTGAGAGCTGGGCCCGGGTTGAGGCGGAGCAGCGTGTTTCACAGCCGCAGGAGGACGCCCGTCGGCGAGCAGACGGGGCATGGCCCATGGCGGCAGGCTTGCGGCGGGGCAGGATGTGTAGTGGCCTCCGTCTGCCTCACCGCTGAGGACTGCTGGGCAGAGTCGTCAACGGTGGCACCGAATGGACGGAGCTGGGAGACGGGGGTGTGGGAGAAGGTGTGCCTTGTCCGCCTCCCGCATTTCGACCAGGTCCAGTCCACAGGTGCGTTTCTGGACCACAAGGGGTGGCCATCGCCTGTTCGAGTGCCAGCGCTTCTGACCTCCGTGGCACGGGGGCGCGGTTGGTCATCCAGCGCAGTTCCTGCAGCACATCAAGAACAGGACTACCCAAGGTGCAAGTTTTGAAGTGCCTTGGCCTGGCATTGGTTGCAGGAAGGGCCGTGGCGTGCAGAGTGGAAGCGGTCTGGGACCGTTCCACCGCGAGGGTAGTGAGAGTGGAGGAGCGAAGAAGCCTTGGCTTAGCTCAACTCGTCGTGCACGTCCGGGAAGAAAGGAACAGGGGGGGCGTGGCTGTGAGCGGCGCACCTGCCTGCGGAACCGATCAAGTAGCCCGGGAAAGCATAGCGGATCTCCGTGCGTCAGGCTCAGGCTGGGCGGCAGACCCGAAGGTGGCGGCCCAGGCGAACGATCAGCATCCGATGCCGCTGTAACGCTCTCCGATGCAGCGGTGATGTCATCAAATTCTGAGGCAAGCAAGCGTGCCGGGGAGGCGGGCGGTTCGAGGGGGTTTACCCGGCGAACAGAGCCCGTCATATTCCCCAAATCGCCTTCATCGCCCGCGGCGCCTGCGCCGATCCCGTAGGAAGAAGGCGGAGCGCGGGGGGCGGCTGAAGTGGCTTTCTCTCATTACAAAAGAAAGCTGTGCGACCGCAATGCTATAACGGCCATGTTCTCACACTGAGAAGATGAACCATTGGAGAGAATACTCATCCCGAGCTCAGACGGAAGTAAACAAGCGTGCCGGGGAGGCGGGAAGTTCGAGGGGATTTGCCCGGCGAACAGAGCCCGTCATTGTCCCCAAATCGTGTTCATTGCCCGCGGCGCCTGCGTCAATCCCGTAGGAAGGAGGCGAGGCGCGGGGGGCGGCTGAAACGGCTTTCTCTCATTACAAAAGAAAGCCACACGACCGCAATGTTGCCATGGCTATGTTCTCGCACTGAGAACATAAACCATTCATAAAACATTGCTTGCGTGCGATCGCAGCCCAGGCATGCAAGACAGTGTTTTATGACCGAGAGAGGTGGGGAGAAATCACCGCATCCAGAAACTACACAGGGGCGGAAATTACATCTTTATAAAGACGCGTCCTGAAAAGGACGTTCAACGCCGCTGTGTAATGCTCTTTCAGAGAAATAAACTCTTTTACGGAGAGAATCACTCTTTCAACTCTTTTAACTCTGCGCTGTCGAAGCGCCCAGGGGCAAACTGCACGCCGGCAGTGAAGAGAAAAGCCGCTGTAGTGCGCCGTAAATCCAACAGCAAAGCAGAGCGTCAGAGGATCAGAAGCAGGATCAGTTGTGTGACTCGCAGCTGACTGCATACACACGACCAGCGGCTCCGAAGAAAATTACAGAATGAACGAGCATATTTCTCTCGCCTTTATATCCGTATCCGGAGGCGGAGTATGCAAATACTGTTCGCCAACTCTCATTGGCCTTTTTTCATAGATCAGAGGTATCTTTCGGCGCTCAAGAGAGACCCCCCCTAGTGTCGCTTCTTCGACACGACGTCGAAGTGAGCGACAGACGGGGAACATGGAACACAGCACATGAGTTATATGGACTACTGTTTACAGACCCAGTTATTCACTTATGTTGGAAAGTGAAGTGCATTTTAAGGGAGCACACTAAAATAACACATCAATTTCTTCATAAATGAACCAAGAATTGTTACTGTGAGAAAGTGTAGTTAAAGATGCACATTGTTGTTCTTGTAATAAACAGTGAGTTATCAAAATAAATGAACTGAATGGTTAAAATATTTTTATTTAAAATGAACAAAAATAATTTGTTTTATTGACATCTCAAGCATAGTCCTTGAAAACAAATTCAAATGTGCTTGAAATGTCCAATTTTACTTTGAAGCATCTGTACGAACCCTTGGAATATGGCTGTTTGAAAAGATATCGTTCAGGCCTGATGTGTGCGACTAAAACTAAAGGGAAGAGAAGCGATTATGAACACATGCCTCATGAAAGTCTACTTCAGCAGGTTACAACTTGCAATTACCAGGATACTAGAAAATCCCCAATAGCATTGTTTCAGTGTATGAGGTTGATAGACCACCCACAGTCTGTTTGCTAAACCTCTGATGAATAACTGCACACAAAACTGGAAAATACTTTTTTGATCTGGCAAGCTGTAACCTTATTGTCTGGCTTTACATTACTGCAGTGAGTAAAGGCATACAGAGTTTTTGGTAAAACTTTGCAATAAGGTTCCATTTGTTAACATTAGTTAACATGAACTAACAATGAATTATACTTTTACAGAATTTATTAATCTCGATTAATGTTAATTTAAGCATATAGTAATATATTTTTTAAATCAAAAGTTGCATTTGTTATTACACTATGAACTAACATAAGTTAACTAGGAACAATTGTACTTTTATTAACTAACATTAACAAAGAGTAAATGTTGTAAAAATATATATTGTTCATTGTTAGTTCATGATATCTAATCCATTAACTAATGTTAATGAATGGAACCTTATTGTAAATGATTACAGTTTTTATCAGTTAATTTTTTTATAAATGTTATTGGGTGGTGTCAGGGTAAATATAATTTTTATTGTTTTTTTATCATCTGGGAAACAAAGTTCATGTAGGGCTGTTGATGTAAGTTAAATCAGTGTGATTAATAAGAGTTTATTATTTCTACTATTGGAGCAATTCAAGCTTGTAGTACCACCTGTTTTTAGCAGGGGGCAGTACGCAAAACTCCATCTGTACAGGCAACGTGCTGCTGTACAAACCAAACTCAGGCTTGCTTGACACTAGAGACACCACAAGATGATTCTTGCATTCAAAAACAGCTGGACGGAGCGCAATTCCAAGTGCAGGATCTCGAGACGTGTTTATCTAAGTTTCAAACTACATTTAACTTGATATAGTGTCCTAAATATGCTGTGTTTATGGCACGACACAAGCAAGTGACACACTTCAAAACTGTCAGTTTGACGCATGTGTAAATTAGCTGCTTTTCCACCATCTGGCCAGTGAGAGCCATGGCTAGCTGAGGCCAATTGCCTTGGACCTCGAGCCACAAGACCAAAGTCGATTTTCATTTCCACCATCGGGCCAATAGCCCTGCAGCGTTGCCCTAAAACTCGCCTTTAATATGCCGCCCTGCTGCCATCACCACACACCTTGCCCATTTCACATGCAAGAGGGAAGCTCAAGCTGATGTATCATGCCATCTAGTTATCTAGAATAATGAGTTTATATTGTTTGTAAACATAAGCTAGCTAGCAAGGTAAGTTAATGGTGACAACTCTCCGACTAACTGCCATGGTTTCCCGATTGGTCTCTTCACTGACAGCGTGGTGATGTCCCAGCACACAATTCATGGAATCGAACCATTGAAAGTTCTTTCTTTGGGCACCGCTTTGAACATTGTGCGTTAATGGATTTGTAAAAACTTTGTCCTATGGATACACAACTTGGCAAGTTCAGCGACAATATGCTTAATCACTGTGGCAGGGCGGAGGGCGGGGCCGGGTCGTGACGATACACACCCGGTCCTGTATCAGGCTAATCAAGCCTCCAAGAGGGATAAAGGCCGATGGCAGACGGTGGTGCAGGGCGAGAGAGAGATCATTTACGGACATGTCTGTCATGTGTGTGTTTGTCCTTTGTTTTAAGTTTATAATTAAAATATTATTTATATCGTCCAGCTGGTTCTCACCTCTTCCTTGCCCGTCGAAATCACGTTACAATCACGTTTGCGTTTTGGCAGATGTCGTCCTGCTGACGTTGCACGTTTTCATCAGCCCAAATATTCAGAAGAGACCCGATTTAGACTATTGACCTGTCCTGACAATTCTCCATTCTCCATTTGATCTGTTCAGGTTAACTGCTAATAGCTAGATATGAAAAATTGGGAAATGTGTATAGTTTTGCTGACCATCTGACCTAATTCGGCTAAACTCTGCCTTTGACATTGACCCTGCCTCAATCCCCAGTTGGCCTTGTTTGGAAAGAGGCCATTGCCCGTTGGCTCCGAGGAGGCACGATAAAGCCCCGGAAGTGACAGTGGGATTACAACTGGTCCTGGCATGCACTAGCATACCCTCATTTGGACCGATAATGGAAATGTGCTTATTGGCACATCCTTGGACAAGCCCTTATGTAGATAATTGTAAAGCGAGTTCAAGGGAAAGGAGGAGGCGAGAACCGGCTTGTCAACATAAATAATGATTTAATAATAAACTTAAAACAATGACACAAACACACACATGACGGACATGTCCGTAAACGATCTCTCTCTCCCACGCCATCCTCAGCAGTCGGCCTTTATCCCTCTAGGAGTCTTGATTAGCCTAATACGGGACCGGGTGTGTAGGATCACGACCGGTCCCCGCCCTCCGCCCTGCCACAATAATATATCTATATGACAAATTCAATTGCAAAATGGATTGATGTGGATTGTCGGCCAATTATAGTCTTATGTTCAATCATATGGAAATAAAGAATATATTGCCTTTAAAAGCCACTATTTTTACTGTCTTATCAATGCTTTACTCGTCTGCCACTATAATATAATGCATTTTAATTATCTAAACTATTAGTTTTATATAACAATTATCATATTAATTATTAATCATTATATTGAATTATTGTTATTTGAGGGCCTTTCTCAGCAAATATTTATATGTGTGATTAATTGTGATTAATTTGTTTAATGAATCGACATTTCATGTAATCAATTAATTTTTTTTATTGATTGACAGCTTTAGTTTCAAGGTAGCAGGCTGCTTCAATAAACACTTCCAAGGAAGAACTGATCACTGTATCACTGTCATGTCCTATCTCAATGTCATTACTTGCCAGCCTGCATAAAACCACTATATGTGAAGTGGGTTGTGTTAGTCAGGATTGCATATCTGTGACTGTGCACTTGTTTGTTAAAATACTGTGTTAAGTGCCTTGATATTGAAGTCACTGTACAAGAAGAATATAATTGAACCTTTCCTTCTCTCCACAGGGGTGTGTTAGGAAAGCAGGGCTATCAGTGCCAAGGTAGGCAGATAATATTCAATGTTCCTACATCTATATATCAGATGTTTCTGCCAAAATATACATTTTTCAATTCAGCCATTTGAAATTTTATATGACCAACATCCAAATCTAAAGAATCAAAACACTTAAAAGGATATTTCACCCAAACATTAACTCACCCTTGGTCGTTCCTCGAAGAATTTCTTTCTTATGTGGAACACAAAAGGAGATGTTAAGCAAATGTTAGAGACTGACAGTCTCAGTCACCATTCACTTTCTTTGGATGGAAAAGAGCAGCATCAACTTTCTTCAGAATTTCTCCTCTTGTAATGCAGTTAAGAAATTACGACGTCAGAATTTTCATATTTGGATGAAATATATATTAAAATGTCTGTTTCAAATAGTAACATCTTAAAAACATTCTTATCTTTGAGCCCACAATAATAAGTTAGAAAAGTGAAATGAAAGCTGATTTGATCTCCTCTGTGTGTCTGATCATTAGTGTGCACATGTGTGGTTCATAAACGCTGCCATGAGCTCATCATCACTAAATGCGCCGGCCTGAAGAAACAGGAGGACACCGCGGAGGAGGTGAGCAGAAAGAACAATCTCTTTAATATCTCAATTGTTTCTCCTAGACAGCAATGAGAATAAAAGGGAGCAAAATTGAGATTGATGTCACATTTGGCTTTGGTTTCCATGCTCAGATCTGCCACGATACCAAAGTCTGAAATCAAAATTCAGAGATCTCAAAATGAAATATTTCTGATGATGTACTCTTTAGACAGTAGAGGTTCTAGCTTGTATGGCACCCTGGGCAAAACCACCTTCTGCAAATCTACATAATAAAGCAAAATAACTAAAAGCATGGAATTTTGCAGCTTTCCCCACTTTCTGTCTGTGAGCGTGCATAATTGTCTTCTTGATCCTCTGTCGCCCTCTGCAGGTTGGTTCTCAGCGCTTCAGCGTAAACATGCCTCATAAATTCAGTATTCACAACTACAAAGTCCTCACATTCTGTGACCACTGTGGTTCATTACTGTGGGGCCTGCTGCGGCAAGGCCTTCAGTGCAAAGGTAAGCAGGGTTGCAGGGTTCCCACAGTCACAGAAAACCTGGACATATCATCCATTTTAAAACTGGGATTTCCAGGCCTGCAACAAACATGTAAACGAGTAAAAGGGAACATTAGGAATCTTTTTCTTTTGACATCACATAAGAGGTCATTGAACTATAAAAACATACTGTTAGTTTCAGAATTCAAAACTTCCTCAATGCAAAAAGAGCATTTGTTGAAATCAAGCTGCCAAAACGACTCGTTCTCTACTTCCTCCACATTGTAATGACACACTGTGGTAGACATTCATTTGAACAAAACCATATACTTACAACCATGTGATATTTTACTTTTATAAAACCCATACACTTCATAAAATGAGAAATACATATGCCCTTAATTTATTTTTTAGCTAAATGTTTTATTCACAAAGATGGAGTCACTCAAAAAAGTCTTTATACAATATATTCACAAAACCGATCATAGGATTTATATTGAACCCCTTTCAAATATAAAAATACGGAACTCTAGACTTGTAAAAACAAAACATTCAAAGCTTTTCAAATTCAAGTAATTGACTTTTTATTTATTTTTCTTATTATACTTTTTTTAAATCTTCTAATCTGTTGTATTGTCTAAACTACTTGCCTTTTTTGATTTTCTACATATTGTTTTTGCTGCAAATGCAAATAAAACTTTGACAAATAAAACATCAACCGCTGCTTTACCTTTAATCCCTTCTGTTGCCCACACAGTAGCGTGAGCATTGAGTTGGCAAGAAGAGAGAGCGGGTCAGACAAGTCAAGTCTTAAAGGAGAAGCAGCTCCAAAACTGAGCATTTCTGACAGAGGGTTAGAATTAGGGTGTTTTTTTTGTTTTGTTTTTTTTACAAAAAAAACTTTACTAATATTAAAAGTGAACCTCAAGGAAAATATTACAATAATAAAAAAGGCATGTCATGACCCCTTTAAAAACATCATGCATATTTTTGTAGTGTAAAGCTTGTGAGCCAGTGGGGTAATATCAGTTTGCCATTTAGAGCCTTATTGTACATTTATCGGATTTACCGATAAATGGCACCATTGCGAGGGTCTCTGCAGAATAGTAACTAACAAAGCCATTTCACCAGTGTTCAACAGCAAAAAAAAAAAAAAAAAGTGTTTTCTGATAAATTAACTTACTCATTTTATATAGTTTGGATACATTTTTTACCTTTTTATCTGGGACTAAAAATGAGCTGAATATTTTAGAGTGTAACCGAAAGTTAAAGTTTAAGTTAAAGTCCCTTATTTTGATCTTGATTTTCCAGACCAGGTCCCTTTTTTCATGAGAGATCTGGTAACACTGTCATTAGTAAATCACCATTTACCAATTGGAATGGAGGCTGTGTAATGCCAATTCTCATTCTCATTTTGACATAGCTCCAAAATAAATTAGCATAACTACGATAGCATTAATAATAATAATGCATATTGTATTACATTTTATTTTGCCAAAATGCAAGGGAAAGTTATTTTTTGTCCTTGTCTTGTAGAGATGCTTTACTGATAAGTCTACCCACTACTGATAATGATCATTTAAATGTGTTAATTAAGACTGATACCTGACATATACATGGAAATCTGCCCAGCAAAAAAGGTCATGGAAAATTCATGGAAATTCTTTGGTCAAAAACTGTGGGAACACTGAAGTTTTTAATATTGTCTTTCCACACTGGCTGTCAACAGCTAAATTGCTCTTACCTAATAGTCAAGAAAAGCCCAGTCATGCAAGATTAAAAAATGTATTCTCATTCACATGCTTCAAAATACATTCTAATCTCTGTTGCTGTCTCCCTCCCTTTCTCTATCTGCAGTTTGTAAGATGAATGTACACAAACGTTGTGAAAATAATGTAGCTCCTAACTGTGGGGTCGACGCACGGGGCATCGCAAAAGTGCTGTCTGACCTCGGAGTCACTCCGGATAAACTCTCTGGCAGCGTGCAGAGGAGAAAAAAGGTGAAAGGGCGAATCATTGGGAATTAATGGGATCACTATGGACGCAGCAGGAATTAGTGTCTGCACTGGAGGAGTAGATGTGAAGGAGTGAAAGGTCAAAAGCCTTCAGCTCCTCCATGCATCTGTATTTATAAACACTGAATCCTGATTACATAAAGGTGTTTTATAGTAAAGAGCATTTGGCTACTTGATTAGGCCACTTGAAAGATAGTGGCTGTGTCTCCTTCAATTTCCTGCTCCCTATGGCATGAATCAGTATGTCGTGACCACAAATTCAGGCACTAGCAAGAGCCTTGATCCACTTATTTGTAACATTGGGACACTGATGGCTTACAAGACATTACAACACAGTACATGCATCATAAAGCAAAACAGATAATGAACATAGCTTCCAGACATTAAATTAATATAAAAAACAAGACACAAAATGCTCAAAAATATAAATATTAATACTTCTGGACAAAATTGCAGAACATACAGAAATAAAGCAATAAATACAAATAATTATTGGTTGTGACACAACCAATATTTTGTGAAGATGATAACTTCTTCCTGTTTTTAATACAGATCTCTCAGGTTGCAGATCCATCTCCTTTACCCATATCTACACCATTAGAAGACGATCGGTCCAAATTTGCATCCACCTCACCATGTGACCAGGGTAATCACACATATAAACAACCAATCAGAAATATTTTTTAGGTTAAATAGAACAGCTGTTTGTGTGGCATTTGTAGAGCACTTGCAGTGGAAGTCTGGGCCATTGAACCAGTGAGTTTTTGAGTAGAAATTTGCATTATACATTTGAGTTTATTTATTTATTAGACCTGTGATGGACTGGCTACCTGTCCAGCACCACATGTGGCCCAATATAGGATAAGTGGCTAAAGAAAATGGATGGATGGATGGATGTATGATGGATAGATGTATGGATGTATGATGTATGGATGTATGGATGGTTGAATGGATGGATGTATGATGGATGGATGTATGGATGGATGGATGTATGGATGGATGGATGGATGAACTACTCAATAGCATCTAGTAATTTCTTACATTAGACTCTATACAATACTTCACTTAATGTGATTTCAGAAAAAGTTCTGATCTGGGTCATTAATTGTTGCTCTATAGATATAAAGGATTTGGAGAACTTTAGGAAGGTGTTGTCGTTTGACCATCACTGTGAGGAGCTCAAGACAGCCCTATCTTCCTCTCTGACTGAACGTGTGTCAGAGGAGAGTTATGAGGGGAGAGAGAATGAAGAGGTGAAGATGGTCCATGTCAAACGGATGAACCTGGAAGACTTCTCCTTCATCAAAGTGCTCGGGAAAGGCAGCTTCGGGAAGGTGGAGCTCTTTGAAATTCAATCTTCTGTTTTAAGCACACAAATAACACTTACATCTGATTATTTAACAACCAATCTACAAAGCAAATGGTGTGTTTTGACAACTCTCAAATTATATTTAACAAAGCTGTTTACATTGCAGTACTACCAGCATTGAAATGTAGACAGTCTTGTCAATTAAAAAGGGATCGCTCACTTTTAGTCTAGATTGGGTGTAGAGTAAATCAAAAGTTTACAGTGTCTGCAAGGCAGAACTGCTTTGATATTCCTGAAACATTCTAGTTTCTTCTAAAATCCCAACCCTTATTATTAATTCATGAAAAATTAGTTAAGCCTGAACACATGTACAGACTTGTTTTGTAAGAAATGTCAGCATTAGATTAGCTATCCATTTTTTTTGTAAACGTAATGCTTCAAAAAATATTTTTTTGTTAAATCTCACACTAACATTTTGTTGGAATGTTCAATGTTCAAAATATGAGTGCTGATGTCATTCTAACATTAGCTTACTGAATTGCAATTAGTCATATTTCTTACATCTATTTGCATACTGAATTGTGATTGGTCTTGTTATCCTTGCCTATATTACACCGCACACTCACTATCATGTTGATTATTGTGTGCAGCTAACTGAAAACAAGACAACCAAAGCATAAAACCAAAGCTTATCTTTAATTTTAACACTATTATTTTGCTGCCATGAAAGCACTTATGTTTCCTTCAGGAAATGCTAATCTAGTTTTAGATTTTTTTTTTTTTACATCTTTGGTTGTCCTTAAAGAACAGTCTGAGTGTAGTGTTTTTTGTTGTGTGCACAGGTGCTGCTGGCTGAGTTGAGAGGCACAGATGAGGTTTATGCTGTGAAGGTATTGAAGAAAGACGTCATCCTGCAGGATGATGATGTTGACTGCACTTTGACTGAGAAACGTATTCTAGCTTTGGCCAGAAAACACCCATACCTTACTCAACTCTTCTGCTGCTTTCAGACTAAGGTAAGAACTCGCACTACTGCCAGGAATGCAATTTAATATATAGAGCTTTCTCTTCTTTTCTGCTCCAGGACAAGCTTGGCCTGATTACATACTTGAAGGATAATAATTGGACACAAAAAAGTCATACCAGTCACCAGTCCTTTATTAGAAATGGTGTTGTTGTGGACTGCCACTAGGTGGTGGTGTAATATTACATAGTTACATGTACCAGTAAAGCATTTTGACTTCAGCTTTTATGCTCATTTGGTTCATTACAGAGATCTGATAATTTAGCTCTTTATCTGTAAAGATTATGACATGGGGATTAAAAGCAAAAACAGGTCAGCTCTCATCAGAAGCACATTCAGATTTTAGGCAATGCTAGAATGTTTAAAATTGTGTATGTAGGTTATGGTTACTGCACTGATGACAAAAAACAGCGATTAAAAACAGAACAACTGAATTTAGAAAAATAAAATTGAATACCAAAACTAAATTGCTTAACCCATTTGCTAACATTTGTACCTCTAAACAGAAAATAACAAATCAAAAAGTTATACACTTTTACATTTCCAATCTCTTTTAATTCTTAAAAGAATTATAAAATCACTACATAAAACAATATAATATGATAGTATAAATAATGTTGATGAATGATAAATCAAATCAACAAAAATAAGACCAAAATAAAACCTTTAATTAAATGTATATAATATATATATATAAATGTATAAATATATACATATGTATATATATTATATTATAATTTATATATATATATATATATATATATATATATATATATATATATATATATAAAACAGTTAGTTCCGGTCCGCGAATCTGATTGGACGAGAGATGTTCCATGAGCACTGATGGTCTGACACCATCAGCACGCGAACGCTTCACTCTGTGTATCACTCCACTTGTATTCCTGTGGTTCTAAACTAAATTGTAAGAGCAGTGCATATGTGTTGAGAGCTACTGTTTTTTTTTTACGTTACATATGTTAGCCAGCAGGTGGTGACAAAAGTTCATTTTTGTGTAATATGAGCCAGTTAGATGATGTGAAGTGAATCCGCGTCAGCTGTTTACATACAACAATCGTCAGTGGCGGTTCTAGCTTGTATGGCACCCTGGGCGACTGTCTGTTTTTTATTATTCTTAATGATTTCACACAAACCAGAAAAAAATGCAACAATATGTCTGTGAAACTATATATTCACAGTATTATGAATGAATTGTGTTTTATTTTGTAACATTTCGTAGTGTGATTCTTTTTCATTAGTACTGTACAAAGTTAGAGGTGCGCTATTGATAAATTCCCCCGCTCCCCCTACATCGGGCTTCCAGTGGTTAGACCTGAACTACCCCCACCCCCTCCCCATCTCGTACTTCTAAGTGGGAGAACTTCCCAGGTAGTAGCCTGCCTAGATCACAAAAAAAAAAAAAAAAACACAGTGTGCAAATAAGCAATAGAAAACTGATTGCACGTATGCCACCATTCCTGATCTTCAGAAAGCTTACAGCATCTATACTAGGGTGTGGAAACAGGTGATGGCACACACTCTGTCTCTCTCTCTCTCTCTCTCTCTCTCTCTCTCATTGGTGGCCAAAAGTTTGGAAGAATAATGTACAGATTTTGATCTTATGGAAAGAAATTGATAATATTCACCAATGTTGCATTCAACTGATTACAATGTATGGTCAGGACATTAATAACGTGAAAAATTACTATTACAATTTGAATAAAAAAAAAATTAAAAAAAAGAGTTCTCATCAAAAAACTCCCACGTGCAGCAATGACAGCTTTGCAGATCCTTGCCATTCTAGCTGTCAGTTGGTCCAGATATTCAGGTGACATTTCACCCCCACACTTCCTGTAGCACTTGCCATAGATGTGGCAGTTTAGTCAGGCATTTCTCACGCACCTTACAGTCTAGCTGATCCCACAGAAGCTCAATGGGGTTGATTCATAACACTCTTTTCCAATTATATGTTTTCCAATGTCTGTGTTTCTTTGCCCACTCTAACCTTTTCTTTTTGTTTTTCTGTTTCAAAAGTGGCTTTTTCTTTGCAATTCTTCCCATAAGGCCTTGCACCCCTGAGTCTTCTCTTTACTGTTGTAAATGAAACTGGTGTTGCGCGGGTAGAAATCAATGAAGCTGTCAGCTGAGGACATGTGAGGTGTCTATTTCTCAAACTAGAGACTCTGATGTACTTATCCCTATTCTGTCCTTGTTAGAGCCAGCTGTTCTTTGTCTTTGAAGACTGTAGTGTACACTGTTTTATGAAATCTACAGTTTTTTTTTTTTTGGCAATTTCAATATAGCCTTCATTCCTCAAAACAATGATTGACTGACTAGTTTCTAGAGAAAAGTGTTTATTTTTTGCCATTTTTTAACAAATATTCACCTTAAAACATGCCAGTCTAATGCATAATTACATCAATAATGTCATGACTATACTTTGTGATCAGTTGAATGCCACTTTGGTGAATTAAACTACCAATGTAAGCAGTGTTGGGTGAGTTACTTAACTAGTAATAAAAATTGTAATCAGATTACTTTAATAATTACCTAATTGAAAAAGTAATCTCATTAATAATTAATTTTAAGTTACTTTCTAAAACACTATTCCGCTCAACACATTCAAAATAATATCTATATTTCTTTCTTGTTCATTTTTACACACAAGTCATACATTCAGCACCTCAAATTTATTTTGCACAATGAGTTGTTACAGGGCCATAATTCATGCATTCTACATAAATAAGATATTAGGAATAAGCGTATCCCTATAATGTGTTTAAAATAATTGAAAGTCAGTAACTGTAATACAAGAATTAAAAATGTTACGCATTACACAACTTTTTTTTTACTAAATGTAATTTGATTACAGTAACTATTTACTTTGTAATTGGATTACACCCAACATAAAAACCAAGCAACTCTGACAGCCTGTCTGGAAGGCCGCAAATACAGACATCTAGAGTGATCCAAACAGTGTCTCAGACACTACAAAACACTGCATAAATTGTCCCAGTGCTGTTATACTAAATATCAGCACTATTTGAACGCCTCTTCTCCAATTAGATTAGAGGACCGGAACTAAAGACCCTCTGCTACTGGATTTTCAGAGACTTGCAGTTATACACATATAAAGAAATAAACACACACACACACACACATACATACTCAGGTTCTCTTTGTGTTTGGGTAAGGAACAGGTTGTACTGAATGTATGCCTACATAAATGTTCCCTGACACAAGGGACAGCACCTGTTTGACAGGAACAGCTCTTCAATGGTCTATAATAAGCTCAATCAGATAAACTCAACCCCCACTTAAGGTCAACCAGTCTAATTCTCGGTTAGTCTCTCTCAGTCTGCTGGTGTGATAATTGTTTTAGTTAGAGCGGACTGTTTGATAACAGCAGCCTGAGCCAGGCCAAACCTCACATGGACATGTTTATTTTCCTCCACTAAAACCTGGAGTCAGCCATCATGACGGCATCCTTCATTCCTCTAATTTATTTACTTCTGCAGTTTCCCCAAACAAGCAAAAAGAACATCGTGTCCTTACAGAACGAACACGGGTGGGAGGAGGTGGGCAAGAGGAGGGGCTTGAGAGGAGTGTGGAAATGGTGGAGTAACACGAGGAGAGCCAGTGGAGGATGTGAGAAGGTATAAAGGGTGGAGAAGGACATGATGATCTTAAAAGATCTTATTGTCCTCCTCCAACTTTAAAAAGGAAAATGATGATGGCCAGCCACTTTTACTGAAAGTGGCCTTATTAAATCACCATTTCAACAGACTTATTTATAAGGAGAGTATAAAGATGTCAGGAAATGATGTGAGGATGTGATCGGGAAATGTGATGAAGTGGTTTCGTACTTGCACCATCTGCATGAGGACCATGTCTCAACATGTCAGAGAACATAGACTATCCTCTAGGTCACATCTCTAAAATTATAGACACTTTTACTAAAAATAATATTCAAAGGATTTTTTCACATTGCAATACAATTTAAGCTCTATCGAGCATAACAATAAGAAAATTGAGAATTCTGTCATAATTTACTCACCTTTATATTGTTTCAAATGCGCTTGACTTTCTTTATTCTGCGGAAAACAAAAGGAGGTAATGTAAAGATGGTTGTCAACCAAGATTGCTGTCAGTGGTTGTCAACCTTTTTGACTTCAAGGCCACTGCATTGTCTAAAACACTTTTTTGGAATGGTACGTAAAATGTGACCAAATAAATATCTACAAAGTGCTGTTCATATGGAGAAAACTCCATTCACAGGAATTACGTATCATAACTAGAGGTTCATTGACCAAGAAAGCATTCCCACCTGAATAAGCACATAAAAATAGCACTTAAAAATATATGAATTACTGACATATAGCAGATAAGAATATTATGCAATATACATCAGTTGTAAAGCAGATGTGAGCAATTAATTACATGTACATTGTATGATGATTAAATCTGTTGAGTTAAAGGAATATTCTAGGTTCAAGTTAAGTTCAATTGACAGCATTTGTGGCCTAATGTTGATTACCACAAAACATTATTTCAACTTTATATAGGGCTAATGGTAATCATCTTTTTTTGGTACTAAAATCTTTAAAAAAAAAAACACAACAGAGAGACGATCCAAAAAAGGAAATCTCTTTATTACAGGTACAGAATATCTACCAATAATTATATTTCCAAACATGGTTTACAGACTACACCTTTTCCTGTATGGATTGCACACAAAAAAACACTTATATTTTTTTCTATTAGTTAATTAATTAATTAATCAGTATTAATTAATTTCAATGTCTTATTCCTGAACCATAATTGACTTTTACTTACATTTGTCCCTTTTCTGTCCATTGCTTTATAAGACTTTTGTATACTGGTATTTACTTGGTACATAGGAGAAAAGACAGCAAACATTTCTGCCTTTAAATCCTCCAAAAATTGGCCCTGTTAACTTCCATTGTACGTTCCTCACTGTAACTTGTGTGTGTGTGTGTGTGTGTGTGTGTGTGTATATATATATATATATATATATATATATATATATATATATATATAGTACATTTTAGGATAATCAAGTGAGACAATGTTGATACTTAAAAGAAACAATTGAAAACTCCCTCAAGTCAGTGAATCACAGCTGCTGTATGCCACTCTTGACTCTTTCAAAAAGGACTTCAATGTAAGGGGTAATTGCTGTCTTGTCTCCTATGTACCAAGTGAAAACCAGTATGCCAAATCTTATAGAGCCCTGAACAGAAAAAGAATGTATGAAATATTACTTTCCAAATGTAAATCGTAGTCAATTATAGTCCGGGATTAAGACATTGAAATTAATTTACTTAGAGAAAAAAATGTAAATATAAATATTTTTAGTGCAATCCGTACAGGAAAGGGTGTAGTCTGTAAACCATGATTAGAAATAGAATTATTAGCAGATATTATGTGTCTGTAATATTCTGAAAAGGAGTTTGCTTGTTTTGGAGTGACTTTCTGTTGTATTTGTTTTATACCAAAAAAGGTGGTTGCCATTAGCCTTAATGTGCTTCTGATTCTTATCAGGCCTGATGTGTATTCCATATGTTGTTTGTTTTCTTTCAACCCTCTCTTAGATAGTTACACACACATACACTAAATATTTGGCCTATTTGGACCAGATATTCTGCTACGCCATTTTGCTTATACTTACTATATAATGGCTACATATAAGGACTAAATTGACTACATCTAACTTGTAAGTTAGATCTAAAGACAATTTAGCCAATGCATAAATTCATAGAGAACATCAGCATGGATGTCAAGTAATTGAGTAAAAATACTTAAGTATTATTTTGGGAGGTTTTTACTTTACTCAAGTACAATTTAAACTGAATACTTAGAAATATATGAATTACTGACATATAGCAGATAAGAATATTATGCAATATACATCACTTGTAAAGCAGATGTGTGCAATTAATAACACTTATATACTGATCGCACATTTTGATCACACTTCAGCAAGCTTCTAAATGTACTTAGTTATTAGTCATGCGCTATACTAAAAGTGTTTATATGTCACAAGATAGCATTGTGTGAGGAACAGAGTGAAAAGTAAGTGTTTATGAACTGATAATCTGCCATTTTACTGGTGATTTGAGTGAAAGGGGATAAAGGTAAAATTTAATGTGAATACTTTACTTTTTACTAAAAAGTATTTTTTTGGCTAGATACATTTATTTGGGTATATTTTCACTCAGTATCCATACTTTCACTTAAGTATAATTATACTTTTTACAATAAAAGTACTTTTTACACACCTGATGATCAGTAATTTAATTTCAAAATGTTTGCAGATGAAATAAACATTGCACATTCATCACCAGATTTGTTTTTGCACACAGATTACTCACTTTTGGTCTCCAGTGCTGTGCGTTTAATCAGATCTTGCAGTGAATGATTGCAGGTGTTCTTTTTCTTTCATGTCTTTTTCTTGCTCTTTCTCTCTCTTATCGGCTCTTTGTTGACTCACACGTAGCATAGCAGGTTGACCTCTTGTTGACCTGCTCTATTTCTCACTCCATTTCGTGTTCCCTTAATGCCCAATTTGCCATCAGGCATTGTTGAGGACACCCTTGCCCGGGCTTGCTCCCCGCAATTAAACTGTCCTGCCCCTCACCCCTGAAAACTGCCTCAGCATCAGCAGTGCGGAGGTCCTGTTCTGCTTATGCAACACTCTAATATACTGGTTTTTAACTCATTGTTTTCTGTGCAGAATGTAATTATTACACCTTTAGACCTACAATATTTTCCACAATTTAGTATAATAGTAAAGTCATCAACCCATTTTAATTTATATTTGAGCTTTTTCAAGGTAGCCACCCTTTGTCTAGATTAAAGATCTGCACACACACTTAAATTCAGTGAAGTGTGTTCAAACTTTTAACTGGTAGGGTATAAACTATATCATATTTATAATGGTCATTCAAACTGCTTTATATTGGTGTAATAAATGAAAAACATAATATACATATAAAAGTCAAGTGTAAAATCAGTTACACTGTAAAAAGTGGTAACCTGCAATTGTTACTCAAAGACCTTTTTCTACCTGATCCTAACCCCTAACATTGTATTCAGGTTGATTCAGTGATGTTAAGTAATATTTGTAACTTCAATTAAACCAGCTAATTTATGTTACCACATGAAGCACATTTTAAAGTGACGGTTCACCCACAAGGACTTAAATATTGATCTGTTTATCAACAACACCTATCAAATCACTTTTGAAGATATGAACCTAACCACTAGATTCATTTGCATTACTTTTATGCTGCATTTATGTGCTTTTTCGACCTTCAAAGTTCTGCATTATATGGACATACAGAGCTGAAATGTTCTTTTAAAATATTCTTTCAGAAATAAGAAAGTCATACACATGTGGGATGGCACGAAGGTCAGTAAATAATGAGATAATTTTCCTTTTTGGGTGAACTATCTCTAAGTTACATGAAATAATAATATTTACAGTATAAGAATGGCATATATATATATATATATATATATATATATATATGAACATTAAAAATAAGGAGAAAAAATAAATTGAAATGTAATGAAAAAAATTATTAAATAATACAGAAAGTGTATACAATTATTTCCATTGAAATAATTAAGTAAATACAATATGAATTAAATAATTATTTATTAATTAGTAGATAATAATAATTAAACAATATACATTTAATTATTTCAATTTTGTTATAAAAAAAGAAATTGAATAAAATAACTTGTTGCAATCAGTAAAGCATAGTAGTTAACATTACAAGACAACTAGTATAAATAAAAAATAAAAAATTACATCACTGTTCAAATTAAACACTTTTACACATCGAGCATGGTGGGTAAATTCCCAGGGAACATGTGCTGATCAAATGTACTCAATGTTGTAACCTGCTGTATTTATATTTGATTTCCCCTCACCCCTAAAAAATAAATAATTAAATATTCAGTTGAAATATACTGTTGCTTTGAAAGAAGTGTCTGCCAAATGTCTTAATGTTAAAGTTTTAGAGGAGATGCCATATTCATGAGCTGAAGCCATGAAATCAACGTAGAAGTTGTTCCTAGAATGTTCACTCCTAATGAACCAAAGTTTCATAGTGATTTTCAGACTGCAATCAGCCGCAGGATCACGGTACAGCTCTTATCCACCTAATTACAGCTAAGCAATGTAAATAACATTATACAACCAGCCAGAGTACATATGGATACTTATACAGAGGTAGAGAGAGAGAGAGAGAGAGTAGAGGACTTGTAAGATCGCACATAGCTACACAAACACTGAAAAAAATGGCAATCTACAGTTGTTACAGTATCTCAAGGATCTATTTCTAATTGATCCGTACTTATAAAAATAATTTTTGTTGATGTAACACAATTTGCCAGGTTAATCTAGTCAGATTAAATTCGATTTTTTACTTGAATAAAACCTGCTAGTTTAGATGTTACCACATGATGCACATTTTTAGGTTACCCGACAAAGCAGGTTTTTACAGACATTTACATTTATGCATTTGGCAGACGCTTTTACCCAAAGCGACTTACAGTGCACTTATTACAGGGACAATCCCCCCGGAGCAACCTGGAGTTAAGTGCCTTGCTCAAGGACACAATGGTGGTGGCTGTGGGGATCAAACCAGCAACCTTCTGATTAACAGTTAGGTGCTCAAAAACTACACCACCACCGTTTATAATATTTAAGGGCATTCTCACATTAGACCCGGTTGCCTTTCACCATGGCCAAGCATGATATTCCCACTCCCCACTCCCCTGCTGGCCTGCACTCACATTGCGTGTTCCAGGTCTGAACATGCTTACTTCATCACGACGCGATTTTTAATTTTGAAGAAAAGAGCTCTTTTGTAGAGCACAATGGAGTCCATCATTGTAACGTTACTTACATTGTCGTTTGGGGCATGGTGACACACAGCCCTCTAACATGCATTATTGTCGACAACATCTTACCATTGAAGTGTATCTTTTTCGTCCAATGAGCTGCCAGAATTAAGGTGTTTATTCCGTACCTTCAGATACTGAACCTGCAGTTTTCTCAGCTTGTCACGTCATTGCTCAATGGTTCTTTGGTATCCACGAGCATGAAGATAGTTGCAAATTTTACCAAATATCTCAGAGTTCTTGTGTTCAGTTGTTGCTGTATACTCTCGTCTACCCAAATTTCCAATAAACACTGCACCTCTGCTGTAGACCAAAGGGAACCCTTTGCCCAGTAGCATCATTTACATCATACGTTATCACACTAGTCAATCAAACGTGCTTGGACACAGTTCAGATTATCTTGTGTGAGTACACCCTAAAGGGGAATTTAAGATTTATTGTCATTGTGCAGAGCCAATGAAATGCATTTTTTTTTGCATATCCCAACTTAGCTGGGGTCAGAGCGCAGGGTCAACAATGAAACAGTTCCCCTGGAGCAGAAAGGGTCAAGGGCCTTGCTCAAGGGCCCAACAGTGGTATCTTGACAGTGCTGAGGCTTAACCGCTGAGCTACCACTGGCCCACATCTGCTACTATGTAACCTTTAGCAGATATACAGATATCAAATGTTGTCTCTTCCTTTTTAGTTACATTTAAACTAATATGCCATTGCTTTCATTTTTGTATGCAGTAGTATTGCAGGTTGCATCCATGTTACTGTAGGGACACCAGAATACCTTATGCCACTCTGCTAAACTTGTGGTGTAGTGTTGACTTACATTTACTCGCTAAGCCTTGTTTTCCCAGTGCTCTGCTGCACAATAAGCTTTTCTCTGTGTAAACATTCCTCACAGAAATGTGTGTTTGCAAACAGCTTTTTATATTAAACATAGTGGCATGATCAAACCTGAAAAAGAATCTGAATTGGCCAATTAAGAGCGAGAGAGAAAGAGAAAGAGATTGCGGGGATTTATAAGCTGTGTAAAGAGACATCCGTCAAGGCCATGTTTGTTGTTCTCTTTCTAGAAAGTAAAAGAAATTCCTGTTAAACATGATGAGCGTGAAGTACTCTCCGCTCGTGAAGAGTGACGGCTTCTTGTTGAGAGGAGAAAGTGTCTGTCTATAGTTATTGGTAGCATTTGAATGTAATGAGTAGCCCCACTTCAAAGACAAGTTCACCGGGTCTGTTGGACAGTTTCTAATAGAATTGCCAATGCAGACTGTGTGTTTATTACTTTTCTTGCAAATGCTGCAATATTCCTTGCATTTAAAAGTGGCTTGACAGCTGTGAATGATGGATATATGATCCAAACTGCATTATGACCAATGTCAGAAACGTATTTTTTATTAAAGTGAAATATTTTGCAGGTGATTTTATGTTCTACCTTTTATGAGGGCATTTTTGGAAACCATATAAAAACACAGTCAAATACTACAACTGAATGAATCAACTGAAATACATTTAGAATCTGAACAGTAATGTCTGTAACCTAAAAAATACAATCCAAAACTTTAAATATATCATAAACAAATAATGCAAATACAAATATATCAATTAAAAATAAACCTACATTATAAACATCAAATAGAAAAGTAGATGTAAATAATGCACAAGATATCATAACCAAATAATTAATAATTGTCTGGCCATTAATAAAATGAAATATATTCCTGCCCAAAGTAATATTTAAATGATTAAGTTAGAATTAATTAAATATTTTAAATTTTTGCAAAGTGTAAAATCAATAAAACAATATAACTGCAAGGAACAATGATCATCAAGCACAATGCAAAGAGCTCGGCGCAACAGTCACAACGTTTAAAACCAGCCGAGGTGGGTATCGAACCCGTGTCTCGGGTGCCAATAAGTGTTTCCCTCCTTTGTGCGAATCAAAAAGACTGTGTGTATGTGTGTGCGTTAGTGCATTTGTGTAATGCATGTCGCAACACATTGATGTTCAAATCATGTGTGTTTGTTGAAGCATAGGCCTACATAGTGTGGTCTTTGGAACAGTCTTAAATCATGCTGGATAAGAAGGATCATCAGGTTTTCACAAACTTGTAAAGCTCAAGTACATGCTGTCCTTAATGCAAAAAGAGGGCATATCAAATACTTAGACATACTGTACTTTTACTGAAATTGTTTTGCTGAAATTCGTTATGATAAATTAGAAAAGAATGCGACAGAAGCATTTTCAGTAGTGATCTGAACCTTTTCACATGGACAGAGTCCGTCCTTAGCTTTGGACTAAGGGATAAACATTCCTGACTAATGTCCAGGGCCACACACAAAACACTATGTACTGAATTTATAATTATTTCCTGCTGCTATCAGCTTCACAAAGCTGGTACTTTTTAAACTAGTGTGTAGTGTTCTAATCTCTCGATAGAGAACAGCAATTATTTACACTGTGAAGAAAAGAGGGCAACAACTTCAGCCAACACTAGCTATGCTTTTCAAACGGGGGTCCACAGAACCTTTGGGGGTCCATGAATGTATTACATTGGGACCATGAACTGAGATATAAAATGTCTAAAATGACAAATATTGGTATCACTTTACAATAAGGTTGTATTTGTTATCATTAGTACTGTAAATGCATAGGTATCATGAACTAACAATTAACAATATATTTTTTCAGCATTTATTAATCAGGTTATATTAATAATATATAAATAATATTAATAAGTTTAATGTTAATAAAAATACAATTGTTTAAAAATTTATTAGTATACAGTATGTGGACATTGACATTTACTAAGATTAATAAGTGTTAAAAGTATTGTTCATTCATTTTAACTGTTGAAGTTAAAAAATGTTAACAAAAACAACCTTTATTATAAAAATTACTTCATATTCATTTATATAAAAATATTTTTGTAATGTATTAAATTAAGCAATAGGGCAACATTTTGATTAGTCATTATTAACAAGCAGTATGTACAGTAATGCTTAATTTATCAATCACAAACTGAAGAAAATTTTCATCAAAAAAAAAAAAAATAAAAAAAAAAATTAACTTGTTTATTTCAAGTCAAAAATATTATGTAACTTCAATGAATCAACCTGAATACATTAAGTTACATTAGGTTATTTAATGGGTTATATCAGGTAAAAAAAGCTCCTTAAAGTAACAATTGCAGGTTACCACTTTTTACAGTGTAAATGATTTTACACTTGACTTCTATATACCTTTATTTTCGCTTTTTTTCCTTATTATACCTATTTAAAGCACTTTGAATTACTTTTTTTTTTTTACAGTGCTTTCAAATATGAATAAACAGTAGACCTATATGAAAAAATAACTTTAATTATATTTTAAACTCTTTGAATGTACATTACGTAGTATATAATAATGCTAGTTATGTTTATTAACCCTTTAAGCTCTGAAGGTGTTTTTAAAGATTTTCTGTTTCAGTGGCACACCCAAAATTAATCATTGTATAATTGTAAATAAAACTTTTCAGATTTTTTAATTATATAGATTATTATACATTCTCAGATTCTCAGCCTAAAAAACAGCTGCACAAATGCAAACACAACAATGACTAAAGGTTTTCATTGCATGGAGACATGATTTTAATAATGAGATTTCACAGAATGAGTGACTTTTGAGTCTGTGTTATATACACTGTGACATCTCCTGATGGCCTTATGTAATATTGTGTTTCGTGTGGATTATCTAATGATCTATGCAACCGATTACCATGCACATTTGAAAGACAGTCATCTACTTTAAATAATGGTATGTAATATTTTATGTTCCGTTTATTTTTTGTGAATTTATAAGTGAAAACGCAGCATAAAAGCAACACCAACACAATTGTCAAAGAAATATATTTTATTTATATTCTCGCTATATTTTTATTTCTATATTATTATTTTTATTTTATTTTATATTTTTATTACTCGCTTCAGTTCAATGTTTTTACTGATTGCAAAAATGTGTATAGTGCAATTTGTTTTTATAAATGATAAAAACAAAACACTTTTGATTTGTCTGCCAATTTCAAAGCACTTGTTCAGTTTTGATCATAGTGCCTACATGCATTATAAAGTAGAGCTTCTAAGCTTTCAAACGATACCTATTTTGCTATGGTCAATACTGTAGTTGTTATAATTTTGACTGTTATTTTTTATTGTGGGAGCTTAAAGGGTTAATGTTATTAAAGGAATGTAAGTATGCATTATTGAATGTATAATTATGCTAATTGTGTTTGTTAATGAAAGATATTATAGAATGTTACAGAGAAAATCTATATGTTTATTCTGTGGGTCCCTGGGTTGCTGAAAAGTTTGGGAGGGGGTCCCTTGGTCTCTAAAGTTTGAAAACCCCTGCTTAAGGTAATATAGAGTTTTAACGTTTATTCTTAAGAAACGATAACAACGGTTTAAAGTGTGTGTGTGTGTGTGTGTGTGGTGTGTGTACAAATTATGTGACTTGTACATTACCTGTAGAGCAGCCCAGATGGGGCTCAGGTGATATACTCTGTTCAGAGTAGCCTGTTGGGTCTTGGTGGGTATCTTACCATCAGACCTTTTCTCTTGCATGGCGCGGGGACGCCAGTATCTGTACATTTCTAATTAGAGGCAGGAAATGTTTATTGGCGTTTGATTGGGTGGGCCTTTGCTGTGACTCTGGGCACATTTTAAACAAACTATTTCAGCATCCTGTTTAAATTCGCTTTCACAGCGAAGGGACAAGGCGAGGCAGACTGCCGCCGAATTACATGAGAAGTTGAGATCATGATTTCAAATCACCAAAAATATCACCATATCATTCATATCACAGAAGTGAAGCAGTTATATGGAGCCTGTATAGCTTGAAAATATCACTCACACTTGTCCCGTGTTTATTCTTGTCTAAACTGATAATACAAGAAACAGGTAGCAAAGATTGCGTGTTATCCTCCACACCCTAAAGAAAGACATTGCTTGAAGGGGATTTTTTTCAATGGTAAAATGCTTTTATTCCCAGACTATTATGCCGAGAAACGCTAAATAATAAAATAAAACAAATAAATCAAAAAATAGTTTTCTCAGGGTTTTATCTCTACTTGATTTAACCCACAAAAATACTTTTTTTTTACTGTAAACTAATACGTTAGGTAAGTTTGCTTAACATTTTTTAATTAAATAAACCCGGTTAGATGTTACCACATGAAGCACATTTTGCATGCAAAGATTTTAAAACAAAATTATCTCTATAAAAATCTCAAATACTGTGATTATTTAGGCAAGGTTGATTTTTTTTGGATTAATGAATAATTGAGATATCCCTTTAAAGGGTCCCTCAACTTTTCATTGAGGTAAATTTTTAGAGAAAGACAAAAATTCAACATTGGATATAGTGTAAATACCTTTGGGACAAATTTAGTTTAAGCACATTTTCTGCGAAAAATGTTGTTTTGAGCATTTTTTCTGCTAAATATTTTTTGGAGTAACATTTTCTGCCAACTTTTTGTTTCAGCAACTTTTCTGAAATGTTTTTGATTAAGCACCTTTTTTATTATTTTTTTAGTATTATTTGTTAGTACCTTTTCTGCTAAACATTTAAGCAAATTTTCTGTTAAACTTGTTTGAGCATCTTTTCTACCAACATTTTGTTGAGCACCTTTTTTGTGAAAGGTTTAAGCATATTTCCTGAGAACATTTTAAGCAGCACCTTGTATGCACACATAAGGCATTTTATGCAGTATTTTGTGAATACATTTTCACAAAATTTTCGCCTTTTCACACGAAACACAAATTTCTCGTCATGATTAACATTTTGGATTGAAACACTGGATTCCTGTGAAGCCAATTTTAAACATGGCGTGAACATTCGCACAGCTAAATAATACACATTTTTATGGTGTGTAAAAAATTTTTTCTTCACAATGTCCTGACCAATGAAATATGAAGTTTAGATAACGGGTCAGAAGCCATTGTAGTTACTAAAACCAGCGCAACTGGTGGCGCAAAAGCACAGAAAGCTGTTTTGACCACCAACATTAAATGCTGAAGTAACTCTAGGAAGAAATCCTGAACTAGCAGTGAGGACTTGTATTTCATAATTTATTCCATATTGCTGAATTTATGGCTTTTGCATTTAATCTTAAGTGAATCCTTTTATATCTCTGACTTTGACTTTGAATCACTTTTTTAAATTAACAACTTTATAGATCTTGTGTTTTTCTTCGCCAAATATTAATTTTATTAAAACTATTGCTGTGAATTGCAGTGCAATGTGTTATATAATCATAATTGCTGTACTATCGTGACGTGGTTAACAGCTGTACTGTCATTAACAATAAAGTATCTAATAAGAAGAGGTCAGACGGAAGATGGGTTTTGTTGGTTGGGATTTGTGTTTTATTGCTTGCATTATACAGGCTCTTAGAGCATTTAGATGTCATCACTTTTCATTTGTAACATGCAGAGTTTTAAGCAAAATTATATCAAGTAGATATACATGTAAATAAGATACATTCAGTAATATTCCAATTGACAACGTATGTTTGGACAGTCATTATGTGAAAGAGTATATAGACTCTTGGAGCATTAAGATGTTGTCACGTTTAATTCGGGTTTTAAACAAATGTATAATACAAGTAGATGTTCATGAAAAAAAAACATGTTGTAAATGTATACAACATTTGCAACATTTGTTTTAACATTCATTATGTGAGTGCTTTATTCAGTGAACCCTCAGACTGTGTCTTCATGATAATGCTGTCAGATAACATGTCCTGCAGGTGAATTGCAACAGTTTGTGAAAGTGTCTCATATGTTTTCCTCCTCATTGAGCAAATCAACAACAAACTCGTCATCTCTGCTGCTGCTTGTAGAGAGATGAGTTTTAATTTGTTCGATCAGGCTCACTAGGGAACCTGCTTGCTTGTCTTTCACATTGTGATTCCATGGTTGTTTACTGTTGAACTTGTCAAGTCCTTCTTTTCAGACCAGCTAAAAGGGCATTTGGTTTTTGATTTTAATTTGTTTTAATTTCTTACTTTTGAAAGTAAAAACTATTTCTATCAATAGAATAAAATAACACATCTATTGATTTGCAACTAGCCTTTCAATATGTAATGCATTTTGCAGATTTCTTGCTTGTTGGGGGATTGTGCAGCAACATGTAACACATGCTTGATGCAGCATGTCCATTTGCTGCATCTGGTCTTACTGTGCAGTAGCAGCAGCATGTTCACACACTAACTCTGTATGTATGTGTATTTTCTAGCAGCAGCAGCATTAGCAGATAAAGTCTGCCAAGATGTTATACCCACATTAACATGATTAATCTTTCAAAGAGTTGCCATGACTGAAATGCCTTAATTATTGTGAAAAACAAGTTCTTCTTGGTTCCAAACACATTTAAACTATGTCTGCAGGGTACGTAAATTACTGGTTATTCAGTGATTTCAAAAACAATACTGCATATTTCCTGAGCCAGTCTGTACGTCTGCTGACTAGGACATGAGTTACATTTTTAGACTTGCAGTATGTGTGGGTATGATCTACATCTTGATTCTTTGAAAGCATGTGCATGACCCACTGCAGATAATGAGTTATGTTCTATTCTGCGGAACAGGGCAACGGGTTCATGTGTTCTGAGAATGGCTGAATGGCTTTTAACTTTCCTACATTTATTTATTTTTTTTAGCCATGTTTGTCTCTTGAAATCAGTTCTGTGTAATATTTGAATTTTGTCATCTATCAAAACATATTTTCTTATGAAAGGGCATTACCCTTGTGTCCGAGACCTTATGTGGAAATTCTTTTTTAAGTAAAACTGGAAGCAAATTATGTTCATAGTGTTTGGTTATATTAACGCTTCTTGAACAGTTACATTCTTCAGCGAATGCAGACATTACACTATCCTAAAATACTTTGGGCCCTATTTTAAGAGCACTATGCCTAACCGAAGTACTATGTGATACATCATATGTGCAAAGTCAATGGGCATGGCCATGAAGTCTGGCGCAAGTGGCAAAATTGCACATGCAAAGCGCAAATGGGCTGGGTCAAGTGCAGTTTAATTCTGTCATTTTTCTCCGGTTATTTTACTGTCTGTGTCCTATTATATAGCACTTCATTCCCTACATTTATTCATATAGCAGACACTTTTATCCAAAGCGACTTACAAAATGAAGATACAACATAAGCGATTCTTAAATCTTAGAGGAAGCAGTTGCATTGCTGTATTGCAAAGTTTCAATTGAATTAGAAAAGTATTAGCAAAGACTTTATTTTATTTAATTTTTTTATTGTTATTGTATGGTCAAGTGCTCAGGAAAAAGTTGTCTATAGCCGTTTTTGTTTTTTTTTAAGACAGAGAGGGAGTCTGCTTAGCCATCAAGGTACAGTAAAGCCGGAAGTCCAGGAAAGGAATTTGGTGCCTCTTTGTGTTGTTACCACAAGGCACCACTCATTTGCAGACCACAGCATTCTGTTGGGAATGTAGCTTTCCATGAATGACTTGAGGTAAGCTGGTGCAGACCCATTGACCCCATTTCCATCTGGTATTAATGGGTTGGTTCACCCAAAAATAAAACAATTCTCTTATCATTTACTCACCCTCATGCCATCCCAGGTGTGTATGTTCTTCTTCAAAACACATTTGAAGAAAAATAAGAAAATATCTTAGCTCAGTAGGTCCTTAAAATGCAAGTGGATGGTGATACAGTATATCCTTTTGAAGCTCCAAAAAGAAAAGGCAGTCAAAAAAAATTAGCATCCATACGATTCCACTTGTTAAACTAAACACTTTTGCTGTGCAAAAGATAAATATTTATGTACTAAGGATAAACCATCGCTTCCAGTCAGCAGCAGTACGCACGTGTGACATAATTGCGTTGCCACGTTCATGCGAGAGCATACATACATGCAACACGCCAATTGAATGTGATGAGAGAGAAAGTTAGATAAATAATTCATAGACAGTGCTGGGTAGTAACGGATTACATGTAATCTGGATTATGTAATAAATTACAAATATCAAGTACTTGTAATTTGATTAAATTACACTTTTAAATACTCGTAATTGAATACAGTTTCTTTTTTATAGATTACACGATTACATATTAACAAGGCAACAGCAATAAATTGTTAATAATTCACTGATAATTTTCATATCAACATCATATTCTTACCCTGTAATGCAATAATCTCACAGATGAACATTTTCTAATTGTTTAATGCACTTTTTAAAATGTCATAAGGAGCTCTTTTTGTAAGTAATATAGAATGGAATGCATTTTCTTCCTCTTTGTACTTTTATGGTAAATGATCATCCTCCTCAAATGCACGTGACAAAAAATAAAAATAGAACTACGTTGAAAGTAATCCAAAAATTATTGGATTAGATTACCCCAAAAATGTAATCTATGAGATTACAAAAATGTAATCTATGAGATTACATTACTGATTGCACTTTTTCATGTAATTTGTAATCAGTACCTGATTAAAATTCACATGTTATCCACCCAGCACTATACATAGACAATGCAATCCATCAACTGCATTGCTCTCGCCGATTGTACACAACTACAAACATACTGTACAGCGCAAGCGTTGAAGTCCAATTTGTGAACAAATGACTCTTATTTTGAATGAATCAGTCAAAGACTCTCAAAGAGAACTCATGAGTTGGTGGTTTGAATCAGTGCAATGAATCACTGTCAGAGTTGTTTTTTGACTCATTACTTTCATCTTGTCCAGCTGTAAATCAAGTCAAACATCAAGTTCGGAAATTAGCACATAGTTAGGACCAATTATTAGGTGGTGCTTCCTCAACAGTGCTAAAATAATTGTTGATGTAATCTTTAGGGAACTGGAAATGTGAAGGGGATTCTGAAACAGAACCAGAATTGATCATTTCCTTCTTATTGATAAAAATCGATATAAAAATCGATAAAATTTAATCTCTTATTGTATGCAGACTACTAAAGACGTCAAAAGATTTCTGCAGTTTGTTTAATCGAGCATTACTGTGAAGAATACATCTAAGAAATTGTTCTAATGAAACCATGAAAATGTTTTTATGTAGTTTATAAAACTGTTCTCTATGTTCTCCTCAGGATCGTCTGTTCTTCATCATGGAGTATGTGAACGGTGGAGACCTGATGTTCCAGATTCAGCGGTCACGCAAATTCGATGAAGCTCGTTCCCGATTTTACGCTGCAGAGGTGACCTCTGCCCTCATGTTCCTGCACCAGAATGGTGTCATTTACAGGTACAAAAAAACATTGTAAGGCATTTCACCCTTCTCTACTCTCTGCCCTCTTTGTTACTGTTGCTCCCTCAGACAAGCTTTAAAGAACATCCCATTGGAATGTATGGGAGATGTCCGTGAACAGTGCATTTATCAGTAAAATGTGCTCATAAAGTGGCAAAAAGTAAATGGGTATTATTATTTCATTGTCTGGAATGAAGTGTGACATTGCAGAGCATTTTTATCTGCTGCTTTTCTTTAAAGAAATTGCGCAATGTAATTATTCAGTAATATGATTTAAACACTGTCTGCAAATCAGAATCAAGGAAAATGCTAATCAGAGACAACTGAAAAAGGAAAAGCCTAATTTAATAGCGATTACAACTGATAACATTTGTGTAAGTAAACAGAACTACTCATTATGGTACATCAAATGGTTTAGTTACTATCACTTCTACCATGACCTGAATCAATGAATAAATAAAGAAACTTTAAGTTATTAAAGGAACACTTCACCCAAAAATAATAATTCTCTCATCATTTACTCACCCTCATGCTGTCTCAAATGCATATGACTTTCTTTAGCTCTTTGTGCATGTAAAAGGGTGTACAGACCCACAGACAACACTGCTCAAGAACTACAAGAA
The DNA here is from genome assembly GCA_032164185.1 of Moxostoma hubbsi. Lineage (NCBI taxonomy): Eukaryota > Metazoa > Chordata > Actinopteri > Cypriniformes > Catostomidae > Moxostoma > Moxostoma hubbsi. The sequence continues at coordinate 31,691,034 of JAVLUX010000034.1, read as the reverse complement.
ACGGGCTGTTTGTAGTCCAGCCATTTCTTCCGTAAAGTATCTACACCACTATGTAACACATTTGCATAATGCCCGCCTAAGGGCAACTTTGGCCTGCCCTCAAACAAACATAGCCGAGGCCAGGATGAGTTGGGTTAATGTTGTAGCCATGTCGAGAAGACGCTGTTTCCTTCACTGCGAAAGCAAAACCTCTTTGTGTGGACTTCCAAATGCAGACGAATTGAAGAATCAGTGGTTAAAATGTATTTTAATTATTTAGCAGTACAACCACAACCAATGCTCCTGGAAGATGATGCAGTTCCCACTTTGTTGGGAAAAGCTGGCACTTCAGGATCACCTGTAATTCAAACCTGTAATTATGCTTGATTATTTGTGGATTTATCTGCTATCGAGATTTTAAAAGCTGAGTTTTGTGTTGTCGCTACGGTGTACAACCAGTGCACTGCTGTAGGCCTCTGCTAGCCTGCAAGCTAATTTTATTGTGTTGAAATAGTTTTGTTAATCAGCTGCAGGCCCATTTTTACCTACAACCTCGAATTATCCCGATTGTTTGTTTTTCTTACTATAATAATGAATACTGATCTAGTGCGGATTGTATCTACAATCCACTGTAGTGCTCGGCTAACTTGCTATGTAATGTTATTGTTTTGGTATGGGTTTACTGTTCAGCTGTGGGCCGGCTTATACCTAAAACTATGCAACAAAATGGTTGATCTCAAGTGTCTTATATAATTACAAGCTGTAATGTTACGGCTGCTATCGGTAGTCCACAGCTAACTTGCTCATACACCCGGTAATGTACAACCGGGAGTAAGCCTCTGTTCTCCGTTCACATCTTGGCCAAAAAAAGATCAGCTTTACCCATTCCAGTAAAAGATTAACTACTTGTCTTTTACTTGAAGCTTTGTTAGGTTCACAATAATCAATAGTGTACTTGTTAGAAAGCTACAAAATTAAAGCTTACCACTGTGAAACATCCTGCTCAAGTCGTGCTTGCGAAGGTGGTTCGAGTTGATCAGCTTGTTCTTCCAAACTTGTATTATTTTATTCATTGTCAGACTCGGGCTCGAATTGGTATGGCAAAAACCGACACCGCTGTTACCATAGTTACAGTATTGTTTACAGAGGTGCTCACGAAGCCTCGGGAGCTGAAACTCTGTTATGGTAAGGGCCATTTCATTTCTGACACGCGCTCTGCGCAGGTGACCAATCACAACAGACTAGGCCAGCTGACCAATCAGAGCAGTTGGGCTTTTTGGAAAGGGGGGCTTTAAAGAGACAGGAGTTAGGTCAGAGCTTTTCAGTCATTGTATGATGAATGGAAAAAAGAAAAGTACGGTATGAGAAAAATAATGTGAACTAAATAATGTAAACCTATTCTAGTAGAGCCCCAAAATAAAATTATGAACCTGTAAATTAGCATAATATAGGCTCTTTAAGTCCTTATTTACTATGCTGCATTTATGTCCATTTTGGTGCTTGAAAGACCCCATTTACTTAAAATGTTTGGACAAGAACTCATCATATCGCGATCAAAATATCTTTGTTTGTGTTCCACAAAAGAAAGTTGTATGAGTTTGAGACAGCATGGGGTGAGTAATTGATGAGAGAATTATCATTTTTGGGCAAAATGTCCCTTTAACTATAATTAAGCTTGGAGCAAAAACATTTGCACACAGCATACACTTTACTGTATTTCTGGATATTTTCTGTAATTTCCTTGTAAAACACACATGACTTCCAAAGATTTACATTAGAAAAGAGCAAAAATTTGTCATGTAATGTGAAAGATGCTATGGTATGATTGGTCAGTAATGTTTTGGACTGAAAACAACCATCTGTTCCAAGTGTTTCCTGAAGTTTAATCCATCATCCAAATCATTTATTTTCTCAGCCAGCTGTCACGCAGTCCTGCACTGATTATGTCTGAAGCTAATTAAATGGAGTTTGTATTACAAGAACTTGGGTTCTGTATCTTTAGTAACTATTTTTCCTAGAGTCAGGAGCCCTTGTCTGCCTTGTTTACCTCAGGTTGTTTACTTTGATGAGCTATGTGCAATGATTTATTCGTTCCCAGACAGTTTGTTTACCCACTCAATTGTGTGTCATTAACCACACACAACGGGCAGTGCTTCTGGGGCTGGAAGGGTCAGTTTTGCTTGGGATAATTTGTATCCATTACTAGCTTCTGTTGAATGTGGAATTAATTTTTCAAAAATATCCTTTCAAAAATGTGAGTGTACATATTATTTTCATGGATACGAATTTACAGGCTTAGTGGTTAATGTATAATGTATAGGTTTGATGTACAACTGTCAATATATTTCAATGTACATTCATCATACAACTGATAGCAAGTACATCTCCTTGTATATTGTAATGTTCTTATAATGTTATAACATACAGAAGGGGTCTACAACACTTGGAGCCCAAGTCGTCATGAACTCTTCTTTCAATCGCCCCTCTGGCCCTCATTGAACCCATTGACCTGTGAGTTTCCTCACCCACCCATTCTCGGCCTGTACCTAAGCTCTTGTTGGTCCTGGGCAGGAAGACTCTCATTTGGAGTTTAATGTGGTATTTAATTAAATGTACCTCCTCCCCAGGACTGTCTTCCTGGATCCAGGGAAATGGGGTTTTCTTATGAAAATAGGACACTTCGGATGAAAAGGTCAAGTAGAGGTCCAGTGGTTTTAATTACAGTGAGTTTATAATTTTCTCCCCCCTAATATAACAGAAAGCTCTGCTCTTGAGGCTCCTACATCATGTCATGTTCAACAGATAAACTGTAATTTCGGTTTAACAAGCAAAGGTTGAATGCATTTACTTCAAATTTTATTTTGAATTTGATACAAGATACTAGAATTGTATGGCAAGACGTAAGGAACAAGATTCACCAACAATACAGCCAAAAAAGATGAGACTTGATAAATGACTGAAAACCAAAGAGGGTTAGGGATTTTAACAAACCGTTAACCTTTAAGGCCCCATTTCCTCGAGGTGTTACGATGTGTTTCCGGTGATCCAATCACATGTGGTCAGGTGAGACACATTGCTGTTTACACCTGGTCACTCAAATGCGTCTCCTGTGACCACTTGTGTTTGGATTTGGAGGGGAGGGTCTCTGTTTCATGACAACATATATCAATCACTATGTCAGTGTGTTACTGCAAGATAATAAAGCACAATAAATTCAGTAAAGTCTAATGTTACGTTCCTCCCGAGGGTAAGTCCAGGGGAAAGGAGGAGCAACAATATATAAAATAAACCAGGGCAAAAGAGAACAGGAAGTCAGACTAAAGTGCAAACTGAAAAGTGTATTTATTACAGTATTGACAAAGAAAACCAATCCAAAACTATTCTCTCAGAAAGAGACAGCAATAAAACAATGTAAGGCAACAATAGACACAAGACTAAATAACTGCAGTAACAAGATTCAACACTACATGAACAGCTAGACAGTCCTCTCTCCACCAAGAAGGGTAAAACCCAGACACTGTTCTGGACTCACGAAAACTTAACTCGATGCTCAACCCACTGGTTGACTGGATTGTCTCCGTTCTGCTGGGCTGACTGATGGGTAGTACTCTGCTCACGGACGATCTGTTGGGCTCACTGGTTGGTAGTGTAAAAACCAGCCTTCTTATCCTCCAGGCACTGAGTATTAATTTGGCACACCTGCTGACACTCACTCAGTCAGTTGATTAGGCACACCTGCTGGTACTCACTCATGCAGCCTAGACATGCAGCCTGAAAGAGAGAAGGAAAAACAAACCCCAAACCAACACATGTCCCTTAGGGTCGTAACATCTAAGAAAACGCAAAAAAAAAAAAAACTGTGCTATTTCTCCCAGATGCAGTTGAAATTTAATCTAAGCACAAACATAACATGTTGTAAAGAAGTTCATGCTCACGGGCAAGGAAGAGGCGAGAAACCGGCTTAACGTATAAATTATAGTTTTAATGGAAAACTCAAAAGACAAACACATAGGACAACGGACATGTCCGTGAACGATCTCTCTCTCCCGCCCGTCTTCCGCGGTCGGCCTTTAACCCTCTCGAAGGCTTGATTAGCCTAATTCGGGACCGGGCGTGTTGAGTCACGACCTGGCCCCGCCCTCCACCGTGCCACACGTCAATCAGAATTATCCGTTATTTTAGTGAATTACCTTTATTAAAATAGCTTCAGGTGTTCATGCTTTCTGTTTCTGTTTTGATATCAGACACACTAAAGAAGATCTGTGAAGGTCTCGTGATTGTGTATGTATCTGAAATTTTCAGATCGCCTCTCGTAAACGGCAAAGTTTAAACTCTTGTTTAATTAATAGGTGAGGGGTGGCGCTTCACTGCTGCCGGGACACATACAGGACGGATTAGCATTTATACCTCAAATGTAATGTAGTCACATGCGATCATAAAATGGTTTAGATCCCATTTAGACTTGAATATAAGGCTGACTACATGTGATCATATCAGCTGAAATGCATTTTAATACCAGGTGGAAATGGGGTCTAAGTATTACATTTTGGCACATACTGTAACTCATCCAACACATTTGTGCTGTGGATGTGAATTTTGTCCAAACAGTGCAGCTTGTTGAGGAGAAGTGTAATATAACTTTTTAAGTGATGAGATTGTGAATTTTGCCTAGTGGATGACAAATGGACACTTAGACTTACATTGAAGGAGGGACCCGGGCCATTTCTATGCATAGCAAACCCATAACCACCCATAAAACCTTAGCAACCACATAGCAACATGCTAAAAACCACTCAGAGCACCTTAGCAACCTTATATCAATGCCCAAGCAATGTTCAAGTAGATGTTTTAATAACACCCCTATATACTGTACCCCAGAAGCAGACAGTGTTATGTGCAAGGCCCAAATGACACTGACTGATTCAAACAGTATTCAATCAGACAGAAGCTTCTCGATCTGTTGCTATGAGAGGTATCACTTATTGCTGCACAAGTTATGTATGACACATAACAAACAAGCCAGACCTTTATTGATACAGCCAGTCATTGACTTCATGTGCAGGTTCTATTTAAGAACACAAGGACTTGGACGACTGCCATGACATCCATTCATGTTTCTGTACCACCTCACAGATGTCTGACCCTAGTTTATGATTAAGATCACTGACATGATGTTTCTTTGGCAAAAAAGTGAAAACCGGACAGGATGTGATTGAAGCCAATATGAATGGCTTATTGTATGAAATAAGAATAGCAACACACACACACATGCATGAACGTCCAGTCATACACCACAAATTCACCTCTGGCGCCAGTGCTGATGATTACCTAAAGATGGGAAGATTAGACTATCAAAAGCTGTACAAGTGGTTGTCCTCCTTGATGGTCACTTTAAGAGCAAAGCATGCTGGGAGATTGATTGATTAGGGCCCCCATCTTATTATAATGTGTCTTTGCTCTGACCTATAACAGGAAAAAAACAAAGGAAACATAAATTGTGCTGGTACTTCATACTGGCAATAGGGAGCATTAAATAATTTGGTGTTTTGGACACCAATGTTTCCTTAGGGACCTGATAACCATTGTGGCAGAACACTCAGCAGTGAGGATATGTGTGTGTTCATGCATAAACTGTATCAAGGGAATTGTTCAAGATTGAGTATAATGTAAACCAGGGCTTGTTTTCACATGGAGAAGTTTTCACAAGGACTACATCTCAGTAACTATAAGGTTTTGAGTCAGAAGCAGAAGTTCAGACATCATTTGGCATGTTAATTTGGTTATGACATATTTATAGGATATTGGTCTTGGTCAGTGATGTAGTCCTAAAAAAAAAAATTACCCAGTCCATGTTCATCTGACCTGGGGTGAAGGGGATCTTCTGATGAGGATAGTGTTCCTTGACTGCTATCATTCATTCAAACATGTACAACATGCGAGGAAGGGTAGCCAGAGGACTTTTTGGGAGTTGGGGCCATAAGCAAACTGTGTAATCTGGGTATATATATGAGCTGAAAAACACTGTATTCAACATGTTTCAGAGAAATACCCCAGTGGGATGAGTTCCTCTAATAGTTTATTCAGATTAGTGGTCCACAGAAATGTTTTTTCAGTGGATGATTTGTGTTTTTTTTTTTTATTATTATTATTTATTTATTTTTAATTACAAAGCAGGAAATAAGATAATGCATATTCTGTGGTGTGGTGGAGTTTTGAAATTGCTATCATTTATCTTAACATGAACAATATATAAATAGTCATAAAATATGTAATTGCATCAAGAACTGTTATTGATATGAGTTTAATTAAAATATGATTGATCATTTATTTTTCCCTCCCTCCTGTATGTTGTAGTTGCTATATGCAACTTGAACTTGAAATTATTAGTTCACCTCCAGAGTCGGTTTTCGGGTGCAATATGGAGTGGTGGTGGTGTAGCGGTCTAAAGCACATTACTGGTAATCTGGTAATCAGAAGGTCGCTGGTTCAATCCCCACAGCCACCACAATTGTGTCCTTGAGCAAGGCACTTAACTCCAGGTTGCTCCGGGGGGATTGTCCCTGTAATAAGGGCTCTGTAAGTCGCTTTGGATAAAAGCGTCTTCCAAATGCGTAAATGTAATAGGTTTTTCCCTCTTGATGCACCCCCTAGTTGTATGATTTATGTCCTTTGTCCTTATTATTAACTGTAGACCCAAATCTAGTATACCTTAGAGAATTTCCCTTTGAATTTACTGGTAGTCATAGACATAATTTTACTTTAATTTTGCTCTTGGCAGAACATAACTTGTACGTAAACACATTACATGCATTAAAATAATTCATCATGACCATTTTTAGGATTTTTAAATGTAAAGTATTGTCACACTACATGTATTTATCATGAAACAAACAAATACATCAGTGACAACCGGACAATCTCAATGCTGATAGGCTTTCACGACAATGCGTTATGCGGACTTTTCTTGCGAAAAATTTAAATGAACCGAATGAAGCGATTTCGCGTGTTCGAGTTATGCTATTTGCTTCATTCACATCTATTCGCATCTTTGCATTGACTCTGTATGTAATCACGCCACGCAAAACGCTCACATTGCTTTGTATGTGAACGCATCATAAGAGAAACCATCTTAAGTGCAAAATTAACACATTTAAATATTAGGCAAATAGAGTGTACGCAAGTTGATTGGCTACCCGATTACACATCATAGCTGTTGGGTAAACAAGCAAACATAATCAAACCACACTGGTATACAGTACATTAGGGCAATAGTCATCTATATAAAATACATGACATCATGTCCCACTATTGGTTCAAATTGTGTTCAATGAACTTTCCCCGGGCAATAACAGTGGATGTTAAATATTCATTAAATGGTTGTAGCCAAGATGGACTTTCAAAAATGAAGCTACACTGAGAAATATACATTGCAGTAAAAAAGTGTGACAACTTGCCCATGTCTCCTTTATATGTGATTATTGAGAGTCTTCACCACACAGTGTGTGGTTGGTGTGTTTTAGTGATAAAGAACCAGAAGGTTTCTGGTTCAATCCCTACAAAAAGTAATCCATTATACCCATAAGCAGAATACTTAACTGCAGGTTGCGGCATGCCAATAATAGATTAATACCATTATATAAAGCATCATGTGCAAGTCCTGGAAATAATTTGCACCAGCTCTGGTTGTGTGGCAATAAAGACCAACAGGAGGATTTTCTTGTTCCATTTTATTTGGCATCCCTGGGTGTCGGGAAAGCCCTACATTAGAAGAGACTGGCAAAGCTTGCGTGTTAGAACACAATGTGCGTGTTGAAGCACAAGCTGCTTCAAGCGCATGGCAGCATTTTTCCCCCATGTGAACCTATTCAACCTCAATACTCGCAGCCCTATCGGAAAAAGACATGGTGGCAGTTTTTGATGCCGACCACAGAAGTTTGATCTGGTTAAAGAGGGCATGTTTAGTCTTGACTTTCCCTAGCTGTAGATTGCCAGTATTGTGGCTGGTTTGGTTGTTTGTTCGGATTCAGTGCATCTAAAAATAGACATAAAGAGCAAGTGGCATATATGTGTCTCCTCTTGTTGTTGTTTTGTATCTTTTGTCAACCTGTGTCTCTTCAGGGATTATTCTTGCAGTGTAGTGTAGAGCAATGTTTGCCAGGATATAGAATACATATAGTCAGTGGGACTCAAAAGGCTTTTTCACTGAACATGTAAGCTGCTTGTTAGATCTGTGTGCTCTCTGTGGCCTTTCATCTACAAAGGAACACCATCAGGCCATTGATACAGTTTACATAAATCCAGGAGCACTTCCAAATAATAAAATACACTCATCTGTAAATTAATTCCTTTATGTAGTATATATGGACTAAGAAGCTCAGTTACAACTCTTGCAATTACTGTACACGGTGAGATTGTATGAAACTCAAAACTGAAAGCAATATATTGCCCTTCAATTGTTACCTTAAGGATCTATTTCTGCTTGATTTAACCCATAAAATGTTGTGTTTGTGTTACCTAATTTATAAGGTAAATTTTGTCAGATTAAATACAGGTTTTAATTTGAATAAGTTGTTACCACACAAAGCACATTTTTTAGGTTACCTGACAAAAACAAATAATATTGCTTCATGTGGTGACATCTAGGGCAATGGTCATCGATATAAAACACATGACATCATGTCCCAACATTGGTTCAAATTGTCTTCAATGAACTTTTCCTGAGCAATAACAGTGGATTTTAAATATTCATTAAATGTTTGTAGCCAAGATGGACTTTCAAAATGAACCTACACTGAGAAATTGCAGTAAAAAAGTGTGACAACTTGCCCATGTCTCCTTTATATGTGATTATTGAGAGTGTTCACCACACAGTGTGGTTGGTATATGGTGTGTGTATATATATATATATATATATATATATATATATATATATATATATATATATATATATAAAATATAAAAGAGCATTGCATGTGCTTTAAAGGTGCAGTATGTAACAATTTTCATGTAATATTAACCTTTTTTTGCCAATGTGAGAATGGCTTGTAATGCAACTTAAAAAAGGAGCCCTTCCCAGACTTCCTAGGTTGCCTATTAAAACCTTTAGACTGATTTTAATGCGAAGGGAGCGGGACAGTTTTGCCGGGAAAATTCAAAGTATGTGATATTTATGCTCGCTCCCAAGAGCCTTGCCTCAGTGGTTCTCTTCCGCTATTCAACAGCGACAACAAACTGCAACACAAGGTAACATTATCTTAGAGATGGAATCCAGCAAATATCCGGCTCCCAGCACAACACCGACTCCTACACAAACTCAGAGTAAGCCAAAAAAAAAAAAAAAAAACATTTATTTACTGAATCCCGTCTGGCTAAGCGGGAACGTGATCATGGTCGAACGAAAACTAGAGTGAACATCGGCAGGGCATTTTATTCCTGGTGGGACCGTAGTTCGATTTTTGAGATTAAAACCGACTCTGAATCGGCGTTCATCTTATTGGACAGGTAAGCTTACATAACTGCAAATCATGTGAAATATAATGCCATAAGGATCGATCTAACTTGGTCTTGCCTGCTAACGCTGACGGATTGCAAGCTATCTTGCTTCATATCTTTCAAATAATTTCAACGATTTTCTCTTTATAATAAGTCAGGTATACAGGATCAATTTTGGCAAATACGCTGCTTTCTTGATCGTAGTACAACATGTGACATACAAAACATACAATAGAGCAACATAACAGTGCAACAGTAAACTTTTATAGTTCAGTTGTATGTGTATCAGTATGCTATGTTAGCTGATAAGTAGTTTTAGTTTAGTCTCAAAGTTTGTAGTAAAACAATCATACGAGCACGAGCAACAAGTAGATGGCTGCAGTTCACTTAATGGCCACAGGTGTCATTAATAACAAGGATTTCTGAATCTTACATCCTGCACCTTCAATGGACACAAGCAAGGACATCTGACCTTTTATACAAATGAGTAAACATGGTCAGTATCACATATCTGATTTGATTTAATTTGTGACCTAAAATTTGAACTGCTTCTTGATTTTGCATCACAACTTTTCTGTAAAACCCTACCACAATATGTTTATTGTCTGGTTTAAAAAATCCCAGATTTTCATAGTCTAAGACTTTTGGGCCCTGCTGTATGTGCCTTTTCTGTGTGTTTATGGAATAGCATTTGAGTGCATTTGAAGAAAATGCATTTTTTCAGTTTCCGGTTTTAGCCAATTTTTTTTAGCAGAGGTTACTGTGTACGTAATGGAAAAAAATCACTCTTCAAGATTCGCTTGAAAACACAGGAAATGCTCTAAATTGATTCTGCTCTCTCTTGCCGTGTGCCTTTCTCTCATCTCTCACTTGTTTTTCCTTTCTTGTGTTCTTAACATGTCGTGTTGTGTTCTTAACAATTAAAGGAGCTGTGTAGCATAATATAATAGTTAATCTCATCATTTGTACTGTTTTTATAGCTCATGTTAAACCCTAAAGGTTTTCATGTTGTTTACAAGTTAACTTGTTGTGCTTTTATGTTTATTTAAAATACCTTTCAAACCATTGAAATCATTTTTAAATTGTGGTTATTGATGTTCCTTGTCAAATAACCTTTTCAAACTTTTTATTACTGTGGCCTTTCTGTTCAACCTGTAAGAAAAAAAGAAAACATAATATATATATATATATATATATATATATATATATATATATATATATATATATATATATATATATTAGATGATAACAAGGATAATTATATAAGAAATTAAAGATTAGTAAGATCAGTGTTGTGGAATGAAACTGTCATAGTGCAAAAAAGTTTAATGAGACTCTAACGCAACATTTTATTCACACAGAAGCAAAAGATATAACAATGCCTATGTATTTGCCTCTTTAAGCTCGGATCTAGATTAATCCATTGTTGCACTCCATATTTATGCATACATCAGTTTATCGTGAACATATTAAATGAAGAAATAAATATACTAAGGAGTGTACTTTTAATCTTCTTCTAAAAACTCTAATATTTAAAACATTGTTTCTCTTTCATGCACATTATGAATGAAAGATATTACAAACAATGTCTCTTTTAAAAAGAAAATAATGCTTGAACTTCATAATTATGCTCTTGCGTTTTTTCCTCTACTGACTGAGAAGAAATGGAAATTTCCATAGAAATTGCCGACACCCTGGTCAGTGCCCTGACTACTGAACAAAGGCGCTGATTAGCCGCTTTTCCACTATCGGACCAGTGAGAGCCAGGGCTATCAACTGGCCAGTCGGTGCCAATAAATTTGGACCTTGAGCCATGAATTCTGGAACTTCCTGTGATGTAGAAGGGCAGGTTGGCCGAGCAGAATACAGAGCACTCGTTCATATTTCATGAGCTTTCCATTCCTATCTCTCTCTCTCTTTCTGTGCATCTAGTCTACAAGGCAAAAGTTTGGACACGTTTTACTGAATTTATGTTTCTCATGATCTTTAAAACCTTTTTGTTTGAAATACTTGTGCTTAAATGCTTGAATTCAGCTTTGTAGACACATTTAAATTGTGCTTACAATCATGTATGTTTTTGGACCTCATAGTAAAGGATAAGCATCCAGCATGCAAGCAAATTTATTCAATACTGCTCAAATGTATTCCAGGTGTATACTTCGAGATATTGGTTGCGTGAAAACTGGTAGTGTAGTTAAACCAACATAATCACATGAGAAGTTGGAATTTTGCTGCCCAATGTTCAGTTCATAACATCGGCCCCATTATTGCGTAGTTTGTAGTGGCATCTAACATCAGATATTTTTACATCAGTTCAAGTGCATCTTTTTCTCTGGTGCACCCAGAAGAGCATTGTATCAGCCGCATAGGAGACCTGGGTTCTTGTCCCACTTGTCCCACTGTTCTTGAATCCAGGAAGAAATTGCGTTCGCATAATCAGTGATGAGCGCAAATCGGAGGTTAAATTTTCCCTCTAAGAAAATATTTTTACTCCACTGATGTTTAGGTTTAGGGTTGGGGTTTTGGGGTAGATTAAATAAAATATGCATTCTTCTTGACCATTACATCCTTTAAATCTAAATATTATAATAGCTCACTTTCAGAACCTCTCTGTGAGCATTTCGCAATGGAACTCACAAAAGCCCTTATGTTCAAAAATACTTCCCGCATGGACCACTGGGGGCAGTGCTTCGAATTTCAGTAAGCACAGACCGAGATGAGCTCGTTAAAAGTAAATCTTCTGTTTCCGATTTCACTGTGGGATCAGTCTTGTTCAACTTGGATATTTTGGATAAAACCATTAATAAAGAAGTTTATCTCAAACTTGGAAAGTGGGTCTCTCACCACATATTTTCTCAACATTAATTTCAAGACCATTTGTCCACACCTCTGAAAGTAAAGAGTGATTGATTGTATTCAGTGGGGAAAGACAGAGGAATGAACACTCTTGCTCCAACTTTTCAGATAAACAGCAACGTGCCGAGCACCAGGGTGTCTGTCTGAAAGAGAACAGTTGTGTAAGGTATCCGACGCTCCCCTCCCTCCCGACTTTCCCTCCCTTTTCCGTGAGCATGGTTTTATGAAAACACCTTTGACTGAATGGCATCCTGCAAAGTGATGTTGACATTCTTTTTGCAATCAACCATCAAACCCCAATCCAACTGGTTTCATCCATCTCCTTGTTGTCTTTCATCACTGGCACCTTATCGTCTTTCTATCACTGCTTCTCTCTCCCTTTCTTTTTTACTCTGTCTATCTTTGCCTTTACCTTGTGCTGGTTAAATTAATAGAGACAGAGACGCTCTGCCTGGATACATGCTGTTCCCCACTCTTTAATAGTAGATCAGGCCCATTTATACATCTTATATACTCCCACAGCCCCATCAGTAGGGCTTCAGTACCCCAATGTGGACAGAACACCAAATGTGGACAGAAATGTGTTCCTTGTAAGTTTTATTATTACAGATAAGAATCATTAGGAATTTTACAGTTTCAATTAAGTGTGGGAATTTTGTAGTCTAGTACTCTAATACATAAAAACATCTAGGTTACTGTTGTAACCTCCGTTCACTGATGGAGGGAATGAGACGTTGTGTCGAAGGAGCGACACTAGGGGTCTCTCTTGAGCACCTTTCCTATCTCTGATCTATGAGAATAGGCCAATGAGAAATTGGCAGACAGAATTTGCATGTCCCGCCCCCGGACATATGGGTATAAAGGGAGCGAAATGCATCTGTTTCATTCAGGATTTTTCTGAGGAGCCGACAATGAGGTTCGAGCCACAACAGTGGCTCGGTTCAGCGACGTGGCCGGGAGGACACAACATCTCGTTCCCTCCATCAGGGAACGGAGGTTACAACAGTAACCTTGACGTTCCCTGTCTGTCGCTCACTTCGATGTTGTGTCGAAGAAGCGACACTAGGGGTCCAACTTAAATCACGCCATGCCCTGAAACGCGCACGTGGGCTGCTGACACAGGTATTTTATGTGCCAAAATGACCGCCTGTGTCAGACTGCATGTACCCTTCCTCAACGCCCCTTAAAATCGTCAGAACCCTCTGGTTCTTTACCCCCGATAGGGGGGAACAAGGCGACGTGCCAAGCATGGGAGCAGGCCGCGCCAGCCACGCCTTTTCTCTCTCTATGTTTCTTACATAGAGTTAAAGCGGTTGGGGCCATCGTACGCATCGCGGAAGGCAATCTTTCCCGGTTCCTATTTTATCAGGGGGGAAAGACCCTGCGGAGACCACAACTGCCCAGAGTGGGGGAGGTAAAGAGTGGTGAGATACATCACATGGACTTTTAGGTCACATGTGGAAAGTGGCGCAGTGGTAGATCCTGCCTCATTGGGAGGGAGAAGTTGCTACAGACATGGCGAACAGGGGCAGGGGGAACTGCCCAAGGGAGACGCGGGTCCGCTTGCAAGGGGACCGTACCACGGAAAATAGGGAGGAGTCATCCAGGGAGCTGAGTTAGTGGGATCTCCTGGGATAAGAGCGCACGGTTTTACCTCAGCAGAGGGAAAGGGCGCTAGGTGCAAGCGGTCCACCCGGTCAGTTGTCAGCTTGTTACGGAGTTCTACCGGCTTGGACCTGAGAAAACACTGGAAGAAACCGACTCAACCCTGAGATTGTAAAATCTCGTAAAGGTATTGGGTGTTGCCCAACCAGCTGCTCTGCATAAGTCTGCTAGGGAGGTGCCTCTGGCTACTGCCCACGAGGACGCAACACTTCTTGTTGAGTTTGCTCGGACCCACAAGGGGGGGCACGACCTGGGTGTGATAGGCCAATGTAACGGTGTCAACTACCCAGTGGGAAATCCTCTGTTTGGAGACAGCGTTCCCTTTCCACTGTCCACCAAAGAAGACAAAGAGCTGCTCTGAACGTCTAAGGCTCTGCTTGTGGTCCAAGTAGATACAAAGCACATACCGGACACAGCAACGAAGGGGCTGGGCCTGCCTCCTCACGGGGCAGTGCTTGCAGGTCCCTGAAGGGAGTGATAGGAACCTTGGTCACATAGCCCAGTCGCGGTCTTAGGATCACATGAGTGTCTGCTGGACCGAACTCCAGGCAGATTTAACCTCAAGGCGCCTCTTAGGAACCTGATAATTAAGTCGTGCTTACCCAAAGACTTGCCGTCTACTGTGTCGTGGTGGGCCGTGTTAGCAGCTACATACACCTTCAAGGTGGAGGGGGACAGCCACCTTCCACCAGGCTGTGAGGATTCTCCTCCCGGCCGTCCACCGGGGGACGGAGTGGTCTTCTTACCAGCTCAGGAGCGAATGTCTTGGTCTCTGGGTTTTCTTCTCAGGACAGCTTGGGAGCCTTCCGGGTCCTCGAAGGGGTTTGTGAGACAGGGGCCGTGCGCTTCCTGCGGGGTGCTCAACGCAGGGGCTGAGAGCTGGGCCCGGGTTGAGGCGGAGCTGCGCGTTTTTTGGAAGTTGCAGGAGGACGCCCTCAGCGAGCAGACGGAGCGTGGCCCGTGCTGGCAGCTTTGCTGCGGGGCTTGATGTGAAATATGGCCTCCGTCTACTTCTTCACCGCTGAGAACTGCTGGGCGAAGTCCTCGACGGTGTCGCCAAAAAGGCCGAACTGGGACACAGGTGCGTTGAGGAAGCGTGTTTTGTCCACTTTGCACATCTCGACCAAGTTCAGCCACAGATGACGTTCCTGAACCACGAGAGTGGCCATCACCAGCCCGAGAGACTGCGCTGTGGCCCTGAGCACGAGGTCGGTCGTTGAGCGCAGTTCCTGCAGCCCGTCGGGATCAGGACTACCCAAGTGCAGATCTTTAAGTGCCTTGGCCTGGTGGACTTGCAGGAGGGCTATGGCATGCAGGAAAGAAGCGGTCTGTCTGGTGGCGCTGTAGGCTTTGGAAGTCAGTGAAGACGTCATCCTACAGGCCTTGGAGGGGAGCACAGGGCAACCCACCCAGGTGGTGGCGTTCTCGGGGCATAGGTGGAACGCAACCGCTCTGTCCACCTGGGGGACCGCCGTGTACCCATGGGCCACTCCGCCGTTGAGGGTAGTGAGAGCGGATGAGTGAGAGGCACGGTGACGGGTGGAGAAGGGTGTCCTCCACAAACTCGTCAGCTCATCATGCACTTCCAGGAAGAAAGTAACCGGGGGGGCGCGGCTGTGAGTGGCGCGCAGACCAGAGGAACCAATCATCCAGCCGCGAAGGCTGTGGGGAGGACGGAGGGTTCCAGTACATCCCCACGCTGACAGCGGCCTGGGCAAGCAAGTCATCTGGGCGTCCACCTCAGACTGGGCGGGCTGCCCCGAAGGCATCAGCCGAGTCGAGTCATCCGCGTCAGATGCCGGACCAATCTCGAATGCAGCAGTGAGCTCATCCAGCTCAGGTGGCTCAAGAAGATAGGCAGGCTGGTTGTAAGGCGTGCCACTGTTGACTTGAGCCCAGACCGAAGTCAACGAGCGTGCCGGGGGGCGTTTGGTTCGCGGGGGCGTACCCGGCAAAAAGCGAGCTCGCTGCCATACACAAATCGCCTCCATCTCCAGCCGGGTCATCCTCAATCCCATGGGAAGGAGGAGCGACGCGGGGGGGCAGCTGGAGTATCGTTCCTTTTGAGGAAGGAAAGCCGTGACTGCAACGTTGCCATGGTCATGTTCTCGCAGTGAGAACATGAGCCATCCACAAATGCTGCCTCGGTGTGATCGCTGCCCAGACACACGAGGCAGCGCCTGTGGCCGTCAGGAGCAGAGAGCACTCTACCGCATACAGGAACTACACAGGGGCAGAAAGGCATCTCTATAAAGATGCATCCTGAAAAGAACGTTCAACGCCGCTGTGTATTTGCTCTTTTAAAGAAAATAACTGCGTTGTCGAAGCGCCCAGGGGCAAGCTGCACTGCCATGCAGAGAAGGAGAAAGCCGCTGATATGCACTGTAGATCCAACAGCATTTGCTCAGAGATGGGAGGAAACAGACTGTGACTCGCAGCTCGCTGCATACACAACCGATCAGCTCCGAAGAAAATTTCTGAATGAAACAGACGCATTTCCATCCCTTTATACCTGTATATCCGGGGGCGGGACATGCAAATTCTGTCTGCCAATTTCTCATTGGCCTTTTCTCATAGATCATAGATGCGAAAGGCGCTCAATAGGGACCCCTAGTGTCGCTTCTTCGACACAACGTCGAAGTGAGCAACAGACGGGGAACAAAATAATCGATTACTTGTTGGCTCTATGCATAAACAACAACATCTAGATTAAAAAAATAAATAAATACAATTTTGCATTTGCACACACACATACTGTAGAAACATAGATTGAAGTCTTCTTATGCAATATAATCTCTTTAAATAAATTTTTGGGTAAACTATTCCTTTAACAAGGTAATGCATCCACACCAACCAATTGTTGAGTTGTAACGCAAGATTTAGGTGAGAGAAGCAGTTTCATGAAGTAAAATCCAATTACTATATTCGAGTAGTGTTTTAAGCAGTCGAATATTTAAAGTTGAATGAGTATTCTGGTTCCTTAGTGGTTCTATTAATGATTCTTTCAGTGATTTCAGTCATTGTCTCATTATAAATTCACATTTGTCTAGCAACTATTTTAAACCCACACTTTGGATTAAATTTTTCTGCAAAGCAACATAAATACCATGAAGAGGGTGCATTAAGTGATTTTAGCGTTCTGAAGCTTTCACGTGACTGAGCTGTTGAATAAGCCCCCCCCACCCCACCCCCCCCCCATTCCACAACCCCGCCCTTCAAAGATAATTTTGAGACAAAAACCGAGCAAAAGAGCAGCATTGTTTATTCCTGTGGCTGTCAAATTCAACAGAGGCACAATAGTGCCCTCATCTGTCAAACAGTGTTTGTTTGTTTGTTTGACTTTATTGTCTGATCAGATTAACTGGACAGAAATTCATCTTTGACACTGGTATCAAGACATAAAAACATAAATGATTGAGCACTCATACATGAATAAAACAAATTAATACAACATGTACATGTTCACACACCTATCGTACCGCCTCAATTGTGAATTTGATTTAAAACAGTCACCTCCAATGGAACAAATTATCTTTTGTAAATGTTCCTTTTGGCAAATGGTATACGTAGCCTCCGCCCCGAAGGAAGAACCTCAAAGCAGGAGTAGAGGGGATGAGTCTGATCTGAATATACTGCTAGTGCCCTTTCCTCCATGAAATGTGAGAACAGCTCTTGCAATGTACTCTGTTTTTGGCCGACGATTTTATTTGCCTCATTAATTACTCGTGTTAATTTGTTCTTCTGTCTCATTGTTAAGTTTCCGTACCATGATACAATATTATAAGTTAAAACACTTTCAATCATATATCTATAAACAATAGTTAAGATCCTCCTATCAATGCCAACATTTCTAAGCTTCCTGAGTAGACTCAAACGCTGTCTAGTTTTCTTATGCGTATGGTCCACATTCTCCTGAAACAAAAGTTTGTCATCAATGATTGTACCTAGATATTAAAAATTTGAGACTTGTTTTATCTTTATGCCCTTTATAATAACTTGTTCATATGGGGGGCCAGCTATCCTTTGTCTTCTCTATGTTCAACCGTAGATGACTGTTGTCAAACCATTGTACAAGATTGCCAATACACTCAAAATAGGTAGAACAATCCTTATCTGTTTGGCAAGAAATTAAAACCAAATCATCTGAGTATTTGATCAGGGTGAGATCATCCTTATTACACAGAAGCTCGTTAGTATAGACAGGAGGAGATAATACGCAACCCTGTGGTAACCCTGTATTTAAAACTATAGTATCAGAAAAAATTCCATTGACACAGACTCGTTGGGGCCTATTACTTAAGAATTTCTCAATCCATAATATTAACCAGCTACTTACACCTAACTCTCGCAACCTTTCTTTCAAGATTTGTGGCTGTACAGTATTAAATGCTGATGTAAAATCCATAAAAAGCATTCTGATATGAGAATTTGTTTTATATAAATGATGCTGAGCCTTATGTAATAAGGTCAACTGTGCTCCGTTTCGGCATGTAAGCAAATTGTAATGGGTCTACAGAGCCGTTAATTTGTGCTAAAAGTTCCTTGCTCAATATACGCTCCATGCACTTGCACAGCATAGATGTAAGGGCAATTGGGCGAAGGTCCTTAGGAGCTCTGGCATTAGAAGTTTTCATTATGACAGATAACAAAGTCACAAAGTCTACAGCTGTCACAGAGACTGGTGAGATATCTCAGGACACTTATTTCATTAATTTCTTTAAGGGAGTTGGAACATTTTCTCTTACCTTTTCATGAAAAAGTCACTTACAGCAACTTTAGCACAGTCTTTTTAATCACAAGAAAGAATCAGGGCTCAAAAGTGGATTGCTGATTTACGTTCACAGTCAAGAGAAAATAAGACGTTGATTGCCTAATCCTCATACCAATGGCGCATGCAGACGTTGTAGAAATGTTAACATCAGAATGTTGTGAAAATCACTGAGCTCCAGCAATGTCTTTTTAGCAAGTCAGTCCACTCGGTGACCATCTTTGGAATGCTCTTGGGCAGGCTGGGCAGCTATTTTTCTATGTAAACAACCGGCATACAGTGCAGCTCCTATGTACTAAAATGGGGAAAGACTGAAAACTCCAAAACGCTTGGTCAAGATTATGATCAAAAAACATATTTCAAATCAGTAGTAAAATCTTACAACACTGGAATCATAAATTGTGTTTCTTTACCTCAGATCTCACAAAAAAAAATTTTTAAATCAGTTTGTATAGCTAATACGCATGCGCATTCTCCAGTTGTTTGACTGGAGTGACTGCATATCAATTAGCATTATCATTAACATTATTAAAATGGCCATTATTGTAACGATTCAATTGATAAACTTGAAACAATCAATATTGTGTGTGAAAAACAGACCTAGTTGTTTTTGAAACACCTAAGCTTTAAGTTTTGACAGTTTTGGGAGCAGTTGAATCGTCTCAGTTACGTATGTAACCTCCGTTCCCTGATGGAGGGAACGAGACGTCATGTCGAAGAAGCGACACTAGGGGTCTCTCTTGAGCACCGAATATGCCTCTGATCTATGAAAAAAGGCCAATGAGAAGTTGGCGAACAGTATTTGCATACCCCGCCCCCGGACATATGGGTATAAAGGCGAGGAAATACTACACGTTCATTCAGGATTTTTGTGAGGAGCCGGGAGTGTCCAGCCACCTCAGCGGCTCGGCTCAGCGACGTGGCCGGGAGGACACATACGTAACCGAGACGTTCCCCGTCTGTCGCTCACTTCGACATCGTGTCGAAGAAGCGACACTAGGGGTCCACTTTAAATCACGCCATGCGCTGAGCCGTGTATGTGTACTGCTGACACGAATGGGCAAGAATTTAATGTGCACAAGCGACCAACTGTGTTTCAGACCCTTACCCTTCCCCAATGCCCCAAGTCATCAGAATCCTTCTGGTTACCCTAGAGGGGAACAAGGCGACACTTGCCAACCTGGGAACGGGCCAAGCCTGGCTGGGCCTCTTTTCTCTCTATGTTTCTCAGCATAGAGCAAGAGCAGCCGGGGCCCTTACCGCATCGTGGGAAGGGGGTCTTACCCAGTTTCCTATTCTTTCAGGGGGAAAAGACCCTGCAGAGGCCACACCTGCCCGAAAGGGGAGGTAAGGTGGTGAAATACATCACATGGCCTCTTCGGTCACATGTGGAAAAAAATGGCGCGGTGGTAGATCCAGCCTCGAGGAGGGGGGAGTTGCTACGACATGGCGACCGGAGGGCAGCTAAGAACTGCTTAAGGGAGACGCGGGTCAGCTCGTAAGGTGACCGTACCACGGAAGTACACACAGGAGGGGTCCGTGTAGGAAGCATGACCTGTGGAGCACCTATTCCAGTACAGGGTAACCTAGGGTACCTGTAGTGGACTGGGTCGGCAAGTTCCTCCGCTGAACTGCGGACCCAAGAGGGCTAGGGAGGAATCGACCAGGACCTAGAGGGATCTCCTGGGAAAGAAGGTGCACTGTTTTACCTCGGCCGAGTGAAAGGGCGCTGGACGCAAGCGATTCACCCGGTCAGACCGTCAGCGTGTACCGAGTTCTACTGGCTCGTACCTGAGAAAAAACGGGACGAGACTGACTCAACCCTGAGATTGTAAAATCACGCAAAGGCGTTAGGTGTTGCCCAACCCGCTGCTCTGCAAATGTCTGCTAGGGAGGTGACCGTAGGCAGTGCCCACGAGGATGCAATACTCCTTGTTGAGTGCGCTCGGACCCGCAAGGGGGGGGGGCACGGCCTGGGTGCGATAGGCCAGTAAGGTAGCATCCACCACCCAGTGGGAAAGCCTCTGTTTGGAGACAGCGTTCCCTTTCTGCTGTCCCAAAGCAGACAAAGAGCTTAATGAAAAATTAATTAATGTTTTAATTTTAAAGAACGTGTCGTGGATCATATACTGGAATTTCTTTCTTTCTTTTGTTATAGATTGATCTTTTGCTCTCTGTTTGCTTGCACAGCCTGGCATCAGGATATTAGTGTCCGCTTGATCAAACTTTAATCAGGCATATGTGTAGCAGTCCTGGGATGAGTAAATGATTCACTTACTTGATCTTACTTCTTGAATAAGGACAACCATAATCTCCTGATTCATGCATAAGCTATTTCAGGATGTGTTCAATGTGTTTTTTCCTCCCTCAACTGAGCTTCATAAATCTGTACAGCTGATATTCTATGACAGGACTTCCTGATCCGCTTTCTATTAGTCAGCCCCTGGTTTTCCTGTTGGTTAAATTTAAGTTAAAGAGGCTCAAAATGAAAGTAAACAAAACTTTTCATGACTGTATAAGGGTGAAATAATAAATACATATTCACACTGAATATTCACACAGTGAGCATTGCTATGATTTTAATGCACTTTTTATTCGGCCATTAGGTTTTCAAAAAAACATTTAATTAAATTGGTTTACATATGAGGGCAGTAAAACTGATGTTTTAATAGTGTCTTATTTATACAGTACTTCAGCAGCTAAATGTTTGGTAAGACTGATTTAGAGAAAAACTGTGTGGAAAAACATGCTTTCATTATTTTTAACAAAATGATGTATTTTCTGCATTAATCTTATTCACAGTAGCGCCATCTTTAATTTTTGACAGCAATGACGTGGAGGTTGTGAGAGGGATAGACATACAGTCTCTTCAATCGGTTTTATTGTTGTTTACAGTGTTATTGATAATTCTGCTGATGAAACATTGAGTTGTGTAAAATGACATGTAGGTTTATAGAGTGCATGCTATTGCAGAGACAGTAAGTCTACAGTCTACAGCCTTGTTTTCATTCACAGTCAAAACTCAATATGGTGCTTTAGGAATAAAGTCTACTTGGCAACAATGGCTGTTTGGTTGAAATGATAGTTCCTACGATTGAAAAAATATATATATTTAAGCTTTTTGCAGAGAAAATGCCACGTACAAAAATATTGACATATACTGTATGTTGAACGTTGCAATTTTGCCCAGTCCAAATCAGTTTTGAATCTGAGAGACACTGATCATGAAACCTGACAAGGTTTTATAGTTTTTGTTTGTTTTTCTCTCTTTGTAGGGATTTGAAACTAGATAACATTCTGTTGGATGCAGAAGGTCACTGTAAGCTGGCAGACTTTGGCATGTGTAAGGAGGGCATTCTGGACGGCATCACGACCACAACATTCTGTGGCACACCAGATTATATTGCCCCTGAGGTACAGTATTTCACACACTCAAAGACACAAATGTCTAATGAACCATTCATATTTTCATTGCCTGCTCCTAAATACCCATCAGGGTGATGACATTTTAATTATTGTCATCCATTTAGTTTTGTGGCCATTAGTTGGTTAATCAATGCAGGTTTTAACAGATTCCAATGGCCAATTGCCAGTATTGAGTGGGGTGGCCAGTGTACAATAAAATTATGATATACTGTATATGTGATATAGGATAATGCATTTTACAATTAAGATTGTAGGCAAATGTTTACAAAATATGCACTCAAAATTCAATAAAAACTAGAGCTGTCAGAATTAAGGCGTTTAACGCATACGATTAATTAAAAAAGATTAATGCGTCATTTTTTCATAATCACGATTAACGCATTTACAGTTAATAGAGCATAAAGCAGCATAAACACTGGTGTGAAAGGCGGAACCTTTGCGATATACAAAACAAGTCCAGATGGGACTTGTGATAGAAGTCAAGCATTTTTCAGCCTATATAAGGCACATTTTAACTACCACAAAAGCACACCATGTCTTAACTATCACAAAAACACAGAATGAGACGCTTTTGTTTGAAAGCACTTTTCATGTGGAATTCAAAGTGGCTCTTGACTCTGGCGTTGATGCCCTGACATGAATCACGAATGTGGCCTCACGATTGCAGTAACAAAACAAATAGCCACGGTCTGCTGGCCGATTAATATTGTGGAGAGTGAGATTTTAAGAGATTTAATGCCCATTGCAATGAAATTGCAACCTTTGATGATAGTTCTTTCAATTAGTCAACCTCCAAATTAGATTTTGGGAAACGTTTAATGTTACTTAAAAAATTACGTGGAAGGCTTTGTTTGGAAAATGTTAATTAGCATTATATTGTTACATATTTTGTGTATTTTCTTTCCTAAAAAAAATACATTTTGATGAGAAAATAAGGATATATAGTGTCAAATTTCTGCACTTTCAAAATCTGCGATTAATCCCGATTAATTTATAAGATATATGTGATTAATCGCTATAAAATTAAAACAAACGTAATTAACTGACAGAATTTTGTATAATTAATCCACAAAGCTGTACTGATTTTGGTTATCTCTCTATGAGATTAAATTGATGCATCAATGTGACAATTAATGTGAGAATTTTATATATGAATTTGTAAAAAGTTCTTTAATTCACTTGTGAAATGAGGAAGTGGGAGCCAGATGAATTTCCACCTTTCTCTCGTCTTTATTTAACAAGTCACTTTTCAGTGTCACAAATAAATTTCATATACACACACAGCAAGCGTGTATCACTACTCTCCTCCTCTCTGGCTCTCAGCTCCCTTTTATACCTCTGTCACCTCTAACTGCAACACAGAACAGCTTATTAAAATTGCCCAGAGGTGTAACTCCTTATCGCTATCATCTCCCGGTCTCTCTTTCCATTCACAAATTGGCGCTCGATCATGCCCCCAACTCCACATACCCTCATTGCCCTCAGGTTGGGGAGACATCCATTTCTAGAGAGGAAGTCTGCGGATCACCTCGAACTTAAATGGCTGAAGAGCCAGATACCAATGGGTGATCTGCACGTTGGTATCATTTATGCAGTGGAGCCACTGGTGTGTGCCATGATCCGAACAGAGGTTGAAAGCCCATCCTCGGAGGTAATACCAAAGGGTAATGACCACCATGGTCAAAAATTCCATCTCAATGGTGCTGTACCTCAAATCTCACTGAGAGTTTCCGGCTGCTGTACAGCACCGGATGCTCCTCCTCCTCCTCAGCCACCTGAGACAACACAGCTCCCAACCCCCTGTCCGATGCATCGGTCTGTAAAACAAAAGGGAGAGAGAAATCAGGAGAATGTAAAAGTGGTCCACCACAAAGTACATCTTTCGCTTGAGTAAAAGTCTGTTGGCACAGTTCTGTCCACTTGACCGGATCTGGCATTTCTTTTATAGTAAGATCAGTCTACTGGCTGGTGACAGTTGAATAATTAGACAAAAACCTCTGGAAATAGCCGACCAGCCCCAGGAACTGTCTCACCTCCTGTTTGGTCTTGGGTCTTGGGCAAGTCACAATTAATACGGTCTTATTAATTTGGGGACGCACCTGCCCATGTCCCAAGTGGAAGCCCAGATACCGTACTTCCACCTGCCCAATTGCACACTTCTTCAGGTTTTCCATGAGACCTACCCACCGCAGCAACCTCAGGACAGCCCTCAGGTGCTGCATGTGCCGCTGCTAATCATTACTGTAAATTATATCATCCAGATAGGCAGTGGCATACCCCGCGTGTGGGCGAAGGTCTCTGTCCATGAGCCGCTGGGGCCCCGAACAGACCGAACGTAAGTGTCACATATTGGTGTAAGCTAAACTGAAAATGAAGTTTTTTCACTGAACATGGGAGTCAAGGGGATCTGCCAATATCCCTTTGTCAAATCCAGTGTTGAATAAAAGGGAGCTGCGCCTAACCAATCTAGCAGTTCATCTATACGAGGCATTGGATACGCATCAAATTTAGACATCGCATTGACTTTTCGATATCAATCGATATCACGGGTACCTCCTCTCTCCAATATTTTAGGAGATTGAGGTGATAAACCTGCCGTTCTCTGACTCTATCTGTTTGTTCAACCTCATAGTCGATATCCCCAACTCGCCGTGTGACCACAAATGGCCCTTGCCACTTGGGAAGTAATTTGGAGCTAGATGTGGGTAGCAATACAAGTACTTTATCTCCTGGTGCAAACTACCACACCCGAGTACCCCTATTATACAGTCGGGACTGGCACTCTTGAGCCTGTAGTATATGCTCCTGTGATAATCACCCTAGTGTGTTGAGTTTTGCTCTCAGGTCAAGAACATACCGAATTTAATTTTTAGTCTGTGAAGGTCTCTCCTCCCAATTTTCTTTTAGGACGTCCAACATGCCATCATATGTCCAAACAGTAATTCAACTGGGGTGAATCCCTTAGAGGCTTGCGGAACCTCTCGAACTGCCAATAATAGGGGCTCAAGTCACTTATCCCAATTCCAAGCATCATCATGAATGACCTTAGGAATCCTGTTCTTAAGTGCTTTTATGAAATAGTTTGTCCAGTCTGTCTGAGGATGGTACACACTGGTCTGAATCGATTTAATCCCCAGTAATTCGTAAAGTTTGCGAATAGTGCAAGACATGAAAGTAGTGCCCTGGTCAGTGAGGATCTCTTTTGGTATCCCAGGAGATCATTTGAAGAGTGCCTCTGCAACACAATGTGCTAAGATTTTGCGGAGAGGCATTGCTTCTGGATATCTCGTTGCATAATCCACCAGGACTAAAGCAAAGCGATGTCCATGCGCTGACCGTTCTAATGGCCGATGAGGTCCATACCAATTCTTTAGAAGTGAACCACAATCAGCGGTAGAGTGTGCAATGGCCCTTTTGGGTTGCCCGGTGGATTCACCGATTGACATTCGCAGTATGTTGCACACCACCTACGAACATCCCCACAAATACCCAGCCAGTAGAAATGGGCCATGAGACGGTTTAATGTTTTCTCTTGCTCTAAGTGGCCTGCCATTGGATTATGATGAGCCACCAGGAATAACATTTCCCGACGGCTCTTTTGTTCTAACAACTGGGTTGTATCTTCTTTTGTCTGTGTGTCCTGCGTCACCCTATACAACCGGTCTTTTATTATTGAAAAATACGGGTATGAGAGAGCAATCACCGGCTGAAATTGCAAGCCATCGATTACTCTCACTTGGTCGAAGGCATGCTTAAGGGTTTCGTCCTGCATCTGCTCCAGAGGGAAAACCCTCTATAGGGTGGGAGAGACGAGCCTTCCTCCTCCCTTGCGTCATCCTGCCAAGGAGCTGACGAGGATGGCCCCGTCACCGCCTCACCAGACAGCGTGTTGCAAACCCCACACCATATTACTCTGTTTCGGGGCCCATTCACACACAATCTTTTCAAAAATATTTGGAACACCGGCCAATTGGTACCCAGAATTAGTAGATGGGTGAGGCAGGGACTAACCTCAATGTTATGCTTTTGTTCCTGAAATGTAATTCTGACAACCACTAAAGGGTATTATTCATGCACATCCCCACGTACATACCACACCCTCATCCTCCATGCTGCATCCAAAGCCTCGTCTTGAACCAAGCATTGGTATATAGAGGTTTGATTACATCCTGAATCACCAAGGCTTGATATTTACCTCCTTGAATAGTCACTAGTATCCTTTACTTCCCTGCTCAATCAGAGGCAGTCTGCGGCACATCAGGGACTCGAGCCAATGCGCCTACCTCCATCACCTTGCATTGGTCCTGAAAATGTCCAGGTTCCCCACAGTGCCAGCAGACTGGCCCAGGCTTCCCCCCCGCACCCCTGGCAGCAGAGACACCAACCTGCGGGGTGTGTGACAGAACAGAGAGGAAGCCGGCGGGTTAAGGAAACCCAGAGAATGGGGTGCTGGCTTTGGTGAAATGCAGCCCCGTTTCTGGGGTGCAGGTACATGAAAAGGGGAAGAGGAGGGGAAAGGCAAAAGGAGAGAGGAGAGAAAGCAAGAAAAGGGGGCTCACCAGCACTGACCATACACTGCCAAATGGTCCTTAGCCAGTTGGATTGCCTCCGTCAGCGATACCGGGTGGTGGCACTGAACCCACTCAGCCATTCCTTTCGGTAACCAAATGACAAACTGTTCCAGTACCACGAGGTCGATGACAGCTTTAACGTCACAATCCTCTACCAGCAGCCATCTCCGACAGGCATCGCTGAACTGTTGAGTGAAGACAAACGAGCGACCGCACTGTATGACAGAGTACGGAAGCACTGCCGGTATTGTTCAGGGATATGGCCGACCCGTTGGAAGATGGCCCACTTTAGATCCACATACTCCATGATGTTCTCGACTGGAAATTGTTGGGCCGTGAGCTGGGCTTACCCGGACAGCAAGGGCAGCAATTGGGCTGCCCACTGGGTAATCCAGCCCCATGCCCCATGCTTTAGCCGCCTGATCAAAGAGCTCGATAAAGGCCTCTGGATCGTGTTGTGGCCCCATCTATGTGAGCGTGATGTGGGGATGGGCTATGGAGTACTCTCCTGGGTTGTCAAGTTCCTCATTACATGTCGGTCCTCTGCCTGAGCTTGGAGCAGGACCTGGAAATGCTGCTCCTGCGCCAAACATAAATCCAGGAGAGCTTGATGTTGGGTCTGGTGGATGCCAGCAAGAGTTTTGATGACTTCGGCTAATGGCAGGCACTCCATGATGGCGCTGCTTCTTCAAATATCCCAGGTTTTGGCACCACTGTAACAAGTTCTTTAATTCTCTTGTGAAATGAGCCAGACAAATTTCTGCCTTTCTCTCATCTTTATTTAACAAGTCAATTTTCACTGTCAAATAAATTTCATATACACACACTGCAAGCGTGTATCACTGCATCAGCTCCCTTTTATCACTCTGTCGCCTCTCACTGCAACACAGAACAGCTGTTATTAAAACTGCCGACAAGAGACTGGTAACCAGAATTGGGCCACCCATCAATCACAAAGTTGGACACATTCCCCGCCCTCTATGTCTTTATTACATATTTTGGCTAACTTGATTATGCTTTCTGCTAATAAAAAGAGTGTAGTACTATTATCAAATTTTTTCTCTGTTACCCTTTTATGCATTCTACAGATTTTCCTTGAGAATCAGTGCAGAAAATTCTTTAAAAAAAAATTAAGTCTGCAGATCCGGCCTGATAATAATATATTCTCAGTTATATTTGTTGTAAGATTTGAATTACATTCTCTCTGTTGTAATCTTTCTTGTACAGATCTTGCAGGAGCTTGAGTACGGGCCGTCAGTTGACTGGTGGGCTTTAGGTGTGCTGATGTACGAGATGATGGCTGGTCAGCCTCCGTTTGAAGCAGATAATGAGGACGATCTTTTTGAGTCCATTCTCCATGATGATGTCCTTTATCCTGTGTGGCTCAGCAAAGAGGCTGTCAGCATTCTTAAAGCGGTACATGTTGAGATCTACTCTCGGATCACTCAGTCGTTCATCACTCAGTTTAGCAGTCTCATTTAACCTTCCTTGATTTCTTATGCTCAGGAAGTTTTTCTTCTGCCTTGTTTCTAATTTTTCGTAGTTTATACAATTTTGTTACCTCTTAACCTTTGCTCAGAAAAAAAGACAAATTTACAGAACTTGTGTACTTAAAGGGGCAAATTTAGCCGTTCTGCTTCCACGAGACTGAGCTGTTGGATTAGCCATGCCCCCTCTTTCCAAAACTCCAAACTCCAAAGATACCAAAATGAGCTTTATTGAGATCAGATACGGTTGTAAAAAACAACAGCAGCAAAATAGCACCCTCAACTGACAATTTTTCTGAACAACATGACATAAAAATGCATTATGCCTCAATAATTCACTGTGACTAAAATACTATGAGAATGTGCAAAATAATTGACAGGCAGAAAGCGTCATTGTCCGTGATGCATGGACAATTTATTTTTTGCTGTTTACAGTCTAGAGCTATCACAAAGACAGGCGAGATATCGTACAACACTTATTTCATTGATATTTTTCAGGGAGTAGGAAAAAAAATGTCATACCTTTCCATGATAAAAATAGCTTACAGCAACTTTAAATTCTGAGAGAATGTGGGATTGAACTACTCTCCCATTGAAGCATTGTGGAAGACATAATCAATATGTAAAATTATGATACATTACAAAACTATTGACTTAAAGTAATTTATTAGTTGTATAGATGCTATATATTTTAAAAGTATTCCTGAATATTCAGATATATACAAATATATAAGTAGTTGATCGATTACATAATTCGCAGTGCTTCATGGCCTTGGGTGGTCCCTGGTAACAGCAACTTCTCTGATTGGTGGATCTCTCTTTAGGATTATGGGTAGTGTAGTTCTTCACAGAGAATTCAGCATTTTTTTAATGAAGTTGAAATCATGCTGACTTGTGGCTTTGACTGAAGCATTTATGATCGCTTAACCTCTGAGCTCATTGTAAGTCTTTCTTGAAAGGTTTATAAATGTTATCACTAAATATTAAACTCTATGGAAAAAATGTATGGGAGTTTTACTCTGAACCCTACTGTTACATTCTGTAGCTGTGCTTGGTTAAGTGGAGAGGCTGGCAGCAAATCAGAATGCCACTGTGTGTGTGTGTGTGTGTGTGTGTGTGTGTGTGTGTGTGAGAGAGAGAGAGAGAGAGAGAGAGAGAGAGAGAAAGAGAGAGAGAGAGAGAGAGAGAGAGCAAAAGAAAGTATAGAGCTTGGAAAAATTACACTTCTTGTGGGAAAGGAACAGATTGTTTGTGTTCCCTGATGGATATTTGGATTGTGTATCTCAGAGGTCTGATTTGGGGGTAAGCTGGCCACTATTGGATGGGTCGCTCTTCCTTTAACAGTACAACTTAAATAAGTACATAGGAAAATGTACTGTAACCCAGAGGAAAATGTTATTACTCAGAGATTGCTCTCTTTTATAGCTCACGAGACATGAGCATGGTTGACATAGTTTCAACCATGTCTAAAATGGCTTTGGAGAAATAAATATAGACACAAATTGAGCTGTAAAACAAATGGGGATTGTATACTACCCTGCACAGGCAAAAATGCAGGGGAAAATTGATCAAAATGTTATCAAAATTGAGTTATAACCAAAGTAGTTGTGGCAGTTAGACTATGATCTAGCCTGTGATAGAGGGGTTTGGCTCAACTACGTTCTGATTTAGAAAGAACTGTGTGAGAGTGAAACCATCAAAAACCTTTGAAGCCATTTTTCTCCTTTTCATTATTGACGTAGATTTGGCTGTACGGCAGCATACAGCGGACTCTCCTCAACCATCATCAGTGTGCAGCATCCATCTGGATGATGCAATGGCAGCAACAGTGTGCCTCACCACACACCAGCTTTTGGTGGAGATATAGAGCCAATTAATGGTTAGTGATTATTAGGAAGCCATGATATAGGACAATGGGGGAATTTGGCTAGGACACTGGTGTTACACCCCTACTCTTTTCAAGAAGTGTCCTGGGATTTTTAATGACCACAGAGAGTCAGGACCTCAGTTTAATGTCTCATCTGAAGGACGGTGCCTTTTTACAGTATAGTTTTTCCCCATCAACATACTGGGGCATTAGGACCCACACAGTCCTCAGGGTGAGCATCCCCTGCTGGACTCTCTAATACCTCTTCCAGCAGCAACCTTAGTTTTTCCAGGAGGTCTCCCATCCAAGTACTGACCAGGCTCAACCCTGCTTAGACCCTTTCAGTAGGCAACCGGTCTTGAGCTACAGGGTGATATGGCTGCTGGCCAGATGGATGTGAGATAACTTGGGTCTTTTTATGCACTGAGAATTCAGAGAAGGTAAAAGCTGCATTAGTTCTCCATTTAATTTTATTCTTGTTTGGGAGAAACAATTGAGATATTAAAAAGATTTTAATTGTGATTTTTTTCTTTCCTATGGGAATGCATGTTTGTCCGTGTATCTTCGGTCAATGCTCAACACTCACATTTATTTATGTGACTTGTTTCTCTGTGTGTCTTTGCATGCATGACTTACTTGAATTCTATTGCATGTTTTGTTTGCTTAAGCCTTTCTTGTTTTACACTCATGGTGTCCAAGCACATGAGTGTGTGCACACTGTGTTCTGTGTTCTTTGCGTGTCAACTTTTTCCTTCACATGTCTAACATTTACTTTGGCTGTTCCCTGCCCATATGCTAAGCCTTGTGGGAAAGGCAGTGTGTTTGTCTTGGACAGTGTCGTGTCACACTATGATCTGTCTCACTGGCACTGTGGTCATCTTAGGCCATCCTTCCACATGATGCATTCTTACATCATTCAAGCATCAACATTGACAACGTGATCTCAACAGTATTTGTAGACATTTGTACATCAAGTGTGGTTCAACTACATTCTAGCTCATTTTTGCACATTTGGAGACACTGAAATAGAATATCTGTGTTTTGGGAATATCAAAAGCGTGAACCCTTCTACTTATGAACAACTTTAGAGATGTTCAATGAATTAATGCTTACAAATCCTTTGAGGTTTCAGGATGGATACCACAAAAGGCCAAAAACAGCTTATGTGTTTTGCCCCTCAATAATTTCTTCTTTCTATTTCTAGTTCATGACGAAAAGCCCCAGTAAGCGATTGGGTTGTGTGGTAACCCAAGGACTGGAGGAAGCTATTAAAGTGCATCCGTTCTTTAAAGAGATTGACTGGGTACTTTTGGAGCAGAGGAAGGTCAAGCCACCATTTAAGCCACGCATTGTAAGTATTGTCATTATTTATTATTTTTATATGTTATTTAATGCATTATTAAAAGTAAAAAACATTTGTGCTGTCAAAATTAATGGGTTAACTCATGCGTTTAATTAAAAAAGATTAATCATGATTAATGCATTTACCACTAATACTGCATAAACATTGGTTGAAAGTGCGGAACTTTTGTCATTTGTCCGGCCGTAGTCACTGAGTCAGTGTCACTGACACACCATAAACACACACACACACACTTTTTTTTACCTTTCTTCCAACCCTCATCTTCATCACACCCTCAAGGGCTCTCATCAGCCTCATAAGCTGCCATGAGAACGGGGCAGCAGACACAATCTGAGAGGCATTCCACTCACACTTACAGAAGCCAGCATGGATCTGTGTATCACACTACAGCCTCTGATGTGTGCTGAATGTCAGAGAGCATCTCACATATCCGGCTGTTCACACTACCAAAAACAGATGTGTTACACAAACACTTAAAGAACCATAAGTGCCCAAGTGCTGTCATTTTCTTGATAACTGTGTTTGGAGAGGCCTGTGGTGAGACAACCCATACACATAGATATACCGTGTCCTAAGCAGCGCAACTCAATAATACAACAAATAACAAATCCTTTTCTTGTTTAATACATCTCTGAATTTTTATCCTAACCAGCTAAAACCATAACAAGCAACAACTAACAAAACATTTCAGTGGTGTCACACTTGTTATGCTGCATTCACGTCATGTCGGAATGACTGTAATTCCAAGATGAGAACTCTGAGATTCTACTCAGAGCCGTTCACATCCTCGAACCTCTGAAATTATTTGTTTCTATGGGAACTCTCATAACTCCAAAATGGATCCATGTTTTTTATGTTGATTACAGCATAATATTTAATCACTACATTAATTGATTAATTCATCAATATATGTTCTAGCAAAATGTTTAAAAACAAAAAAAGCTCCAGGTAACACTGCCTATAATAAATAAGGGAGTTCTGTTTGTTTATTTGTTTTGATTTTCATTTCCCTGGTAACAGCAACTTCTCTGATTGGTGGATCTCTCTTTAGGATTATGGGTAGTGTAGTTCTTCACAGAGAATTCAGCATTTTTTAAATTAAGTTGAAATCACGCTGACTTGTGGCTTTGACTGAAGCAGTTTTGTGAAAATGACCATCTGACTCCTCATTATCTAGCCTATTACTTGCCAAATAAATAAATAAATGAACATGAATCATTGATTTAAGTTGAAATTATTTTATTAGGTTCCTTGTAGAGATCGCACAGTTATTCGAGAAGCAGGAAAGATGACTCACAATACCCTGATGACTGGTCTGATATGTCTCAATCCGATGTGTGGTTGTTACTCAGAAGTTTCAGACCACTAGATGGTGCAAATGACCAATCTGAATCAAGTATTCCAGAGCGCTGTGTAATAAAATTGCATATCAAACAGAAATATATATAAAGTAATTTTAACTGTTGAAACTGCTGCATTTTTTGGTTCTTTCAGTTTGACGTCACAAATGTCAAATCAGGGTTTTCAAAGAATTCTGAGCTTACAACTTGTAATTTTGAGTTCTATGGAGTATTTACTGTCATTCCGACATGACGTGAACAAACCATTAGTCCCGCTCCATAATTGTATATCAAACATTAAAAAAGTTCTGATTAGCTGTTATTTTGTTGCTTATATTGACCCTTTTCAGTATTTAAAGAATTATCTTTGGAAGTTTATTTTCCTTTTTCCCGACATCTTGGATGTATTTTTATTTTTTTTGTGCTGTCAGTCGATTCAAATTTGAAATCATGATTAATCACATAATTTTTTGTAGTTAATCGCAATTAATTGCAGATTTTGAAAGTTCTGAAATTTGACTCTATATATACTTCTTTTCTTGTCAAAATGCATTTATTTCCATCTTAGGAAAGAAAACAAAACAGTATGTTTAATAATGCTTTATTAATATTTTCCAAACAACGCCTTCCACAGTATTAATATAAAAATGCACTAAAATGGCGACAATTCAAGTAACATTAAATGTTTCCCAAAGTTTAAGAGGGAGTTTGACTAATTGAAAAAACATTAAATATCTCTCATACTCTCATCCTCCACAATATTAATCAGCCGGTAGACTGTGGCTTTCCACACTGTTACAGCAAACATTATGCATGTCAGGGCAAGTGTTAAGCACTGCTTTGAACTGTATATATGTATACCCATGTAAACAGGGGTAAGGTTACTATTGGGGGATAGAATAGTACATTTGTACAGGATATAAATAATTTTTTCTATGGCGAGTCCTCGCAAACCACCAATACCAACGTGTGTGTGATTACCTGTGGCTGCCCCAGCTCTCAGCCATACAGTATAAAGAATGGCTGTCAGTCACCTCATTCATCTTTTACCTAGATGCTAAAATTACAATGCTTTCAATAGATATAAAATATATTATTATAATTATATAATTTAATTAAGATTGAAATAAATATTTGTCTTTGTATTTTTTGTTTATTTATAAATATTCCTCAATATTAATATTTAAATAGAGATTAAATTAATTGTTATTTTCATCTGATGTGCTTGACCAAAGCCTTTCTATTTTTTTATTTATAAATATTCCTCAATATAATTATTTAAATAGATTAACAGAAAAAGATACATTTTTATTTTAAACCGATTTGCGTGACCAAATAATTTTATTTATTTATTTATAAATATTCCTCTATTAATGTTAAAATAAATTAACAGAAAAAACAAAATTAATATTTTTATCCCAATTGCATGACTAAAATATTTGTATTGTTTGTTTTTTGTTCATTTATTTATTTATAAATATTCCTCAATATAAATATTTAAATTAATTAACTGAATAAGCAAAATTATTATTTTTATCTGATTTGCTTGACCCCAGACTTTGTAATTTAATTTTTTTATATATATTTTTATTGTATGGATCTTTGAAGTTAATTTAATTTAAAACTTGGAAGCAATTCAGAAAGAACACAGCAAAGTTATATTTACTGTAATGCAGTCAACAAACCTGGAACTATTGTGCTTTGAAACGAAGTGTGTTGTGAAAGACCCTATACAAATAAAAATGACTTGACTTGACTGGCTTTTGAACCAATCACCTCAGTCAGCCAATTAGAATCAAGCTTTCAACCATGTGGTATAAAACATAATATGCTACATAAAATATCAATTCATGTCAAAACATTCTGTCAGTGATATTAGATGTATGCCAAGTCTGTGAATGCATGTGTCTGTACAAATGAGTTGTGTGCATTCTTATCTTTAAAAGTCAAATTCACTAACTAAGCAACACTTCCTTCTCTGTTCACAGAAAACCAAAAGGGACGTGAACAATTTTGACCAGGACTTCACCCGTGAGGAACCAGTGCTCACGCCAGTAGAAGACGCCATCATCAAACAGATAAACCAGGATGAGTTCAAGGGCTTCTCCTATTTTGGCGAGGAGACCCTGTCTTAAAACTAAAGCGTCCATCTCCTGTGCTGTACCTCCTGAACATGCCCGCCGTGTATGGCCCATGCGCTACG
Source organism: Moxostoma hubbsi (assembly GCA_032164185.1). Lineage (NCBI taxonomy): Eukaryota > Metazoa > Chordata > Actinopteri > Cypriniformes > Catostomidae > Moxostoma > Moxostoma hubbsi. The sequence goes on along the minus strand of JAVLUX010000034.1, from coordinate 31,656,017 downwards.
AGCTCACCACAGGCCATCGTTTACTAACAATTTGATGCTTCAATTTAAGAGTGGACAGTTAGTCATTAGATTTCTTCCGCTACAGATTTGAGCTTTCATACACTCTGGTTAGGCAAGAATTTAAAAAAATCAGCTCCTGTGGAAAGAAAGTCAAACTTATGATCTTCCATTCTAAATCAAGCACATTTGAAGCACCCTAAACCTTTAGCCACTTTTATTCTTTCTCTATTCAAGACCTGTAATGTAGTGATGCAACATATGTTCAAAAGAATTGGACATAATTAACTCATAAACAAAATGAAATGTTGTTAGATGTTAGATGAATGCATTCGTAAGCATCTTGTAACATTTCACCACAAGTTTTATTTTGTGTTATTGTTTAAAAGAAAAATACTATTTGTCTCAGTTTCTGTTTTCATATCTTACCTTGCATAGACTCTTGCCAGCATCTGGGATTAAGGCCTTCACTCTTTTGTTTTATGAATTTTTTACAGTTCATTTGATGGATTTTTAGCCTGATTTTGTGTAAATTGCACATTTTTGTGCATTTTCAGTTGTTCGATTGCTTTGTAAAGGTGAAGTGTGCAATTTATGTCCACCTAACATCACCAAACAGAATTTCAAAAATACTGTATCCAAACAGGTTTCCTGAACACGTTTCCTGTCTGCCATTGTTTCGACAAACAGATAGTCCTGCTCCAAGCCATTGGTTGAGACATTATTGCTGCTCAGGATGCTCAAACCAACAGCATGTTCTGATAGCACCACAGAGTTACAGTGTTTACACTTTTCAGTGATATCAAATTATAAATGCTTACTAAAGCTCTCTCTCTCTCTCTCTCTCTCTCTCTCTCTCTCTCTCTCCCTCTCTCTCTCTGCATACTTTGCTGGGATATTTGTTCTTATTTAATTATTTAAGATTTTAACAAAAAATAAATAAATTACACTTCACCTTTAAAGCTTGTTAGGCCTCAAGTGTGCACTCCTGAACTGTGTCTGTTGGCCCTCACAGGGTCTGAACGGAGTCCACAAACAGGAGACTCACATTACTTCTCCTGCCAAATGTTTGTGCCATGATGCGCAATTCAATGTTATTTTGGACTTCATGAGTGTTATGGATTTTTTGGTGTGTTTATTTTTATTTTTTAAAAGACTCTACATAAGAAACACATTGACATGTTCATGCCAAATAAATAGAAACCTGCCTGAAAAAGTACCTCTTTGGTCAAACGTGAATCTGTGTATCGCAAAGGAATACATATTTTGTACTGTACATACAGAGGTACAGTGCACATTAAAATAAGTTATATAAGTGTTTTATGTCACTGTAAGTATCATAAATGTGTCTATGTTTTTCTTTTTATTGTATTGCGCAGCTTCTTTTGTACAGTATGTCTTAAGACATTAAGATATTTTTTTATTTGATATCTTTGCCATTTCATCACTGTCATGTCATGATACGTGTTTTACTGTGTGCCAAATGTACTGTACTCAAAGGATGTGAATGTTTATTGTTTGGTTAGTAACCTATTAAATAAGATGTACAAAAGAAAAAAAGAAATCATAATGTTCTGAAATTTCTGTAGTCTCCAAACTTTCTGTAGTTTAGATGTTGTTTTGTTCTTCAAGAATCTAAAAGCATATTCTGTGTATATATAACAAAAATAGAATTATTATCCCCATAATTAATCTAACCATTGTAAAAAAAAAAAAAAAAAAAACTGTAAAAATAAATGGATGGCACTGCATGATGAATAACAGGAAAAGCATGCAGATTTAATGACGACAGAAATGAGAAGGTAGCCCAAGAGCAGTTTGTGTCCTGTCAAAGCGTCTGTTCTTAATGGATGCTATAGATGTTGTACATGCTTATTATATGCTCTTAAAGGAAAAGTTTCTCGTCATTTACACACCCTCATGCCATCCCAGGTGTGTTTAACTTTCTTTCTTCTGCAGAACTCAAACTAAGATTTTTAGAAGAATATCTCAGCTCTGTAGGTCCATACAATGCAAGTGAATGGTGGCCAGAACTTTGAAACTCCAAAAAGGAGATAAAGGCAGCATAAAAGTAATCAGTAGGACTCCCGTGTTTTAATCCATGTCTTCTGAAGTGATCCAGTTGGTTTTGAGTGAGAACAGAATATAACAAATTTTTCACTGTGTATCTTGCCATTGCAGTCTCATGGCACGATCTTTTCAAGCTCGATTGCACTTCCTAGTACTCGGCATATGTGCAGAGAGCTATTTTTGCTATTGGAAGTGTAATTAAGCTTAAAATCTTAAAAAATTGCTGTCAAGATCTTAACTTAAGCCAGTGAGTTTTTATGATTGTGATTTTGATTTTTGAGAATTCTTTTGTTGTTGGAAATGTTCTATTAGAGCTAGCTTTATTTTGAAATATTAGAGTCAAATTTTCTTGTATGGTATTTTCCCAATAAAATAATCAACTTTGCTCTATATTTGTGGCAGGGCGGAGGGCGGGCCGGGTCATAATTCCACACACCCGGCTCCTAATCAGGCTGATTAGCCCGAGAGGGATAAGGGTTGACTGGAGACGGCCGTGCAACATAGAGAGAGATTTACGGACAGCTCTCCGACACCTTTGTTTGTTCGTGTCGTTTGGTTCGGTTCTTCATTAAACTATTATTTATATCATCAAGCCAGTTCTCGCCTCCTCCTTTCCATTAATCCCTTTACAATATTGTTCTTTACATTCCAGAATATTATCTTTAAAATTAAACAACACATCAGAAACACACATTTATATCACACATCCTAATTTTCTCTGAATCCTTCTAAAACAATCTTAAATAAATACAATGATAAAACAGCTCTTAAATCTAGTCTAATTACAGACAGATCAAAGTTTATGTTGTGAAATAAAGTGGTAAAAGAAATAAAAAGGAAAAACTAATTTCTTTACCAATATAATTCATCAGGGTAAGGGTAATCCTAAACTGATTTGGAAGAATTACTATAGTATAAGGAAACACCATAATAGCAATGGTAAAATCTGTGTGAATTGTATCACTATATCAGATGAAACTCAAATAGCTACATCTTGAATTCTTATTTTGTGGAATCTGTGAAGGTAATAATTATCGACAGCATTATGCGAAATGCACTCCAGAAAAATAACCAAAGGACAATCCTTCTTTTAGCACACATTGTAAACTGAGTTTATATCAGCTCATGAGTCTTCATTAGGTTATGCTTTTTACATTATGATTGTGAGGTAATTGTTTGATCGGATATTTTTGCCAATTTAAGCAGATTACTTGATCTGTGTTAAATATGTGAAGCTATTTTTAATATCATCTCCTGTTTTTTACCTATATGTTGGTGTGCAGTCGACAAAAAGATCAGCAGCATAGATCAGATGTGTTCTTACTGAAGTGAATAGATATGACACACTTTATTATACATGAAAATGTGTGGACATTATTGAAACTCAAATATTATAAGACTATTATTTTTGTCTTTTGATAAAAGTCATCCTCAGCAAACTGTAGGGAAATTATAGATTTGCCTTGTTCTTATAATGCTTAAAACCTCTACTAGGTCCTCTACTCTACCTCTTGTAGGTCTATAGACATGAAAATTTGAAAAGATTAAAATTTTCTTTTGATCGTTGATTCATTGACTAACTAAATTCACACAAGACACTCATTTGTCAACACCTTCTGACATCACCAGAAATGGTCACTGAATCAATAAATGGATCTGAACGAATTTTGGTGAACGTAGTCAAAACACTCAAGCCACTTAGATACATTTAAATACCACAATGCACAAGCACAGAGTAAAAATAAACTTGTGCTATGCCACTGCTATTAGTATACCAGCTGTGTCCAAGATCATCGAAAAGCATGTATCAAAATCAGAATGAGCTTTATTGCAAAGTATGCTTACACACACAAGGAATTTATCATGGTGACAGAAGCTTCCCGTACAAAGGCAACCGTATATACAGTACATACATGCAAACATATACATTTAAACATATATAAATATAGTGACATAAAAATAAAAAACTAAGATATAACAGATTAAAAAAAGAGAAATATACAATAAAGCAATAATTTTGTTTGAATATTTTAAATACAGATTCACAGTTATATGCAGATGATGTAATGTATTGAAGAAGTGCAAAGGACAGACTCAATGACTGCTGTGTAGAACTGTATCAGCAGCACCTGTGGCAGATGGAACTTCCTCAACTGGCAAAGGAAGTACAACCTCTGCTAAGCCATTTTCAAAATTGAGTCTATATGGGTCTCCCACTTCAGGACCTGCGGGGGGCGGGGCGACAGATTTTGACTGTGCGGAGTGCTTGCTCGCTGCTTGTACATGCTCATTGCCAACCTGAATATGAAAAAGTTATATTTTAATAAAGAGCATTTTCTTACTCTTAATGATTTTTGTTTTATTTATTTAATAAAACAACAACAAAATAAACAGCATTAAATGATTAATAAAAAATATATATTTTTTAAAAGAATGTTGTTTCTAGAGTAGCAAAAGTCATGTTTACAGCAGTAAAGTCACTATATAAAGTCAATATATCACTGGAAACAAGTCTAAAATGTCAATCAAATAATTGTGTCCAATGACTGTGAAGAAAGCAGGGAAGGCTGTCATCAAGGGGCTGCGTTTGATGACAATTAAACTGCACACTTGTGAGTCAAGTGCAGGTGGACCTGTCACCGTCTTTGCTGCCTAGCGCCGAGGAAAATTGTGATGATTATTTTTTAATTTAGATAGACGTCATATAAAAAAATGTAACTTCTCAGCATTGGTAGCATGACCCACATTAACATAGCTACTCTTTGTCCCACATTTGGTTTGTTGGGATCTGGTCACCTCTAGTGTGTGTGTGTGTGTGTGTGTGTGTGTGGAGCTCCAAAACAGAGTAGAGAGGCTGCAGCAGTGTTATTATTATTTACACCAAAACTTTTTTGGTGTTTTGGTACCCATCCCTAATTATAAAGGCATTTATATCTATCTATTATATTGATATCTTATCTAGTTAAGTGAATGTGCTAACGTTATAGGTTAAGATAGCTAGCTGCTGTTTTATTTGCTATTCTACACTAACTCCTCGCTTTTGCCATGTTCACCTTCGCCTGTCATACCTAGTGCTTCATGCTTGGCAAGAAATTTGGCCATCGCCTCTCTGCTTCTTTTGTTCACTTTTGCTCTCTTTTTGCTCTCTTTTCTTTTTTGTACCCCTGATTTTAGCCTTTGATGAGGCATTTTGACTCTCTAGTCAGTCCCCCAGAATCAGATGGCAAGTTGAATTGCCATCTGAAATCTGCAAACTTCCGGAGCGTTACAGAGGGGTCCTTGGCAGTGCAGTCATTTGTGGAAGGTGAAGAGTAGTGGGGAGAGTGCACATCCCTGGGGGTACAAGTGCTGATTGTACATGTGCTGGAGGTGAATTTCCCTATTCTCATGGCTGCTGCCTGTCTGTCAGAAAGCTACCGATCCACTGACAGATAGAGGCAGGAACAGAGAGCAGGGTTAATTGAGTCCATAGAAGAGCAGGGTTGATGGTGTTAAAAGATTCACTGAAGTCAACAAATAGTATCCTTGCATTAGTCCCTGTTATGTCTAGATGTTGAAGTAAGTAATGTAGTCCCATATTACCTGCCTCATCCACATACCCATTTGTGATAGGCAAACTGCAGGGGATCCAGAAAGGGCTCAGTGATATCCTTCAGGTGGGCCAACACCAGCCTCTCAAATGACTTTATCACTACAGATTAACTCCTTTGATCTTGGGTTTCTTTGGGACGTGGATGATTGAAGAGCATTTGAAGTAACAGGGAACTTCACACTCCAGTGATCTGTTAAAGATCTGTGTGAAGGTGGGGGCCAGCTGGTCAGCACAGGATTTTAGACAAGTGGGTGAAACACTGTCTGGGCCCTGTGCTTTCCTTGTCTTCTGTTTCCAAAAGACCCAGCACACATCCTCTTCACAGATCTTAAGTGCAGATAGAGTAGCAGGTGAGGTGAGGAGGGAGGTTGCAGAAGGTGTAAATGTTTGTGTGGTGTGAAGGTCAGAGCGGGTGTGGGGTGTGAGACTGGGCTTTTTATATCTACAGTAAAACACATTTAGGTCGTCAGCCAACTGTTGATTCCCTACAGTGTTGGAGGATGGTGTCTTATATTTGGTCAAGTATTTCAGGGATCTCCACACTGATGCAGGGTCATTAGCTGAAAACAGTTTTTTTCAGTTTTTCAGAATAGCTTATTTTAGCCATGCTGATCTCCTTACTCAGTCTGTTTTTGGCCTGATTATAAAGATTTTATCCCTACTTATGTAAGCATACTCTTTGACCTGACGAAGCTGCCTGAGTTTTGCCGTAAACCATGGTTTGTCATTGCTGTATGTTAAATAAGTCCAAGTAGGAATCCACTTATCCTCACAGAAACTGATATATGATGCCACAGTATCTGTGAGCTCATCCAGGTCTGTGGTTGTAGCTTCAAAAACACTTGAATCAGTGCAGTCAAAGCAGGCTTTTAGGTCCAAATCTGCTTCATTGGTCCATTCCTTTACAGTCCTTACTAAAGGTTTAGCTGATTTTAGTTTCTGCCTGTAGATCGGAAGATGAGGAACCAGACAGTGATCAGAGAGTCCCAAAGCTGCTCAAGGGACAGAGTGATATGCATCCTTTATTGTTGTGTAGCAATGATCCGGTATATTTTGGGGCATGTAGTAGAACATCTTAAGAACAGCACTTTTGGATTGGGTAAAAAGTTGAAAGTAGTTTCTTATTTTAAGTATCTCGGTATCACTGTGGATTCTAACCTTAACTTCAAAATGCATGTTAAGAATGTTATAAACAAGGTATAGTTTAACTTCAATCAAATTTTTTATTTATCAGAAACTGTTTGACTACAAATGCAGCAGCATTGTATTTTAATGCAATAATCATCCCATATCTGACATATTGCTTAACTAGCTGGGCCAATTTCGTGTGTAACTCTTGTATCTGTACAATCAGTATCATCAGGCTTTTAAGGTGCTGGACATGAAGCCAAAAGATATCATCACTGTCTATTCAAAATCATAATCTATTGAGCTGGGATAATTTAATTATATTAACAGATTCTTCTATTGTATATAAAATCTCACATAGGTTAGCTCCACCTCTTACAGATTTTATTAAACAACAGATAATGGGTAGATCCACCAGATCCAGTGTTAGAGGGGACTGTGAAATACCTATCGAAGATCAGCTTTTGGACAGACCAGTTGTGCTGTGAGAGCAAGTCAGACCTGGAGTATTTTGCCTACTCATTTAAGGGCTTGTAAAAGCTATTGTTCATTCATATGCACTTTAATATCATGGATAAAAGAAAATCAGCTGTGATAGCTAAACTGGCAAATATAGAGAAATGTTAATTGATATGCAATGTCCCTGTAAATTGAATAAAGAAAAGAAAAAGAAACAAATGAAGAATTGTTTCTTTCCCCATTCCACAACTATACTGTCTTTATGTTTGGAATCCACAACTCAACAGTAAGGCCAGGGCAGGCGTGAGAGAGTTTTGGGCCAGTTAAATGGTCTGCACTTATATAGCACATTTTTAACCTTAACAGTATTCAAAGCAATTTACACTGTGACTCATTCACCCATTCATACACCAATGGCAGCAGAGCTGACATGCAAGGTGCTAGCCTGCCATTGGGAGCAACTTGGGGTTCAGTGTCTTGGTCAAGGACACTTCGGCATGTGGCCAGGATTCAAACCACCAACCCTGCGATTTGTGGCCGACCCACTCAACCAATTGAGCCACAGCCACACCAGTTAATGTAACTGTCACTTGCCCATTCAGGCCAGTGCTGCATTGTCGCAAAATGTTGCATGGATTGACCTTGAAAAAGTGTTTTTATTTTATTGCAAACTGCAATATTTGGATTTGTGTGATGCATTGAACATTGTTTTTGAAAATTCGGCTGATCTGAACTTGTCACCAATGGTAACATTATCTATCTGGCTGACTTAGATAAGGTTTTGTGTAAATAGTGAGAACTGATAGCCTTGGAGACATTAGTAACAAATTTCAAATAAATCTTGTTTCACAGCAAATCTACTTTACTGTAAAGCATATAAATATTAAAATATAAAAAACAAATTGACAATAAATCTTTTTTTGTGATAGAGCCAGTGAAAATTGGTTTAAAAAAATCTGAACACTTTCTTACCGTTGAGCACTGATACCTCAATGACTTGTGTGTAAAAATCAAATAAACAATTTCAAAATTAACCTATTTTCTCTTCATATTCTTTTTTAAATGTTCCCTCGGACTTAATCCTCTTTTGTATTACAAAGATAGTAGGCTACAATGTGACTGTTATCCAAAATGATAAAACACTTTCTTTGTGGGGTCAACAGAACTGACCCCAGCAAAAACTCCTTGTTGACTCCAAGCAGAAGTGATGTAACATTAATGGTAGATATTTGTTGCATGTTATGTCAGGGGTTTTTTTTTTCAAAGTTAATTTTCGTTTATAATCAGTTTTCATACTATTAGGATCATTCCTGAAGTTTCAGCCTGGTACTTCTATGTAAAGTATGTTTTTATAAGATATTAATAGGGCTGGAGTCTTTCAGACCCAAATCAGAACACCAAAGGGTCAAAGGTACATCCGCAGAATTCAAGGGAAGTGACAGGTTACACTGAGAAAGAAGCAAGCAACATCTTTTTATTTGCTTCAAAGTGTAAAGCTGGAAAGGACTTTTTTATAACATCATGGTGTAGGAGTTGACTTGAAAATGATCTCCAATTCTCTTCTCTTCTACATTCTAGATCAGATGTGCTGCAGAGTTGAGATCCCACCCTGTTTCTGTCATTTTCAACAAAACAATCAATACCTTGATTAGCTGATTCAAATGTGTTTACTTAAAGTTTCCACGAAGCTTATAGAGAAAGTAACCCTCTAGGATCAGGCTTCTGCACCTCTGCTCTAGATAACACGGGGAGTGAACACGCGCTCAGTGCTGAAGGTGGGCGTTTCCCGTCGGCGGAACTAACCAATCACGGAGCTCTGATTGATTGCCCGGCTGTCAACTGCACCGCGGTCTGTGAATCACTAACTTCACTGCTGACCCGCAAAACCACCGAGGACACTCTGGCATTACGCAGTGCTGCACAGCACTTGGATTTAATAAAATAAAGTACAAGTCTCTATGTTAGTGTTCTGAGACTGTACAATCCACCTCTGACCTGCTCGCGGAGGGTATTTGCATACCATTGGAACGGACTTTATTGTATAATTGTTCTTCTTTTTCCTGCGCGAAAATCTGTGGTTGCGGTGACTTGGTGCACGTCTTCTTTGATAGATTGGGTGTTGAACTTCGGAAATTACGAAAGGACAGTGAAATACAGAGAGATGATAGCAGAAAAAGAGAAGAAAAGGTAAGTTCACCAGGTCGTATAGTATGTTTTTTTGCGCTGTAATCTGTTGTATTGCTACAGTGTAAGCGGCTGTTCACACCGAATGCGTTTTTTTCGTCAATCCTCACTGTTTTGACAATTGTTCTCTATGCAAACACACACTGAAAAGACATTTTTGATCGTGGCGCCGCGTCGCGCTGTTTATTTTCGGCATCTCGTGCAGAAGCGCAGCGTTTTTTAGACGCCTTGTCAAGTTAAAAAGAACTTCAAACTGTTGAAAATGCGCCTCGAGACACCAGCGTTCTGTCCCATTGGTTTAGCGCAAGAGCGCAAGTGCGCGCAAATCAAGTTTTATTGAGCACAAGCAACAAGTGAATCGCTCTGTACAGACATTCTCCTGCAACAGTCGATTAAGTTCATTTACAGCCTCGCTATTTGTTTAACTCTTTGTACAACAACGTTATATGCCTGACATTTCTAAAAAGAAAGACAATTATTATTATTTTTTTTACTGAAATATCAGTAAATGCATAATAATATTTTTTTTAAGTAGAATGTTGTTAGAAATATAATTGTATTTATACGAAAAATATATATAATAGTTATGATTGTCCTGCCGAATCTGAAAGGTATTCTCTGGAGTTCATTCATACACATTCTAATTTTATTATAATAGAATAGAATAGAATAGAATACTAATTTTGCAGTATTTTCAGTGTGTGACTTCTATTATTATGCAAGTCATTATTTAACTTATTATTATTATTATTATTATTATTATTAGGCTATAATTTGGTACTCTAAACAATTGTACTTAGTATGATTTCTACTGAAAAAAGAAGCAGTATTCAATTATATTATAAGTAAAACCCCAACTTATCGGGTAGCATTTCTATTATGAAATTAGCTTTCAAGAAATCACACATTGGAGCATAAATCTCAAGTAACTGAAAGAGCTTAAGCATATCTTTGAGTGCTACATGTCCCATTAATAAGTGTGTGTGTGTGTGTGTGTGTGTGTGTGTCTCACAGAGGGCCTTCAAGTCTTCCTAATTCTCGTGACAGTTCTTCCCTAACAAGCTCCCTGCTCTTTATCAGATGTATCACAGGGTGGCATAACATAAACAAACATTGCTACTAAATTCATACACTGCCTGGCCATTTTGGCTGTTTATGCCTGTTTGGATTTAAATAAGCAGACACTTAAGAGCCTATGATTGGATCATTATTGCAGTGATTAATATGTTTCAGCTGGCATCAGTTCTTTTAAACCTAACTGATGCCATGTATAGCTTCTCATTTCTTAAACAACCATGTCAGAAGACATATCCCGTGGTCGTGGAAAATATGTTACTGTGTTTCAGAAAGGGCAAATTATTGGCCTGCATCAAGCAAAGAAAACAGCTGAGGACATTGCTGAAATCACTGGAATTGTTTTTTAGAACTGTCAATGCATTATTTAATAGCTATGTTTAATAGTGAATGTAAGAGCATTTCACATGCACACTGTGACGAGAACTTACAGGATTGAGTCTGTGAGTGAAGTAAAGACAAAATATATTTATATTCAAGATCTATTCTTTAAAAGCAAGTCTAAATATCTTATATGCTGCTTCACGGGTGAATGGATATTTTTTTAAAGGATTTTTAGATATTTTAGACATTTATTTAAAAATATTTTTATTTTTAATATTATATTCAACATTTTCAGATAAAAAAAATTTCTTCTGCAGTGTAGCTGCTAAAGGAAATGTACGTTGTTTTAAAGGAGATTTAGATAACGTATTGGAAAAAAAGCCAAAACAAATCAAAAACGTGTTTTGTTGCTGTGTATAACGGGGTGAAGACTACCCTCTCTCACCTTTCTGTTCACTTCAATCCATCTTTAACTCAGAAAAAAAAAATGTTATTATGAAAATTTAATTTTGCATTGAAGAAAGGTCGATTTTGTTTGTATGCGCGGTCAATAATAGTTCTTAGAAAGAAAATCGGTATTGGCAGGTCACGCTTGGAGAAAAATTGGAAATCGGAATCGGCCAAGAAAATTGCAATCGGTGCATCTCTAATTTACATGACTTGCTTCTGTATTATTTGAACTTTAATAAAGCTTAGTATAATTGCATTTAAGATGTAACGCCGGGGTGTTTCCTTTAAAGTGCTCCGGCTCAGTTTATTCTACAACAAGAGTGCTTCTGTATTTACTTATTTGGTATTTTTTTATAATTCCCTCATACTTTGCGATCTACATAAGATGAAGCTGTTTGGAAGGTTTAGAGTGCATCTGGACTGTGAGCTGTGTAATTCTTCCTCTCCTCAGTCAGACGCGAGCTGCATTGCTGCTCTCGTGCGTCATCATTAGAGTTTAATGTGATCTCATGTTACGTTAAATGAGATCAAACGACTGTTTGACAACGAAAATGTAATCGTTTCAGCCCTGGTGGTCTGAGTCCAGATTTACCCTATTCCAAAGCGATGGGCGCATCAGGGTAAGAAGAGAAGCTCATGAAGCGATGCACCCATCATGAATAGTGCCCACTGTACAATCCTCTGGATGCAGTGTTATGATCTGGGGTTGCTTCAATTGGTCAAGTGTAGGCTCAGCAATGTTATGCCGCAATAAAATGAAGTCATCTGACTAACTGAATGTAATGAATGACCAGGTTATCCAATTAATGGATTTTTTCTTCATTGACGGCACAGGCATATTACAGGATGACAATGCTAAGATACATCAAGCTCAAATTGTGAAAGATTGGTTCAGAGAGCATGAGGAATCATTTTCAAACATGAATTGGCCACCACGGAGTCCTGACCTTAACCCCATTGAAAGTCTTTGGGATGTGCTGGAGAAGAATTTCGACTCTCCCGTCATCAATACAAGATCTTGGCCAAAAAGGAATGCAAATTTGGACAGAAATAAATGTTGTGTCGTTGCTAAAACAATACCATGACGAATGAGTGCCTTAATCAAAGCTAATGGTGGTCCAACAAAATATTAGAGTATGCAACTTATTTTGGGCCCGGCAGTCTATGTAGAGAATGTATTACTGGACTGTTTCAGAGGTTTCCTCGAAAACCAATGCTAGCTTTTCTGCTTGCCTCTGAGACTGTAAAACACATCTGACCTCTTATACAACAAAAAAGTGGTTGGTTTGTGCTTTCTATGCAGAATCCATATGTTTTGTCTGTTTACTGTAAATAGAATTGATATCAGCATCTCAACCCTCAGGGTATATCTTGACATATTTGTATTCATGCATGTTGTAAAGATAGACATAGTCCCCCATTCATGGCCCCTCATAATGTACTGTGTATATATGCTGCCTATATGGATGAGTTTGAATAGGTCATAATATGGTGAATGATAAATGTAATTATGTACTTTTTGCAACTACACTGCAGAACAGGAATAAGAAAGCCTTTGATAAATTCATTGTTATGGTAATAATCAAGGCTTTGACCAATCAAGACGTTTTTGTGTCCTCTTCAATAGAAGTGAATTGATTGCTGAAGTTCAAGGTTACTTCCTGATGGTCAGTTTTTACTCATCATTTGTTGTAGCTCTCCGTTGCGTCACCCCTGAATCATCAGGCTTTTGTCTCTAGTTCATTCTGTGCTTGAGTTGACGAGAGAGAAATGGCTCATTTATGGAGAGAAAGGCACTGCTTTGTGAGGAGCTCTGTTAACTCAATGCTCTAGTCCTTACACCCTCAGGCAGAGAGCTGGCTATGAGCCTGCTGCAACTTGTGCACACTGTTTTGGTCTAAGCTTTGCCACAGAAGTGCTTTCCTAGCCATATATTGGAGTTAAAACTTTTTGAACACTTTAAGAATTATCACGTTAGAAAAAAGGCATATTGCCTGATGGATTTAATATGGAGGTTTAAAAGAAAGAGTGGGGTGGTGGTGACATTGCTGTTAACTCAATTACACTGTTACATAAGGCAAACTTTAAATTGTAAACTTGCAATATAAAATTAAGCAACATGTAAATAACACACTGATTTTAAATATACTTTTTAAGTTAAGTTAAATTAAGTGTCCTAAAGCCAGCCTCATTAGACTAGTTTTGCAATTCTTCATTGTGTACTGAGGAATTATCAACATGAGTTCAATTAATTTCTTGTAATTGGTTCAAATTGGCAGTTTCAGTGAATCGCTTCATATCTCTGATTCAGCTCTGAATCATTTGCGTCATCACTGAAAAATGTTAATGGAAGTACCCTTGTGCATTTTTAAGGGTAGGATACCTATTGACCACTTTCATGTGACGTCACTGTTTGACTGCGCCGTCATGTTTGTGACCAAAATGCCATATTTCTTCATTGTGCTGTGCTGTGGGATGCTGTAAAAGTCAGCACATTTTTGTTTCTATTTATAAATCTTGAAAAGGTGATACTGCGGTTTAATTACCAGAGCCAAAATGTAATATTTTTTTCAATAAATTTTATCTTTCAAGTGACGCGGCTTCGTTTAGCTAAAGTCGAGCATTGACGAAAGGGGGAGAGCAGGAATAATAACACTTGTGGGCTCATTTATTTAGACATGTCCGTTATCTGTACACATGTCAGTTATATTTATAACATCATCGATACTAATACAATTCAACTGGAAATGCACATAGGACTATGTAATTCATAACACCCAGACTGTATAAAGAAATGTGATTTAATTTTAACATGTTGTAATAGATAAAAAAGCTCTATAATGTGAATATATAGTATATATTTAATGTGTATGTACTAATGTTAGCCAATAAACATCACATCATAAGATCTTGAAGCACAGACTGTATTTACACCGCCAGACTACAATGTAAAGGTAGGTAAAGGAACCAAAACACTTTCCTGGACTTTCAGTTTCATCATACCACGTTGGTGGAATGACCTCCCCAACTCTTCAAAAAACGGCTAAAAACACATCTTTTCCAAGAGTATTTAACCAGTCGCTAAAAAAAATAAAAAAAATAAAAATCTTTCTAAATGTATTAACAATTCTTGTTGCACTTATATCGGTTTTGTATACTATTCTGATGATAGTGAAACTTTGTAGTATGGCACTTTTCGTACCACTGTCTCCTTAAGATGATTCGCTTATGTTTTTCCTCTTTTGTAAGTCGCTTTGGATAAAAGCATCTGCCAAATGAATAAATGTAAATGTATTCTTATTCACTAATATGTCTATGTTGCTTTCTGTGTATTCATGATTTAAAGCAGCTCTTACATTCATACAGACGGGATCATCTCAGACGTTTTGTAATGTTGTGAACAATTTAGAGCAGAAAACAACACAAACATTTGTAACTTCTGAATGAGAGATGCTTACGGTAATGTACTGGTAGGCATGTGCACTCGTTGGTCACACATCAGACTTGCCGCCTAATGGAGGTACAGTAAATCATGGCTGAAATATATTTAAATGTCTGCAAAAGTCCAATTTGGCAATATTTTGCTGACTTCAGACCTGTATACACCTTTCCTGGGACATGGCATGGATCAAAAGCATTTTTTGAGTTTTTTCTTGATATAGTTTTATGGGTGTTATTTCCTTTCACCGCCACTGATTCCTCCCACTGATGGTCACAAATATGGCGACTGTGAGGGAAAAGTGACCACTGAAACAGACCAATAGTATCTGTTTGTTTTCTTCTTTTTATTCTTCTTACCCTACAATGGGTGTATATGGCAGCCCATAGAACCGTACATGCAGTAGGAAAGTTATTAAATTTGCCACACTGATAGGGGAGGGTATGAATAGCCCCCATACCAATTTGGGGTCTCTAGGACAACTTCTGTAGCCCCAACAGCGGTTAGCCTAGAAACAAAATTATTTATTTTTTTGTCTAATAACTCTCCTCTTGATTAATCAAATTGACCCCACCAATTAAAGAGGCTGCCATCTTGAATTGTTTCTTTTTTCAGCTGTTATTCCTTGAAATGTTGTCTGTTTCGCCCAAACAATGGGTCAAAATACTCTCCAGATTGAGCTGCACAGATGTGACTTGACTGCATTTTGATTTTCACAATTGTTGAAAAGTAATGGAATCATAAAGTTAACATGGTCAATGTTAAACATGAAGTGCGGCTGCATCTTGTCAATGCTTTGTGCTATCAAACAAAACTTGGTGTGCTTCATCAGTATCACAATCTGAGGATCAACACCGAGTTTGGTGACCATTCCACCTATGGGTCAAGACATTTCAATAATGGGTATTTTTGCCTGTAACTGTTGAACCGTATGTTCTAACATCATGAGGTTGCTGTCTATGAATTTTAAATCATAAGTATTTTAATAACAAATTTTCTAACATTGGCCATATTGTCTTTTCTGTTTGTTTTTAAAGTGATGTATCTTTTGAATGCTTTGTCGGATTTAAAAGAAAATTGGTTTGCATCATTGACCTCATGTACTGAGGGTACCATAGTGCAACTTATGGGTAAAAAGATTACCAACACATTTGTGTGCTGACTCCAGTGCCCTTCTACCAAGGGGAGTCTTAAAGGTTAGTAACAAAACACATAACGCGGCAGTTCCATAAACATTCAATGGGCGGTACACTGCCGACGAGACTACAGGCAATTTTTTTTAATGGATGTCTATGGAGGACATGCTTCAGTGTGCTGAATAAACAGTTTTTGTGAGGAAACAGCTCATCAGTTAATTAATTTACCACCTGTCTGCTAGAATTCAACATATTTTACACTGAACAATCCTTTTGAATTTAACTATATGTGGACTTTACTATGATAAAATTGCTGTTTTACAAGAGAAGACAGACAATTTTGCGAAAGGTAGGTGTTAGTTTATGGCTCTCTCTCTCTCCTTAATATTTGAGGAACGATAAATGTGTAATGTCAATCATTTCTAAAGACTGCAAAAAAATAGCATCACGAAATAGATTTTATCCCACTCGTTCCCCCCTCCTCACTCCGTCTGGCTGGTTCCTCAAGTGAGGACAGTGCTTTTAAGTCGTTTGCAAAGGTATATGGGCTGGGGTGGATTTGGAAGTTGAAATTGTGAATCGAGTTAACGCAGACCTGCCAACCTTGGGAAAATAATTAACATTAATAACATAAGCATGTAATTTGCAAGCTCACTTGCTTGCTCACCAGGCATTTAAGTTGGCAAAGTAATGTTAAGTATCATGGTTTGTGTGCCGCTGAATGTTAAAGACTTTTCGTAGTACCGTATTCATAATTATTATTGCAGCCAAACCAATCACCATAATGAGAGGAGCAGATCATGAAAAAAAAGCGAGTGTATGTTACCTAGAAAGTTACCGGGAGGTAGGTGTGTGTGTGTGTGTGTGTGTGCCTTGCAGTTAAAATAAACGATGTCAGATGAGGAGGACACATTTGAAAACATTCCCTGTCTTTGGTCTGTTAGGATCACTAATTTATTTTCATAATAATAGTAGAGAGAATTATTTCTATCAGCTTTTATTTCTTTCATCCCAATCCCAGTGAGTCAGAAGTTTGCATACACTTTGTTAGTATTTGGTAGCATTGCCTTTAAATTGTTTAACTTGGGTTAAATGTTTTGGGTAGCCTCCCACAAGCTTCTCACAATAAGTTGCTGGAATTTTGTCCCATTCCTCCAGACAGAACTGGTGTAACTGAGTCAGGTTTGTAGGCCTCCTTGCTCGCATGCTTTTTCAGTTCTGCCCACAAATTTTCCATCGGATTGAGGTCAGGGCTTTGTGATGGCCACTCCAATACCTTGACTTTGTTGTCCTTAAGCCATTTTGCCACAATTTTGGAGGTATGCTTGGGGTGATTGTCCATTTGGAAGACCCATTTGCGACGAGCTTTAACTTCCTGGCTGATGTCTTGAGATGTTGCTTCAATATATCCACATAATTTCCCTTCCTCCATGATGCCATCTATTTAGTGAAGTGCACCAGCCCCTCCTGCAGCAAACCACACCCACAGCATGATGCTGCAACCCCTTCAACAGTTCAATTATTTTTTTCATTAGACCAGAGGACATTTCTCCAAAAAGAAAGATATTTGTCCCCATGTGCACTTGAAAAATGCAGTCTGGCTTTTTTATGGTGGTTTTGGAGCAGTGGCATCTTCCTTGCTGAGCAGCCTTTCAGGTTATGTCGATATTGGACTTGTTTTACTGTGGATATAGATACTTGTCTACCTGTTTCCTCCAGCATCTTCACAAGGACATTTGCTGTTGTTCTGGGATTGATTTGCACATTTTGAACAAATTATGTTAGTTTCTAGGAGACAGAATGTGTCTTCTTCCTGAGCGGTATGATTGCTGTGTGGTCCCATGGTGTTTGTACTTGCATACTATTGATGTACAGATGAAAGTGGTACCTTCAGGTGTTTGAAAATTGCTCCCAAGGATAGACCATCTTTGTGGAGGTCCACAATTTTTTTTATGAGGTCTTGGCTGATTTATTTTGATTTTCCCCATGATGTCAAGCAAAGAAGCACTGAGTTTGAAGGTAGGCCTTAAAATACATCCACAGGTACACTTCCAATTCAGTACGCCTCTGCCAATTGTCTAAAGATTTTACATCATTTTCTGGAATTTTCCAAGCTGCTTAAAGGCACAGGTAACTTGGTGTATGTAAACTTCTGACGCACTGGAAGTGTGATATATTTAATTAAAAGTGAAACAATCTGTCTGTAAACAGTTGTTGGAAAAATTACTTGTCATGCACAAAGTAGACATCCTAATTTCATTATCAAAATCGCCACATTGATTTGAAAATTAGGCTTTAACTACTTAAAATGCACTAATATGCATACATTTGACAAGGCACTGCAGGTGAATAGGATAAACAAAATAACTAAAGGTAAATTTTGTTGTCTATTTTATTGTATTCTATCGGTGCATACCAATATATTTAAATTAATATAAGACCTTATATTATTTTCATCCATATACCATTTCATCCAGAATTATTTGGGTACATGTGTTTTACTCCTTGGAGTATGCCTTTTTTATTATGTTGTTTTAAGGTTTGTGATAGTATGAGATTTCTTGTTACAATTGTAACCAGTGGGAAGTTATGGTGAAAAAGTAAACGATAACACAGGAGTAGCTGCACATTTATTTAAAATTTGACTTGCTCATTGTAACAATACTCCATGCTTTAAACATTTTAAATCTACTTTGGCTGCTTGGTTTCTGTTAATATAAGACTTAAGCCAGTTTAGATCAAATACATAAATATATCAAGTGTTTTCGTCAAAAGGCTGAAAGATATTGTGACATACTTTCTTTTTATGTAAACCGCCCAGTCCTAGTTCACAGAATGCACAGTCTTTTCCTTTTTGTATCATTTGGAGGTATCAAGGGTGGGCATTTAAGTAGATTTGGACTGATGTGGGCAGTTAAAACCTTTGTTTTCACAAGACTTTCGTGGAAAATTTCAAAGAGCCTCCCTGCTGTTGAACTTGTCTAAACAGAAATGTGCAGTTTATTGTGACAGGATCTCTAGAGAGGACCTGAATGGAGACTTCACAGTCCCCACCCTCAGCTAACGGCATGGGTGCGAGGCTCTGCTCTCAGTCTGGGAGCTTATTTTCTCTTTTTCTTGTTTTCCCCCTTTTACTCCAGTCTCTCTGCTTGCCTCCTTCTCCTATTCTACTGCATCTCTCTCCCATCTCATCTGCCTTAAGGTATACAGATCTTTACTAGTAATTTTCCACTCTTTACCTCCCACAGACCACTGTATCCTGACACTTCCTGTTCACCAACCCCCTACTTCCTCCATCCATTCTTCACAGTGACATCAATTTCTAATATCATCTGCTTTTAGATGAACTTTATTCTCAATATCCTTATTTGTTTCCCATCATTTAACAACGTCATCCTGACTATCATGGTACACTTGCCCCTGTTTTCCTGTAATTGCACAGAATTCCTAAAACTTATTTCTGTGTAAACATCACTGTGGCTCTAGGTAGAATAAGTGGACTTTGCTTTTCTCATTTAAAATGATATATGTATATATGGCTTTTGTTTTTTCATTTAAACAGCACCGCAAAACCATAATCAAACTCACCAAATCAACAGCCAAGCATGACAAAACAAAAACTTTAATAGAACAACTCATTATCAAGGTCAATTTACAATGAATATGAAAATGCGAGTTTGGTTAAGCTATCTTTTAAATAGCAATCTGCATTGTGGCTGCACGTTTTGGTTAAAAACCATATTCCAATTATGATATGATAAACACTGAGCTGATACTGCTGTTACTGGATATCACGGCTAAAAGAACCAAGGCATAAAATCACATAGAAACAGCAGATCTGAAATTATGCTTTTTGTCTGCATATTAAGTCATATTTTACCCACACTCTACTGCCAGAAAACACAGTTACTTTTTAAGGGGCAGTTCAAATTGACGGCTGTTTGCATCCGTTTGAGTTGTTTTTCAGTTGTTTTCCTATGTAAACATGCGCTAGATGGACATCTTTGACTTTGAATGATCCAAGTTGCATTCATATTGTACCTGGATAAAAAGACTCTTTGATCTTCTTTAGTTGTGATGGTTTCAAGCCACTTTTCATTCAGATGTTTATGAGGATGGTTATTTTAATGAAGTCCTACTCTAAATTATCCTAATTCATTGTGTAGCATGCAAGGGTCTCTCTTTCCTCGCTTTTCATTTGTATATATAAAAACTAGGGCTGTCAATCGATTAAAAGTTTTAATCTAAGTAATAACACGGTGTCCCGATTAATTAATCATGATTAATCACATATACAAATATTTGCTGAGAATATAACAGTAATTCAATATATAATGTTTAAATAATTATACATAGTTATCATATATATATATATATATATATATATATATATATATAAAACATTTTCAGATAATTAAAATGCTTTATATTCTTGTAGCAGAATATAAGATCAGTTATTACCTCATTAATAAGACAATACAAAAAGCGTCTTTAGAATACAATGTATTATTTACTACCATATTATTGATCATAAGTCAATCTTTGGCATACAGTTCACAGCAATCCATTACACAAGTGAATTGATTGACAAATTCACTTGTGTAATGGATTGCTGTGAACTGTGTAAAGTTGGAGATTTATTATGAGGGCTTGTTTAAGGACAATACTACAGATATATTTGACAATAATGCCAAGTCATAGTGCAATGGTTTTCAATGCTTTGGAGTTGTTGGAGGTACAAAGAGTATTTAAATAATATTTCAAGTCATTACAAAAAAAAGTGCAAATATGGGCTTTATAGACATAAATTTACACTTACGTATAAAAAACTTGGCAAGAAAAATAAACAGATTAATCAGAAAATATTCACTTTTTAAATGATCAAAACTGTGAAAACCAAATAAACCGTCTTTATTAAGCAAAGAAAAACTAGTTAAAATTGTGGTACGTACAAACAAACAAAATTTTCTCCAAAATACTACAGCGTGGACACATTACCAAAAAAGGCGAGGGGCAGATTCATCTACAGCATTACAGAAGGAGCAAAGTGGATCTATTTCAGGGAGCATGTTTCTTAAATAAAGATTGACTGGGTAAAAATGGTGAAACAGTTAAAAGGACACCTCAACCTAGTTGGTAATTAAATATTTGTGAGGTAAAGACCATACGACCTGCGTCAGACATGCTTGTGTCGCGTCTTGGGTGTTGTGTCTTAAAAATAAAATGTTTAAGTCAGTGTGTCAAGTTAAATATAGTTTAATACTCAATCTTTAAACACATCTTGAGATCCCTTAGTTTGCATTTGCACTCCTTTAAGTGTGTCCACTGAAGGGTTGTTAATGTTTTGTTCACTGTAATAAACTGTGTGTTGCTCACACAGCTGAAATTTCACTTACTGCCCTCTGGAGTAAAGGGGTGGTAATACAAGCTTGCATTCCTCAGTAATTTCTCAGGAAAGCATTGCGATTTAAATGCGTTAATTTTTTTAACGCGTTATTTTCTGTAAAATTAATCGCATGTTATTAACGGGTTAAATCGACAGCCCTAATAAAAACATATATGTCCCCTTATATGAAGTCATTTATGTTCTTGAACAACTGAATGGGGTAAGTTAAGACTATATATACAGTTGTATGAAGTAATTTATGTGCTTGAACAACTGAATGGTGTAAGTTAAGACTATATATACAGTTGTATTGTTGGAAAGGGTTACAATATGTCCATCCTTGTGCTTGACATAGACACCGTTTCTGTGATCTTTCCTATCCTGATTGACAGGCCTGTGCTTGCACTTGTTGTTTGGCTGTGTTCGAGAACGTGATGTTCCAGAGGATCAGAGATTAGCCCAGGCTGCATTGTTTTCTGTTTGTTTAGAAAGATGCCAAATTGACAGGAAAACAGACTGTAAGCAAGCAAAGTGAGGAGCGGGGGCAATGTTGCTTCATCGTCACTTGGGCTGTGGTGTTTCTCATTAGAATAAATGGTCAGCCATGGGAAGTTTTAAATCCTGCTGTACCTCCCAAGTAGAGCTGGGCGATATGGCAAAACATATATTTTTTTTAATTTCCAAAAAGTCTTTACAAAACTGCGTTGGGGGCCCAGACACAGCCAATGCAGTGGTGTCTGAGGGATCTTCTATGAGAATATTACAATATTTAATAGAGTTTATCAATTGAGTGCAGTTGGATATGTATGTGTGTGTGTGTGTGTGTGTGTGTGTGTGTGTGTGTGTGTGTGTGTGTGTGTGTGTGTGTGTGTGTGTGTGTGTGTGTATATATATATATATATAGAGAGAGAGAGAGAGAGAGAGAGAGAGAGAACATTAAAATTATTTTCATATATCTTTAGACACAGATATCCAAGTATGGGGGCATAGTAGCCCTTTGACTGAGGAATGATGCTGTATGGTGGTTCAGGGGTATCTCCAGAGAGAAACTTTTGAAAATGTAAAAGTCTGAATAGACCATTTTTGGTCACTTTATGGTCTAAAGGTGCTCTGGAAACGCACCTCATGTTTACGCACATGTGGGGAAAAGAGGATGCGGGTGCGGGCCGGGACAGGACATCAGTGAAGCGTGTTTCAGTGCTAGAGAAAAATATTCAAGAATACAGAGCAGAAAGATCAGATATGATGTAACCGGCACTGTTGTTTTGTCGGACTGCTCACTAGAAGTGTGGAGAGGTCATAACCATCGTCATGATATCTTGCAGTCAAGATGGAATCAATCTGGGATCCAGAATGCGGTGACCTGCGTAGCAGGGGCAATAGCAACTTCATACAGTTTGAGGTTGCGTTTCCACTGAAGCGGAAGAAATCGGCACAAAGCCACTCCCAACGCTAGGGAACCACTTGCTGTCAATTTTACAATCTACCTCGTGAGCTTGAAGCTCGGCTTCCATAGGAAGGAATTGAAAGCGCTCGCTCACATTCGCTCACAACGCGCCAGTGGAAACATACGATAAGAAAGCCAAACTGCTAGCGTTTTTAGCAACACGCATGTCTAGATGAAGAACACAGGCTAAATATCGAAAATTACTCAAAAGCTTATCGTCGATATCGTGGAGTTTTTTTTAATCTCGATAAATATTGATATCGTTTTATCACCCAGCCCTACTCCCAAGACTGAAACAACCCTTCTGCTATTACGTTACAGATTAACAAAATTAGTTCATTTTGGACTTATACAGGTGGAAGAATACTTGCTTTTTGATTTTTATTGCTAAATCATGTACAGTGACCAGTGGCTATCAAGCTCCTAAAATTAACAAAACGTAGACCAGATGAATCATGTACTATATTCCAAGCTTTTTGAAGATATCTTAGCTATGTATGAGGAACTGACTGAAACTTAAGGCTTTATATGCTTAAAATCTTTCTTTCCACCATAGCTTGCAAATCGTATTTCAAGATTTAAAATTGAATGTGCGCAAGTTTGAATTTATGTTTGGGGAAGCCTGAACATACAACACAATAAATCATGCCCCCAATCATACGTACATTTTGTAATTTTTATTTTATTTTTTACCAGCGATTCAAGCAATTCAAGCTTGAAGTGCCACCTTCATGCTTTTGCGAGACGCTGTCAGCAGGGGGTAATCACCACAGATGCAGCTGTACAGGCAATGCACAGCTGTACAGACAACAAACCAACAGCTTTTCAAAGACAGCTGGACGGAGAAGAGTGCAGGGGTCTCAAGACGCATTTTTCAAAGTTTCAAAAAACATTTAACTTGACACAGTGGCATTTATGGCTATAAATGTTGAAAACCAGTGAAATGTGAAGCAACTAAGTGAGATAGATAGTGGAGAACAGGTCGTAGATCTATCTCTGGACATCTATCTCCCATCACCAACACACAACCCAATCCTCCTCTCTTTGCCTCCACTTTCTGTGTCGGAGGTCTCTAAACTTCTCCTCTCCAGCCACCCTACTAACCATCTCCTTTATCCTATTACCTCCCATTTCTGCAAGGCCATTTCTCCTTCTATCCTACCTTCCTTCACACACATTAACACTTCGCTCCACACTGGTGTCTTTCCCACTACATTTAAGCAGGCTCCTGTATCCCCACTGCTTATGAAACCAACACTAAACCCTGCATTTCTGTTCTATCAGGGTAAGATCGTTTGTATTCATTCTGCTGGATCTGTCTGCTGCTTTCATTACAGTTAACCACCAGATCCTCCTTTCCACACTGAGAATGGGCATCTCAGGAACCGCACTCCAGTGGTTTGAGACTTACCTCTCATGCAGGTCCTTTAGGGTGTCTTGGAGGGAAGTAGTGTCCAAGTCACACAAGCTAGCTATTGGGGTACCTCAGGGTTCAGTGTTTGGGCCCTATCTCTTCTCCATATGCATGACATCACTGGGATATGTCATTCAGGCACATGGCTTTTCTAGCCTTTCTATGCCGATGACACAAGTCTCTACCTCTCATACCAACCTTACTATCCTACATTAGCTGATCGGATTTCAGCTTGCATGGTAGACATTTCATGCTGGATGAAAAAACACCACCTCCAACTCAACCTAGCAAAGATTGAACTTCTCGTTGTTCCAGTGAGCCCAGCTAAGCAACATAACTTTGCCATTCAGCTAGACTTGGGGTTGTGTTTGATGATCAGTTGAACTTCACGGACCACATTGCAAAGAAGGCAAGATCATGCAGATTTGCAATGTACAACATAAGGAAGATCAGACCCTTCCTATCATTTAAAACCTCTTGTCCACACGCTTGTCATATCTAGACTGGACTACTGCAATGCTCTTATGGCAGGACTTCCTGCATGTACAATCAAACCTCTGCAATTAATCCAGAAAGCAGTTGTATGTTTGGTTTTCAATGAGCCCGAGTGTGCATGTCACAACTGTCTTATCTGGCAATGGTTGCTTGTATCAAGTTCAAGGCATTGATGCTCATTTACAGAACAGCCACTGGTTCTACACCCCCCCATTTACACTCACTCCTTCAAGTCTATGTGCCCTCCAGAAGCTTGCGATTGACAGGTGAACAGTGTCTCATAGAGCCATCTCACAGAGGCACAAAATCGCTTTCTCGGATTTCACTTCCACCATTCCTTTCTAGTTTAACTATTTTCAAGAAACATCTAAAGACGCATCTCTTTCAGGAGCACTTGACCCAATCCTACTAATGCTACTAATAAAAATTCTCACTCTATTCTTTCTCCACTGTCTCTTACTTTCCACCCTACTTATACTTCTCTGAGCAATTTGAAACTTGATATTGCACCACTTCTCATGTTATTGCCTCCTTATGATGAATTGCTTTTGAGGTATTCCCCATTTTTAAGTCACTTTGGATAAAAGCATCTGCTAAATCAATAAATGAAAATGTAAGTTAAAATTCTAAAAATAAATAAAAATTATGTTATTATACATTAAACCGGTGAGATATGTCATTATCACTGCTGCAACCTTGTGGCTTTCCACCTTGCATCTGATTACCCAAGACCTAAACTGTTTGTTTTGTTCACAAACACTCAAGGGCCTGAGGGTTTGGGAACTGGACTCTTAGCGCCTGGCTGCTGTGTTTCCCAAAGCAACATGGAGCTGTTTGTTATGAAAATAGTTGTGTGACCAGACAGCAGATGGATGCAGCCTAGACATCTACCTGACTACTTTGTATTTATTATTATTATTATTATTATTATTATTATTATTATTATTTTGTTTGCTAAATAATGCTAGTACCATAGAAATTACACACTTCAACTTTAATGAGTGGTGCCTCAAAATTTGTATCTACTCCACCAAAAAAAAAAACAACATTATAAGTTCTTGTTCTTCACCAGATATACTATTCAAAGACATTCTGTCAACTCTTCAAATAACAATCCACACATGCTGAAACTGGACCACTGCCACTTAAAGATTTAAAAGTACAAAATGGCTTGTGACATTTCCAGATTGTCCTTGTTATACCCTGCTGTTCTCTCTACACTTTCATCTAAAATAAATCTTTATAAACTAAATATCTATAAAAAAGAAAACAAATCACAGTAGTGAGTAGTAAAAATCACAATAGTTTATAGTGATGGTTGACTGATTATGCTGAAAACAATTTAAATATAGCCATGTGTAACATCTGCTCCCTCCAACCAACAGAGGGAGCCCTCACCTGAATACTGACATCACTCAATTTCTTCTACAGTCACTTCCTGTTTGATATATATATAAAGAGCCATGCTTTCCACTAACACTTTGCGAAGTATTGCCAGTTTTTCCTGCCTTACTGAGCGCTCTTTCCATTGCTATTGTTTTTGCCTCTTGTTATGACCTTTTGCCTGCCTTTTGATATCACGTTTTTGGATTACTGCTTTTGCCGTGGTTTCTTACTTGGACTGCCTATTTTGTTCACTGAACCCAGCCTGCATCTTTGACCATTGCTTTGCCTGTCGTTTTGGATTTTCTGCTTCAATAAAACTTCTGCATATGGATTCTCAACAAACGCCCAGTCTGAGTTCATTACAGAATATTTCGCCTGAAATGAATCCAGCAGAGGTATCACAGCTCCAGACGGCCTATGCATACCAGAGTGAGATACTAAAGGATTTTCAAGGCCAACTTTCCAACCTACGAGCAGTCAACGAACATTTAACCCATTACATTCAATCTCTTCCGTCAACTAGAGCTGAACCGGTAAGGTTTTCACTACCAGACAAATTTGATGGTTCTGCTGAAAATTGCAGAGGCTTTTTACGTCAATGTAGAATTTACTTTTCCAATCAACTTGAAGCATTTCGTCTAGATACTACAAAATGTTCGTTTATGATGACTTTGCTTACTGGAAAGGCATTAGATTGGGCTTCAGCTGTATGGGACAATGACTCCCAGTTACGAACGTCTTTTGACTATTTTGCACAACAACTTCAAGAGGTATTTCAATATCCTGCAGGAGGACAGGATATCTCTGTACAGTTGTTGCATATACGCCAAGGTAACCGATCGGCCGCTGATTATTCTATCCAATTTAGAACACTCGCAGTCCAGAGTGGATGGAACGATGTGGCACTTAAAACAGTGTTTCGAGAAGGACTTAACCACGAATTGCAAGCAGAATTGGCATGCAGAGATGAAACCACAGACTTATCTGCGTATATCACCATGGCTATTAAGTTAGATAATCTCATTCGTAACAAACCCCGCTCCAAACAGGTCAAAATGGCTCCTGTTCCAGTTGAAGCTGTTACACTCTCCATGCCCCAATCCACAGAACCCATGCAAATTGGCTATACTAGAGTGTCACCAGAGGAACGACATCGCCGTCTGCAGGAACATCTGTTTCTACTGTGGCCAACCTAATCATCAGTGCAAAACCTGTCCCAATCTAGCCAACAACACCTCAAGGAAAACAGTGAGTTTTGAAAATTTCCTTCCTGTTCATCGTCAGAATTTCACCCTATCTGTATCCATTGAGGTTTCGAATAAATAACACTATGTTTCAGCACTAGTGGATTCTGGGGCCGCAGTCAATTTAATCCATGAAGATCTTGTCCAAGAACTAAAAATCCCCACTCTGCCATGCATCCCTTCAATTGATATTACAGCAATTGACAACAAACCCATAGGACAGGGCATCTCACAACAGACTTTCCCAATAACTCTAAAAGTTGGACTGTTTCACACTGAAAGGATCTCATTTTATGTTGTTTCTTCTCCCAAGAACCAGATCATTCTCGGTCATCCATGGTTGGCTATCCATGATCCTAGTATTTCCTGGAATCAAGGTGAAATCACCAAATGGTCTCCCCATTGTCAAGAGCATTGTTTTAACTCAAAGATGACCTTCCCATGTCTCACCACGAGTGTGGAAAGCCCAGATACCTCCACAGAGACTGTGATTCCATTTGAATACTCAGAATTTTCAGAGGTCTTCAACAAGGCAAATGCAACCCAACTACCTCCCCATCGTCCATGGGATTGTGCCATTGAGCTCCTCCCAAATACTACACCTCCTAAAAGTAAGGTTTATCCTTTGTCACTTCCAGAAACTCAGGCCACGGAAAACTACATTGAAGAAGCCTTGGCATCAGGTTTTATACGTCCCTCTTCCTCTCCAGGAGCTGCAGGGTTCTTTGTAGAGAAAAAAGATGGCGGACTTAGACCATGTATAGATTTTCGAGGTCTCAATGCAATCACAGTAAAGAACAGCTATCCACTTCCTCTTGTTCCTTCAGCACTGGAACAACTCCGAGAGGCACGTTTCTTCACCAAACTAGATCTTCGAAGTGCCTACAACCTTATTCGAATCAGAGAAGGTGATGAATGGAAGACTGCCTTCGTCACCACTAGGGGGCACTATGAATATCAAGTTATGCCATTTGGTCTAGTCAATGCACCCTCTGTCTTCCAGTCCTTTATTAATGAAATCTTCAGAGACCTTTTGAATCACTTTGTCATTGCTTACATTGACGACATCCTAATCTATTCCCAAACAAAGGAGGAGCATATTCAACATGTCAAGACAGTCCTAACTCGGCTCCAACAGAACCAGCTCTACATCAAAGCTGAAAAATGTGAGTTTCATAACACTAGTACTAGTTTCTTAGGTTACATAATCAGTCATCACGGTGTGGAGATGGATCTATCCAAGATCAAAGCAGTTACTGAATGGCCACAACCTACCAATATCAAAGAACTTCAGCGATTTCTTGGCTTTGCAAATTTCTACAGAAGATTTATTAGGAATTACAGCATCATCGCAGCACCTCTTACATCATTACTCAAGGACAAACCCAAGAAACTTCCATGGAACGAATCTGCTAACACGGCTTTTAATACCCTCAAGACATGCTTCACTACTGCACCCATCCTCAAGCATCCTGATCCGAAGTTACCCTTCATCATTGAAGTGGATGCTTCCAATAATGGGATTGGGGCTGTTCTCTCTCAAAGGCATGGTATGCCAGGACGGATGTTCCCATGTGCCTTCTATTCTCGTAAACTCACTGCTGCTGAAAGAAATTACGATGTAGGTAACAAGGAACTACTCTCTATGAAAGCTGCAATGGAGGAATGGAGACATTGGTTAGAGGGAGCAGAACATCCATTTCAAGTTATCACAGACCATAAGAACTTGGAATACATCAAGAGTGCTAAGAGACTCAATCCACGACAAGCCCGCTGGTCTCTGTTCTTTTCCAGATTCTGATTCACAGTTACCTACCGCCCTGGAAGCAAGAACAGTAAAGCAGATGCTTTGTCTAGAAGGTATGAACCTATGTCTTTTCAAAATAACCAAGATCTCATTCTCCCTTCATCATTGGTTGTAGCCCCCATTCGCTGGGACATCATGGATGAGATCCAACAAGCACAGCAAACAGACCCTTCCCCACCTTCTTGCCCACCAACCAAGCAGTACGTCCCACGCATCCTTCGACAACATGTGATCCAATGGGTGCATTCTTCCCTCAGCGCTGGACATCCAGGTATTCAACGAACTGTAGCCTTAATGCGCAACTCATTCTGGTGGTCAGACTTAATTAAAGATGTTACTTCACATGTCAAGTCATGTCCTGTATGTGCTCAGTCTAAGACCCCCAAGGAACTACCTGCTGGACTACTGGAGTCCCTACCCATTCCTTAGAGGCCCTGGTCCCATCTATCAGTAGACTTTGTCACAGATCTACCCAAGTCTAACAATTTCACCACGATTCTGGTAATCATTGACTGCTTTTCTGAAGCTTGTCGTCTTGTCCCACTGAAGGGTCTTCCCACTGCCATGGAAACAGCCACTGCCTTGTTCCATCATGTGTTCCAGATATATGGATTGCCAGAGGACATTGTCACGGACCGGGGTCCTCAATTCACGTCGAGGGTATGGCAGGAATTTTGTAAACTGTTGGACATTAATGTTAGTTTAACCTCAGGCTACCACCCACAGGCGAATGGACAAGTGGAGAGATTGAACCAGGAGATCGGACGTTACCTTAGGTCATACTGTAGTCGAGAACAACAGAGATGGAGTGAATTTCTTCCATGGGCTGAATATGCCCAAAATTCACTAACCCATTCATCTACTGGACTTACCCCCTTTCAATGCATACTGGGTTATCAACCTCCCATGTTCCCTTGGTCTGGGGAACCATCTACAGTACCAGCGGTGGATGACTGGATCAGAAGGAGTGAACGGGTGTGGGACAGCGCTCATGTGAGGCTTCAACATGCCATTCATTCTCAGAGAATCCACGCGAATCGACAGAGGCGTCCCCACCCTAACTATCAGCCAGGCCAGAGGGTCTGGCTTTCCACACGAGACTTGCGTCTACGGCTACCTTCGTCCCAGGTACGCTGGTCCATTTCGTATAATCCGACAGATAAACCCTGTGACCTATCGACTTGAGCTTCCTGCTAATTACCGAATCTCTCCATTTCATATATCATTGCTAAAAACCAGTCCACCCTGCGTGTGGCCCCGAAACCATGGAACCTGAACCTCCACCACCCTTGGAGATTAATGGAGAACCAGCATACTTGGTAAAGGAAATCATTGAGTCAAGGAGAAGAGGAAGCCAGGTGCAATATTTGGTGGATTGGGAGGGCTACGGACCAGAGGAGAGATCATGGGTAGCTGCCAAGGACATTCTGGATCCCTCTCTTATCCATGATTTTCATCAAACTCATCCTGACCACCCAGCACCCTGACCAAGGGGACGCCCCAGTTGAAGAACACCAGGAGGTGTTCATAGAGGGAGGGATTCTGTAACATCTGCTCCCTCCAACCAACAGAGGGAGCCCTCACCTGAATACTGACATCACTCAATTTCTTCTACAGTCACTTCCTTGTTTGATATATATATATATATATATATATATATATATATATATATGTATGTGTGTGTGTGTGTGTGTGTGTGTGGTATGTAAGAGCCATGCTTTCCACTAACACTTTGCGAAGTATTGCCAGTTTTTCCTGCCTTACTGAGCGCTCTCTCCATTGCTATTGTTTTTTCCTCTTATGACCTTTTGCCTGCCTTTTGGATATCACGTTTTTGGATTACTGTTTTTGCCTTGGTTGCTTACTTGGACTGCCTATTTTGTTCACTGAACCCAGCCTGCATCTTTGACCATTGCTTTGCCTGTCGTTTTGGATTTTCTGCTTCAATAAAACTTCTGCATATGGATTCTCAACAAACGCCCAGTCTGAGTTCATTATACCATGTATATACTTAAATTCACAAAAAAATAATTGAAAACAAATTGTCCGTTATCAATTTGCAAAGGTTGTTGGTATACTTTGGAACTGACACAAGAGATGCTTCTATTAATTGACCAAGTGGACATGGTCATTTCCGATGCCGATAATCTCAAAATGACCAAATATCTGTCCATTTATAGGCCAAGCCAAGATATCGGTCTATCGCTAGTTTACAGCCTTTTGATTTTTCATTTACTTTTTCACCTGTTGTTGCTAGAATTCCTTATTCTTCCCCTGGAACATGACATTGCACAGTGAAATGTAAAACAATAATATCTGTTAAGAGTCAAATGCTAGGTATGTGCTTTGTATGGATCATTTGAATTAAACTAAAGGATGTTGCAACTTTGATTGAAGGATGAAGGTTATATAACACATTATATACACATACCTATTCTTTAAATATTTTTCTAATATAGATGCTTATTTACTTATAATTATATATAGCTTTTTATTTGTCAGACGGACAATTTTGGAGCATCTCATTTTGCGTTTTGGGTTGCTGTGTCTGGTTAAACATAGTTTGCATGGAATACAATGAAGAATGCATATTTTATAAACTGTACCCCCAAACCTAAACCTAATCTTCAGTGGAGTAAAATTGAAGTGTGTGTGTGTGTGTGTGTGTGTGTGTGTGTGTGTATTTATTTACCACTTACTGGTACTTTAATGTAAGTTTGAACTGTAAACTGAATGATGGACACCATGAGATATGCAACTTTGTTGCTTAAGAATTTTATTTTGTGAGTTACCGTTAAAATTCACAGGTTCCCCAGCCTTGTGCGACACAGAAACAGTTTGGGCAGATTCTGGACAGTGAAGGACAGTGGTGAGTACCATGAGGAATCTGGTCAGTACGAGTCTGGAATGGTTGAGGGGACGGTGCTTAATTTAGTCTATTTCTTGCAAGGCAAATGACAGTCCCTCCAGTCAAAAGGTAGCATGTCATTGTTTGCATGCCTAAAGAGGTCAAAACTGCTTAGTCAAGTTGTGTGTTTATATTTCTGGTTGCTGCCAATGCCGTACAACCACTTTATCATTAACCGCATCTGTGCGTGCAAGGCCATAGATGCACCTGTTCAGCACACTTGCTAAACATAGTTCAAACTGATTTTCCAAGTCAAGTCTGTTAGTATATTTATTTATGGCTTTAAGATCTGAAGGCATCTCGTATTTCAACACAAACTGAATGACTTAAGGAGGCCCATATCTTATTTGGCAAACTGAAATGGATAACATTTCCTTGTGACAGTTTGACTTTTATCACTCTCGTGTTGAATACTTTGAATTCTCAGTTTGGTTCAGCTACATGTGAATTTCGGCATAAGCAGGTAAAGTTATTTAAAGAGCAGAATACTTTGCTTTCAGTTCTAATAGTTTAGTGTTCCTGTAACTCAACTGATAGAACATTTGATTCAGAAATGGTTGTGGGTTCGATACCCAGGGAATAGATGCACTGTTTAAAATCTATAGATATATAATATACATTTGATATAAATCTATAAAATCTATCTTGAATGCATTAATCATGCACTTTTAGTGAAACTTTGTTATATATTTGGAATATGCACTACCAGACAAAAGTTTTGAAACACTTGACTGAAATGTTTCTCGTGATCATAAAAATCTTTTGATCTGAAGGCGTATGCTTAAATGTTTGAAATTTGTTTGGTAGACAAAAATATCATTGTGCCACCATATTCATTTATTTCATTATAAAACTAAAATTTAATTAAACATTTTTGAAATTGATGACTTAATAATAAAGAAAAGCAGCCAGTAATTGCCCAACATAGATGGAAACTCCTTCAATACTGTTTAAAAAGCATCCCAGGGTGATACCTCAAGAAGCTGGTGGAGAAAATGTCAAGAGTACATGTCTAGAGTACATTCTAGAGAAAGGGTGACTACTTCCTAAAATATAACACAGTTTTGATTTATTTTGGGTTTTGTTTAGTCACAACATAATTCCCATATTTCTATTTATGTTATTCCATAGTTTTGATGACTATTATTATTCTAAAATGTGAAAAAAAAAAAAAAAAAAAAAAAAAAAACTTTGACAGGGTGTGTGTGTGTGTGTGTGTGTGTGTGTGTGTGTGTGTGTGTGTGTGTGT
Organism: Moxostoma hubbsi; assembly: GCA_032164185.1. NCBI lineage: Eukaryota > Metazoa > Chordata > Actinopteri > Cypriniformes > Catostomidae > Moxostoma > Moxostoma hubbsi. Next base: position 31,622,828 of record JAVLUX010000034.1, on the reverse strand, counting down.
GTGTGTGTGTATATATATATCACCCTACACTTTAGAAATCGAATAAGGTATAAACGTTCACTTTTTATACCGGTGAGTATATTTGCGGATGGCTTGTGTGTAATTTTTCCCACAACAGAAGCTTTGACAATAGCCATTCTTCATGTCACTACCTGTTTTTCATTGTATGGTCATGTTGAAGGGTTAAATTAGACTCTGTAGACTTCCGTGTCTGCTATAGAGGGTTGAACTAGTACACTAGATGGTTTCATGCCTTTACTGAATGCTTGATCTCTATTGTTTAATGTCCTGCAGTATCTTCCGGGCCTGTGTACTAACAATACAGTAGACTGTCTATCTGTAGCAAGGACGTTGTTGTGCACACCACAGTAAGTATGTGTGTCCAGTCTGAAGGAGTGAATGAAGTATGTAAGACCTGTAGTTGGAGAAATTATTGAATGGCCGTTGGTCATGACATACTTGCACTATTGGCAAATCTTTGTATTAACAAGGATGTTTATACTACCTAAAGCAGGTCTCCAGACTAAAAAAATGTCTTAACGAGCCATTGGCTCCTAAACTGAAACATTAAGGAGTCAAATGGCTGTTTTCAGTCACCAAATCTCAGAAGTTATCGATTTAGATTGCTGTTCAGAAACAAGATAGAAAGATGAAGAAAAGGAAGACAGCTGATAACCCATTCATTTGAGGTTTAATAAACATATATAAAATACTCATTGGACTCTTATTTTTAAATGTCTGAACTCCCAGTTCACGCACGGTAGGTTCGCTGAGAAAGTGAAAGTTCAAACCCTCAGTTCTTTTCGGGTGATTCATGAAAAAGACCCGGTTCAAAAGAGTAATTTAGTCACGACTCTTGCGCTGGATTTGTTGTTGTTGCATGTGTGCAGCGGGTTTATCACAACAGAACGGGTGAAAAGTCACACTGATGATATCTGACTGTCACCAATGGCGACTAGATTTTAAATGAAAGTGGCAAGAAATTATATAGTCGCAATCTGGAGCCCTGTAAAGGAAGCTATGCATTAACATTCACTTTCTCAATGACAGTTGCTTGGGTGGTGCCTGCCCCTCCGCAAGTACCCAATCAGAATGCTGGCATCTGTGCTCATGGACAATCAGTTCCAAAGACAGGTTGTTTTGAGTTGTAAATGCCATGAATGTAGTGACGGGATCTACCAACAGGGGCTAACTGTTGAAGCTAAGCAGCTAAACTTGACCCCTTGACCACACCATCTCTACACATCACTCATTCCAGCAATGCTGCTACTCATTGGCTAAGTCTTTGGCCATTGAGACAATTATTGGCCCTTGCATCATGTCTACGCAATTGTCCCCTAGGCCTGTTGGGCGCGGGACAGGAGAAAAGACATCAATGGCAGAACACAACCTCCTTAACACGGTCTCCATGGAAACCAGCCCAGCACCTATTTATTGTCTTGTAAATAGGACAAGAGGAAAAGGGAAATGATTGTTGTTTCTGTTAATGTTGGCAAATCATGGACTCTATTGTGGAGAGCAAATTGGACTTGCTTGTGACCTGGCTGAGGACCAAAACGTCAGCCTGACAATTATTATATGCTGCTTTGTTTTTAAATACAAAGAAATGCTAAAAGGAGCCAGGATCTAGCTGGAACATAATAAAGATTTATAGGATTTATAAGGCTGCAATCAATCAAAACATAGTTGATTCTTCCAGTTTCGGCCGGGGGGGCAGTTGTTTGAATTTCAGCAGCAGAACTTTTGAGCTAATGTCCCGGAATTCACCGTGTGATCAGTCTATTGAAGTCATGTCAGAATAATCATATTTGTGCTTATTTTAATGTTTGCTTAAATTTTTGTACTATTGAGGAAGTATAGAACTTTTTTCATAAAACTTTTTTCATTTTCCGTCATTCTATGGGAATGCAGCAGAACAATAAAATACATAAAGCCTCAATTGTTCACTCAACAACTATCATTGCTTTACAGTATGTTATTTTGGCACTAAAAAGATTATGGTCTCATTCATAATTGAAAAGGAGAGAAATACAAAATTGCATCATTTCTTTCCAATTATAATCACTTAAAAATCACTTACTCAATTCCCAGGAGGATTTGAAAGAAGCACAATTATTTTAAGTGCCTTTTTCCCCATGTGAAACGAGTATAACTGAAAAGTTTTGACTTTCTTGTCAAACATGTGGGTGTTTTTGTGTCTGTGTGATTGTGTGTCCATAGGGGCTATGTTATGCCACAGTTACGGTGAATTGAAAAATCACTCAGGTGCTGGCAATATACAGTATTCACCTTCTGAAGCGACCCACAAACCACAGCTCTTTGCAATCCATGCATCATTACTCTCTGCTGGATACATTTCTGTGTCATGCAGAGGTTTATGTCTAACTAGCTGTCTTACACATTTACTTTTATTATAATTGGTAATCTCTGATTATAATGTAAATGTCATGGAAATAAATTCCACCTACCCAGAACATGTAGCAATAATGTAATAGTCAAGTCAAGAATTTTTTATTTGTATAGCGCTTTTAACAAGATATATTGTTGCAAAGCATCTTTACAGGAAAACTGTATTGTAATGTCTGTAATGTTTTAATTGTCTTAAAGTTTCCAGTGAACAGCTTCATTGAAAACTTTGAAAACCCTTCCTTAATGTTTTTGTTTTTATCTTATATATCTTTCAGACTTTTTTTGTTATTATTGATTAATTCTGATGATCTATAATCAAATAATTGTTTGCGATTTGTGGCATTCATTTCCTTTAATTTTAGACAAGATGATAGGAAATAAATTCCAGTTCCAGTATATAATTTCTTGTCATTGAACAGATGTATTCTAATTTGGGACAAATCAATATTTTTGTTTATTAATAGAGATAATTCCTACCACCACTGCTGGCTTTGCACAGCTAGAACTGTCCCACTTGAGATCTAGAGATGACCCATCATCTACTGACAGTTTGTGTTGAGTAGAATTAATAAAGCAATGAATTGATAGAGCTGTATCAAAATTACTTACTACAAAACAAACTCCACTGTCATCATATGCTTGATCTTTTTTATTAGAGTTTTTATTGATGCTAGTATTATTTTAATTGAGAGATATAACTGACTTTGCTGAAGGCAAAGCTTGTTAATCAAAGGACAACTTTGTGCTTGAGTGACTGTTTGGATTCAGTACCACCTTCCAGACACTGGCCCTTTCTCTGCTGGCTTGGTTTTGGGCCTGGTTGTGAATGTGCAAGAGTGACTTGAGTTGAATAAGAAAGACTGTCAAGAGCACAAAGGGTCTGTTATCCTCTGAAACCTCATAAATACATAGACTAATGATAAGTGGTGTGAATGTGTGTCTGTGTTTTCATGTGTACCTGTATACAGAGTGTTAAGACATACAGTAAAAACTTGCTATACATCTGTGATATGGGGATAGAATAGGCTATATTGAGATGACTCTCACAAAATGTATGGGTCATTATTTTTTTGCTCCAGATTCAAAATAAAAAAATAGGAAAATATATTTTATTTAAACCTTATATTGCGTTTTGGTCAAAACTAACCAATTAACGTTTTCTTTCTTTCTGAAAACTGTAGTTTATTTCATCGATTTGGAATAAAGTTCCATGACTTTGTTCACTCAGGGCATCTGAACACACAATAGTTTTTTTCTTGTTTTTTTTTTTGTTTTTTTTTGTTTTTTTATAGATAATTTTCATAAAATTGTATTGGTTTTATTTCACTTTGCTACACCTGTGATGTTCCTGGTCTAAAGTGACCAGTCATTGCTATTGAATGGTTTAGACTACAATATACAGAAAAATTAAGTCTTCAGGAGCATCCCAATCATTTAGATGAACACACACACAGTATGTGGATGTGTTTTTTGCATACACAAAAGTCCTCAGACATGTGCACACACACAACACACACAGCATGTGTTGAGCGCCCATATGTGCATTATTTTCCATGTACACTCTTTAAGGAGTATGTTCGACCTTAGTGCTGCGTTTGACACTATTGACCATGATATCCTTTTGGATCATTGAAGTGTGAGGTTGGCATTCAGGGGACTGCGCTAAAATGGTTTAAGTCTTATTTAAACTGGAAATTCAGCATCCTCTTCCGCTCCTTTAAAATATGGTCTTCCTCAAGGATCTGTACTAGGGCCCCATATTATTCTCATTATATGTGCGGCCTCTAGGATCTATCGCCGCCAACATGGAATTTCTTATTATTTGTATGCCGATGACACACAGCTTTACTTCCCACAAAAACGGGAGACAATCAATCGCTAACGCCGTTACATCCCTATTAATTTAGGGGTATTGAAGGGACGTCAACATAAACCAGAACCAACTAGAACAACCTTGTGTATATATAAACAGATAGAAGCTTAAGCAGACCACTAACAAGGCTTGAAGCGCAAGAAGCAGGCTTTACTGAGAATAATTCAATGTATTTACATATGATCAAACAAAAGAAAACACAAAAATGGTGAAAAGGGAAAGAGAGTGTTGCCAACAAAAAGAAACAAGGAAAACCAACTAACCAAAGGCAGAAAAGGCTTGCTGAAAACAAAAACACGAAATAAATCTGCCTAGTCTAGCTAAAACAAAAAATGTACAATTGGTGGCAACCACTCCTTACCTGGTGTTACTAGACAGTGTTATGGTTTGCATAAAAAACCTATAGAAGTTTTATCTTTTTGAATTAGGTTTAAAGTCTGAGGTATGAATACATTTTTAAGTGAGTGAAGAAATGTTCAAGTGTGTTGTAAAGATATGTCTCTGTTCTGTTGGGTTTTTTTCATTCTATTGTTTATTCCACAAAAATTGTGACGCATTTTGGATAACGTAAACATTTAAAAACTGCTTTATAAGTAAAGATGAGTTGAGTTGAATATTTCAAGATCTACTTTTCAGATAATGTTGTGTTTGGGCTCTTTTGAATCTGAATATTCTGCTGTAAGTTATGATATGTCGTTGTCTATGTTATATGTATGTTTCAGGAAGTAATAAGACAAAACATGGCAAAAAAGACACTCCTTTTTAATATATTTATGTGTGTCAGTGGGAATTTCATATACTTCATATGTGAACTAAACAGTTATAATTTGTCAGCCAATTAAAAAGCATTATTTAAGAATTGGTAGGATCAGCTATATGCATCGTAAAGTCCAGATTTTAAGCTTTAAAATGACACGTTTAGTTTATATCAAGTAAGTGGGTATTTCACATAAAGAATATGCAATGATGTTTCCTTTTCTGGTGTGGGCTTATGTATGCTTTCCCTAATTGTTTCTTTTTCTCTGTGTAGGTGCTGCTCAGAGCGGCGTAAGGAGAAGTCTCGTGATGCGGCGCGCTGCAGACGCAGTAAGGAGACAGAGGTGTTTTATGAGCTTGCACATCAGCTGCCCCTCCCATATAGCCTCAGTTCACACCTGGACAAAGCCTCCATCATGAGACTGGCCATCAGCTTCCTGCACACACGCAAACTCCTCGCCTCAGGTACACAGACACACACACAAACATACTAAATCACATCTGGGTAATCATATCTATAATCCTGTCAATATGTCTTATGACCAGGAGATAGTACCATTTCATTCCTCTTGTATGCACATTGTTGAATGACAGTAAAGTTTGACTTGACTTATATTATTGATATAGTATTATATTCTTACAATATACACTATCAGTCAAAAGTTTGGACAAAGCAACTCAATTATTACTTTTTTTCACATATTAGAATTAAAGCATAATCAAAACTATTGCTGCATCCCAATTCGCCTACTTATGCCCTAAAAGTGTGTACTCTTTTTGTGATAGAAAAGTGTATACTTTTGTTTGCAAGCATTCAGACCTACGTTCATGTCATAAAATCACATTTTGAAGCCAAAGGCCCCTTGGTCACATAGTTAAGTGCATCCTGTCATTAAATACAAGTTGCAAATTTGTATTTGAACTATCATTTATTCGTTATTCCTCTTCATTTCATTTACGCTACCCTACAGTACAATGCTTCCTACCTTAGAAGAAGCAGCACGTCATGAAAGATCTGCCAGTCGCGGGTCTGTCGTGTGGAGCACCGCTCATGTTTCTACATAATGTAACACACACTTCGAAAATCTGCTGGAAATAGTAGACCATCCGGGCAACATTTGGGCACTCATATAAACATGCTATGATTTAGGACACACTCATTCTAATCTCGGAATATTTTATAGGGCGGATAGGGGGTGAATTGGAACGCAGGGTATAAAAGAATACAAATGGAAGTGGATTATTAATGGATTATTTAGTGTTAAAAAAAACATGGGTAACACTTTACAATAAGGTTGCGTTCATTAAAATTAGTTAATGCATTAGGTATCATTAGCCAGTGTTAATTTTGTCAGACGAGACGAGACTAAATATGTTCGTCAACGACCTTTTTTTCCATGACTAAGACGAGACGATGACGAGACTGCACCAATGTCCAAAAACGCTGACTAAGACTAAATTAACATGCATTATTGTTGACGAAAAAAGACGAGACTAAAATGTTTTGCATAAAATAAAAACTAAGATAAAATCTCTCTTCATTTTCGTATACAATCGTCTCTACTTTTTCATCATGAGATTGAATATTCTGCTGTTACGCCTTCAAAATATTCCGAATGAGTTCGCGCTGTTGCTCAAGTAACGGCTACAACAGGTCTCATACTCCTGTGGCTGCAACACGAAACTACATGGAGCAAGAACACAACAATCATAGACAGTGGCGAACACGCGACGAGCGCCGACGACATGCTAGGTAGAAGGAAGAGGCTCGATATTTGGTCGCATTTTAGGTACAATGATATTGACAAAAAGTCAGAATGTGTCATTATAACTGACGGGAAGCACTGCGGATAAACAATACCGGGAAAAACACCACCAACCTTAAGCGACATCTAAAGGCTAACCACCCACACATTCAGGGAAGTTAACTTAAATATACGTCTCATAAGCTAATGCTGATTTTAGGCATCTACGCTGTAAATTAACCAGTTAGCTATGGTGTTGTGGCACATACATTATGCAGGTTATATATATTTTATGTAACTTATTTGCTTAATAAAATACTCTTCAGAACAAGTTCATCATTTGTGAATGTGTCTCTTAAATCAGAAAACCAGACACGTTTAACAAAGTGAATTCAACAAATCATTCAACATGTGTATTTTGTCAGGTAATTATGACATTTAACCAATATTTGAGATGTGTGAAACATTATTTGACTGAAATGGTTATCTCAGAATTAATCTCAGAAATAATTTATTTAAAAAAAGACTAAAATGTTTTGAAACTTGACTAAGATATATTGAGTTTTCTTTTGACTAAAACTAGACTAAAATGACGAGACTTTTAGTCGACTAAAACTTGACTAAGATACCTTAAATTCTCTTTTGACTAAAACTAGACTAAAATGACGAGACTTTTAGTCGACTAAAACTTGACTAACAAAAAAAGATATGTGAATGACTAAATATGACTAAAACTAACAAGGACATTTGGCATAAGGCTAAGACTAAATTAAAAATAGGTGACAAAATTAACACTATCATTAGCTAACTATGAACAATATGTTTTTACAGCATTAATACATCTTTGTTAATGATAGTTAATAAAAATACAATTGTTCATTGTTAGTTCATGTTAGTACATAGTTCATTAACTCATGTTAACATACACAACTTTTGATTTAAAAATTTATTACTCTGTTGAAGATTAATTGAAGACCAAGATTAATAAATGCTGTAAAAGTATTTTTTGTTATGTTAACAAATGGAACATTATTGTAAGTGTTGCCAAAATTATATTTTAGCTTCTATAAAGTAGCTGCTTGTTTTTACTTTTTTATGTTTGTAAAGAAATGAATATTTAAGGACAATTTATATTTGTCTTTAAATCTAAATTCAAGCATTTAAGCATGAGAAACAAATTCAGTCAAGTGAGTCCAAACTTGACTTTGACTTGTTGTGTATCATTTAAATTTAAGATATAAATAATTTTTATTTTATTATTATTATGTATAATGCTATTCTTTAAAACATTTATATATTACTTTGTTAATAAAATAATAGTTTCTTACTCAAATCTGTAAAAAAAAAAAAAAACCTTAAACCTATTATTGCAGTGATTGTGCAATGAATGTTGCTATTTCTATAGAGTGCAACATGATACGTAAAGGTAATCAAACAGTCGACTCTAGAGCCACTGTTAGCACAACATTACAGGTCGAACATACGCTTGTATTTGACGTCATATCAAAATAAGAGCCACGCTGCAAATACACACTCTGATGATAATCAAATTGTAAAGCTCAAGTTTGATCTCTTATCTGGGTTTACTATCATTAGCATGGCACTGTTACGAGGAAATGTTTTAGTCGTAATGCCAGACTGCATTAAAGTTATTGTTGTATTATACAAATGAGGCAGTGTTTATGTAAGGATATAATTGTGTTAGTGAATATTGAACCTGCTGTAACTCTGTCTGGGTTAATTATCTTTAGCTGTATGTGCTAATCTTATAAATCAAAGCCAGCACACAATGAATACAACAATTGAATATAAACATATTTCAAATTGAAATGCTGTGCCATTTTCGACATCAGTGACATCAAATGCATAGGTTCTTGCATGCAGTGTGTCAAGGTTTAATATACTTGCAGTTATGTTTGAAGATCTATGACAGAGGGAAAGATTTTCATATGGCTGATCATATGGCTTCTAAAGACTTGAAATATAGAGCAAAAGTCAACCGGACCAATTTTTGGGTGCTTTTTTATAATCACTAGTAGGGCGGCACAATAATGGTTTAAATGAATATCATGATTATTTCGTAAAAAATATTAATCCTGATTTTGCATTGCTACAGTTCTGTTGAAAGTTTATTTGACTCAAGGAGGTATGGCAAGAGGATGTGTGCATGTTCGTATTGTTTGTGTGTCTTGATTATAAAATTAGAATCTCCGGAAGCTGAACAAATGAGCCCCAACATTCAACATTCCATTCTGTGTTTGAACAGACCGAGATTACAGAATTAGATCACAGTTTTGCTTGCGGGCTGCTACTTTAAATTACCTCTGGTGCCGTTTATGTCTTCTCAGGAAAGAACTTGAAGTGAATTGAAAATCAAATGTTCACACTGAAGTGTTATGACCTATTTGATAATTATTTTGATTACTGTAGGTATTGGTTTAACCGCTGTGGCAGAAATCTCCCGTTCACATTTGACCAATCCTAAATGGGTCACTTCGATACAATGTATGGGTAAAATTGTAATGCTGAATTAGTAGGCTGTAGTTACAAAAGGCTTTTATGATAGAGGCACCGCAATGCTGGAAGTCCTGCATTAAACTGTAGTTAAAGGAATATTCCTGGTTCAATACAAGTTAAGCTCAAGCGGCATAATTTTGGCATAATGTTGATTACAATAATCTCGGCTTTTCCCTTTTCTTTAAAAATAAAACAAAAGCCAAAATACTTCATATCAATTAATCAAGTACATGCTTGTGAATGACATTCTTTTCAAATGTTTTACCTATACTGTAACTTTAAGCAGGTATTCCTTGCTCTGCTTCAAACTAGCATCAAGAACTCTCAATACATAGTGTAAAAAAATCAGTAATTTTAACAGTAAAATACTGTAAAAATGCTACTGAAATAAAATGTTAATTGATTAACAAATATTAACTGTAAAATATACAGTAAAATGTTTTAATATATTTTAAAAGTTGATACAGTAGTTTTTACAATAAAATTATGTAAAAATTTAATTATTTAAATGTAAAAAGTAAGATTTTCCTGTATAATTAATGGTAAAAAAGAACAAGAGAGTACATGTACTTTTTACAGTAAATTATTGTTAAAATTACAGTAAAAAAACAGTAATCGGGCGTTCCCACAATTATTATTTTTTTTTTTTACAGTGCCAGAGTGTAAATTACAACCATTTTAAACTGTAAAATGTACAGGTTGTTCTGTAAAGTGGTTTACATTTTAACTTTATTTTTTACAGAATTATTCTGGCAACCACAGCTGCCAGTTGTTTTTTTTTTTTTTTTTTTTTTGTAAAAACAACATGATTTTTTTACGGTGTATGTACATAACTGTCTTTATTTACAGCAAGTCACTTATTATTTTCCCCATTTCTTTGTGTGTGTTTTCCCGCCTTTATGCTTCATTCTCAGACTTTGTTTGTCTTCTGTCTCCTCTTTATCATCTCTTTCCATTTGACGATGGCTCTGTTGATGTAAAACTTCTCACTAGGTGGACCAAGCTCTGAAATGAGCATCAGATTGGTGAGATTTTTATTGTTCAGCAAATTTCTGAACTTTGTTTTTATCCTGTTTTGTGTGCTGAATCCGCGTTCACACAAACAATTGCAATAGGTATGACCATGGCTATCTGATGGAGATATCTCCATTTCAGTGAAAACACCACTGTGTTCATTTAACACAGCCTCTGCGAACTGCTGAAAGGACAATGAATCACAAGAGACCATTAATTGCTTCAGTATTGTCAGCTCCTGTTGGACTTCCTGTGCTTTCACATTAGATGAGAAGGGTTTCAGCAGATTTTCAAGTTTGTCTACACCAGGTGTCGGGAACGTTTTTCACTAAGGTGCCACTATTTTAATTTTTGGTTGATTTATTGTTTCAGATGAGCCCAATTTGCTATTTTACTTTACTAGTTTTTCAATAAATGAAAATGTTTATTATGCCTATACACTACTCAAAAAACAAACAAACATTTAACAATTGTTCATGAAAAAGTTCACTTCCCTTTTAATTGCCTTAAAAAATGTCTTGATATACAAATATATTGTCAACCCACCTGCCGAGGGTCAGTGAATATTTTTGCTTTAAAAATTAAATAATTTATTGAAACACAAAAAACTGAAATAAAATACATTTCTAAATTCAAATTGCACTTTAAACAAAACCAAAAAAAGCAATTAAAATAAAAAGTGATCAAAAAAAATCTTAAAATATATAACCACCTCCCCAAATCCAAACAGTCTCCAACTGCCCCATTTGCCATCACGCAAGCATCCGTCAATGACAACATTTGAAAAATTACTAATAGCTTACAAATAAAGAACTAAAGGCAATTTCAAATGTAAAGATAATTACAATAATCATCATAATAAATAAGCTTAATGAATTCCCTTGTGTTCCCAAAAAATGCTTCCAAATGTGTGTAATTATTGAATGTGTTTGTATTGCGTTTTGGTAATTAATTCTGCCTAAATAAAATAAAGTATAACTCAATTATAGGTTCAAGGTGTACTGTTTTATTTTATGATTGAATCACTTTTTTCTTTGTTTAATACACACACACGCACACACACACATATACATATGTGTGTGTGTATGTATGTATGTATGTATGTATGTATATGTATGTATGTATGTGTATATGTATGTGTGTGTGTGTATGTGTGTGTATATATATATATATATATATATATATATATATATATATATATATATATATATATATATATATAATACAGTACTGTGCAGAAGTTTTAGGCACTTGTGAAAAATGTTGCATAGTGAGAATGTCTTTAAAAATAATGACATAAATAGTTTTCATTTATCACTTAATGTCATACAAAGTCCAGTAAACATAAAAAAAAGCTAAATCAATATTTGGTGTGACCACCTTTGCCTTTAAAACGGCACCAATTCTCCTAGGTACACGTGGACACAGTTTTTCTTGGTTGTTGGCAGATATGATGTTCCAAGTTTTCTATTTAGGATGTCTCAATTTCTTCTCTTCATGTAACCCCAGACTGACACGATGGTCATTGGGAGCCATGCTATCTGTTACATGGCTCCCTGTTCTTCTATTCTAATCTTTTCTATTTGTAAAAGTAATGTTTGGGAGTAACATTTATATTTCCTATTGACACACTAAAGCTGAAGATATAAATAACCATCTTAAGGCAAATGCTTTTGTGAAACATCTTTTGTGCCTAACACAAACAATGATGGCTTTTCTTTCGTCTGTTCTTAGATAATAAAATATAATAAAGTTTCTTCAAGCTTGTGTCTTTGACTAACAGCATTTCTTGTCATGTGCAACTCTGAGACTTCTTACAGGTCACCCACCTGTTGCAGGTAGATTAACAAAATTACTCGCGCATTTGGACGAGGAGCTTGCGAGCTGGATTGAGCCTCATCGCATTTTGCGGGTGGCAAGTGCTAATTCACACTCTGGCCCCACATAAAAAATAACAAACATTTGTAAAATCACTCATAGAAAATGCTCTTAACCGCTAAGATCAATAGTTATTGGCAAATGAGGCCCAAAACACTCTGCATGTGCATGTCTTGGAGAAGCACTTTCATTGCACTCGTGAACAGCAGAGCTCACTGTGCACACATATCAAATCAGACACGCATTTTCTTTCATTTGTTCTTAAAAATATAATCTCACATGTTTTGTCAAAGGTGCATCTTTGTGTTTAATTTCTTGTCATATATTACTCCAAGAGGTCTTACATGTCACCCTACACAGTAGCTGGTACATCAGCAAAATTACCTGCCGTTGCGCTTGAAAAATTTGCATTTGGTGAGTGTTAATTTCAAACCTGTTCACCAGGAGTAGGCTGTACGACAAATTTGGGAAAAAGAAAGCTTTGCAATTGCACACATACTTTCTGCAGGAAAATTATCTCTAAAAAGTTTTAAACAATCATGTGTTGTGAATGGTTAGACACAAGGCGAGCCACTTGATTTTTAACAAAGAGCGACTTGTGGCTTGCGAGCCATAGGTTCCCGACCCCTGGTCTACACCATAGAGGCAGAAATTCTCAGAAGACTATTTAGCAACAGCGGCTTTCTTTGTTTCCGAAATTGTGAACCGTGACAGAAGATCCATTGTGTCAGCAGGGAATCTTCTATCAATTTCATCAATCAAGGATTCAACATACCTGCTCTTCATGTCATCAAAATCTGGCTTTTGAATGTGGCATTCAAAAAGTTTGTCTCCTTTAAATTTGTTTCCCTCAAGAGTGCTGAAGAACTCCTGTTCTGCAGGACCAGGGTGGGCTATTAATTGTCTCATTGCCTCTTTGGTTCCCTGAATCATTGGTTGGACTGTGGAGAAGTACCACATCCTTCATCATGTGACAGAGGGCCACAAAGTGTAACTGTTTCACAGCAATCAATATCCCTTTGGTTCTGTCAGAGTCTTGACTGTTGGAGGCAGTCATGTGTTCCAGGACATCTCTCTGAGCTTTTAGTGACCTACACACCACCGACACTGCACTGTGAACTGACCGCCATCTCACTGTGTGGGGTTGGGTAAACTCCAGTTGTTGCTCATCCTGCTGTTTTTGCACTTAATGAATCTTGTTTCTTCTCACAGCAGAAATGCTGAAGAACACAAAAATGGTTTTCAAATCACACTGAAACGTTTTCACCTGTTCAACATATCTGGCTGCATCACTGGCAGAAAGAGACAGATGATGAGATGTACAGTGCACTCCCACCAGTTTGTTTTTGAACAACTCCATTGCAGCATCCTGTGATAATGGCAGCACCATCTGTACAAACTGCTATAAGTTTTCTTCCATTTAAATTCTTCTTTGTCATCAGTTGTCTCACATCCTCAACAATCGTGTCTGCTCTTTTATCCATATTTTCTTATAATTAATTTTCTTAAAGAGTTTCTTAGAATGTTACTTATTTCAGAGTTTGTTAGAATGTTACTTATGTCTGTGAACTCATCTAGCATGAAGGAAAACACTGGATTTTTTAGGACAGCCTTAGCAAGATCATCAACCAGTGTGCCTGCAATATTTTGTTGCATTTCTGATATTTCTTTCTCATTAAGATAGCTTCCATAGTTTGATTAATCAGTCTTCTAGCCATCCAATCTTTGAAATATTTGATATACTCTGCTAACTTGGAGAATTGTGAAATTTCGTCAGGTTTCAAGGAAATATAAAGTTGGGTATTGTCGGAATAACTGTGAAAACAAATTCCACGGTTCCAGCATATATAAGGAGAAAAGGAGAGGCCCTAAAACGGATCCCTGTGGCACTCCAAACTTTAGTTTGATCTGACAATTCCTCATTTACACAAACAATGTGGTAGCGGTCAGATAATTGGACCTAAACCAAGTTAATACCTGTCCACAAATGCCAACCATAACTCTCAAGCCTATACAAGAGAATTGTGTGATCTATGGTGTCGAAGACAGCACTAAGATCTAAAAGCATTAGAAGAGAAATCAAATGATATGAGCAAGTCATTTGTAACTCTGATAATTGTAGTCTCTGTACTAGGATGGAGCATAGTTGGGAGGACACTACCTTTTCTAATATTTTTGACATAAATGGGAGATTTGAGATGGGTCTATAATTAGCCAACACTCCAAGAGTTGTTTCTTGATAAGCGGTTTAATAAATTTTCTTGGGACATGCCTTAAGGATAGTGAGGAGTTAATAGTGTTAAGAAGAGGTTCTGAGATTACAGGCAACACTTCTGCTAATAGCTTGGTCAGTATTGAATCTAACATTCATGTTGTTGATTTTGATGTTTTGATAAGTTTGTTTAGCTCTTCCTGTATTATGACAGCAAAGGATTGAAGATGCACTTGGGGAATAATATGAGATACTGTCTTCAGAGTTGCTATTGCAGATGGTTGCATAATTCCAATTTTGTTTCTGGTGATTTTCAATTTCTCAGTAAAGAAATTCATAAAGTCATTACTACTGTAATGCTATGGAATATCTGGTTCAGTTGAAACCTTACTAATTTATCCAAAGTGCTGAATAAACACCTAGGATTATTGTGGTTATTTTCTATGAGTTTGATCAAATATGCAGACCTGGCAGATTTTAGAGCCTTTCTGTAGCTAGAGACACTATTTTTCCATGCACCACGAAAGACCTCTTATTTTGTACTCTTACACTTGTTCTCTATTTTTTGAGCTGCTCTCTTGAAAACACAAGTGTGATCATTGTACTTTGGTGTGAGGCTTTTCTATTTAATTTTCTTTAATCAAAGGGGGGCGACACAATCAAGAGTGCTAGAGAAGACTGTATCTATATTTTCTGTGATTACATCAAGTTCTTAAAAAATTGTTTACTGATTATTTGAGACAAATCTGGAAGGTTATTAGTGAAGCTATCTTTAGTGGATGAAAGAATAATTCTACATGATCGATAAAACTGCATAGATTGAGTGACCTTTGCTAAGCACGCATACAAGAGACGAGGTAAGTATCTGAGATGTCATCACTCTGTGGCAGAATTGCTATATTATCAACATCAAATCAATATGACAGAATTAAATCTAGCATATGATAATGGAGATGAGTTGCTCCTGTCACATTTTGTCTGACCCCAACAGAGTTGAGAATTTTTATAAATCCTAATCCCAGTGTATCAATTTCTTTAACTATGTGAATGTTGAATTCGTCAATTATTAAAACTCTATCCACAGTAACTACTAGATAGGACAGATACTCAGCAAATTAACTAAGGAAATCATAAGATGGCCCTGGTGATCTGTTTACTGTAGCAAGAACAAAAGTCTACAGAGATTTTTTTATTTATATCTGATATATGTCACATTAAGCATTATCAGTTCAAAAGAACTGAACTTATATCCTGACCTCTGAGTAACACCAAAAACATTACTGTAAATTGTAGCAATAACCTTGGGGAGTAGACTCATTTTAACTAATATATTCATTCAGTTTTCGCCAGGTTTCAGTCAAACAGAGCAAATCTAAACTATGAACTGTAATAATTTCATTACAATTAGTGCTTTAGATGAATGCAATCTAAGGTTTAGCCAAAAAAAGCTCCAAACCATGTCATAGTTAAGCCACCCGCAGCCCATTGCTCCACACCTGCCATGGCCACCAAGCCAACGCCCATGTCTGCCACGGCCACTGAGCCAATGTCCATGCCTGCCAAAGCCACCGAGCCAATGCCCGAGCCTGCCACGGCCAATGAGCTGGAAGCCTCTTCCTGCCCAGAGCCTGCGTTGGCAGCCTCGTCTGTCCCAGAGCCTGCGTTTCCAGCTCATTATCCCCTGTGTATATAATGCCCTAATATTTTCTTAACGTATACTATTAGGAAAATAAGAATCAGGAAGGCACTTGAAATGTATCAACTATTCTTGAGAATTCCTTGAAGCAAATGAATGGCTTCTAATAATGAAATTCGTTCAATAAATTGGACTGAAAAAAAGTGAATAGTGTGAATCTAGATGAAATAATCCCAAGTTGTTTATGACACAATTGATACTCTAAATAAAAAATATACAAAAATATGTAAAGTCTAGAAAAAACATACTACACTTCCTTGGATGAATTTTGAAGTTAAACAAATGTTGAGAGAAAATAAATTACTTTGAAAGAAATATTACAAAACAAGATCTCTTTCTGATTATATGATTTATAAGAAACACAAAAATATTTGCTCTACTGCGATACTAAAGGGAAAAAAGACTTATTATCAATCTCTTATTACAAATGTTACAATGAATACCAAATATGTGTGGCAAATATTAAGTTTGATTACTGGAAATTCAAAAACTAAAGTAAATATTGAAATAAAAATAACTGAATAATTTTATCTCTGATCCTCATTTAGTAGCAAACTTATTAAATAATTAATTTATCTTGCTATTCAACAGCGACAACAAAATGCAACACTAGGTAACTTTATCTTAGAGATGGAATCCAGCAAACATCCGGCTCCCAGCACAACACCGACTCCTACACAAACTCAGATTAAGCCAAAAAAACATTCAGCTACTGAATCCCGTCTGGCTAAGTGGGAACATGATCATGGTCGAGCGAGAACTTCTGCAGAGCATTTGATTCCTAGAGGGACCTTCGTTCGGTTTTGGGGATCAAGTATGCTGATTAACAGTAACTGACATAAACAATGTTAATCTGTAATTATTCAGCAAGCTAAACACATGAAATGAATGCTAGAAAATGTTCAAGATAATGCAAAAAGACCCATTCATTAGCATAACGTTTAAGTTAAAATATATACATTATATTATTATTAAACAATAGCAAATTGATATATCAAAACAACAGTTGTGATGGAATCACATCAATACTGAATATTGTCAACATATTTATAATGTACAGTCTATTTTATAAACTGCTGCTGTCATCATCCACCAAATTTAGCTAACAGCTATTGATAAAGCTAGCTAGCTAATGCCGTCATAGGCTATCGTATAAATGCAGTCAATGTATCAGGCAAAGAAAAGTGATTACTTCAAACCACAGTCTCGCATAGTCAGACCTACAGTATATCCAGACTTTGTGTTACACCTGTTCCAGCACTGGAGTCAAATATAATATACAGTCTCAAAGTTTGTAGTAAAACAATCATAACTGTGTAATTTTAATTATGCTACCTCATCTGTCAGCATGATCCCGGTGAATCACGTTCAGTCTCTTTGTATATTTGTCATTGTTTTTGTCGATGCTCGCTCACGTACCCTATGGAGTGTGTGCATGAGCACGAGCAAGCGGTAGCTGGCTGCAGTTCACTTAACTGCCACAGGTGTCATTAATAACAAGGGTTTCTGAATCTTACATACGGCACCTTTAAGCATAAATCAAACTTTAGAAAAGGTTAATGCTCAATCCAAGAAAAAAAATTATTGCTAATGTTGTAAGAAATATAAAGCTATTTCAGGATTCATTTTCTGAAAGGAAATCATATTGTAACAATGGAGGATTTCACTTTTAATTTTGCATCAGAAATGAAAAAAACAAACAAAAAACATTTAAAAAAAGATCTTCTGAATTGGGCCTGAGAAACATTACCCCCCCCCCCAAATATAATAAATAAACTCAAACTCAACTACTCTTGCAGCTTATTGTTAAATAGCAAGTATTTTCTGAAAATAATTGTATAAACAAATATACAATAATTATAAATTATGTTAATAATAAATGCTCTATCCTACAATGTATCAAGTAAAAAGACAAAATGGCATTTAGTTAGAGCCATAAATAAACCGTATGGATTAATCAAATAAACGGTATTACCAAATGCAAAATCCTCCTTTTGGAGGGTTTGTCCAACATACTGTATTTGCACATGTAGTTACTTGCACAGTTTTTCTTTGTAAATCACCCGCAATAGGCCCACAACATGCACACACAATTTGATCTTAGTGTACTGGATCATAGTAAATTTGGGCCTATATCTTGCATATTAAAGAATTACTAAATTGCCATATCTTATCTAACCTAGGGCACCAAGTGAACCAAAACTGCCACTGGTGCCCCCTCAAAACAAATAGATCAATTTCACCTCTTTGTTTGGGTATCCAGTACATGCAGAATTGGAAAAAGAAAGAGTGAGAGTGTAAGAGAGAGTGAGGGACTGGATACAGACATTGAAAGGCAGCCCTGTCAGATTGAGATGGTACATCAGATTGTGTTATCAGGAGGTCTATGAGCTCCGTGCTGGAAGTATGATTGGTGCTTTCTTTAAGGCTGGCGCTCTCCGTCTCGGGCCAGCCAAAACATAATCCAAACCTGGCGCCACATTCATCCCCTCCTCCAAACATCACCCTACCCACGCTGAGGGTGCATGGGAAACGCCTTTTACATAAGATCCCCCGTCCCCTATACGCACTG
This sequence comes from Moxostoma hubbsi, assembly GCA_032164185.1. Lineage (NCBI taxonomy): Eukaryota > Metazoa > Chordata > Actinopteri > Cypriniformes > Catostomidae > Moxostoma > Moxostoma hubbsi. The sequence continues at coordinate 31,604,156 of JAVLUX010000034.1, read as the reverse complement.
ATGTATAGAACTGATTCGGTCGCCCATTGAATTACTCTTTTCACCCATGGGCTGCTTGGGGAAAAAAGGCTGTTATGAAATAAGTTGTGGGTGAGATACGATCAGATTGGCATCAGTGCATGTTAATGACTGATGTTATTTTAAGTATGACACAGTCAAGTTTCATAACCAAGTACAGTTGCCCAAATACTGTATGTATATGGACACTTAAGCTACAATTAAAAATGTTTGATTCTCTTTGGATTAAATGTATTTACTAAAAATTTTAAATATATATATTAAAAATGTGTAAAGTATATACTATATATCAAACTGTGTGGCATTCAAAACAAGTGGTATTTTAAATAAATATTGCACAAATATAAAAAAATATATATAAGTTTGAAACTATAAAACAAAAGATTTAGTGTTCAAATAGTATTTTGAAACATTCTTGTTGTCAAACGTTTGTGGAACATGTCCATAGTTAATATGATGAACTGCACCTGTGGCTACTCTGCTAGGACACTTGTGTGAACTTTAGGAAAACTTACTTCATACATCAAAACATTTGGCATTTACAAAAAATTAATTACCAGTTGAATTGAAGTCATTGAAAAAAATGGCTGAGAGAAGCATCATTAGTTTGCTTCTTGGTTTGACATTTTGTTATCTTTGCACTGAAATGTGTACATTTTTAAATGTGAGTGTCCAAGTACTTTTTGGGGCCACTGTATGATCATGCAAAATTGGATTGTTTGCTCATTTATGCTGAAAGCATAGTTGAAAGCTACTGTTGTTGATTTATTTATTAGTGAATGGCTTTAAGAGTCCATTTCCTCCAGTCCATTCTGTCCAAAATTCCAAGGTCAGAGGTCTATAGATTTATGTGGAAATGTGTCGTAACCACTTTCTTTTATGAAAATAAACAAGTTATTGAGTGATTTTATTTTGTTACTTTATTTTATTGAATTTTTGCATCTTTTTTTTTGGTTTGGTTTGAAATCATTTTTTTATTTAAGCATGCTCAAACCTAGAAAAACAAATTGCCAATGGGGTAAAAAACATGAAGCTAATTCAAGATTCATTTTTCAAGTCGTATTTTGTTATGATCAATTTAGCTTATTAATGTACACAACGGAGGATTCGTCAGAAATGAATAATAAATAAATCATTAAATACCATTAAAAAAAACTGCCTTACCCTGTGTCACAGTGATAAACTTACAAGAATAAATGACATTCAGGGCTGTAAGGATCGATTTGGCAGGAAATTTTAGGCCTCCATCATTCATCATTGTATGTTTACGTTATTATGTTTTCGTTATTACAAAGAAAAGAATGAATGGCACAAATTTGGTTTGGTTTGGTTTGATTTTGGACAGACACATCTGGGCAGAGCTTTGATGCACATTCCCTTTTAGTCCTGCATTATGTAAGGCAACTACAAATAGATTGGTCTGAAACATCCTCCTTGAATGCAATCTTGATGGGTTCAAGTATTGCAAGATGTACTTTATGACCTTAGAATATCAATAATAGAATGGAAAATGATATAATCTCTAGATCCCAGACGATCAATTCGTCCCTATAGATACATGTCTATCTCTACCACATAAACCGAATCAATTATTTCACTTCAATCTGAACTTGGGTGCCGTTTAGTTTTATCTCAAAATGAAAGCCATGGTGCAAGAATGCCTTCAAAGATGTAACCTTAACTCTCCTGGGGCCACGGTCTCTGGACTCGGCCCAGATCCAGCCCTGGGACCTCAGTCTAGGCCTTGAGAAAGTTTCTTATCTAGAGGAAGCACACTGGAGCAATCACAGGCTTCCAACCCCCGGTGTGGAGCCGCTCTGTTCTCCATGTCCTTGTGCTCGCCAGCTCCCCCCTGAAGCTCTGCCCGATTTGCTGCACTATTCTACCACAGTAGCCAGGTTTAAGTGCTGGTTCTGTATTATCAATGTGTGGGAATTTTGTTTTTATCAAACGGTCACTTGACTTTGATGTAGGGTATTATATGTACTATCCAACTAGTGACATTGTGATAATAACAAAACAAGTGAAAAGTAACAGTAAATTGAATTGACATGAATTTCTGAATTTATTATTATTTTGTATGCCTCCCCCTTTTGCTTGAATGACGCATGCACTCAAGCTGGCATGAACACCATAAGTTTGTGCAAAATCTGATGATCTGTGTTATCCAGGATGATTTGAGAATGTTCCAATGAGCATCTTGTTCTACAATGGACGCAAAAAATCTGATCTTTTGTGTAAACTTTTCATAATTACATAATATTTATCATATAAACATTTCATGTCATTAATATTTCAAAATACCAATAAAATCCAGGTTTAAATAAATAAAAACAACAGAATTTCGATATGACTTTTAGACCCCACTTTAAAAATATGATATGTATCCATAACTTTTTGCATCAGAAACCGAACACAAATACAACAGCAATATTACAGATTATGTGCCTATTACTGTATATTTGCTTTGTTCTCTGTAAGTTTGTGTATGTTTCCAAAAGTCTGTATGATTTTCAGAAAAGCGTAACCACAAATATTGACATTGATTGCATAATCTCCTCTTAAGTGTTTGTCACAGATGTGGGTTTCGCACATACAAGGTAACAGCTGGAGTTTGCCTCTTGATATTGACAGACTGTATAGATTTAGTGGCATTAAACAGCAGGGCATTGTGGCTGACTGTTTGTGTGAGGGTATTTGTAGTGCATGTTGTTGGGGCAGGTTTAAGTGGTTTATGAGGACTTTTTTTTTAGGTTACAAACAGGTAATTACAAGGGTATTATGCTATAAATGTGGTTTATGTGGACATTTCTAGTGTTCCCATAATTCAAATCACTTACAAAACATGCTTAACAATGTTTTTTTGAAAATGTAAAAATGCAGAAAGTTGTTTGTGAGGGTTAGGTTTAGGGGTTGTGTTAGGTTTAGGGGATATAATCTATAGTTTATACAGTATATAAATCATTATGTCTATGTAGAATCCTCATAATGATAGCTGCACCAACGTGTGTGTGTGTGTGTGTGTGTGTGTGTGATGTGTGTGTGTGTGTGTGTGTGTGTGTATGTATGTGTGTGTGTGTAATGACAGAAGAGATGTCAGTGTTGGGGGGGTTCAGAGTAGCAGGATGAAGTTGCAGTTGTTTATTTTGGATGTCTGCCAGGGACTTAAGATCCAGAGCAAGTTTCACATTCACAAACCTATACATACACTCAAAAACATATATATTTAATGAGTACTTTTGTCTTGCTTTCTAGTATAAATATCTAAACATCCTTAAAACAATATATATTTACTTGAGAATCAAAACTGCATGTGATTATTAAGACATGTTTTCAGCTAATATGCCTCAAAGTAAGCAGCTTTTTCTAAACTTTTGACAAATTGTTTAAATGTAAACTAAATTAATTAAGGATTAACAAATTAAAAAAACTAAATTAAAAGTGCTATAATCTAATTTATTAATGGAAAGGTATAAAAAAAAATGTCCTACTCCCTTAAATATATGAATGAAATAAGTGTTGTGAGATATCTCACCGGTCTCTGTGAAAGCTCTATATCAGGGATGGGCAACTGGCGGGCCGTATGCGGCCTTCTGTATCGTTGAATACGGCCCATCGGACAAGACAGATGATTGATTTTATTTCTTTGAAAAAGATATTATGTAAAGATTGCATTCAGTTTTTATGATTTTATTGCAACTATTGACCATAAGCGGTCACTTGTTCTCAGCAGATCTGCTGATCACTGTAGGATTCTAGCATAGAACATCTTACATTTGTTCATCATTTTTAAGGTAAATTGAGCAAAATTTTACCTCAGCTTGTCAGCGACATGACTTGTCAGCGCTCTGTTGTTAATGTACGCAAGTGGAACCCATGTCTCTTGTTTGCCTGGATACGAAATCTGTTATTAAATATTTCAATTTGATTTGCAAATACACCATTGATCAAAGAGACGTACTGTGTGTGTGTGTGTGTGTGTGTGTGTGTGTATATATATATATATATATATATATATATATATACACACACACACACACACACACACACACACACACACACACACACACACACACACACACACACAGAGCTGCTCTCCTCACAGATGTATAGTGTAAATAAAAGGGTAAATAAAGGGTAAAAGACATCAAAATTTTATAATTATTGAGGCTTACTGCTATTTTTATGCCAAGTTGCTCAGAACAGTTGTCAGCTGAGGGCGCTATTTTGCTTCTGTTTTTTAACATCATTTTTGCATGATTTCAGCCTCAATAAAGCTAATTTGGTATCATTGGAGTGCAGGGTTTTAGAAATAGAGGGTGTGGCTAATCAATTATCTCAGTCTCTTGGAAATAGAATGGCTACAATCCCTTACAGCACCTTTAAATAGAAAAAAACTATTTGCCATTGGACTAAGAGAAATAAACTTAATTTGAGATCCAGTTTTTAAAAACAACTTATCAAGTAAAGGTAATGGATGTTTTTGCATGAAACAGAACAAAAATAGTGATTAAGAAAATCATTTATTGTATGGTACACACACACTCACCAACACACACAATGTCACATTTTTTTGTTGTGTTGCAGGCTGTGTTACCAGTACAGAGACGACAGAGGTAGACAGACTGATGGACAGTTGGTATCTGAAGTCACTGGGCGGATTTGTTACTGTGGTAACATCAGATGGAGATATTATCTTCTTATCGGAAAACATCAACAAATTCATGGGCCTCACACAGGTGAGAATTGACGCATACTGTATCAGAGATCCAAAAAATAGATCAGTAGACAATTGGAACAGTTTATACCAAAACAGACAGATACTGAACTATAAAACCCTATAACATGACTTAAAGACCCTATAAAAACTGGTGTTTTGAGACATTTAGTCCATGTCTATGAGCTTTGAAGCCATCTATGGCATTTAACTCCTAAAAGTCATAAAACGAACTTTAATCAGATATACACATTTATAATTTACACTTGTTCTCTTCTGGGAAAACATACCAAAAATATTGATGAGTCGTTTTGCACTACACAGATTTTTGTCCAATTAGATCCTATCTAGAATGAGAATGCCCCTCCCCCTCAATACCACCTGCAACTGACTAGCAAGTAGCAAATTATGGTTGATGGCTGTGATGTATCTAAAACCTTTTGGCTGGCAATAAATAGGGATGACCCCTTCAATGTGGCCTACCCAAACTTCCTGTTTCAATAGGAAATACCTCAATACAGGAAACGGTGCCAACCAAGCCATTTTATGGGGTCTTTAAACACAAACATATTGCAGAAAGCATCACAAAATTTATTGATTCTTGATGTTGTTTCACACAACTCTATACATCATGCAAATTGTCCAGTATCTGTTGACTGCACATTGAAGGTTCAGTCGAAAATGAGAACAGAGTTCAAAATTGTTTGAACTTTGAGATTTGTTGAGTTACAACACATGGACTGCGTGCATTGTGGCACATTGGGGAACACTGAACTGAGTCTTGTGAAAGGGCCTTTAGTCTCATTAGACTTGTTGGTTCTGCTGTTTGTCTCTTTAGCATTTTTAAATTTCCTTTGCTAATCACAAGCAGACGAGATGCCTTTATTAACCACAGCACAAACCCTTTTCCTTCAGACACTGTTTTGGAGGAAGGATATGTCGCTTTCTCCATTCCCTGAAGAAGCTCAGCCTCTGGCTCTTGGAATTATGTACTAGCTTATGATTGCTTCCTTGCATATGGCTGCTGTTTTGGGAAACTATAGCCTGTTATCAGTTTGTTACCAGAAAGATTCTGATGAGTAGAAGATTAGTTATGCATGAAACCTGTCAAGAACATGTCCAGGTTACATTTCACCCCAAAATAATTATTTTTCTAAATGTAATTAAATTTACTTAAAAAATAAACTTAAAAGAATTTAGATACCCTAAAAAGATTAAAACTGTCAAAATTAATGAATTAACGCATGCGATTTATTTAAAGTTTAATGCGTTTTTTTTCTCAACGTTACCCAACCCAATTGTTATTACCATAATTCCAAAGAAATCTAAAATAATAATTATATATCATTTCAATTGTGAAGTATGTAAAAATCTGGTAGTGTTGTGGTACTATACCTTTAAATTATGTTGATTAAAAGTCAGAAATACACTATAATTTTAAAGAGTATTTGGAGGGAAAATTTGCTTATTTGACAAAAAAATGGAAATGGTCTTAATGGTCTTAAACAGATATTTAGATATAACATGTCTTTGTTTGTAGGTGGAGTTAACAGGTCACAGCATCTTTGACTTCACTCACCCCTGTGACCATGAGGAGATCCGCGAGAACCTCAGCCTCAAAACTGGTATGTCATATAATTTTTCACAAAGCTGCGAAACTGTCACTAGTTCCACACTGTAACCTCCCAGAGTCCAGTATACACTCACTGATAAGTATTAGGAACACTATGGACCTAATAAAGTGCCCAACGTAGTGACCATTTTCCATTGACCTCTCTCATCTACAAGGCATTTCTGTCCGCAGAATTGCTGTTCACTGGATGTTTTTGTTTTTGGCATCATTCTGTGTAAACTCTAGAGACTGTTGTGAGTGAAAATCCCAGGAGATCAGCAGTTACAGAAATACTCAAACCAGCCCATCTGGCACCAACAATCATGCCACGGTCCAAATCACTGAGATCACATTTTTGTTTACTGAAAGATGAATGTGCATTTCTCTAAATTGGCTATAGCAGTATAGAGAGAGGATCTGGTGCAAGTTTTAAAGATGTGCACTAACAAACTTTCTTATCGCTTCGAAAAACTGACTTTCAGAAATACTTAAGTATGTAAAGGCTTAATGCAAAGAAAATCATAACTTGATAGGAGAAGATTAGTTATGTGAAGAAAAACCAAACATGCCTTTTAGAACAACGACCCACTCTGCCTGTCTTAACCCCTCTGTCTTTCCTTTATTTGACTTCCTCTATTTAATTTTGCCTTTCCCCTCTTTGCATACCTCTTCTAACATCTCTTCTCTGTTTTGTTAGGTTGAGTTTCATTGTTGCTAGAGTTTGCCTTCTTCACTATGCTAAAATATTGCAGCCTGGAGCGTGTTTCCTTGCCTTTTAGGAGCTGTTGATAGATTAAAGCTTGTAAGAGGGCAATTCGGTCACCTTTGTTGTGTCTAACCCATGGACCTCATGTGCTGCTCTTTTAAAACCACCAATAACAACAAAAAATGCAAGGGCATCACGCACCTATTTTTGAGAGGTCAGAAGTGGAAGTCTTGGCTCTCTTGGTGCCCTAGGCAAGATATGATTATATGACCAAAGAAAATTCCTTTTGCAAGTGTATGATGCAGTGGGACCCAGGTTCAAATCCTGATCTAACATGTATTTTTATAAACCAAGCAAAACTTCAACTGTTCCTGACATCAAGTGATCGCCATGCCTTAAAGAAAAGCTTTAGCATTTTAAAAAGAAAAAAAAAATTGTGCCACAGGAAAAATCATACGAGTTTCAATCGACATGAGGGTGGGTAGGTGATGACAGATTTTTGACAGATCTGCGGAAGGTGCGACTCAACTGAGATATATGAGGGGGGGGGGGGGTAACTTTGACCTCATGATGTAACTGTTCTAACTGTCACTGACTTGAGGAACATTGATGTCATAAGGGCTGAACTCATGGGTTGTGTTTTTCAAGATATAGAGATTAACATTCCTCACTTGTGTGCGATGAAGGAAAGATCAAAGACAAACCGTTCAATAAGAACAAAAATGTACATTAGCTGTATTTTACTTTAGCTTGTAATTCTATTTTGTTTGAGCTTATAATTTATTTTAACAGAAACAATAATATTAAATTGAAAGTGCTGTAAGAACATGTGTTAGAATGTGCCAAGAATAAAATATCTCTTCAGCTGAAGTTTCCATGACACCCACTCCACATCCAAAGCTTTCAGCATTTCTGGTCGGATCTCATCAATCCCCGGGGCTTTGCCACTGCGGAGTTGTTTGACTACCTCAGTGACCTCCCCCAGGGAAATAGAAGCTGATCCCCCATCATCCTCCGGCTCTGCCTCTAGCATAGAGGGCATGTTGGGATTTAGGAGTTCTTCAAAGTGTTCCTTCCACTGCCCAATAAACTCCTCGGTTGAGGTCAACAGTGTCCCATCTTTGCTGTATACAGCTTGGATGTTTCCCCCTCCTAAGGTGGCGGATGGTTTTTCAGAAGCACTTGGTGCGGACCGAAAGTCATTCTCCATGGCTTCTCCAAACTTTTCCCACACCCACTGCCTTCGAGCCTGTCAGTACCTTGCAACTACCTCCGGAGACCTCCGGGACAACAAATTCCAGAAGGCCTCTTTCTTCAGTCGGACGGCTTCCCTGACCACCAGTGTCCACCACGGTGTTCGAGCGTTACCACTCCTTGCGGCAGCTAAAACCTTGAGGCTGCAGCTCTCCACTGCGGCTTCGGCAATGGAAGCTTTGAACATTGCCCACTCCGGTTTAATGTCCCCAACCTCCGCAGGGATGCCTGAAAAGCTCTGCTGGAGGTGTGAGTTGAAAATCTCGTGGACAGGGACCTCCTCCAAACATTCCCAGTTCACCCGCACTACTCGCTTGGGCTTCCCAGGTCTGTCCAGAGTCTTTCCCCACCCCCTGACACAACTCACCACCAGATGGTGATCGGTTGACAGCACTACCCCTCTCTTCACCCGCGTGTTCAAAACATATGGCCTCAGATCCGACGACACGATTACAAAATCAATCATCGACCTTCGGCCTAGGGTGCTCTGGTACCACGTACACTTATGAGCATCCTTATGTTTGAAGATGGTGTTTGTTATAGATAATCCATGACTAGCACAGAAGTCTAATAACAAACATCCACTCAGGTTCTGATCGGGGAGGCCGTTCCTCCCAATCACGCCTTTCCAGGTGTCCTTGTTATTTCCCAGGTGGGCGTTGAAGTCACCCAGCATCACTATGGAGTCCCCTACAGGGGCCCTATTCAGGAGCTGCTGCCCCCACGACCCAACTTCGGATAAGCGGTTGAAGATGGATGGATGGATGGATGGATGGATAATACAATTATTTTTAAATTCTAAAATTGAAAAATGTGTTCTTTTAGGGGTATAATGTGGGTTAAGTTATATAAATATAAAAATTAAATCACTTTTAAATACTAAAATTACTAAATGTTTTCTTATGGGGGTATTTGTGGGATAAGTTAGATTATATAAAAACAATAAATATTTATAAAATATAAAAATATACATTTAACAACTAAAAATACAAAATGTTTTATTTTATGGATATGATGTGGGTTGGGTTGTATAAAAAGAATAAAATATTTTTTTATATACACTACCATTCAAAAGTTGATTGTCACTTACTCATTCTTTATTTTTCTTTATTTTTTCACATTTTAGAATAATAGTAAAATCCTCACAACTATGGAATAACATAAATGGAACTATGGGAATTATGTTGTAATGAAACAAAATCCAAAATAAATCAAAACTGTGCTATATTTTAGAATTTATTTCTTTCTCCAGAATTTGCAGACATGTACTCTTGACATTTTCTCGACCAACTTCTTGAGGTATCACCCTGGGATGCTTTTTGAACTGTATTGAAGGAGTTCCCATCTATTTTGGGCAATTATTGGCTGCTTTTCTTTGTTATTTGGTCCAAGTCATCAATTTCAAAAATGTAATATGGTGGCACAATGATATTTTTGTCTACAAAACTAATTTCAAACATTTAAGCATATGCCATCAGATCAAAAGATTTTTAAGATCATGAGAAACATTTCAGTAGAGTGACCACCAACTTTTGAACGGTAGTGTAAATAAAATGATTTTAAATAATAAAAATACAAAATGTGTTATTTTTAGTGTATGAGGTGGGTTAGGTAATATAAATAAAATAAATATTTATAAAAATACAATTATTTTTAAATTCTAAAAATACAAAATCTTTTTTTTAGGGATAGATTGTGGAGATAGGGTGCCGGTTAACACTCAACGAACACATTTTTTATTATTATTTATTTTATTTATTCATACAAGCTAACTGACAGCTTACCCCTTAAAGAACACATTTTGCATTATTAGAATTTTAAGTGTATTTTATTTATGTATTAATATTTTTTCCAGTTGACGCCATCCCCAAATCCATCCATCCATCTTCTTTAGCCGCTTGTCCTATGTAGGGTCAAGGGTAGTGCTGGAGCCTATCCCAGCTGTCTCAGGCCAAAGGCTGGGCATCAGCATACCCAAATGTTCACTGGCGGCCAAAAGTTTGGAATAATGTACAGATTTTGCTCTTATGGAAAGAAATTGGTGTGTCAACTGTCAACTGATCACAATTTATAGTCAGGACATTAATAACATGAAAAAATACTATTACAATTTGAAAAAAATGTTCATGACTTCTTAAGTTCTTAAGTAAGGCCTGCACCCCTGAGTCTTCTCTTTACTGTTGTACATGAAACTGTTGTTGAGCGGGTAGAAATCAATGAAGCTGTCAGCGGCTATTTCTCAAACTAGAGACTCTGATGTACTTATCCTCTTGTTTATTTGTACATCTGGACTTCCCCATCTCTTTCTGTCCTTTTAAGAGCCAGTTGTCTTTTGTCTTTGAAGACTGTAGTGTACACCATTTTTTGGCAATTTCAAGCATTGTATAGCCTTCATTCCTCAAAACAATGATTTACTGACGAGTGTCTAGAGAAAGCTGATGCTTTTTTGTCATTTTTGACCAAATATTGACCTTAAGACATGCCAGTCTATTGCATACTGTGACAACTCAAAAACAAAGACTATTTAATGTATTCATTTAATGAACCAAATAGCTTTCGACTGTTTAATATAATGACAAGTGATTTTCTATTAGCAAATGCTCAATTTAGCATGATTTCTCGAGGATAAGGTGTTTGAGTGGTGGCTGCTGGAAAAAAATATTTTTTTCAAATATTGACGGTGCTGTTTTTTACATCAGTAATGTTCTGACTATACATTGTGATCAGTTGAATGCCACTTTGGTGAATTAAAGTACCAATTTCCTTCTGAAACAGCAAAATATACCAGTGTATATATAAAAACAATAGAAGTTGGTGGTATGTCTTTATTTAGATAGTTAATTAAACAAGTGTCTGTGTGTGTTTGTGTTAATCTACAGGCATGGGGAAGAAAAGAAAGGATCTTCGCTTGGAGAGAGATTTCTTCATGAGAATGAAATGCACAGTCACAAATCGTGGACGCACCGTCAACCTCAAGTCAGCCAGCTGGAAGGTGAATAACTTCTTCTCTATGATAAACACTGATCTGGAATCAGACTTAAATTTGTAACTCATAAAGATGATGGTTGTTCTTGCAGGTCCTGCACTGCACAGGGCACTTGAAGGTTTATAATAGCTGCCCTGAGCGTGTGCTGTGTGGTTTTAAAGAGCCGCCGCTCACCTGTGTGGTGATGATGTGTGAGCCAATTCCCCATCCATCAAACATCGACACACTTCTCGACAGCAAGACTTTCCTGAGTCGCCACAGCATGGACATGAAGTTTACTTACTGTGATGACAGGTACCTCTCCCTCAAACACACACCACCATACTTGCAATGCAGTCAATATATTAGTCAACAGATTGAATTATCAGGTGACACACTTGAACTCATGAACCTGAAACATGAACACACATTCTGCTAATTACACGAGACATCTAGTACTTGACATTTTCCATGAGAAGGATACAGCAGGTTTTTAAACTGGGGTCTAGTGACCCCCAGGGCGCCAAAACGGAGTGCAAGTGGGCCCGTGGAACATTTTTGAGAAAAAAAAAAAAGTGCATAAGGTTTTATTTAAGTGAAAAAAATGGGGCATATAGTTCAAATGTACAGAATTTTACATTATTATGGTTTTATTCTTCTTTCTCAAGACTGGTTGGAAATCTTGACATTAGTCGTGATTATTTTAGTCTACTGACTGTCATAGTTTTAACAATTATAAAATTAATCTGCATACTTTTGTGAAAAAATGGCACAAAACCTAAAACAAAGTAAATCTACTTTATATCTACATACATTTTTTTATCTTTTCTTTTTGCTTTCATACAATCACAAATATAATGCGTTTTTTGCATAGCTGAATTTCAAACATTACAAGTTCACGCTACTAAGACAGACAGAAAACATGGACAAGTTCATGAAAAGGCAAATGGATCGATGATGGATATGTGGGATAGTGGTGTGCCGTGGCAGAAAAAAGGTTGGGAAACACTAAACTAAACCACAAAGAGTTAATCTGCAAAAAAGTGTCCAAAAGAAAACACACAGCAGTATGTACATTTTGTAATACAATGCTTACCGAGATGCTGGGACAACATCAAACTTTTATCAGAACTTAGAAAGGAAGCGTAAAGACAGATAAGCTAAGTGTAAGTGATGCTAGCAAAGCTAGCTAGCTAACATTAGCAATCTACCTCTTGCTGCATTCCATTCATATCAGAGAGTCAGATTTTCCAAATTCCTACTGGGAAAAGTGCAATGGAATGCCACTTGAAGTCGTAATTACAACTTGGAATGTTGTGCGGAAATTTTCAACTTTGATTTCACAGAAATGCAGGTGCATGACGTCACACAATCTTGTCGGCATCCAGGAAGTAAGTGATAAACATTACTTTTATTAAATAATATTAATAAATTAGTCCAAGTTCTTACATTACATGATATTAAAGCGTGTTTAACAAACATTAGCAGAGTAGCAGGTGTTCAAAACATGGTAAATTATACTCTCTTTTGATAATGGTACACCTGTAGCATAAATGCATCTCTGGTGACAATCAAACACCTGCTCAGCTAACAGGAGCGTTGCAGTTTTGTTTCCTTTAACGTCATCTTCCGAGCATCTGGCATTGAAATGCCTTTAGTGGGAGATCGGAGATATCAAGTGGAATATCCCACATTCAATTTGAATGGAACACATCATCTGTACTTATTCTGTACAGCTATTTGCCACCTAGCTAGGGATGAAGCTAATGCAGTGTTAACTTTGTGAAAGATTGAGGCGACAGAGCATGTGTGACAAATTGTTGTTTCTATGTTATGTTTTTTGCTTGTGATATATAATGACGAGTCAGGCCACATGAAGCTATGTAGTTAATATATATAAAATTACGTTACATCAACGTTAGCTAATGTCAGCTCTGAGATAAACATGACATGCCGCAATACCGCTCCCTCACTTGGGTGAGAGAGCCAGAGATGTGACTGCAGAGAGTGGAGACTGAGTAATAAAACTTTATTTATTTATTTAGTTATTTATTAATTTATTATTAATATTAATATTTTATTTATTTTAAAAGGCTGCATTGCTTATGTTTTGCTTTCTTTGCTCTTTTCTCTACATGGCGTTCTCTACTATACAAGGCTTGTTATTGGTTCAAAAACTATATTTTTTAAGAAACAATGATTAAGGATGGTTAAGTTGATTTCAGCTCCTTAATGTTTGTTTGTACTTGTTTGCTCATAGAAAACAAAGGAAAATTCCCACACATAAAATTCACCTTTGCAATGGCTTTTGATTATTTTATCAAGACATTTCTCATGGTACACTGATACACACACACACACACGCGCGCGCATACACATATATGGCAATAAAAGAGGTGAATGAAGAGGAAACTTAATTTTTTTCTGTGGGTGTTTTATGGGAACGTGGATCTTTTAGATCAATTTGAGGAGTGCAATGGTTTGTATGTTCCACATTTTATCGTAAGTGTGTCATGCAGTGTGGGACTCGCATTGGTCTGGTCTTGGTCTTGACTCTGTTTTGCCCTGCCTTGGTCTTTGTCTTGACTTGGACTCAGTTTAGGTGGTCTTGACTACAAAACTGCACAAATGTAGGTAAATACCTGTGACCATGTTTGACAGATTAATCCAAAATAATTACATACACTTTGTTTTTCCCTAAAAACATTATATAAATAATATTTTTATTATAATAAATTATATAATATTATAATTAATATTATATATAATAATACAAGACAGGTATGTGTACTGGCCGATCGGACACTTAATAATACTGACTTCAAAAATAATTGAGTCAGTAAACTGTGATTGACATTCGAGGCCCAAATAATCACTACAACTTGTTGTAACAATTGTGTAACTCTCTGTGACATCGTTGAACTGATGGCCATCATTTACAGGTACACTATAGCATTTCCTAATGGCTCCTGAGACAAAGAACTTGCTGTCCCCTACACACATGCACACAAGGTTCAAAGTGTTCATCGTCATGGTTTCTGTGATTGATGTCCCCATAACGTCACACCAAAGTACTAAACCTGTTTCCCTGCTAAAGAAGTCCAGACTTGCAAGGCGTAGAGAGATCTGGCGACACGTTATTTTAACGAATAAGCACCCGAAATATGTGATGTTTAATAATCTGATAGAACAATGCATTTAATACTGTAAAAAGACTTGATCTGCGCTTATTAATTATTATTTTACATTTTATACAACAGTTCCTCCGATCAAAGGGGACCATCAAATAAAAAGCAATACATAATAGATCTTAATTATTATTTTCACAAAGTTTCTAAAATGTTTTTAAAAAGACATTTGTTATTTTTGTATAATTATATTATCATTTTAATCATATTATTGTTTTATTATTCTGAATCATTTTATTATAATTTCTCTACATTATGATTAATAAATTATAATATTGTAAAATTGTCTTTATACTAAGGGGTTATACTATTTGTACTACTACTATAAACCCAACAAAATTGTTTTACATATATTTGAATGCAGAAATTGAAAACATGTTCATCATAGAAGAGATATATTTAAGACATTGTCTATATGAATTGCATTTGAATGTTTTTTTTTAATGAATTACGTCATTGATCCAGATATTTGTTAGATAAAGTCTGTTAGGAATTGGATTCAAGAGAAAGAATATTATGTTGAAGACGGGATTAGATGTGATAATGTATTTCTTAAATCTTTAAATGTTCCATGGTGAGCTTTGGAACGGCATGAACAGCTTCCTCAGAGAGCTCTCACCTTTGTTACCAGGCAGAATATGAGAAAAGTAAACTTTTTGAAATGCCCATCTAGTGGTAATTATAATCATTATGATGTCAAAATTACATGGCAGTTCTGAGAAAATTGGACACAAACATAGTTATTTTCTTTTTGAAATGCAACGCCAGTGGAAAGGTTTTGAATTGGAGGCTGATGCCTTCATTATGCAACATATTTATTGTATTTCAAAATGGCATTTCATCTGTTTTACCCATTTAACTCAGACTATGAAAATAGATTTTTTTTATAGACTTTTCTCCATCATTGGCTTTAGTTTAGCCCATTTTGTGTGTGTGTGTGTGTGTGTGTGTGTGTTAGTTAGTCTTTATTGGTTGTTAGTTCAATGACCGGAGAAAAGAGAGCTCTTTAATGAAGACAGGCCTTCAGACACACACTCTCATGCACACTCTGAGTCAGTGATCTGCAGCTGTCTGCTGTTATGCAACTTCAGTATAAGGATCAGCTTAATACACAAAAAACTATATCACCTTTTTACCTAAACTAAGCTAAATAAAACTTTTGTCAAATTCATAAACAGTATTTCACAAAAAAAAATTGTATGTTTTTGTCCTGAAATTATATTCCAATAAAAGGAAAAATGAGATGGACGGACGGACAGACAAGTGTAATAGATCTCTGAAAACAAAGTCCCTGAAAATTTCGTAGAAATAAGTTTAGTGAGTTTAGCCAAACAGACCATATGCAATGGATCATTATTAAATTGGCTTAAAAAGGTCCAAGCAGATAAAAAAAAATAGTTGAGGAGAGTTTCAGAACAATGTGTGCATGTGTTAATGTTATCTGAATTTCATTTTTTAGAGTTTCTGAGTTGATGGGTTACAATCCTGAAGATCTTCTCGGTCGATCTGCATACGAGTTCTACCATGCTCTGGACTCTGACAACGTCACCAAAAGCCACCAGAACCGTATGTGTCATTCATACATTTTTTCCTCAATTAGATCTTTAAAGTCTTATGATACTCATTTTAAGAAAGTTCGAAACTTTTTCTCTCTCCTTGTTTCTTTTTTCAGTTTCTCATAAAGTATGTGCCAAAAAAACGAAACTTTTTGTTGAAAATAAAATCACATGTGAAATCATATGACTACCACTGCAACACTCTTAATATCCAGTCACAGTGCCAGCATCAAATGGTACCATGTGAGTGAAACAGGGACAAGGATTAGAAAGAGGAGGTTTTGTGATTTAGAAAGCCAGTGTTGCAGTCCTGAGAAAGAGCAATGGATAGGTCATTGCAGGTACCAAGGCCCACGTTTCTTCCAACGTTTATTGTCAACTCTTTAACACAGAACAAGTCAGTTTTATGAGGGAGGGAAAAGTGTTGTTTGTGCAATGCACTTGTAAAGGATAAACGAGGCTTGAGAGGAGAAAGGAGAGCGGACCGTAAAGTGTAGTTTAATTAATTCACCGCAGTTACTGCATTTAGACAGCACATTTGTGCTGCCTATTTGACTAGTACAAAACACCATGTGTGATGTTGTGGGATTCTTAGTCACTACAGACAAATCACAGTTGCAGGGAGATTTGCAGTTGCGAAGTCAGGGTTCCTTTCAGCTATGTAGAAGCAATACATAATTTTTTTTTTTTTTTTTTTTTTATGAGCACACAAATTATTAGTGAAAAGAGCAAAATGATCAAACTGCTTTGAAACTTAAGCAATGAAGTGCCATAATGATGCAAAAAATACCTCAATTGAACAAAACATGTAAATTTGTGTAATATAAAATAGTACCCCTTGTTTAATTTGATTATTTCTTGAATTTGATCACAGCACTGTACTTCTCCTTTAAGAGAGAAAGCACACATAAACATTAAAGGGCACCTATTATGGTTTTTAAACATGCCTAATTTAGTTTTAAAAGTCTCACAATAGATTTACATGCATCCAAGGTCAAAAAAAACTTTAATTCACTCATAATTTAAATTGCATCATTACCTTGTCAAAAACGACTTGTTCAATGATCCGTTCTAAAGCGTTCATTCTAAACTCCTCCTTTCAGAGAGCCTATTCTGCTCTGATTGGTCAGATGTACCAGTCTGTTGTGATTGCTGTAACGCTTAGTGTAGTGTTTGAGGGCAGTTCAAAGATGTTCGCGAGCAGCCAAAGAAGACAAGAGGTGGGTTTTTTTGTTTCCAAATTATGTAGGTTAATACAGGAAATAAGTAATAACGACTCGTTTCAGGTGTTCAGATAACTCGATAACTCAATTTCTGGTGCACTTTGATTTTTGTAACTTTGCAGACTTTTTTACATTCACAAACATTCATATAACACACTACATGAAAGGTAATATTTGAAAAACCATAATAGGTGCTCTATAAGTCAGATATTGATGTGCTATGGAGCTACCATCAACACATAAAACCAACATCTTACTAAAGAAAAAAATCTGACCCAAACACTGAAATACTTATACATAAACGATTTATATGCATATAGAAACCTGATCTCCTGTGCAGGAGTCAGTCAGGTATGCAAATGCTGTTGCAAGTAGTTGAGCCATGTGAGACTGAACTCGGCCGCGTGACCCAACGCACACGGTTGGAACGTGCTACCCACTAATGTTATAGTGAGCCTAGAGCACCTAGTAAACAAACATTGCCATTTGAAAAGCAATATTGATGGAATGGAAGGATAGATGAATGGGTCATTGAGAACATGATATAGGAAAACCTAGACCCCAAAGACAACCAGCTAGTTGCTTTGATGATTGTTCCCCCAAAAGAATAATAGCGTTAAGGGGCAAGTACCTACGGTGAGCACACCACAATGTGTAATCCAACCTGAAGTGACTGTTGCTTTGAAAGTGAGGCATAGTAGCGTGTGGCCAGGTTGTGTGTTCAACTCACATGTGCTTGGGTGAAAGCCATGAATCGTATGAGCATAGGAAGACAGCTGTGGGCCTTATGAGACATAGACTGGATCATGATATGATGAGATGCTGGAACTGAATGAAAGAATGACTTAATGCTACCACGAGTCCTTCGTGAGAAGCATCGCATATGCTTTCATTTCTTGTGATAAATTTTGTCTGTATTTACTGAAATTCAAAGCACTGCCCCCTTTGGTTGAAGCAGGAATGTGAGGACACATGTGAGCTCAAATTTCTGGATGAAGTGTCCACAGAGGGGCGCCAAAAGCAAGTTGTGGCGCAAGTTGTTTTTTCAGCTGTACAGGCTATAATACAGTGAAGAGGAATGCATATTTTATTAACTCTACCTCCAAACCCCAACCCTAAACCTAACCAGCAGTGGAGTAAAAATGTTATGTTAGAAGAAAATGGAATCTGATTCGCAATTGTCACAGATTATGCGAATACAGCAACTTCTTGGTTTCAACGTGGGATGGGAACACTGTGTTGACCACGCTGCTGACAGAATGCTCTTCTAGTTGTGCCACAGGAGAAGGTTAACACACTTGAACTGATACAAACATGTCTGATGGGGAATGACGCTTGTTATTAACTCTGCAGAATAGGGCCAATGTCTGGTTACTGGAAGATTCTGAAGCTACTTGCTGACTTCCCATGTGATCAGGTTGTTAAAAACAACAAAAAGTTAGCCAAAATTATTGCTTGTGGGAATCGACAGTGTGCCTAAGATGTTGTCGAAAGAGTATATAACACAAAATATATCGGAAATTGAAGTCAGTGAACCTGTCGCATTTCACAAAAACATCAACTGCCATATTCTCTTCTCATATTTATACCATCAACATGCCACCCGAACCTAATCGCCTTTAGCTTTCGTTTATCGCTCTCTTCTCCTAAGCAGAGGTAAAACCTAATATCTGGTGACGTTCACAAACACTGACTGTCTGCACACCGTAAACAACGATATACTGAGGTCGCCAGTCCCCAGGTCAAATTGTATTTCAGACAAATTGCATTTGGCATGAATGTTTGAGTTATGAATGTGATTCAAAAGAGCCTTATTGGATTTACTCTATTAGGGATGACCTGGGCAGCCATTAGAACATCTTGAACCACATTATGGGTGACAGAAGAGATAAGAGCATGGATGGTGCTCCTCAGCCTGGCCAGGTGTCCCAGATTGCTCCCTAATCAGATGCTGGAAGTGGAGTGGCTTCTGTCCACAGTGACGTTAACATGTAATTTGAGTCTTTTCATAGTGTGCAGAGGAGAGAAAAAAGTGTTGATCTGGATTAGGCTTGTTGAGAGAAAGAGAGTGGGGCTGCCTTGTGACTCAGCATTTCTATGAGAGAGAGAGAGAGAGAGAGAGAGAGAGAGAGAGAGAGAGTTTGAACTACCTCTAATTTCTGAATATTTTTTTATTGTCTGAAGCACTGTTCAGATGGAATTAGTTTTCTAAACTGTGTTTAAGTTACAATTGTTAACATAAGATATCCGTCTATTGTCTGAATGTGGGTGTTACAGAAGGACATGTGCTCTAATGACCTTCAGGCATAGACATCATAAGAAGATGAGATGGCCCATTTATACATATTAATGGAAGAAATCGTACAGCTAAATATAGCGGCAATAGTGCCGCCTTACAGTTGAAAGAGCCATTCACCTTTTTGATAGAGACATTGTGTTTTTGTGTACTCAAGAACATTTTTGTACATTACTTGAAAACAGTGTTTTTATCTTAATTTGAGCTAAAGAAGCTAAATTTATGCTACCATTGCAAATCTGATAAATGTTATTTGAATGTAATCTTGACTAACCGCTTTGGAGATTTCGGTCTTTCCACATTTGAGTATATAGGAGCCTTACTTGTATCAACAGAATGGTGCTACAATTATGGCTGTGGTGTTACCTGACTTGCCTTAAAAGATCTTTGGTTCAGGTCAACATTATATACTGTATATAATTAAGGGAAGGCTCATACCATATGCTGCTCTTACAGTGGCTATTCTGATCGGTCCATGATCTGACTTTCCTTATTGATTTATGACTCTTTTCAAATCGGATGGGATGCTAGCATAACTAAACCGTTTTACATAAAAAGTTGGCAAAAAGGTCTAAATATGTATTTATTATCTCCTCGCACATTTAATTATTTATATATTTATTAAGCCCAAATATATACATTTATTTTATTTTTTATAAATGTATTTGTTTTTATTATTTTTGCAGGTTTCCTCTATAGTGCACAACATGGAGCACGATGATACATTTAGCTTTACAGTGTTTGATGAAGGTCATAATAAATTGTGGGGAGAAAAATAGGCAATCCCAGGCATTTTTATCCAAATGTGACTAACATGATATGCAAATCCTGACATGACTCTGACATGTAAAAAATAAGTTTCAGCATTAAACTGCATGCAGGATATGAATTCTAGATATCTATAACTAAATATTTACTAGTTTAAATGATAATTCTTGATATTAGCAATGGAAAAAATCACATCCACATTTCAAAAATGGAATTGAAACTATTAAAAACATTATTTATATTTTATTTTTATGGACCTTATTGTTTTTGAATGGTGTAAAATTTAAGGTTTTGCCTATACTGTAATATGGTTTAAAATAAACAAATGTTATACTGTACTAAAGAGAAATTCAGTTCAAAATTAGTCCTGTATTGCAATACGTATCGGGGCCTCTGCATCATGCTGTGTATTGTAGTGACGTTGTTGGTGCTACACAGCCCTTGTCAATACTCCTTTATAAAATTGCTAAATCATTTTTAGAAGTTGTGAAAAAAACCCCACTTTTTACATGTTTGATTTGGTTTATTTTTAAATCACAAAGTTGATTCAAAGACTTTTTCTCTTTGTAACTAACATACAGTATTTTCTCATCTACCTGTGTTCATAGACATTTTCCTTATAAGCACTTGAATAAACTAAAGAATTCACATAATTTATCATACATCAAAACACAGATCTGAAGATTTCTCAGGGAGTACATGCGTATACATTCAGAAGCACTCTTCATACAGACGTGATATAACATAGATGCATAGGCCACTGGCTCCTAAGAGAACAGCCTTTATGCAACTTCCTTTCTCGCTGTGCGTAGACACTCGCAAGATTTGCTACGTCAATATGGTCTTCCTGCAGTGCAGTGCATGCACAGGCCGGGAATTAACTGCACGACCCAAAAGCAATGCTTTCCCACGACTGATCTGGACCGAGTCCAGAGCCAAAGAGCCAGAGAGACAGACTGTCAAAACTCAGATCAGCAAGCCCTCATTGTCTGCGTCCCTCTGTTTGTCCTGCTGCTTATGTTAGATGTCCCTCGATGAGTCAGGCTGGCTGTCTGTCTGTCTGTCTCAGTTTATATTACAACTACCCATTTTTCTTCAATAACAGTTGTTTTAGAGATAATTGAGAGAACATTTGGCTGATTATTTAATTATAATGTAATTAGAGCCACAATGCAGCATTTTGAAACTTTGACATTTTGAGGTCCACTTTACAAGCTAGAGCAGAGGATTATACAATAGAAAGAGAGTACTTTTTTTGTCGAATGCTATAGAAAATGCCTTTGTATACATGGTTATCAACATAGGTGGCATTAAGGGTGGGCTACAAGGTGGGCTTAACCCCTAAATGATTTCCGTAAAGTTTTTCTATATCCTTATATTTATGTGAAAAGTACCAGTGCTTCAGGATAATGCTGATAAAATATAATATTATATATATATATATATATATATATATATATATATATATATATATATATATATATATATATATATATATATATATATATATATAAAAGCACTTTTCATGGCGAGTTCCAAGTGGTGCTTGACACTGGTGTTGCTGCCCTGATGCAAATCATGAATGCAGCTTCATGATTGCTGTAACAAAGTGGAAAGCCACAGTCTACCGGCTGAGTAATATTGTGGAGGATGAGAGTTCAAGGGATTTGAAACCCATTGCAATGAGAATGCAACCTATGGGCAGACTAGTTTTTTTAATTAGTCAAACTCCACTTAGACTTGAAATGTTTCATGTTACTTGAATTGGTGATATTTTTGTGCATTGTCTTTATATTTTGTTTGAAAATTTTTAAAAAAGCATTATATTGCTACATATTTTGTTTTCTTTCCTAAGATGGAAATAAATGAATTTTGACAAGAAAAGTGTGTATATATAGTGTAAAATTTCAGCACTTTTAAAATCTGCGATTAATTGTGATTAACTACAAAAAATTATGCGATTTAATCACGATTGAAAATTTTAATCAACTGATTCCACAAATTTGTATACATGTATATGAAGTGCTCATGGAATAACAGTGTGATTTTATGTTCTAAATAAAAGTAAACACTCAAAAGTCTGAGGATTCGGAAATCTGATTTTTTTTAAAATTATTATTATTTTATTTTATTATGTTTTTTGTTTATTTTCCCCACCACCAAATACATTTGATATAAGAAATTATCATATTCATGTACATTTTTCAATTCAAATTTTCACTCAAATAATATTTTTTTTTTTTTTTCGAAAAATGCAAGATAGAAAATCACTGGTGATCATAGATTTTGCACCCTACATTATGTCTTCTCAGAATGTCTTTTAATTTAATCTGTTCTCTTCCCTATCTAGTGTGCACTAAAGGCCAGGCAGTAAGCAGTCAGTACCGGATGTTGGCTAAGCATGGGGGCTATGTGTGGATGGAGACCCAGGGCACCGTCATCTACAATAGTCGCAACTCCCAGCCACAGTGCATTGTGTGCGTGAACTACGTGCTGAGGTAAGGCAGAAATGAAAGGTGGCAAAAAGCCTCTGATTAGTTTGCACCTCTGTCTGCACTATTCCCTTCTCAGCAAGGCTTGTAATCCAATTAAGGGCAAAAAAAATGCAATTTAAAACAATAGTTCACCCAAAAATTATAACATTATTCACCCTCATGTTTTTTCCAAACCAGCATACTGAAATTTAGAAGATTTTTAATGCAGCTCTTTTTCACACAGTTGATGTGTCCAAGACTCTCAAGCTCAAAAAAGAACTGACAACACCATTAAACACCAATCAAAGAAGTCTGTACATTTAAAGCCTTTTAACATTTGAAAACTGTTCACTATGAACTGTCCTTGGATGCCCTTGTTTCTTCAAAATGTATCCTTTGTGTTCCATGGAAACGATGATGTAGAAAAATGTGGTTGAGTAAACAATGACAAAATGTTCATTTTTGAGTGAACTATTCCTTTATAAATTAAAAGGCATCTGAGCCAAGGCGCAGTGGGTAATGCATGTGGGCGTGATAAATATGACCACTTTCCTGTCTCTCTCTACAATGTTCTGCATACTGTATACATACACAAAAGGCCTTAAGTAAAATCTTGCTCTCTTTTCATAGTGATGTTGAAGAGAAATCCATGGTCTTCTCTTTGGACCAGACTGAGTGTCTGTTCAAGCCTAACCACTTAAGCAGTTTCTTCTGTCCAAGCAAAGGCCTGGGCAGTGAAAAATTAATCAAACTCAAAGAGGAACCTGAAGACCTCACCCAGCTGGCACCTACACCTGGTGACGCCATTATCTCGCTTGACTTTGGTGAGGACTTCCTGCTTTTTTGTAGTGGTCAACCGAGACCGATTTTTCAATATACAATTCTGATACCAAGAGATCAAGATGGGTGATTGCTGAAATATTTATAATACTATTTCAAGATGGCAGTGGTTATCACTGTCGCCTCACAGCAAGAAGGTCCTGGGTTTGAGTCCCGACTAAACTGGGCCTTTCTGTGTGGAGTTTGCATGTTCTCCTTGTGTTCATGTGGGATTCCTTCAGGTGCTCCGGTTTCCCCCAGTCCAAAAACATGCAGGTTAAGTAAATTGGAAACTCTAAATTTCACTGTAGGTGTGAGTGAGAGGCACATCTTGCTTGCTTCAATACATGTCTTGATACCAAGGGTTATTGGCCAATGTCTATAATCTGAAAATGGTTAGAAATCAGCCTATTATTCATCCTGACCAATAGACCTGATTTTTGCTACTTTTAGTGATATATCTAGGTTCCTTCAATACAAGTCTAGATACCAAGAGTTATGAGCCAATGTAAATAATCTCAAAATGGCTAGATAATAGCCAATTAATAAGCCTGACCAATATATTGGTTTATCACTACTTTTTTGTCACACATCTAGCTACATTCAATACAAGTCTTGATGCATGGGGTTATCAGCCAATGCCGATTATGTCAAATTGGCAAAATATCAGCCATTTAATTATCCTGTCAGATATATATATAGGTTGATCACTTCTTTTTTTGTGACACATCTAGCTTCCTTCAACAAAAGTCTTGATGTTGAGGGTTATGAGCTAATGTTGATAATCTCGAAATGGCAAGATATGGACCAGTTAATCATCCTGGTTGATATATTGGTTTATCGTTACTTTTTTGGAACACATCTAGCTTAATTTAATACAAGTTATTACCTTTTGTGAGTCAAACCTTATGTGACTATGTTGGGCATTTACTCTCCTTATCTTCAGGTCATCCCCAGTATGAAAAGCACCAGATGTACAGCAAAGTTTCCTCGATTGCTCCTCCTATCTCTCACACAATTCATGATGTCCGCAAGCAAAGCTATGCTGCAGACATGCCCAAGATGGCCAGCACTTTCTCTGTACCTCAAGCTCCGCCTCGCAGTAGTGCTACTCCCAGCATAAGCAGTTGCTCTACGGTAAACAGCCTTACAAAATCTTCTCTTTACTGTATATTTTGATGTCTGATCTGATCATGGTGTTTCACTTCTGTTGGATAGCCTAGCAGGCCAGAAGATTACTACAACAGAGTGGACAGTGACCTGAAGGTGGAGCTCACTGAGAAGCTATTTTCCTTGGACACACAAGAGACATCTTCTTTCAACCAAGAGGTTAAAAGATAATTAACCTGTAATATTTTGTTGATATAGATTTATTTTTAATGACATACATACTATGACTGACTCCTGCAAATCATAAAGCAGCAGATATCACATTATTAAGTTGTCATATAATTTTTACTATTTAATGCTGTCCCCTAAATGTCCACATAAAATGTTTTTAAAGTGCTAAAATGTGCAGCACAAATTGTTAAGTTTGGAATAAAATGATTGCAGACATTGTTAAAAGTTATCTTAAGAAATATTTGCAAAGTGGCAGGTACTACAAAGCAGAACAGCACAGTTTAGGAAACCTTCTACACTTTGTTACTTTCTCTGTTCTTAGGAATAATAGTATGAATCCTGCTTCATTCCTATTACCTCAATGTGACTGGACGGAAAATGTGTCGAACTACCGCATTGGCCTGTTTCAGCATTTTTTGAGGTTTTACTTGATATCGTTTTACGGGTGTTTTTCTATTCACCACCACAGTTTCCTCCTTTTGATGGTCACAAAAATTGTGACTGCGAGGAAAAAGTGGCATCACTGAAACAGGTCAATAGGCATTCTTAACCCCAAAATGTTGTTAAATGTTGGCAGCCATTTGTTAATATTTCAGGTTAAGAATTAGAATGGGACATTTTTGCAGCTTAATTTCAATAAATGATCTTTTTGGATTGGGGAGGATGTTTGTTGTTAATTTTTTTTATGGTACAAGTAACTGTTATCTTAAAAGATCAAGAATAATTTCAATTGATTATATTAGCTTTTATATATAATGTCACATTTATAATTTAAATTAGAATTTCTTTATTAAAAGGACTCAGAATCAGGTGTTGAATGTGGAATCTGGTCTTGCTAACCTCTGATCTCTCCAATACCTTTCAGACTGACATAAGTGATCTGGACTTGGAGACCCTGGCTCCCTACATCCCCATGGATGGTGAGGACTTCCAGCTCAATCCCATCTGCCAAGAGGAGTCTTCATCTGAGGCCACTGGAGGTCTGGGAACAAGCCAGCACAGCTTTAGCAACATAGCCAGCCTCTTCCAACCCTTGGGCTCTCCTTCAACAGCTCATTTCCAGCCCAACCTTAGTTCAGGAGGGGAAAAGCAGACCATTAATGGAGGTTCTGTAGAGTCATGGCCTAACATATCCTACAGTAATGGGCCTGTGCAGATGCCTCCTTACCATGACCCAGCCAGCACCCCACTTTCTTTAATGGGAGGGTGTCAGAATTTGCAATGGCCACCTGACCCTCCATTACACAGCAAGGCTGGAATGATGGATCCTTTAGCTGCAAAACATTCTTGCCAAACCGTGTCAGCAAATCAAATACCACATTATCTGCCAAGGTATTTCTGCATTGTATGCTGTGTTCGTTTGCGTGTTTCTCTTGTGACGACACTTCATCGCCAAAAGTATGTGGACACACGCCTCTAATTAAAGGGTTTGTCTATTCAGTAATTCTGGTCAAGTCAAATCTTAAAATCAAATCAAATAAAAAATGAAAGGTCTGTTCTCATTATTTACCATCATGTTATTTCAAACCCATAGGACTTTCTCTCTTGCATAGAACACAAAAGGAGATACTAAGCATAATAACAGCCTCAGTCAAAGTGAATGGTGAATGACTGAAACTAACATCTCCTTATATGTTGCTTATTGTTTTGAAATGACATATTAATGTGGTGATCAAGTGTCCATATGCTTTTGGTCATGTGGCATAATTGTCACGGTTGTCTCAGAGAAGGAGGACCCTGTTGCAGAGATGAGGCATAAATGAACTTTATTAGGCAACAGACAAAATACAAACAAACACACTCTCGATGGAGAAAAGGTGAACTGAATACAGAACTAGTAAAATACTAAAACTGACCAAAAATTATGTAGCAAAACTGACAGACTCAGGAAACAGACTGACACACTAACAAATACACAAAACAATTCAGCACAGGACTCAAGACCAAGGGATAGAGGGAGGGGTATCTGGGAGAGCAGGTGCCGTGGATGATCAGCTGATTGGAGAAATGATCATTGCCAAGGCAACCGAAGCTGGCAAACTCAGTGTGACACCTGCAAGACACAAGAGTGTGCTAGAGACAAGGCAAACACAGAAAAAACATTCAGATGAGACAAACAGATAGTAAAGGGGGGCACAGTCAGACCAGACTGTGAAAGTAATATTTGATCTTTGTATTTGCTCTGGATAACACACATTTTTTTTACAGACTCATGGACAACTTTGCGCAGAGCTACAGAGAGATGAGTCCGGCTCCGCTTGCTCCCGCTAACAGTTTCAAGCGCTCATTTACACAGATGGCTATGGTTTGTTTATATTTAACTTGAAAAATACATTATGGATGGGCCAGTGATTTCTACATTGTGTTGTATCTCTTAAAGTTAATGCATTCTATCTGTTTTAGGGTGAGACACCCCTCACTAAGTCCCAACAGACTATGTGGAAGAGACTTAGGCATGAGAGCTGTGCCGACATGGACAGGAAATCTCTGACCACTAACTCTTTATCAGGTAGCATGACCCTTTTATTACACTGAAGGCCACTGATAGACCGCAAATAGGTGCCCAAAGCAAATTTTGCCCCATCTCCATAAAATATTATGGGGAAAAAAACAATGTAAGGTTTCAGAAGAGAACATCCCTTTAAAGAGGTCATGACATATTATTCTGATATGTTCCTTGAGGTTGACTTATAATATTAGAAAAAAAAATAGCACAAAAAAACATCATATATTTGTAAAACATGATAATTTTCCACTCTCATTCAGGACACTCTGTCAGAAATGCTTGGTTTTGTTGCTGCTACTCCTTTAAGAGTTGACCGTAATGATTGGCTCTCTGCTCTTGACTGACCTGCTCTCTTTTCTTGCCATCTCACTACTCACGTTACTGGGTGCAGCTACAGAAGTGATTAAAGATAAAGTAGGCATTGATGTGTTGTTGTGGTGGAGGTCAGATGCTAATGTCTACCACATTATGACATCACAATGTGGAGAACGAGTCACTTTA
Source organism: Moxostoma hubbsi (assembly GCA_032164185.1). Classification (NCBI taxonomy): domain Eukaryota; kingdom Metazoa; phylum Chordata; class Actinopteri; order Cypriniformes; family Catostomidae; genus Moxostoma; species Moxostoma hubbsi. The sequence goes on along the minus strand of JAVLUX010000034.1, from coordinate 31,576,212 downwards.
GCAGCTTGGTTTAAACAAATGCTCGTTTTGCATTGAGGAGGAAGTTCTGAGTTCTGAAACTTTCAGTATGTTTTTATAGTTCAATGACCTCTTATATGTCAAAACAAAGATAATGGACAATTGTATTGCTCATGGCATGACCCCTTTAAACTATTTACATTTCTGTGCCTATACCAGATAAACAACAAAAATAATTTTAATTAATTTTAAATATAAAAAACCTCACGCCCTGGTTTTGGCACCAGTGTAACAAGGATAAACGTGAAAGGAGGCGGCGAGAACAAGACGAAGAATAAAAGTAATGTTTAATTAAACAAAGACACAAACATAAGCACATGCAGGGCAGCTGCCCGTAACACTCTCTCTAACTGCTGCCTCCAATTGCCTTTATCTCTCTCGGGCTTGATCAGCCTGATTAGGGGCCAGGTGTGCAGCAGCATGTCCCAGCCCCGCGCTCCACCCTGCCACAGTCAGTTAGGATCACTACTTTATTTTAAAAAATGTGAAATGTCAGAATAATAGTAGAGAGAATAATTTATTAAGACTTTTATTTCTTTCATTACATTCCCAGCGATCAGAAGTTTACATATAATTTGTTAGTATTTGGTAGCATTGCCTTTAAATTGTTTAACTTGGGTCAAATGTTTTGGGTTGCCTTCCATGACTTCTCACAATAAGTTGGTGATTCCTCCAGACAGAACTGGTGTAACTGAGTCAGGTTTGTAGGCCTCCTTGCTCGCACATGCTTTTTCAGTTCTGCCCACAAATTTACTATTGGAATGAGGTCAGGGCTTTGTGATGGCCACTCCAATATCTTAACTTTTTCCTTGAGCTATTTTGCCACAACTTTGGAGGTATGCTTGGGGTTATTGTCCATTTGGAAGATGCATTTGCATTTGTGAGTTTTAATGACTTCAACCTAAGTGTATGTAAACTTCTGACTTCAGGTGATATCATACTTTGTGCAGATGTGTGAATGGCTTTCACTGCAGACAGCACATGAGTGAAGCAGCATTCAAATCAAAAGAGTGAATAGAGTATTTGAATAGATTTGATCCCTTTTGTAGACTAATTAAACAAAAAAAAAAATGACATGGTTTTGGAAAATGTCTTTACACAAACGATCGTACAAATTAAGGTACATCTTTGCCAGCTTGCTAATAACCGCATGCCGATATGTTGACTGACTGAAAATCATAAACAGAATTAGATGTCAGCCTCAAAGTAGGTGGAGCTCTAGGTCACCCTTTCATTCTTCGATTTCATATGAAGTATATCAGGGCCTTTAGCAGTTGTTTTGCAGACAACATCACTAAATTAATGATCAAATTTGTATTTACTCAGACAAAGTTATGGCCCATAACGGAGGCATGGACCACCAGAACAGGAAGATCCAGTATCCATGTAATCAGGCGGACCAAGCTACAAAACACTACAGACAACCGTGTTGTAACTACAGAGAGTTCAACATGCTGCCCTCCTCTAAAATGGATGGTGAGCTTATATTGTTGACTGATACATAAACTTATCTGAACATGCATTGGGGTCCAAAAGTCTGAGACCACTTTGAATATCTGTGATTTCAAATATTATTTTTGACATTAACCATATTAAAACCTTTGTCCAGAAGGTCTGATTTCCTTGCTTTTATTGAAGCACACAAGATGCTCTTTGTGGGGCTGATAATATAATTTGAAATGAAAATAATTGAATTAAATGCAGAGTAGAAGCATTTTAAGTGTGACCTCAGACTTTTGGACTGGAAGATACTGAAGGATGTTGAATACAGAATACTGATTCTTAGAACTACTTGTGTTTGTAGGAATTGCGAGTCGTCTCATCGGGCCTTCCTTTGAGACCTACTCTCTGCCTGAACTGACACGTTATGACTGTGAGGTCAACATCCCCTTGCAAGGAAATCTGCATTTGCTGCAGGGCAGTGACCTCCTAAAGGCATTAGACCAATCCACTTAATCCAGTGTATTCACTATTATCCCACAGAAATGCAGTCCTTTTTAACCCAACCCAAGGTGTCATCTGAACATCACCAATTTGACAATAACCATCCCAGCCTAAAAAATTATTTACACATTAAAGCCACATTTAAAAAACTGTTCAGTACATTATGAATGTCATTGCATTAGATATTTGCAAACATTTTCCACAGTAATTTCACTTTTCTCTGGCATGTTTGCAATAACTTTTAACCAACTGGTCTCAAGGGGATTTTATTGGATGTATGAAGTCAGTTGCCTTCAAGTTCACACAAGTGTCTTAGCAGAGTAACCACATGGACAAAAAGCATCCAGATACTGTTTGTTTTCGTTTTTAACAGGATATCTATTGTTGTATAATTTAAAACCTTTTTGTTATATGTGTAGCTTGAAAAGTGTATCTTTCTTTAAAATAAATGCCCCTTTTTATATTTTGTTTTCTAATGCAAAGACATTCATGCAGTCTTTAGTCTGGCTTAAGTGGCGAAATAGTTTTTGTGGCCACTATACATGCAGACACAATCTCTCACTGTCACACCTAACTGAAACATGTAGCTTTGATTCTATTATTCTTGTCTACATCTTCATCATTTATATACATGTCCTTTTTTCAGTTGCAAGTTTCTGAATGAATTTAAGAATTTTTGGAGGAGACTAACTGTTGCATTGTTGTTTTTGGCTGGCGGTCTACTTCTCTGCTTGTCAGATTATTTTGGTGAAGCTATTTACAGTATATCTGCTCTTATTTTTCATTCTATCTATTAATGTCAGACAAGAAAAGAAATGAAAACTGATCTACTGTAAGCTAGGCTATTTGTTTTTAAATGTTCTCTTTTCTATCATATGTTCTAACTTTCCTACCTCTGACACAATAAGCCCGCTTTCCACACTGACCACTTCTTTCATGTTATTCATGGCTTCTGTGCCTTATTTTTGTTCATTTTGTGGCATTGCTGTGGTTCTGTCACTCTGTTAGTGTGCCTAGTGTGGAGACCACTCTAAATACATATATTTTTGTCAATTTAGCTGTAAAAATACATATTTAAAGGAAGATGCTCTGAGATTTCTACTATAGATTTCTACTTTGATAAATGTATGTGTTGTAGCGCTTTATTGTCTTGGTACTTTGTCTTGTCTACTCAGTAGATGTGAATCAGAGTCCGTGTAGTCGTATTGTGCTGGTGTCCCGTGTCCTTTTTTGGTGGCGTTTTTCTGAAAATATGAAAATGCAAATAATGTTTATTGGCAGGCCAGTAAAGTTTGATTTAAATTGGGAAGAATTTTGAAAAAAAAATGTTTTTAAAGAAGATCTGGTTTCGATGTTATATAGCTGATTGGATCCTTAAAAATGTAATTTAATTCTAGAAATTTCCTGCAATTGTTTAAAGATGGTGCTTACAGCAGTTTGACCACATGCATTTTTACTGTCTTAACCAGACGCAATGCAAAAAGTTTCCAGCAACAAGCAATTTCTCTGTCCACACTGAACGCGAAACTGCTGCGCAACGTTTCACAATCACAGACAATATTAATAATTGTATGAGATGCCGAAATTGTATGGATTCGTTCAAGTTGGCTCACTTACAACTTTTACTCCCATAGAGAAAATTAACAAACCAACGAACAATGTTATTACAATTTTTTCGAAGTTTAACCCCTATTTCAACCATACCTGTCAACATTTGGGCACCAAAATCCGGGAGACCTCTGAGCGGGGGTGGGGGGGGGGCGTTGGCATTGTCGATATGGCTTTGAGATATGAAATTAAATTCTTCTGTCCAGCTGTTGTTACATTTACATATTTAGTTAATTTCGCCAGAGCACCACCACCTAAGTATTCTGGGTTGTAGGTTGCCAGGTTGAGGTCACAAATGGGTTTAAATTTGTATGATGTGTCTATTGTGTGAGTAGGATGCGTTTCATACAAGATCTGGCAACTGGACAACCTTGGAATAATATATTGATGTGATTATTCATATAACGAGGTTTGGACCATACAAATTACGGGTGTTTCCGGGGAGAAATAACAAAACGGTAGGGGGGGTGGGAGATGGCTGCGAAACACAGGAGACTCCCGGGAAAAACAGGAGTGTTGACAGGTATGATTTCAACCCCTGAACCTAACAATGATTTAATAGGAAAATTATTTTAGTGTACCACAGAAAAATCTAAAATTCTGTGTTTGAAACGATATGAGCGTATTACAGGTTATTGACATAAATGAGCAGTGTTGGGTAAGTTACTTAAAATTGTAATCCACTACATCTATTTAGCTAAAATTTAAATAAGATAACTTTAATAATTACTTAATTGAACAAGTAATCACAATACTTTTTAGAACGCTTTTCTTTTTTACAAAATCAAAATAATGTCTATATTCTTTTCTTGTTCATTTTTACACAAGTCGTACATTCAGCATCTCACATTTCTCCTTCACATTGACCCATTACGGGGCCATAATTCATGTATTCTACATAGATAATATATTAGAAATATGCATAACTCTATAATGTACTTAAAATGTAATTAAATTATTTGAAAGTCAGTAACTGTAATCTGATTACAAGAATTTAACTTTACTTAATTACTTAAAAGTAATTAGATTACAGTATATAGTTACTTTGTACTTTGGATTGCACTCAGCATTTTACATGAGTCATTTGTATTGCATATATAGAAATGGAATGAGTATGCAGTTTGTATACGGATGTGTGCTTTGTTAAAATAAAGTGTTGGAGGCTCGCTAACATTTTAGCCTGCATAGAATCTATTTGAAATTCTCTTTGTTGATTGGTTGGTCTTTATGGGAATAAAAGTCATACATTTTCATAAGAAATATAATTATAAGTCATGAAATACGATTTCGCCATCTTGTACGAATGATTATAAATTGTCATGAGACTATGTTGGCCAATCAGAGCATATTTTATGTTTCATGTACAGTTATGAGGAGCAGGATTTTGGACAAATGTGAGTTCACAATGGGCGGTGCTAGCGTGTATTCACAGAAATCGGAGATAAACAATCGACAAAAAGAAAGAGATACCTTTTATCGCTTGTCACTTTAACAAAGGGCATCTGGCTAAGACACAGTATTATATTATAACGTTTAGCAACCTATTTTAATTGCCTTGAGGTTGTCTTTAAAGTTGAAATATTCATTTTGATATCTAAACTATTTCTTAAAACGTTTAGTTATGACCATACAAGGCCTTTTTTGTCTGGTGGCAATATGTAGTTATGTCACAAGGATCGTAGTTATTGATTGTCTAATCTGCTGTTCTGTTATGCATAGACACACGTTCACAAACAAACACATGTAGCCAAGCATATGACTTAGAAGTTCTGATCAATTTTAATGTAAATTGTAAGTGACTTGAAGAACATGTTTTACTCCAAACCCAAGAAAAAAATTATGTGTGCAATAATAGTATTATGTTTGTTTGGCTTGTTTGGTAATTTCCCCTAATTTCGCCTAATCTGTCCAAATCTTTTTAACCTCTCCACAACTTGGATTCTCATTCAAATTTTTTTTTTTAATGTTTCAAATACAGGGAAAACTATATTTTTGTCACCTCTGTTAAGGTAAAGTGCATAGAATTCATCAAATACAATAAACCAGATTAAATGTATACATTTAAAGGTGCACTCAGTAACTTTTGTATAAACTTGGATTACACTGGCTGCATGTGTGGATGCAGCATAATTTAAAATCAATAGTTTTCCGTTAAAGATGCCATTGTAGAAATCCACTATACACCGTCAGCATGATTAATTTAATCCAAAAGTAAAAGTGTCCAATATCAAGGGTGTTACTGAGATTAAGATAGTAGTATTTGACTAGTCATGTGATTCAAACATGGCAGTCCCCAAGAGCAGACCCCTTCCATGTAGAATAAAACAGCTTTTATAAGGTAACTGATATGAGTCTTCATTTCATGTAATTGTTAATTATTTTATGCATATGTTTCAAATGTACTAGTAATTTATTTTGGAGTAAAACTTTTTTAATGATGAAACAATTCTGAGTGCATCTTTAAATTAATAACTTTAATAAAAGAAAACATGGATTTCTCTGGAATGCAAAAAAAGTCAATTCAGTGTATTACAGCTGTGCTAGGCTTGTAGTACTTTAATAGCAGTTCATTAAGGCAATACTTTCATGTATAAACTGTGCCAGAGGTGTCTTAACCCAATCAGATGTAGGTGTCACTGATCGCTGTGCAGCATTTAGCCATGTATGTACAAGGGAGCCAACCCAAAAAGTATTGCTTTATAACTATTACTTGAATTTTCACAAATGAATGCCAAAGTCAAAAACAAATAGGAAACAGTTAACTCGTATCATACAGTAGCTTCTAACAGTGCAGCCATGATTTTGAAGTTTCAGTGATAGTAAGCGATGATAAGAAAGCAATGGTAACAACTACTACAAAGGTCATTTGCCAATCTTAGACTCCGTTTAGACATAGCAGTTTTTGAATCAATACACTCTCCTAACTTTTGCCTGATTGGTGTTTCTTCAACTTTAAAGACAACATTAGGATGCTGATGCATAAAATAGGAAGTTTCTTTGGATAGTGTCTTATTATAATGTTGGATGTTTTAGTCACAGTAAGCAAAGTACGTACATATTTTAATATGCTACATTTATATTGACATTGTTATTATACTGTCGTTATGATTATTGTTGACATTACTGTATGGGAAATTTTACCCAATAAGAAGCTGTATCTCTGCACTGATATCTTATTAAAGCATATCAATCTTCATTCCATGTCTGGTTTCTTTGTATTTATTCATGTTAGATATAATGTTTGTGCTCATCTTTGTACAAATACACACTTGCATGAAAGAACTATGGCTGTACTATGGAATAGTGATGTTATTGGATAATAATACCATGGTACTGAATGGCCATATTACCATATTTGAATTATGTTACCAATTACCATTTACATCTACAATGGAATTGTCATGGTACATCAAGGCAGTGGCATTACAAATTCCTCCCCCTCTACACTGTCCCCAAATAGTGTCTCTGCTGCAAAGTACTTTGCGTTGCCATTGTGAATATCCAGAAAACCATGCCAGTACCATAAAACCCTTTTTGAAATTTTTGGTGAATTAAAATTTTGCAAATAAAGCAATAAACCATAATACATTATTTAATAATAATCGCAATAGTAATAATCACAAATGTTCAGTCATGACAACTTGAAATACATTTAAGGTGTTAAAATGGATTTAACCAATTGGTAGGTTTGGTCTTGGTGGACTAGATCTGCTTACGCTGCTGCTGCAATGCAAATACAAAGACTTGCCACTCCTAGAACATGCACAGCTGATGCTGCACAATTTAACATAGAGTACGTAAGACATGCTGCATCAACATGTAGGATATGCTGCTGCAGCAAAATTAGACATACAGTACATACAATCCTTTTGAAGCAGATCTAGAGAGTTGATGCTTGGGAGGAGGAGGGTTTCAGACAGAAAATTCTTATAGCAAGCTGCAGTAAATCTGGCATACCTGCACACAATTAAAAAAATTGCAAAGGCAATATAAATGTTAGACAAAGAGATCATACAGAAGATCTCTGACTAACAGATTGCGTAAAAGGATTTACCATCTTGCACCACAGTATGCGAGCTGATTGGCTAACAGATAACATGTTCAAATGACCCATCAGCTTGAGCCATGTAGAGTTTCGTGACTGAACTTATAATCATGTCATTAGTCAAACTGTAGACCAGCGGTCACCAATTAGTGGAGCGGGTCCTGACCTCAGATTGGTTCCATCCGGACCACAAGACATCATGACAAAAGTTGCCCCATCTCACCGTTTCTACACTTTAGGGTAGCAGTGCGACAAAACAAACAACGGAGCTGTGTACACCACAAGCACTCTGGGGCATAGATAGCACAGATCTTTCAACACTATATCCTTGAATATTTTTCTGAACACGCTTCATTTATGCCCTATCACGCTTCGAAAATATTGCTTCCCTCCCCTGGCCCGCAACATGAGGGACTGCATAGTAGAGCTGCAGACGCAGACACGGTTATTTTAACAACAGTAGACCGTTACAGAAAAAACCAGTGAGCAGCAATACAGACGATACCATCATCTTTTGCTAAAATACACTACAGAAAACGAAAATGAAGCAAAGTGAATCAATCTTAATTTGTCTGGTATGACTCAGAGAGTTCAGCTAAGCAAGGTTTGTGAAAGAACAAGTTATCGTGGCTCCAGAGAAATTAGCTTTATTAATCAACAAGTTTTCAGTCTATTGATAATAAACACAAAGATTTTTGTTTAAATGAGTGGCAAAAAAGACAACCAAACTTGGAACCAAAATGAAAAACATTTCCATTGCCTATTTGATAGTCAGCCCTTTATATTTAACTATAGAAAACAGTATTTTTAAACTGCACTATTTAGATGTACATTGTTTGTTTGTCTTTGGTAGATTTGCATTTTATCTCAGAGGTTACACCTGAACCCCTATACAGTATCTTTCCTCATGTTACAAGGCCTCCTATGCCCCCATGGGTACCTGAATGTAAAATATGTAATGTGTATATATATATATTTTGCTCTTATGGAAAGACATTGACATTACTATTAGAATTAAAGAAAAATGTTCAGAACTTCTTAAATTTCTTCAAAGTGTTCTCATTAAAAAAAACCTCCACGTGCATCATTGATAGCTCTCAGATCCTTGGCATTCTATCTGTCAGTTTGTCCAGATACTCAGGTGACATTTCACCCTACACTTCATGTAGCACTTGCCAGAGATGTGGCGGGCACTTCTCATGCACCTTACAGTCTAGCTGATCCCACAAAAGCTCAATGTGCTTAAGATCCATAACACTCTTTTCCAATTATCTGTTGTCCAATGTCTGTATTTCTAACATTTTCTTTTTGTTTTTCTGTTTCAAAAGTGGCTTTTTCTTTCTTATAATAAATACATTTGCATTTCTTACACATATTGTCAGAATGGTTATTAAACGTCTAGATTACTGTTGTAACCTCCATTCACTGATGGAGAGAACAAGACGTTGTGTCGAATGAAGCGACACTAGGGGACTTTCTTGAAGGCCTCGGTTACCTCTCAACTTGAGAAAAGGCCAATGAGAATTTGGCAGACAGAATTTGCATGTCCCTCCCCTGGACATACGGTATAAAAGGAGGGAATCGTGCATCGCTTCATTCAGGTTTTGCACTGAGGAGCCGAGAATAAGGTTCAGCCATTACAGTGACTCGGTTCAGTGTCGTGGCCATGGGGACACAACATCTTGTGCCCTCCATCAGGGAACGAAGGTTACAACAGTAATTTAGACGTTCCCCGTCTTTCGCTCACTTCGGCATTGAGTCGAATGAAGCGACACTAGGGGTCCTTATTGAATCACGCCATGTACTGAACCGTGTACGTGAGCTGCTGATGCAGGTGTGGGCAGGCAGTGTCTGCACGTCAGACTGCACGTACCCTTCCCCAACGCCCCATAAAAATCATCATAAACATTTCAGGTTCCCTGCATCCCGGCCCAGCCGTGCCAAGCATGGGAGCAGGCCGTGTCAGCCGCGCCTTTTCTCCCTGGGGCCCCGCGGAGACCACCACCTGCCCAGGCTGGTAGGCCACTTAGATCTTCCGCATCCCATCCAGGGGCCAGACGTGGAGGTTCCAGAGGTCTGAGCACAGAAGCTAGAGGGTGCCCCGTCCCTGAGAAAGAAGGTCCTTCCTTAGGGGAATTCGCCAGGGAGGTGCTATTGCGAGGAGCGTGAGATCCGAGAACCAGGTCTATGTGAGCCAATAGGGGGCCACTAGAATGACTTGTTCCTTGTCCTCACTGACCTTGCACAGCACCCATGCAAGTAGGCTCACTGGGGGAAATGCATACATGTGCAGCCCCCGGAGGCAGCTGTGTGCCTGCGCATCTATCCCGAGGGGAACCTCCACTAGGGAGTACCAGTGCGGGCAGTGGGAGGTCTCTTGGGAAGCGAACAGGTCTACCTGTGCTTTGCCAAACCACTCCCAAATCAGATGGACTGCCTGGGGGTGGAGCCTCCACCCTCCGCTGAGCATGACCTGTCGTGACAGCGTGTCCGCTGCCATGTTGAGGTTGCCCGGGATATGAGTGGCGCACAACAATATAAGTCGCTGCTGGCTCCAAAGGAGGAGATGGTGGGCAAGATGCGACATGTGACGAGAACACACACCGCCTTGCATATTTATGTACGTTATTATGGTGGTGCTGTCTGAGCAAATCAAGATGAGCTTGCCTTGAAGTAGTGGGAGAAACCTCTGCAGGGCAAGGATTACAGCCAGCAACTCTATGCAGTTGATGTGCCAACCCAGCCAGGGCCCCGTCCAGGAGCCGGCAGCTGCATGCCCATTGCACACGGTGTTCCAACCCCATTTTCAGGCAACTGTGGTGACCAGGACGCATCGGGACACCTGCTGTAGGGGGACACCTGTCTGCAGAAAACAGAGGTCTGTCCAAGTCTGGCGGCAGGCAGGGGTGATGAATACACTGTATATGCCATGGTGCCATGTCCATCTCTGGATTCAAGTCTGAAGCCAGTGCTGAAGCGGTCTCATATGCATCAACCCCAGTGGTGCGACCGCTGCGGATGATGCCATATTCCCAGGAGCCTCTGGAATTGTTTTAGAGGAACTGCTGTGCCTGGTGTTGGTGAGACGCACTGTCATTGAGACATTGATTCTAACTCCATGCCAAGAAAAGAGATGCTCTGAACAGGGGCGAGCTTGCTCTTTTCCTAGTTGACCTGGAGCCCTAGACGGCTGAGGTGCCAGAGCACCTGGTCCCTGTGGGCGCACAATGACTCTCGAGAGTGTGCTAGGATAAGCCAGTCATCGAGGTAATTGAGTATGCGGATGCCCACTTCCCTTAGCAGGGCAAGGGCTGCCTCTTCACCTTCATGAAGATGCGAGGGGACATGACATGCCGAAGGGGAGGACCTTATACTGGTAAGCCTGGCTGTTGAAAGTGAACCATAGGAAGGGTTGGTGTTGAGGCAAGAAAGAGTCTTTGAAGTACAAGTCCTACACCAATCTTGATGTTGGACGCAAGTTAGAATGTGTCTTTGCGTGAGCATTTTGAAAGGGAGTTTGTGCAAGGCCCGGTTGAAAACTTCCAAGATCGGTTGTTTGCTGCCACCTTTCTTGGGTACGATGAAGTAAGGGCCATAGAAACCCTTCTCCATCTCGGCTGGAGGGACAGGCTCTATCGCATCTTTAAGTAAAAGGGTTGTGATGTAGGGAGTTGGCGTCTTCGACATGCACCGAGGTAAAGGCAAAAGGGAGCGGGGCCCTGGCGAACTGAATCACGTAGCAGAGTCGGATGGTCCTGGCCAACCAGTGCGATGGGTTGGGAAGTGAAAGCCATGCGTCCAAGCTCCGTGAGAGAGGCACTAAGGGGACGATCGCTTTTGATGTACCTGGCGAGGCTTCGCAGCGGGGCGGAGCAGGTAGTGTCGCGTCCGGAGGCAAAAGCGTGTCCCGAGGCTTTGGTGCTGAGAGAAGACTCAAAGCACTTACCTTGCTCCGCACACCCGGGATGTGGCCATCGACTGCCCATGTGTCCACGCTGTAACCTTCGTGGCCCAGAAGCCGAGGTCGGTCACGGAGTACAGTTCCTGCAACACGTTGGGGTCAGGACTATCCAAGTGCAAATCTTTGAGTGCCTTGGCCTGGTGAACCTGCAGTAGGGCCATGGCATGCAGGGCGGAGGCAGCCTGTCCGGTGGTGCTGTAGGTTTTAGCGGTCAGTGACAACGTCATTCTACAGCCCTTGGAGGGGAGCACCGGGCGATCCAGCCAGGTAGCAGCGTTTTCAGGACATAGGTGGATCGCAATCATTCTGTTGCTGTCACTTCGCGTGAGTGGGTGAAAGGTGCCCTCCACGACCTCGTCAGCTCAACATGCACTTCCAGGAAGAAAGGGACCGAGGGGTGTGGCTGTGAGCGGCGCCCGCACCCAAGGAACTAATCATCTAGTTGTGAGGGCTGCGGGGAGGATGGAGAATTCCAGTCCAACCCCACACTGACAGTGGCCCGGGAAAGCATCTCGACCATCTGGGCATCAGTCACAGACTGGGCGTGATGACCTGAAGGTGGCAGTCCAATCAAGTCTTCCTCGTCAGATGCCAGAACGCGCTCCAATGAAGTGGCGAATTTGTCATCCAGCTCGGGGGGCTTGAGGAAGTAAACAAACTGGACGTGAGGCGAGCTGCTCTCACCTTGAGCCCTGACGGAAGTCAACGAGTGTGCCGAAACCGAGCCCGCTGCCATCCCCAAATTGTCTCCATCGCCAGCCAGTTCGTCCTCAAACCGTGGAAAGAATGAGTGACACAGGGGGCAGCTGGAGTGGCGTTCCTCTTTAAGAAGGAAAGCCACGACCGCAACGTTGCCATGGTTAAGTTCTCGCAGTGAGAACATGAACCATCCACAAATGCAGCCTCAGAGTGATCGCAGCCCAGACACATGAGGCAGCGCCTATGACCGTCAGGAGCTTATTGAAATCGACTGCATCCAGGAACTACACGGGGCGGAAGGGTATCTTTACAAAGGGATGATCAATGCCAGCTGTGTGTTTGCTCTTTTAGAGAAATAAACTCTTTTAAGAAAAATACTCTCTTTTAAGAAGCACTGTCAATGCGCCCAGGGGCAAAGCTGCACTGCTGTGCAGAGAAGGAGAAAGACGCTGATATAAGCCATAGATCCAACAGCAGATGCTCCACAGAGGTGAGTGGAACAGTTGAGTGGGTGGAACAGCAGATGCACGGTTCCCTCCTTTTACACCCGTATGTCCAGAGGAGAGACATGCAAATTCTGTCAGCCAAATTCTCATTGGCCTTTTCTCAAGTTCAGAGGTAACCGAGGCCTTCAAGAAAGTCCCCTAGTGTCGCTTCATTCGGCACAACGTCGAAGTGAGTGACAGACGGGGAACAAGTTATTATTGTCAGGACTTTTGGTTGGGTGAAATGGCGAGACCGGACCTCTTGAAACTTTAATTGAATACCCCTGCTGTAGACTATTTATAGTTAGTAGGCAAAAGTTGGTTGGCAGGATTGGGCAATGTTGGACACTTCATCCTCTTAATTGTGGTGACTTAACCTACGTAGCAAAACAATTGTAATTAATGGTGAATGTGGCAACTAACAAAAACGTCTATGAAGACAGAACCTTACAAATGTAAGTTGAATTATTTACCATCACCCCACTCTGGATGAATATGTACATTATTTGAGATATAAGTGTTAAACAGAGTTTTGCAACACGTAAAACTAGTGGACACAAATCACATGCATTTGAAACATCACTTCTATCAGCTGAAAAACCAGGGGTTTGAACTATTCACTTCATAAAGTGCTTTTCATAACTCTAAAAATATCTTTCACTTGTTGTTTACACTCAACTATAAGCCAACTACAACATGTATAATTGTGTTAATCAGGTAAAAACCTGTATAAATACTCTTAACTAAATGTAATGAATCTGCAGCTGAGCTATTATAAAAACAAATAATATATCAATCACCAATCACAATTAAAATGTATGCATTTGCAATGTTTAAGTTGCAATATGTTATTTCTGTCCTCTCAATGATATGTAGCTTGTAACTGGTTTAATTTGTTAAATAATAATAGGCAGGACACGACTCTCTCCTCAGGACAGTCACAACATCGTGACTAATTGAAAATGTCAGGTGCATTTATGCCATCATTTTTATATCACCAGACCTTGAATTTGAAAAAGCCTCCGAATTCATGATCTTGAAAAATTACTGGGTAGAATTTGATGTTATCGAAATGTTTTGCTGTTAATTTAAAATATTTGAAAATATTTTGTGAATTCATCTAAAAAATTCAGGAAGTTTTTATTATTCAAGTGGTGGATTTCAGGTCGTGAAATTCAGGTCTCAATATTTAGATTGTTGAATATGGGTTGAGAAATTACAATGCAAGAAAGAGCAAACTAGTGTTGATCCATCTCTCACTTGGACAATCACAAAGAGAGGGAAAACACAAAAAGGTGTTCTTTAGTGATACTTATTATAATGTTTTCTTTAATGTGTTTAGAAGAAAAGATCATCTTAATCAGTAAATTGGATCCTTCACCTATAAAAGAAAGTTTCATCAAGAACCCAATTTCATAATCAAATGGGCAAAGGACATTTACCAGTGGAATTGAATAATCAAACATCTTTTTAACTGCAAGTCTGAAATAATAATAATAATAATAATAATAATAATAATTTGTAGTCGAGAAATAGTAAATAAGAAATCTATCAATAAAAAGATAGATTTCTATACATCTGTTAAATGGTTGTGTATATACACAGTATATACACTCACCTAAAGGATTATTAGGAACACCTGTTCAATTTCTCATTAATGCAATTATCTAATCAACCAATCACATGGCAGTTGCTTCAATGCATTTAGGGGTGTGGTCCTGGTCAAGACAATCTCCTGAACTCCAAACTGAATGTCAGAATGGGAAAGAAAGGTGATTTAAGCAATTTTGAGCGTGGCATGATTGTTGGTGCCAGATGGGCCGGTCTGAGTATTTAACAATCTGCTCAGTTACTGGGATTTTCACGCACAACCATTTCTAGGGTTTACAAAGAATGGTGTGAAAAGGGAAAAACATCCAGTATGCGGCAGTCCTGTGGGCGAAAATGCCTTGTTGATGCTAGAGGTCAGAGGAGAATGGGCCGACTGATTCAAGCTGATAGAAGAGCAACTTTGACTGAAATAACCACTCGTTACAACCGAGGTATGCAGCAAAGCATTTGTGAAGCCACAACCTTGAGGCGGATGGGCTACAACAGCAGAAGACCCAACCGGGTACCACTCATCTCCACTACAAATAGGAAAAAGAGGCTACAATTTGCAAGAGCTCACCAAAATTGGACAGTTGAAGACTGGAAAAATGTTGCCTGGTCTGATGAGTCTCGATTTCTGTTGAGACATTCAGATGGTAGAGTCAAAATTTGGCGTAAACAGAATGAGAACATGGATCCATCATGCCTTGTTACCACTGTGCAGGCTGGTGGTGGTGGTGTAATGGTGTGGGGGATGTTTTCTTGGCACACTTTAGGCCCCTTAGTGCCAATTGGGCATCGTTTAAATGCCACGGCCTACCTGAGCATTGTTTCTGACCATGTCCCTCCTTTTATGGCCACCATGTACCCATCCTCTGATGGCTACTTCCAGCAGGATGATGCACCATCTCACAAAGCTCGAATCATTTCAAATTGGTTTCTTGAACATGACAATGAGTTCACTGTACTAAAATGGCCCCCACAGTCACCAGATCTCAACCCAATAGAGCATCTTTGGGATGTGGTGGAACGGGAGCTTCGTGCCCTGGATGTGCATCCCACAAATCTCCATCAACTGCAAGATGCTATCCTATCAATATGAGCCAACATTTCTAAAGAATGGTTTCAGCACCTTGTTGAATCAATGCCACGTAGAATTAAGGCAGTTCTGAAGGCGAAAGGGGGTCAAACACAGTATTAGTATGGTGTTCCTAATAATCCTTTAGGTGAGTGTGTATATATATATATATATATATATATATATATATATATATATATAAATAAATTAATAAAGAAACAAAAGAGTGTGTTTAATCATTACATCCAAGGTAATATGAATCGGGCATATAGCTACCTCTCGTTGTTACTGTAAATAAGTTCAATAATACAGACCTATGACTGACTTACAGTCACCTTTACCCATTTTATAAGTGTATTTAATTTTCTCACGCACAGCCAGGGCGGCTGTGGTTCAGGTGGTAGAGCAGTTTGGCCAATAATCACAGGGTTGGCAGTTTGATTCCTGGCCCACATGACCCCACATGCCGAGGTGTCCTTGGGGAAGACACTGAACCCCAAGTTGCTCCCAATAGCAGGCTAGCACCTTGCATGGCAGCTCTGCCGTCATTGGTGTGTGAATGTGTGTGTGAATGAGTTACAGTGTAAACATTTGAAAACTGCTAAGGTAAAAAAGTGCTTTATAAGTGCAGACCATTAACATTTGTACTAGTGCTGAATAAAAATATAGTGAACTTCGAATGTACAACAAACATTCTGTTCCCAATTGTTTACATTACCAGTCTGGATTGCTTGAGTTAGCATGCCATC
The DNA here is from genome assembly GCA_032164185.1 of Moxostoma hubbsi. NCBI lineage: Eukaryota > Metazoa > Chordata > Actinopteri > Cypriniformes > Catostomidae > Moxostoma > Moxostoma hubbsi. Next base: position 31,560,035 of record JAVLUX010000034.1, on the reverse strand, counting down.
TTGCTTTTTAATAATTTTATCAAAATGCTGAATAGTCTAACCATATATGTATTACATATGTAGACTACTGATGATTTGTCAATGTCTTATTTATTATGTTTATTTTCAGGCAGACCACGTTACCTTCATGATAATACAAATCTGGGCTCCATATACTTTAGAGCAGTTTTCTGTAATATGTGCATTTGCATTGTACCCCTTACTAAAATTAGACAGCAGTATTCCATTATATTTTCTTTTGTCTTGCATGTAATACATGCGTGAAAGATCAAAATAAAAAAGTGATCATTATGCATGTCATTTAACATGAAATGAGCGTGGATGCTGCAGTGAATGGTGTGAAGCCTCCACGCGCGCTGTCTCAACGTGTCAATAAGCCACGTGATAAGATGCGCGGGTTGACGGTCTCAGACACAGAGGCAACTGGGATTCATCCTCTGCCACCCGGATTGAGGCAAATCACCACGCAACCACGAGAACTTAAAAGCACATTGGGAATTGGGCATTCCAAATTGGGAGAAGGGGGGGGGGGGGTAGCTTACAGTATATTACTCATGTTGGTCAATAAACAACACATAAGATTGTGAAGCACAGACTTTATTCACACCGGCAGACTACAATGTAAACATTAGTCATAAACACTGCCTCGGTTGCCGGATGAACTTCATGAGTTAAAAGAGCTCTTACATTCATACAGACGTGATCTTCACAGATATTTTGTAATTAATCAGACCACAAAACAACACAGAAACATTTGAAACTTCTGAATGAGAGATGTTAATGGTGATGTACCGCTGAGATTGCCCGGTGTCATGGATCAACTGGGGATCATGGAATCTAGGCATGTACCCATGCACATGAATCATTTTAATTGCCGTTTCAGCAGATTTGTTCAATGTGAATTGCCAAGTAGCAAAGAAAAGACGTTTTTCACATTATTATAAATATAGGCTATATATAGCCTATTAACTGCTATATATGTATAGTATACTGTATATATTCATTCATTCATTTAAAATTACTTTTTTAACTGTTTCCATCGCTTTGCGATTGTCCATGAGAGAGATGCTCTTCCTGGCATTCCCGGATATCATCCTCTAATTTCTCAACCCGTAGGCCTATTCAACAACCTAAATATTGAGACCTGAATTTCATGAACTGAAATACACCACTTGAATAAAAACAACCTGATTTTCTTATTTTTTCAAATATTAACTCAAACGTTTTCGATAACATCAAATTACACCCAGTCTTTTTTCAAGATCATGAATTCGGTGGCTTTTCAAAGTTCTGGTAATATAAAAATGACACCATTCACATTCTACTAATCTGCTGAATGAATGGATTGACTTGAGAAACCGTGTAATTCCTTGACTCTCAAACGCAGGGGAACTGGCTTGGCTTGGCTTCCACTAAATGTCATCTTAAGCTATTTCAGCAGCAAGCCCATGCCATTTTGCCAATAGACCAATCCCATAGGCATTATTCACAGCAGTGCCATCTTTGATTTTTGACGTGAATGACAATGAGGCTGTTGTCATTGACATAAAGTTGATTAAAGTGTTTTTCGATTGTTCTTTTGATGGAATATTGAGATAATAAGTAATTCTGTAGTAATTTCAGACAAAAAAAACTCCTGACAACATTAGTTGAGAAAATTAGATTGCTTTTTACTGTGCATGTCATTAAAGAGACAGTCATAGCCTTGTTTTCATTAAAAAAATCTAAGATGACACTACTGTGAATAAGATCTATTTATTAGAAACATTACAGCGCAATGTTGTGTTAAATTTGACAGATTAGACAGCTAGAGCTAGCCAGCTCTTCTAAATATCCCGGCTAAAAGTTGAAACACTGTAGAATAAATATAGCCTTCTGATTTAAAACTAACTAGGTTTGGTAACACTATTGCTAGTAAAAATGCTAGTTATAATCAATGATTAAACGAAAGTATGACATAAAGCCATCCTAAATACAGAAATATTCTTAGCTATACTATTATTATAATGCTAATAACATACCTGTAATAAAAAGTTTGCTGCTAAGCTGTAAGTTGAAAATGATCTCCTCAGTCCAGTAAACTGTTGACGGATTTGGTTAAAAATTAAGCCCTCAGATTTTGCCATTGCAATTTTGACAGCCAACAGCACAGCACAACATTTCATTTAACTTAACCAGACAATTTAAAGGTAACAGCTTACTTTTCTAGGACTGTTGGGTCAGCTAAGTTTAATGTTCGTACTGGTCTTTTTGCCACCACTTCCGACTGTGACGGAGGTGGTGGCATTGCCAAAGTATTGGTCTATATACAGACATGCTTATTAATAGAACTTTCTTTAAAGCTATAAAACTCCCACCCATTTCAATCAAATGAAGATTCTTTGATTCCATACAGCATGACATAGACTTTGCAAAAGTCACAGTAAGAGCTCTGATTAGCCAAGTGGTAAAAAAAGGTAAAGATTTGTCTTTTATTCAATGTCAATAATAACCCTGTCAACCTGGTCTCATGAAAATTACATGATTTTTGCAAAGTTGTTTTTGTTGTTCAGTACACGTACAGTTCCAAAGTGGAATGTCCATCATGTGGCGCAAAACATTTTGTGAGTTAAATGTTCTCCCAAAGTGATGAGGTTGTAAAGGTTAAGGCTCTATCAAATTCTTTTATTCGTGATTTGTGTGAAAGGGAATAAAAGTTGTTGTTTTATCTCCTCTAATGTTCATTTCAGCAGGAAACTGCTGTGATATGTACAACGAGGCATATCAAAATTATTTTGCATGATTTAGGTATAGTAATATGTTTCTATGTGACCTGCTGAAAAAGATTATTATATTATTAAAGCTGGTCTTGCTGGTGTTTAAATGGTTTAGCTGTTTAGAATATGAAGCACATCCCTTCCTTGCTCTCTGTCTTCTACATATGGACAGAAATGGAGGTTGCCTCACTTTGCACATGTATCATGTTTGAGATGTCATATTAGCAAACAAAAAATGTTGGAGAAATAAACCAACCTAAAACACCTATTATGGTCAACCTTTAACGGTACTTCACAGTACACAGCCTGGCAGAGTGGGCTCTGGCCTGGTTGATCGTGGCTGCGACCGTGGGTGGTAGACCAGCTAGATCTTCCGCGTCCCGTCCAGGGGCCAGACGTGGAGGTTCCAGAGGTCTGGGTGCAGATGCCAAAGCGTGCATCGTCCCTGAGAAAGAAGATCCTTCCTCAGGGGAATTCGCCAGGGAGGGGCTGTGGCGAGGAATACACGGCCCGGGTGGGCCAATAAGGAGCCACAAGGGTGACTTGTTCCTCGTCCTCCCTGACCTTGCACAGCACCTGTGCAAGAAGGCTCACTGGGGGAAATGTTGCAGCCCCGCAGGTCAGCTGTGTGCCAGTGCGTCTGCCCTGAGGGGAGCCTCTGTTTTGGCATACCAGAGCGGGCAGTGGGAGGTCTCTTGGGAGGCAAACAGGTCTACCTGGGCCTTGCCGAACCGTTCCCAAATCAGCTGGACTGGCTGGGGGTGAAGCCTCCACTCTCCGCGGGGCAAGCATTGTCGTGACAGCGCGTCTGCTATCACATTGAGGTTGCCGGGGATGTGAGTGGTGCGCAGCGACTGCCCGTAGAAAACAGAGGTCTGTCCAGGGATTGAGTGTTTGGCGGCAGGCGGGGGTGATCGTCAGACGGTGCATGCCGCGGCACAATGCTCGTCTCGGGACTCGAGTCTGAAGCCAGTGCTGAAGCGGTCTCATATGCATCAACCCCAGCGGTGTGTCCGCCGAGGAGGATGCCATATGCCCCAGGAGCCTCTGGGAAAGTTTTAAGGGGACCGTTGTGCCCGGCCTGAAAGCGGTGAGGCACCTCAACACTGACTGCGCTCGCTTGTTGAGGAGATGTGCTAACATTGAGACTGAGTCAAACTCAATGCTGAGAAAAGAGATGCTTCATAGATGTTTCATAGCCACAGGAGGACGCCCTCAGCGAGCAGACGGGGCATGGGGCATGGCCCATGGCGGCAGGCTTGCGGCGGGGCTGTCTGCTTCACCGCTGAGGACTGCTGGGCTGCTGAGGACTGCTGGGCAGAGTCGTCAATGGTGGCGCCGAATGGACAGAGCTGGGAGAGGGGGGTGTGGGAGAAGGTGTGCCTTGTCTACCTCCCGCATTTCGACCAGGTCCAGTCCATAGATGCGTTTCTGGACCACAAGGGTGGCCATCACCTGTTCGAGTGCCGGCGCTTCTGACCTCCATGGCCGGGGGCGCGTTTGGTCATCCAGCGCAGTTCCTGCAGCACATCGAGAACAGGACTACCCAAGTGCAAGTTTTGAAGTGCCTTGGCCTGGCGTTGGTTGCAGGAAGGGCCGTGGCATGCAGGGCGGAAGCGGTCTGGGACCGTTCCACAGCGAGGATTGTGAGAGCGGAGGAGCGGAGGAGCGAAGAAGCCGCGGCTTTGCTCAACTCGTCATGCACATCCAAGAAGAAAGGAACCGGGGGGGGCGCGGCTGTGAGCAGCGCACATGCCCGCAGGACCGATCAAGTAGCCCGGGAAAGCATAGCGGACCTCCGTGCGTCAGGCTCAGGCTGGGCGAGCAGACCCAAAGGTGGCGGCCCAGGCGAGTCATCAGCATCAGACGCCGCATCCCGAGCTCAGACGTAAGCAAGCAAGCGTGCCGGGGAGGCGGGTGGTTCGAGGGGGTTTACCCTGCGAACAGAGCCCGTTATTGTCCCCAAATCGCCTTCATCGCCCGCTGCGCCTGCGTCAATCCCGTAGGAAGGAGGCGAGGCGTGGGGGCAGCTGAAGTGGCTTTCTCTAATGACAAAAGAAAGCCGCGACCGCAATGTTGCCATAGCTATGTTCTCGCACTGAGAACATGAACCATTCATAAAACGCTGCCTGCGTGTGATCGCAGCCCAGGCACGCGAGGCAGCTTTTATGACCGTGAGAGGTGGGGATCACCGCATCCAGAAACTACACAGGGGCGGAAATGACATCTTTATAAAGACGCGTCCTGAAAAGGATGTTCAACGTCGCCGTGTAATGCTCTGTCAGAGAAATAGACTCTTTTACAGAGAAAATCACTCTTTCAATTCTCTGCGCTGTCGAAGCGCCCAGTGGCAAACTGCACTGCCGTGCAGAGAAGGAGAAAGTCGCTGAAGTGCGCCGTAGATCCAACAGCAAACAGAGCGTCAGAGGAACAGAAGCAGGAATCTGGTGTGTGACTCGCAGCTGGCTACATACACGACCATGGGCTCCGAAGAAAATTTCTGAATGAACGTGCGTATTTCCCTCGCCTTTTTACCCGTATGTCCGGGGGCGGGGTATGCAAATACTGTTCGCCTACTCTCATTGGCCTTTTTTCATAGATCAGAGGCATATTCATCGCTCAAGAGAGACCCCTATTGTCGCTTCTTCGACACAACGTGTAAGACTGACCTATGTTTAGTTGTTTTAGGTCATTTAAGTTTTTTGGACATTAGTCAAGTCATATTTTGTGAAGAGCAGCTTTAATCTGGGCACTGACTTTCATTAAGCGACAAACACACTTATGAGAATGAACCCATCCTTTTTAATCCTTATTTATTCTGGAAGTAATCACAGGCAGAAAAGAAGCAAAATACATTGTGGGAGAAATTATAGAAAATAAGCAAATCAGTTTAGATATGAGTAAGGCATTTTTTTTTTTATCAGATGACTATCTTGGCAATGCCACTACTGTTTAGATTCCAAACATCACCCTCCTCGGGGCAAAAGCATGAGTCTCAGCCAAAACAATCCCCTCCTCAAGTCTTTGTGTGCCTCTTCCTTCCCATGGACAGAAGACCAGACTCCTTACGAAAGCCAGACTTCCACTCTTTCCCCAACTACAAAGATTTCATTTTTGGATCAGTTGATTCAGAGATTTCTGATCCTTATAGTGAGCAAGAAAACAAAGTGCATGGAAATGGGAGGGAAAGCCAATTCAGACCATGGGGCTTCCTCTATCATTAACCCTTAAATGCATGGGAATTTCACCAAACTCTCTTACATATTCAAGTCTTTAGAGACCCAGCACATATATCTATCTGAAATGGATATACAAAATGCCCAGATAGTGTAAAATTTTTCAAAATATTTCAAGACAATTTTTTATATATTTATATATTTTATTTTTCATATATGAAAAGATAATGCAACAAATCAGGACAAATCTACACATATTTAGCTACACATAACAATCAAATAGATATAAGTTACATATAATGTAGGCATAGGTTACACATAAGTATTTTCTCAGGCACTTATTGAGTCTGAATAGATGGAGAGCTTACATAATGTGTGTAGTAGACGCAAATGACAATAGTCATATCTTACTGTTCATGTGTTGTACTTGCTATAGTTATTTCATCAAATAGCAATGTTTGGTGCAGCAGTCATTATGAGGATTCTCCACAGACATAATGATTTTTATACTGTATAACTATATATTCTATCCCCTAAACCTAACCCTCACAAACAACTTTCTGCATTTTTACATTTTCCAAAAAATATTGTTTAGTATGTTTTTTAAGTGATTTGAATTATGGGGACACTAGAAATGTCCTTATAAACCACATGTATAGCATAATACCCTTATAATTACCAGTTTAATTTTTTTTCCTTGTAAACCACCCAAATCCACCCACACACACATATATTTTTTTAACACTCAACAATGCGTTTAGTTCACCCAGAAATGTAAATTGTCATTATTTACATTAGAGACATTTTGAAGAACTTTTTTGATTAAATGGGAACTGTGGCTTTCATTTTCAAACATTCTGCCCAGCATCTCCTTTTCCATGGATGAATTTAAGTCATACAGGTTTGGAACAACATGAGGGTGAGTAAATGATGACAGAACTTTCAATTACTAATCTTGGTTGATATTAATTTCTACATATACTGAACTATTTTTAACATTAAAAGTTGTATATGTTAACATTAGCCAATGCATTATGAAACACTGTTACATTTAAAATGTAGCATTCATTTAGATAAAACTTTTTTTTATTTTTTGTTCATTAAATATTGCATTAACTAATGTTAACATATAAAACCTTTTTGTAAAGTGTTTCTACTCAATTCATCTTTACTGTAAAGTCATCATATACAGTATATCATCATTGCTTTGTTTTACTAGAGTAACTATGCAATACTCTAAAGGGAACATTTAGAATAATCAGAACTGACTCATATTTCAACAGACTTGTCAGACTCATTTTGTGAACTCAACAATTCAACCTCTCCTCATGACAGTGCTTTTGCTAAGCTGTCTATCTTGTTTAATTGGACCATTTCACATAGAGCAGCTGATGGCAGGGAGAAAGCTGTGTTTGCCAGAATGTTGGGACAATCCTAATTAGCATAAGCAAAACCCTGAAATCCCTGTGCTTATTTGTAATTCTGTATAATTAATTTTTATAGACTGTAGCTGTACCACATTCCACTTGTCCTTACCATCCGCCCTGTTCTATGAACATTCAGCACATACTGTCAAATGACTATGAATGTAGAAGATAAAAAATTGCAGCAAACTTTAACAGTTCTTGTGCAAGCTCTTGAACAGGTAAAGCTGTCTGTTAAATGGCAAATGAGTTTGTGCAATGCTTGCACGATGCAAGAGAACAAAAAAACAAAACAAAACTAAACAAAACAGAAGGGAATGATCATAAAACAACCAGATGTTTTGTAGACAGTAGATGGTCCCCAGATTACTTTATGATAAAGCACAATTTCATGCACCATGGTTACCATACACTAATTTTGGAGAAGTCCTCCTTGCATCTTTTAGGTCAAGGTTCATGAGGACCGTAGCAAGGCATTCTGGGCCCCCTGACTATATATTGGTCAGGGTCCCTTTCCTATTTAAAAATTTAAGTTTATAATATGTTGTGGGGCCCCCCTGGACCTGTGGGCCCCTAGAATACCACCTTTCAGCCCACAAGCTATTGTCCTGAATGTCTTCATTGCATTTTACAGGTCAAAGGTCACTCATATTACCTGTGAATGTCAGAGGGTCAAGGTTTGTCTTGTTAGCTTTGCCATCTATCCACTACTGGTAGATGATGTAAAATATAACAAATATTTTTTTTTGCATGCAATATATAAATAGCTAAAATTATTATAGAACATCAGATGTCTGCAATGATGCTTTCGAAAGCTGCTATTCAAACTGTTCCTCAAAAAGTGTTACTTAAAGAAAATAACTGACCAATTTCAGAATTGTTTTAGATGTATTTATAGACAATATTAAAAAGCTAATACAAATGTTTACAGTAGATTGTGTCTGTATTTTATTGTTAAATGATTAAAATGCACCAACAGTGATATGAATGTGATTTACAGACAGACAGATAGATAGATAGATAGATAGATAGATAGATAGATAGATAGATAGATAGATAGATAGATAGATGAGTCATTGCCGCATTACAGATTACATTTTAGGCGAAACTGTGAGTCCCATGTAGTCCTAAAGCAATCAACATTGATCTACACTCTAAACGCAAATGTTTTTCATATGCCAGGTTTCTAAATGCATCATATCACTCTCCATTTTAAGCAAACAATTCAGAATCTTTTTGTCAACAGAATGTGTTTAAGTTACATGGACTTCGAAATTATCTCAGCTGTGTGACCACATGGCTAATCAGGATAAAGAACCTTGGTCCCCCTCTGTCCACAGCTAATGGGGTATTTAACTCTTGATGGAGTAAATGCAGAAGTGTGATGTTGGAGCGAATCCCCCCCTGCTGTGTTTCACAGGGATTGTGGGTTTGCATCGTCCCCCATCCTCACACTGTGTCTGTCAAGGCCACCCTGTACCAGACTTGTAGTTCTTAGTGTCCTAGAAAAGCCGGCAGCATGTGGGCGGCACTGTCTTTATCCTAAATGAAAGCCAGTGTGTCCACTAAGAGTTTTCCAGTTCGAAACAAGCGGGGCGTCAGTAATTTAATTGGTACTTATAATGACTGCGGTGATGGGTGAAGCACAAATGGAAAATATGGCGTTTAATTAATGTCAGCCTACAATGATGTCACAATTAATTTCCTTTCTATGTTTTTGGGGTGCATTAGATATGTCTTCCTCCTCCCCCGTAGTTTCCATGTCTTCATCCAGATAGCTTTCTCCTCTGAAATGAACTTGAACAATGGGACACTTTAGCACACTTGGAACCTAAACCAGAAGATCTCACACAAATACCATTTTTATTATTTATTAAGTTCATCATCATTCAGTGTTGGGGAGTAACTAACTAAAAGCAGCATTGCTAAGTAGGCCTACATGAATAGCCATACATTTGTAGCATCACATTAGCTTAGCTGTTTTCAAAACAGTGTAACTTTTCCAGCAGCTAGCTACTTTTTCCATGAGTATCGGTGAAGTGTGGAAAAACCAGGTGGTCAGAAATTGGCTTATTAGCAGGTCCACATTAACCCCTGCTAATGCTGAAACTACATCCTGTGATGGCAAAAAGCATGTTTTTCTATTTATTTATTTTTTACCAAGAAACCTTGGTAAAACCCATTTATTTCATTACATTGTAGTACACCCTTTTTCCATGAAAGATTGTTTTTGAACGGCTCTTACCAGCGTGAAATTGACTTTTCCCCCAAATGCATTCTTACAGTATCCTTTTTGTTAAATGCTGTTGGGAAGTCTGATTCCTTTGTGTGAGTCTATTAATTCTGATTTAAAGCAAAAATACATAAAATAAAACAAAATGCACGGATTGAGTCAGTGTATTACAGAACCCCTTAATGGACAAGAAAGGAGTTTAGTTTCTGAAATAATGTTGCATTCCCTCGCAATAACTTTTGTATATCCTTGCAATTATTTTGGGTTTCCTCACAATCCCTTAATCCACCACTTACAAAATTATGTAATAATGCTTTTACAACACATTCTTTAACTGTTTTATTCAATAAATGTGAGTTTGTTGTTGTTTTTAGTTTGGCCTAAATATTCCAACAATGCTTTTCTGCTCTTTGGTCCAAAGTTTAACCAGATACAGTAGTCATAAATGTGTGAATCCACTAATTGTTTTCACTGCATTGCAAATTACATAAGGCGGCGTACACCCTTTGTCTTCTTTCTCCAGTGCTCAAATCTGTGTGTCAGGAAGAGGCCAAATATAAGTGACGAAAGTCAAAAGGTTATAGTCAGTATAAAAACAGAAGAACGCAGAGAGGGAGGATATCCGCCAGGGATGAAAACTAAAGAGATAACTTGAATTAAAGAGGCACAGATAAAAAAGAAAGACATACAAATATAAAATAAACTACACTTTTTGTCTAAATGCATGAGAAAATGTCTCCCATCCCAATTTTTCTTGTTGTTGTTATATAAGCAGTTTTTAGTTATATACAGTATGTACTACTTATATAAGTCTGGTTTTAAAGAACAGACACAGACAATATCCCTTCTGTTACCTCATATTCCATCCCTTAGCACGCACCACCACCCACTTTCTCTGAAAGTTTTGGACCCTCTCATATTCCATCTTCACCTCCTCAGAGTTGTCACCTCACTCCCCTCCATTGATTCCTCAGTATGTCTGCAGACACTGGCACATGCAGCATGGAGTAAATTCTGTAACTGTTTCTGATGTCATATCAGCTAATACTTCCGTTCCAGAATCAGCACTTCCTCATGTCGTTTTTTCTGACCACCTCATCCTTCCTCAACGCACCCTCACCACCTCCGCCATCCTCAATGTTCAGTGGTCACCAACTGTCCATAATTCACAATGGAATCCCAATATAATTCCCCTACAGGTAGTATGAAACCTGTAATAAAATTTGATTCAAATGCAAATGTGATCTAATAATTCCCCGCTAATATATTGAAGGACCTATAGTAACCCACCTAACACCCCTTCACCAGAGAAGAAAAGAAAACAAACATCTGATCAAACAATTTGAAAAAGCACATAAATATACAGGCAGAAGACAGCGAACATTTTCGGATTGCCATCAACATGCAGAGAAAGATTCATTTGCTAAATAAAATTTCACAAACTACAGAAAACACTGCTTGTGTCTGCCACATGTGCGCACAACACAGCCTCTGGATTTGTATTTGACTTTTGGAACATTTCTCATCTTGTGCCTATGCTCAGGTTTGCACAGGCTATCCATTACTTTAAGAATTGCATTTAAAACACTGCTTTTGACCTTTAGTGTTGCTAATGCCTTTCCCACCAGCCTAAATCTTTCAGAAGTCAAGGTGGCTCGCCAGCCTGGCTGCTACAATCAGTCACTTCTGGTCATCTAGCTCCCCCGTCTGTCCACAAATGTCATCTTTTTTCCCTAACTGGAGAAATACATCGAATTGATGAAAGAATGTTGTAATTATAAATGTTGACTCTCCCATTTTAAATAAAATATTACTATGTCTACAGAGTTTGATTTTCTTAACCAGAATCTCCAAAGAATATGGTTATGCAAGAAAACTTTAAACTGAAACACACACACACACACACACATTTGGGGAGTAACGGAGTACATGTAACAGGATTACGTATTTAAAATACAAAATATAAGTAACTGTATTCCACTACAGTTACAATTTAAATAATTGGTAATTAGAATAAAGTTACATTCAAAAAGTATTTTGATTTTCTGAAGAGATTACTTTGCATTTTATTTTCATTTGTATCATTTAATATTTAGTCCTTTCAGGTGGAAAACATTTATACATATATATGCATTTGAACAGCAGTGAAACACTTTCTTATGATGTGTTACATTCATACGAGTAGACGAGAAGTAAGTTTGAAGTAAGTTTGGAGCAGAAGAAATAGAAATAAATTTTGTGTACATTGTCAGCTTTACACTAAGATAAAATGCTATTTCTAGCCATTTTACATGCATGTAATCAGGCACGATATTATATTTTTATCAAGAAAATTCATGATGGATCATAATTTCTTCTAGTAAGACCTTTGATATTAGGGCAAATCCTTAAAAAATCCTTAAAACAAGATGAATTAATCTTGTTTTAGAAACAACACTGCATAAGATATTTTTAGGTTTTTCAGAGAATGTATTTTTAATGTGTATTTTGTCTTACTGTACTGGGAGAGTTTTTAGTCAAAACAAGTGAAAAAAATCTACCAGTGCTGAAGAAGTAATCCAAAGTATTTAGAATATGTTACTGACTTTGAGTAATCTAACAGAATATGTTACAAATGACATTTTACAGCATGTATTCTGTAATCTGTAGTGGAATACATTTCCAAAGTAACCCTCTGTAAACACACACACACACACACACACACACACACACACACACACATACACACACACACACACACACACACACACACACACACACACACATAACATATACACTATACAGCATCACTTTTGTAGCTGTTAGGATAATTTTATTATTTCAGGCTTCCATTAAATTATTCTTGAATGCGTTGAATTTAGGAACTTGTATTATTATTATTATTATTATTATTATTATTATTATTATTATTATTATTATTAAATATTTTCAATATATTTTTTACTTGAAAGCTGGTTAAGTGCAAGTGAAACTAATATTTCGTTTTAAATTTTTACTCAGTTTTCAATTTTTAATTAGTAAAATAAATATGTTATTTATCCATTGTATTTATTCATTCGTTTATTTATTTTATTGCGATTTTCTTCTTTTATCTGTCATTGGATCACGAAGCATAAACATAAAGTCCTTACAATTCTGCAATACCATGAATATTTCCTTGAAATTAACCAAAAGAAAAAAGAAAAGAAAAAAAATATTCTTGAAAGAGTTAAAACTTTTATTTTGGGGAAAAGTCAACTTTTATTTTGGAAAAATTATCCTGTTTCCTGTTTAAACTGTGTCGATTGCCGCAGGTTTCACCAGCTTGTCCACATTGATTTGAAGTTTCTGTAACCGTACAGCAATTCACAAGAATCAAAACTTAATTTTCATTTAAACATCGGCTCGGTGATTGGTATGATTTGTGAATCTGCTTTCATTGTCAGGTAACATTTAAGATTTTTTTTTTTCTCTCACTGTAAACACAACATCGATGTTACTGTATTGAGGACCAGTTATACATGGTAACTTATGTCTGGCTACAATATTTATGAACTACAATGGTGTGTTTGTGCTCGCAATCCTTACAAATAAAAGGTCAACGCGTGAATATGTATTGCAATTCTATATCTCAGGACATATACGTGGAATTATTATGTTAACTGGTTGGCAACTGATGCTTTTCAGGACAGACACTTGCTCAAGGAACTGAACCAACAAATGTATCTGTAAATTAATTTATTTTTCAATTATAAGGAAAAACATTAAAAAGGAGCTTTACTAATGAGTGGAAGGAGGCGGGGTAAACCCAACCGGGGTGGAGGACGGTTTAATAAACCCAGAGGACGTGGAGGTGGAGGTGGAGGTGGGGGCAGTAGCAGTAGGAAAGCTGCCAGTGGAGGCTGGGATGATGGAGATGATTTCAGTCTGGATTTTGGACCAAGCCGGTCCTTCAAACCTCCTTCATCTAGAGGTTCAGGAGGTGGAGGAAGTGCCCGCAGGGGCCATAGAGGTGCTGGCAGAGGAAGAGCTCTGGGACTGCCCAGAAAACATGGGGACGAGGAGAGGAGAGACAGATTCAGACCCGAGCAGGTGCAACTGCCCCTGCAGAAGCTACAGATGACATCAGAGAACAGACTTCAGGTGAAAGAACTGCTGCGAGAACTTCAGAACCAGGAGTATAACACGCCCTGTAGGTGAGCTTGAGCTGCTTTCTTTCCACCTATTACTAATTAGTTAGCACTCATGGTAGGTCTGTCTTGACAGATTGTTTAATATTAATTTCTTTATGGAGTAATTTTTTTTGTTTTTCCAGTATTTCCTGGACTTTTTCCTTCTGGAACCGGAATGTAGCGCTCTATAAAGCACTTGTTGAGTGCTTGTAATGTTTGGTCAGTAATGGATAATAATGTAATGTTGTCGTGTAGTGGCTCTGATTATGAAGGAGGGGAGGAGGAAGAGGACGAGAAGGAGGAGTATGATGAGCTGGACCATCGTGAGGAAGGTCAGTTCTGGGTAACTAACGATGATGGAGTGGAATGTGCTGAAGATTGTGACTGGATGATGGACCCAGTTGAGGAGAAGCACACTAAGCCAGAGCCAGTGATCTCCCTGTTTGCTTTAGGAACTCTTTGCAGGTAGACATTAGTGGTTTAATTTTTCATTAAGGCTGCTGATTTAACGTGTTAATTCAGTGTGATTAATTATATATAAAAATAACTTATTAAATAAAATACTAGCGCAATTAATTATGCCACACAGAAATTCCATCAGCAGGGGGCACTCAGCACTGATCCAGCTGTGCAGGCCAAGTGTATGTGGGCGAGTTCGGAATGGCATTCTACCTTACTACTTTTACTATTTCTGCCAAAGACATAAACGGCAGAAGTTAAAGTAGTATGGGTAGTATGCCTTTCTGAACTCAGCCTCTGTCTACGTCTAGCAAGATGACAAGAACACCCACTATAGTACATAACACATTTACTGCAAGTAACGCCCCCTTTGAATCACAAAGCGATTCTGTTAGCTGAAATTTTAAATCGCTGTAAGATTCATGTTGTCTTAACTATGTAAATATGACAAAGAATATGTTTTAAATTAAATGTATCATATCGTAATATTAAATCTAAGATAGATTTAATATTAAATAGTGAAATTAAATATTTCTCTGTTCTCTTTGCTCCAGTTATCTCACAAACTAACCGGTTAGCCTATTAGCTTAGCATCCCATTAGCTTATTAGCCTGCTAGTTGCACAGTGTCTCCTCATTGTCTCCACCTAGTGATACAGTGGTATGATTGTATTTAATAGAACTTTAAAATTACTTCTCAAGTATATTTAATAATTTTATAAAATGTAAAGTTTTAACCTTTGTGGTGAGGGTTAGGCATAGGGGTAGGTGCAGCGTTTCTGTGGGGCTCAGAGTTAAAACATGAAACACAGTGAATGAACGTGACATGAGGTTTTTTTTTTGTTTAGTTTTTTTAAGTGGCCATAATTTATAGTGGTCGTGCCTTGTAGTCTTGCAGGATGCTGACAGATCCTTTCCATACAGGCAAATTATCTTTATTTTGGGGCCATTTTATTTGTAATTTTGTTTTAGCTAAAATTCATATGCGATTAATTACTATGAATTTGATTAATTAATTGGCATCTCATGTAATAAATTCAGTTAAAACAGCCCTATTGACAGGCCTATTTTTATATTTGCAGGTATGGGTTTGATCGTGAGCGCAGTAGACAAGCTTTGGAGGCGGGAATTGGAGGAGGAAGTGGGCATGGCGAGGTTGGATCGACTTTAGAGCTCCTCCTTTCCCAGATGTTCACAGAACGATTTGGCTCCAGCTCCCTCAGCCCTCAGACATCTGACCTCCCTTCACGTGAGGAGTGTGTAGCTTTGCGACAGGAGGAGGCCTTCGCTTTGACTGCAATCTATGGGGAACGCTTCTGTGAGCGCATCAGCGATCGTGTTTGGACTATTAATCTCGATTTGCTATGGCTGGATGAAGGGCGGAGCAAAATTTCAGACTTGGAGAATCACAAACAATCGGGATCCAATCAGATTTGTAAGTTTTACCTAAAGGGGGCAGGTTGTAAGTTTGGTAACAGATGCAAATTCATGCACGAAACACCAAAACAAACTAAATGCACCACTGCCAGAGAATCTTGTAGGCCTAGTCAACCAGGGTTTAGCAACATAGATCCGCCTGTTTACCAGCTGGAGATCCGTTTCCAACCAGGCAGTTTATATCCCTTTCAACCTCCGCTTGTGGCCTTCAGTACCACAGATGAATCGCTCTTGTGGGCGGGTCGCCTCTGTGTGACAGAGTACCTCTTCGGTCAGTCACTCAATGCTGCGCAGGAAGGTGAGCCAGTGGTCTACACACTCATTTCCTGTCTGGAAGAGGATGGACCTGTCAGAGAGCTGCTGTCAACTACTCATCACAAGTACAGTTCTCCGCCCCCTGTGCTGACTCCACCCACTGTCACTCCAGCAAGGAACCAGAGCACTAAGAACAGCATAGACATCAAGATCGATAGAAATAGATCAGCCAACACCACAGAGACCACAAACTACAGAGTGAGACAGAAGGAAGGTGAGGGATTGGAAACCATACTTTAAGGGATGGTTCTGCCATGAATTAAAATTCTAGGATCATTTACTCACCCTCATGTCATACCAAAACCATATTACTTTCTTCCATGAAACATAAAAGGAGAAGGATGTTCATGCTGCTCTTTTACATACAATAAAAGCATGTAGTGACTAGATGGTGTAAAGCTCAAAAGTACTGAAAAGCACGATAAAATAGTCCATACAATTTGTGCACTATAATCCAAGTCTTCTGAAGCCTAGAACAGACTGAAATTACATTATTCTCAGAAAATCTTGCCCTCTGCCAAAGCTCTTAAGTGTCATTTCTTGTTTTGTGTAAAACTAAAAAAAGAAAGTCATACAGGTTTGGAACGATGTGAGGTTGAGTAAATTATGTCAGAATTAAAATTTTTGGGTAAACTATCCCTCTACATACAAGTGTGCATCCATAAAACTTTACACATAACAAATGTTTATTTTTACTGTTTTGAAGAAGTAATGACTTGTGTGAGTTTGTGTGTGTTAAATTAGATGCACCATTCTTAAGGGAGGATATTGATGATGAGCCAGAGGAGGGTGATATTGAAGATGAAGAGGAATGTATCCCAGTGGAAAACGAGAGTTATGTTAACTTGCGGAAGAGGATGGTCAAGAAGATGGAGATCAAAACTGATCAAATACAACAAGAGAACAAGAAACTTTGCAGGGAGTTCAAGAGGAAACAGGTAACACACCTATCATCTGTTAACCCTTTAAGCTCTGGGGATGTTTTTAAAGATTTCATGTTATAGTTGAATGCTCAAAATTAAAGGCTAACAAGTCAAAAAAATTAGGAAGGTCAATTGTTTGGTATCATTTTGAAGATTTTTTTTTATTATTGTTATTATTATTATTATTATTATTATTATTATATAGATTATTGTAAATTCTGAGACTCAAAACAAGAAACAAAAAAATCACACAAAAAAAAAAACTTGAGCCAAAAACATTTTTCTTATTTTTCTGATTTGACATTATACCTTGGGGTGTAAATATGTACATATTATACCTTGTCATATGTAACTGAGTAATATTTTGTACTGATACGACAAAGCAATCAAAAGTTATTATCCTAGTGTCCAGAAACATCTCCAATTGTCCAAAAGCCTCTCCAAACAAATAAAACATAATAATTGTTCATAACAACTAATTACACATGCAAATACAACAATGACTATAGGTATACTCTCTTTCCAAAGCATGCAGGCATGAGTAACACAATCTCATTCAGTTCCATTCTGTGTCATCTGAGCCATCATTGAGTCTGTGTCTTGTACTTGGTGGCCAAATGTAATTACAGTGAACGATAATTTCTGCCCATATTTGGACGACTTGCACCTCTAGTTGCAGCGATCTGAATCCTAATACGATTGGTTTAGCATTCCATGACACTGGACAATGTAGAACATAATTTCCATTGAAGTCTTCTGATCCAGGAAAGATAACATGTTTTAGCCAGATTATCTAATGATCTATGCATCCAATTACGTTGTGTGTGCTCATTTTAAAGGTAATCACAGCCTCTAAGTAATGTATGTGAATTTTTTATTTTTTTTTGTTCTGTTTATTTTTTTTGTGAAGTTGCAAGGGAAAACGCAGCATATAAGCAACACCTGTTAACATGTAACATGTATGTCAAAGACATATATTTAGCTATTACTTGCTATATTTTTTGTCTGCAAGTAAAACAAATGGGCGTGTTGTATTCTACTCTTTAAGAGCTTTCCAACAACATATGACACATGATTATTTGATAAGTTTGATGTTTTACAGATTACAATAATTTGTTCTGTGCCAAATTATTAATATATAATCAAAACGGAACACTTCTGATTTATCTGCAAATTTCAAAACATTTGTTCAGTTTTGGTCATAATGCCTATATGCATTGTAAACTACAGCTTCTTAGCCGGTGGGCCCAAACACCTACCCAGCCCTCATTGGCTTGGATTCTTGTGACAGTTTCAGATAGTTCATCCAAAGATGACAATTCTTTCTGTCATTGTTTACTCACACTCAGGTTGTTCCAATCCTATATGACTTTTTGTGGAACACGAAAAGGGAATTTTTGAAGAATATCCTGGCTGCTCTTTTTCTATACAATGAAAGTAAATGGGGACTGGTGGTGCCATGCCCCAAAATTACAAAAAAAGCATAATGAAGTTTCATAAATGTAGTCGTTATGACATATACTACTGTATATAACTTATATCGCACTTCATTGTAAGCCCACAGAAGCCATGTAATAGCTTTGTGTGCCCTCCATTGTAGCTCTCAAATTAAATTTGGCATTTGTCATTTTGGGTTTGATGTCAATTACATCCAATTTCTTTGTTATCGTGACCAAACTCTTTTTTTTTGATAGTTTTATGGTTCTTATTTTGTCATTTTTGAGGTTGACAGCACCTGTCTTCGTTGATTTTCATTATATTGAAAATAGTGACCAGGATATTCTTTAAAATATCACCTTTTGTGTTCCTGGGGAAGAAATAAAGTCATATTAGTTTAGATCGACATGAGGAGGAGAATGCATTACTTATTTTTATCTTTAATTCCCAGAATTTATATTTCTGGGTGAATTGTTATTTTAATTGTGTTCTGTCTCTCAGTCCTCCAGGCGGTATACATCTATGCAGGAGCAGAGGCAGAAGCTGCCTGTGTGGCCCAAGAGAGAGGCCATATTGGAGTGTTTGGATAAGAACCAGGTTCTCGTCATCAGTGGAATGACAGGGTAAGACTGTGGACCTGCCACATTTATTTTCAAACACATTTTTACACTGGAATTGATTTAATTTATGTCTCTCCATAATGGCATTAATGTAACCACAGGTGCGGTAAAACCACTCAGATTCCTCAGTTTATCCTGGATCATTTTCTCCTGACCGGGCGGCCGGGTAGCGTGGCTAACATTATTTGCACTCAGCCACGGCGAATCTCTGCCATTGCTGTTGCGACACGAGTGGCCCAGGAACGAGCAGAGGCCCTGGGTCACTCTTCAGGCTACCAGATCCGCCTAGAAACTGTCAGGGTAAGTCCATCCTGTGCATAAATACACTCACCAACTGCATTTACTCTGGCCACTTTTTTGGTCTATGTGATGGATATTTACCATCTATTCATAGTTATTTTTAGCCAACATAAAACCAAGTAACACTGCATCATTGTGATCTTATTGCACTTTTTATTTGGCCAGTTATGTTTTCTAAAGACTGTGAAGGATAAGTAAAGATTCAGCAATTTGTTTTTGTCATCACTAAGGCTGTCAATTTTACGCATTCATTTAGTGCGATGAATTATATAAAAAAAAAGATCAAGGAAATTAATTGTGCCACCGTAATAAGTGATAAGAAATTGCTCTACCATAGGAGCAGTTAAAACTTGAAGTGCCACCTCCATTCTTTTTTTTAATTTAAGTCAGCAGGGGGCAGTAAACGCGTTTCCAGCTTGACAGGCAATGCACAACAAATTGAGCTGGGTGCAGCCAAAGGCTGTTTAGTTCACATACTTCAACATTGTATCTTGAATTATTTGGAT
The DNA here is from genome assembly GCA_032164185.1 of Moxostoma hubbsi. Taxonomy (NCBI): domain Eukaryota; kingdom Metazoa; phylum Chordata; class Actinopteri; order Cypriniformes; family Catostomidae; genus Moxostoma; species Moxostoma hubbsi. Next base: position 31,540,299 of record JAVLUX010000034.1, on the reverse strand, counting down.
TTATTATGAATATTTGAATAAATAAACTGACAATAACAGCAAGCACACAGAGGAACTGCAGCTGCACAGAAACTGCACTTGAGTGACACGTGAGTGATCAGGACATTCCATTATGGATGGGCGATACCACTTATTTTCTTTTCGATCTGATACCAATAATTTCATGTACAAAATTGTCAAAAAAAAATTTGGGTGATTTCTTGGGGAAAAATGTGTAATTTAAAATACTTTTTTTTAGTATCTGATTTTCTCATTATCTCTACAAGGCACTTGATCCCTCTTGTTTGAATGAGCCTTGTGATGGCGCAAGCGCTTGTCTGCCTGGGTCTTTCAGCATTCATGTTAAGATGAGCAGAAGAAGAAATAGTTCCCATTCTGCACAAGTATTTGCTAGTATGGCAAAATCCTTTTGATTTCATTTTGAAGCTTATGATTATTGTTTATGTTCATGGTAGCCAAATAATAATATCCCTAGTAAAAAAACAAAACAATTTTAGAATCAAAATTTTTGTGTGAGGATCGATATTTTTGATACAACATCAGTATCGAAAGCATTGATGTTAGAATCAATACGCCCACCCCTACATTCCATTTTACAGAAATATCTTCCTTCGATTCCTCCATCCTTGTTACCTTTCCTCCCATTCTGTCCTTGTTTCCAAAGAGGGTGAAGCTAGGAGACAAGGAAAGGAAATGTAGATGCACAATTTTAGAAATAAGAGGCACCCAATGAATAGGGGAAATTGGAACACCCAATATGATATAGAAAAGGAAGTCCTGCCTTACATGTAAAAAGCCAATCACCTTTTAGATGCTGACATTGAATGTCAGTCAACTCGAGAACGTAAATGCGCATTAGCTGGACCATCCTGAAAAATTGTGTTTTTTAGCATGATCTGAGCTAAAAATAATTATAAAAACATAATTTATGATATCATTGTTGTCAGATTATTCTGCAGATTTTAAATATGTTCTTTGATCTTAATCTTGACTAACTGTTTTGGAGATTTCATTCTTTACCCATTCAAGTAGATGGGATCTGTACTTTTATGTCGCTTGCATCCATAGAAAATAGCTGCACGTGAGCATTCCCAAGATAACCGCTGAGTAGACAGACTTGTCTTTAAAGGGACTTTTCACATCCCTAAAGAAAAATGTCATGTTTCTGGCTAGAGATGCTGAAAACCGATGAAACGTGAGGGCAAGCACAATGGGACAACAAAAGCGTTCGTCTGACGCTCTACCTTGGACAAATTGATTAACTCGATTGCAAAATGAATCACATTGGACTGTAGGCCAGTGGTAGACTTAAAGGGATAGTTCACCTAAAAATGAAAATTCTCTGTTAATTTACTCACCCTCATGCCATCTGTCATGTATATGACATTCTTTCTTCTGCAAAATACCTTTGAAGATTTGTAGAAAAAGATCCAGGCTCAGCAGGTCCTTAGAATGGGAGTGGATGGTAATTTAGATATTTGTAGGTTCAAAAAGCACAGATTGTCAGAATAAAAGTAATCCATCCTATATCCAGCAGTGACATTAATGTCTTTTAAAGCGAATCGATCATTTTGTGTATGATAAAGAACGATATTTAAGCACTTTTTTACTATAAGAGTTTACTGTAAGAGTTACCAGTCAGGGATTGATGAATGGCTGAATTTACCCGAGTGCTCCTCTGAAGCAAGCGCGTTGGCACATTCCTTCGACCCATTGGTTAGGGCCATTATATATAAAATAATTTTATTTGTGGGCCCTTTTCAGCAAATATCGATTACATGCGATTAATTTGATTAATCGGCATGTCATGTTCGATTCAAACTTTTAATCAATTGACAGCCCTAGTCATCACTAAAGTACCCTGTGGCATTTTTCATGTATTAAAATGTATTACTTAAAGATATTTGGTGGTAAGTGTTGCTATACATTGTATATTTGTACATTTTATTAAATAGGAATCTTGAGTTCATTAAGTGAAAAACAGTGTGCAAAACATTCATTTATTATATATTTTTATTAAAATAATTAGTTTTTTCAGGAAACATTTGTAATCTACTTGGCATCAATTACTCGGATGAAACAATTTGAGATATAATGCGTTGACGTATATTATCCTGCCCCGCCACTAGTTATCTGATGGCACATAATGTTATTGTGTATGTTTTCTTGTATTCAGTCGTCCAGCACCAGGCTGCTGTTCTGCACCACTGGTGTGCTATTGCGGAGGTTAGAAGGTGATGCTGAGCTCAGTGGAATCACACATGTGATTGTGGATGAGGTCCATGAACGTACAGAAGAGAGGTTTGTAAAAAGCACAATGCGCATGCAACACTATTGCATACACCATGACTCTGACAGTAACACAATCTGTCTCATAGTGACTTCTTGTTGCTGGTTCTGAAGGATCTGATTATGAAAAGGTCAGATCTGAAAATAATTCTGATGAGTGCGACACTGAATGCGGAGCTCTTCTCCCAGTACTTCAACAACTGCCCCAGTATCCATATACCAGGTGGACTCCACGCCATCCCAGACACTCACTCAAAAACATACAGTGCCTCTTATTAATAGATTAAATGTGCACCATTTCATTTTTGTGTTTATGATCATATAAAAGGTCGTACCTTCCCAGTGGAGCAGTTCTTCCTTGAAGATGCCATTGCTAAGACCAGGTACTATAAGCAATGTATATTTTATGAGAATACTGTTAGTCTATGACTTTTTCCAAATATATTTTCCCCACAATAATAGAAATCCAATAGTTACATCACAACATGTTTTATTTATTTGTTGTAAAGATATGTACTTGAGGATGGAAGTCCGTACCGGCGCTCCACAAAGCAAAATGGTCCAGCTAATCAGAGTGGCAGGGCAGGAAAGGGACGAGCTCCTGTTGAAAACTATGATGATGATGATGATAGTGGGCACTTGTCATTCAGCTCCTTCATGATAAAGGCTCCAGTCAAAGACTCAGTGCCAGACCAGCAGCTCAGTCTACAAGAGCTCACGGTCAGATATTCCAGTAAGAACACCAGACATTTTTTATTCTGTTTTTTCTTTTCTTTTTTTTTTATCTTGGGAAACAGTGCCAAACTATGCTAATTTCTGCTTGAAGTGACACTCATAAAAGAGCCTTAATCAAAACTACTTTAATCCAATCTTGTATCTTTGAAATTAAGCAATAAGGTATAAAAGATGTGTGTATATAGTCACACACACCTTTAGCTGTGATTAGATTCACAATATGACTCAGCCTTACTTTTATAAAGATGTTACTACATAAACATTTTCATTAAATGTTAATTTATCAATCAAATTCAACTTCATGCTATAACCTAGAAGATATAAATGCTGCATGTAATCAATAACTGGATACTGTACTGACTAATCAGTCAAGTTTTATAATTTGACATTTTTTAAATGAAATATGTCTTTGTACGTCCCTTCTTTTTAAGATTGCGCAAAGTTTGTTGTGAAAACGCTGGCTGCATTGGACCTTGAAAAAATCAACATGGATCTGATAGAGAGTCTGCTGGAATGGATTGTAGATGGGGACCACAGCTACCCACCAGGTAAAGAACACAATAATTAATTTTAAAATGATTTTTTTAAACATCATAAAATAAATGCACCATTTGAAAGTACAAAACAAATGTGATGAACTGTGTTTTGTATTTTTCACAGGTGCTGTTTTGGTCTTCCTGCCGGGACTTGCTGAAATAAAGCAATTGTATGAGCAGCTACAGTCTAACCGGATGTTCAACAACAGAAGAGCTGACAGGTACAGTGTGTGTCCCAGTGTTTCCTGCACCTCTATTCAGGCACCGTTCTGCTGCTGAATCTGAAGCGCCATGCCCCAAAATAAAATGCAGAGCTGGGACGTGATAAAGACTGGTCACTGTGAAATAATATATTGACAAGTCATCGGCCTGAATCGGTCAAACAACCCAATCCTCATTGAATCCCAGGCTATTATTTTTTACTTGAAATTAGCTTGAGGACTGTTACCTTTTTTACAATACAATTTCTTAAAAATGTATTTGAGAAATGCAATTTACAATATTTCAAAATGGTTAGTCAAACTTAAATTAGTCTAAGACCCTGTTTCCACCTGGCATTAAGATGCGTTTCGGGTGATCCGATGACATGTGGTCAGCCCTAAATACAAATCTTAAAGGTCTTAGATCACAAAAACATGTGTCTGATATCAACAGAGATGACTAGAACGAACACCTGAAGCTCCTTTAATACAGGTAATCCACTAAAATAACGGATAATTCTGCTTGACATGTTGTGTTTGTGCTTCGATTAAATTTCAGCTGCATCTGGGAGAAACAGCATGCCATTTTTTTCACCATTTCTTTGTCTTTACTGACTTTGTTACTCTTTATTATCATGCAGTAACACACTGACATAGTGATTGATATATGTTGTCATGAAACAGAGACCCTCCCCTCCAAATCCGAACACAAGTGGTCACAGGAGACGCATTTGAGTGACCAGGTGTAAACAGCAATATGTCTCACCTGACCACATGTGATCGGATCACCCGAGACGCATCGTAATACCAGGTGGAAACGGGTTCTAAATTAGTCTGGTTGTTCAACATTTGATTAAAGATGCATATCTGCTAAAAGTGTATCATAGTTTTGCTGTAATAAGTGGTATTTTAACCATTAAAAAAACCCATAAAATGCATTGGAAAAATAGAATTTAAGATTAAGCAAAAGCATAATCATGTAGAAAATGTACATTAACAAATTATCCCAAAATTGTCTTTACAATAGCCTACATTCTTTAAGCATATCCCATTCCTTGGTATGATATAGATATAATATTTCGTTCTGTTTGTGTGTAATAATTTTAGGTGTGTAGTGTATCCACTCCACTCTTCTCTCTCAAACGAGGAACAACAGGCGGTCTTTAACCGTCCACCTAATGGTGTTACCAAAATCATCATCTCCACCAACATTGCTGAGACTTCAGTCACCATTGACGATGTGGTGTATGTCATAGACTCCGGCAGGATGAAAGAGAAGAGGTTGTAGACACTGCATATTGTTGATGATTTGCTTAAAATTTAATGTTGTTAAATTTAGATTTTGGTATTTTTTCTGGATATCAGTGAACTGTTTTCATTTAAATAAACAGAAACGGGCTGTATTGTCATATGTGCTTGTGTATGTGTGTCAGGTATGATGCCAGTCGCAGTATGGAGAGTCTAGAGGATGTGTGGGTGTCTCGTGCAAATGCTCTTCAGAGGAAAGGTCGTGCTGGTCGTGTGGCATCAGGCGTCTGCTTTCATTTGTTCACAAGCCACCGCTTCACACACCACCTGAGCCAACAACAGCTGCCTGAGATCCAGAGAGTTCCTCTAGAGCAGCTCTGTCTGAGGTAACCAACAAATATCTGGTTATTTTAAATGATTGTGTGGTTTATTTTAAAGGAATAGTTCACCCAAAAATGAAACTTCTGTCAATATGCCAGTATTATTGTAGCATTATTAGTAGACCAGTAGAATTCATGCGATTATCTAATTAGCCAGTCGTGTGGCTGCAGTGCAATGCATAAAATCATTCAGATATGGTTCAGGAAATTCAGTAATGTTCAAATCAACCATCATAATGGGGAAAAATATTTATTTCAGTGATTTCGACTGTGGCATGATTGTTGGTGCCAGACGGGTTGGTTTGAGTATGTCTGTATAGACAGATAATTCCAAATGTTGTTCGTCATTTGACAAATAAAACAAGAAAAATCTCAACTTAAACCAAGCGCATCAATATTCTTTTAACAATCTTTGTGTCTATGTGGATTTACTATGTGTGTACGCTCTCATGGAACTGATGGTGTGAAAATGGCACTCTTTAATGCAAAAGTAATTTAGTCTCGACTCTCCATACAGAATTATAACGTAACATAATTACTTTCATTATCAGCAATGCAACCATGTTTTAAAAGTAACCTTTGAGTCATCAATCTGAAATTGTTTGCCCTGTAGTCCTGAAAAGCAATAGGTGATGGTTGTATTTCCTTGGTCTGTACTGATAACCACTTGTGCATTGGTTTAGTTCACTGCCGAACCAACAGGTTAACTGAGGCTTCTGCTGGGTCTTAAAGGTGTCATGTAGGGGGCTACCTTCTATTTTCTTAAATATGGAAATATTTTAATGACAAATGTCTTAAAAAAAAAACCAAGCTGAATTGCACAAATTGAAAATAAAAACATATTGCATTAACAGTGCTTGCATTTTTGGGGAGGCAACTTCACATGGTTGTATATTTAAGTTTAATTTGTTATTGGTATTCTATTTAGGGATGTACCGATTCTGGATCTGAAATGATCCAATACCAACACTCGATACCATCTGATGTAGGAATGTCCTTACATAAACATTTAGCGTAGAAATTAAAATCACGTCATGTCCTAGTGCGATTATTTTATCACAAAAGCTGTTTAATTTAATTATATAAAAATATAGTTTGAATGAGCGGCGCACTGCATATGTGAGCACTTGTGAATGTCTAAAGATGCTCCACGTACTTTCTAAAGCTCCACTTTGGCTCATACAGGAAAAAACAGTCATGTGCATCAAGCACTCTGTTTGTAGCAGATAACAGTGAACATTTGTAGCGAACAAATTCACTTTGTAGTGCGAGGCACATACAGTGTACATATTTATTTATTTAAATAGCAGCCTTTTGTAGTTTAATAATCACTTTGAGTCATGTAGTGACTGGCTTTTCCAGAGTGGGAATCTCGTCATAACATCAAAGCTCCTTGGTCAAAACAACACGGAAACACTTCAAAATAAAAGCTCAGCCAAAATAAAAGCTCAATTTAAATTAAAAAGTTAGGACAGAAATTGAATATTCTCTTTTATTCTACAACTACTACTAATAATAAATCAATATTAATTGTATTATATTTAAGCAATATCTTACATCTGTTATGCATAAATTTATTTGATAAAAATAACTCCAATGTATTTTAGATTGTGCTGTGAGGTTCTGAATAAAAGCACTTCATTTGATAAAACTAATACAATATAATTTTGAAAATGAATTGTTATATTTTCATTTAACTAAATTTTTAATGAATTTATTTATTTAAACACCATGTTGATAATAAAATTAAAATAAACTATTGATATATGCATTTCAGAAAAAGAAAAAAAAAGAAAACAGGTTTTGGACTCTCTATCGGTGAGTACCAAAAAAGAAAGTATTGGTACAAAAAAAATCGTCATCCCAAATTCTGTCCATGATATTTTTTTTTACACTTTGCAGGTTCACCTCTAAAGTTTCAGTGGTTAAAATTCAGTTGCAGAGTGCTCGAAATATAAAATTTATTATAACTCGAAAGGTTATCACTTAAAATATCAGAGGGTACTTAAAAAAAATTGTTTAGGTCAAAGCTTACAAATAAGTTTGGGAACCCTTGGTCTATGGTTTGATACAATAAAGGTGCTTTTTGGTCCTTTTTGGAGCTTGATCACTATGGACTGCTGTTTTATGAAAAAGACAAGGAGAAAAATTCTCCTTTGGGGTGTTCTACAGACAAAAATAACAACATACAGGTTTTGGACGACATGAGGATTAATGTATGATGACAGAATTCTTAAGCTTGACCTCATTTCTGCTCTTCTTTCTCAGGGTTAAAGTATTGGAAGTGTTTGCAGAGCGTCCTCTGAACTCCGTTTTCTCTCAGCTGATTGAGCCTCCCGCAGAAGGCAGTCTGGAGGCAGCTAAACAGCGCCTGTGTGCGCTGGGCGCTCTGACGGATGATGAGTCTCTGACTCCACTGGGCTGGCATCTGGCCTGTCTGCCCGTGGACGTCCGCATCGGTAAACTCATGCTGCTGGGAGCCATCTTCCGCTGCCTGGAACCTGCCCTCACCATCGCTGCCAGCCTGGCCTTCAAGAGCCCATTCGTAAGTCACAAAACACAAGTAATATACAAGAAGACAGTATTTTGTTCTAAGACAGCAATTATAAAAATCTTAGACTGTAGGACTCCCCTCTGATAAATGTAAAAGACACCTTTTTACTACATGCTAAATAAATATGTAATTAAAAAAAATTAGATCAAGTATGTGCCCAAAAATATTAATATATTACAAAAGAATTTCTCACTTTTTCTCACTGAAAACTGCTGGTCTAGCTAGTACTGTGAGATCAATGTTCTCTTGGTGGCCACCCTCACAGGTGTCTCCATGGGATAAAAGAGAGGAAGCCAATGAGAAGAAGTTAAGTTTCTCTCTGGCTAACAGTGACCATTTGGCCTTGCTGCAGGCATACAAGGTTAGTAGACATACAAGTTTTGAAATGTGCTGTTTAGTACAGTCATTAAGTCTTACGGTGCTATTACCTGTGCTGTTGTGTTGTGTGTTTTTTCAGGGTTGGTGTAACGCAGCACAGAATGGCTCTAAGGCAGGCTATCAGTATTGCAGAGAGAACTTCCTTTCAATCCGGGGCTTACAGGTAAGACTGTTCTCTGATTGGCTCAATGTAGTTGTCCATCTTTTCAGCATACTTTGATAACTTTTCTGTTTTGTACATGTTTTCTCAGGAAATAGCATGTCTTAAAAGGCAGTTTGCAGAGCTCCTGTCTGATATTGGCTTTGTGAAGGATGGACTGAAAGCAAGAGTTATTGAAAAAATGAGCTCTAAAGGAAGTGATGGTGTACTGGAGGCCACAGGCTATGAGGTAACAGTGCTTGCTTAAAGCGGTAGTTTGTGAGATAGTTTAGTAATGTGGTTGAAATACAGTTGAAATCAGACTTTTACATGCACTTAGGTTGAAGTAATTAAAACTCATTTTTTAACAACTCCACATATTTCACATTAGCAAACTGTAGTTTTGACAAGTCGTTTAGGACATCTACGTTGCATGACTGGAGTAGTTTTTCCAACAACTGTTTACAGACAGATTGTTTCACTTTTAATTGACTTTATCATAATTACAGTGGATCAGAAGTTTGCATACACCAAGTTACCTGTGCCTTTAAGCAGCTTGGAAAATAGGAGGTGTACTTAATTGGAGGTGTAACTGTGGATGTATTTTAAGGCCCAGCTTCAAACTCAGTTCCTCTTTGCTTGACATCATGGGGAAAATCAAAATAAATCAGCCAAGACCTCAGAACAAATTGTGGACCTCCACAAGTCTGGTTCATCCTTGGGAGCAATTTCCAAACACCTGAAGGTACCACATTCATCTGTACAAACAATAGAACGTAAGAATTAACACAATGGGACCACACAGCCATCATACCGCTCAGGAAGGAGACTCATTCTGTCTCCTAGAAACTAACATAGTTTGTTCAAAATGTGCAAATCAATCCCAGAACAACAGCAAAGGTCCTTGTTAAGATGCTGGAGGAAACATGTAGACAAGTATCTATATCCACAGTAAAACAAGTCCTATATCGACATAAACTAAAAGAAGCCACTGCTTCAAAACTACCATAAAAAAGCCAGACTACAGTTTTCAAGTGCACATGAGGACAAAGATCTTATTTTTTGGAGAAATTTCCACTGGTCTGTTGAAAAAAAAAAATTAAACCGTTTGGCCATAATGACTATCGTTATGTTTGGAGGAAAAAGGGTGAGATTTGCAAGCCAAAGAACACCATTCCAACCATGAAGTATGGGGGTGGCAGCATCATGTTGTGGGGGTGCTTTGCTGCAGGAGGGACTGGTGCACTTCACAAAATAGATGTCATCATGTGGAAGGAAATGTCCATCACAAAGCCCTGACCTCAATCCGAAAAATTTGTAGGCAGAACTGAAAAAGCATGTGCGAGCAAGGAGGCCTACAAACCTGACGCAGTTACACCAGTTCTGTCTGGAGGAATGGGCCAAACTTCCACCATCTTTTTGTGAGAAGCTTGTGGAAGGCTACCCAAAACATTTGACCCAAGTTAAACAATTTAAAGGCAATGCTACCAAATACTAACAAAGTGTATGGAAACTTCTGACTCACTGGGAATGTAGCGAAAGTAAAAAAAATCTGAAATAAATAATTATCTCTACTATTATTCTGACATTTCACATTCTTAAAATAAAGTAGTGATCCTAACTGACTTAAGACAGCAAAAGTTTTCTATGATTAAATGTCAGGAATTGTGAAAAACTGAGTTTAAATTTCTGATTTTAACTGTATGTGGCAAACTTTTAAGAGGTTGGGTCCACATTGAAAATCTGGAAAATTAAAAAGGATTATACAAAACATATGCATTTTAAGTAAAAACAATAATATAGACACATTACTCGTGTAGCTGTTATTTTAACAAAGTGATTTTCTCTCTCTCAAAGGCAAACCTGAACTCTGATAACACAAAACTAATGTCAGCCATGTTGTGTGCCGCCCTCTACCCCAATGTAGTGCAGGTCAGTGCCTCAAATCCCTCTGCGACAAGTGTATCCATTGTGAAAGTGAGAGCATGTGTAAAATGTGTGTTGTGTGTTTAGGTAAGATCTCCTCAGGGCAAGTATAAGCTCACTTGTAAGGGTGCTATGAAGATGCAGCCTAAAGCAGAGGAACTGCGCTTCTTGACCAAGAGTGATGGAGCAGTCCACATACACCCCTCATCTGTGAACTTCTCTGTAACTATTTCTCTCACGTACTATTTATGAACACATGCACCTTAAATGTTATTTCTCTTCTCTTTTTGTATGTTCCCAAGAAACACCCAAATGAATCATATATTGTTGTTTGAATTCAATTTCAATCATTTGAAATGTCTTGAGTGTAAATATCTGGGGTTTCACTCTGTGTAGGTGCGCCACTATGACAGCCCGTACCTGGTGTACCATGAGAAAGTGAAGACTAGTCGAGTGTTTATCCGTGACTGTAGCATGGTGTGCGTGTATCCCATGGTGCTGTTTGGTGGAGGGCAAGTCAGTGTGGAGCTGCAGCGTGGAGAGTTCATTATCTCTCTGGATGACGGCTGGATCAAATTTGCTGCCGCCTCTCATGAGGTAAAACGGCTAATAAGTTAAATAGCATAATAACATACAACTTTTACTATTTCTGCAGTATATACTGTACATACAGCATAAATAGCAAGATCAGTAAGGTAGTATGCTATTCTAAACTATTTTGAACCATAGTCTGGCTATGTTTGGAATAGCATACTTCCATTTCACTCTTACTATTTCTGCAGTATACAGTGTAGATATGGCTTAAATAATAAGAATAGGATGGTAATTTACTATTCTTAGACAGAGTCTGGCTATGTTCGCAATAGCATACTAGCATTTAACTCTTATTAGTCCTGCAGTATATACTGTACAAAAATGGCAAAATCAGCATGGAAGTATGCTATTCTAAACTATTTTGACCCAGTGTCTCGCTATGTTCGGAAAAGCATTCTAACATTTCCCTCTTACTATTTCTGCAGTGTGTACTGTAGATACATAATTAATAAGAATAGTATGGTTATATGCCATTTTGACTCTTGACTGAGTTCGAAATGGCATACTACCCATATTTTCTTAACAGCACACTAACATACCACTCATGCATTATACAGTATGTACAGTATACTGAACACATGGGATTTTTCGATACTACTTCCCAAGTTACACACATTAAATGCATAAAAATACAAAAGCTTGTGCAAACTACAATTTTTGCATATGTTAATGTACAGTTCTATGTATACTGTAAACATAGTAGAAAGTTTCTGTAAGCATGGAGAACCTAACTACATTTACCAAACAGCTAGGTTACTGAAACTTAATCCGGGTTCCCTGAAAGGAGTGAACGAGACGTTACTTGCATCAAATGACGATTAGGGATCACTCCTGAGTCCCCAATTTTGAATAGTTTTCAATCACGGCAATTCTGATTGGCAGATGTCTTTCGAGGTCCCGCTTCCATTCTCAGTGAGCATAAAAAGGCCGGGCTCATCGGGACCTTCTCCGACTGAATCAGCGATAGGATCTTAAGAGACTTTTCGGCAATAATCAGCATTGTGGTAGGAATTGGTAACGTCTTGTTCCCTCCTTTCAGGGAAACTGGGTTACGTTTCAGTAACCAAGACGTTCCCTTTCAAGTCGGTCGCACAACGTTACTTGCGTCAAATGACGACTAGGGGTCCCTATTAAAAAAATGCCATAATACTGATATGGCTGTTCTTGCTCCCATCATGTGGTAGCAAGCTCACAGACAGCTTGTTTCCCTACCTGGGTGGGGAAAAGTCAGAGACAGCGAGTGACACCTAGTGACACTGCCATAGACTATGTTTAGCCAATCTTTTCCATAGAATTCATGTCAAATGAGGTGATGAACTGTTGGAGAGAGGACGGAATAACAGTCTCTCAATCCTGGTCATGAAAGGAGCCGCCTTCTGGGAAACCTTAAACCAAGCTAAGGAAGAGTTACATTTTCCCATATGGAATTTAGGAGAAATTATCTTAAATAAATGTCTTAACTGCCTAACATTTCCATAAGGCAGATACAACATACTTAGGAACTCATTGTCCCTTATATATAAGATTACTGCTATTATTTACAGTCAATCTTTAGCAACCCTTCCCATTTGTATCTAACCACTCCAGGGAGTATACAAAAATGGATCTTGTGCCATACTGTAATTGCTGTAACTGTATTGCCTAACCAGTGAAAAGTTTTTTCACCCAATGGGTGAACACTATTTTGTTCAGAATGAAACTAATAAAACATACGTTTTCCTAACAACCTTCATGTTCCCAAGACATCTGTTTAGTGCTACTCATTATGATGAGAGCTCAACTTCCCTTCACAGAGAGCACCATCTACATTATAAAATCTAAAAATTCTGTTTGGTGATGCCCAGCCTGATGCTTGGAATATGTCTGATAATGACAACCCTTTTTCCAATGCTCAAGTGGAAGACATGCATCTTGTGAAGTGGGCTTTTTTAAATCCACTGTATGTACTGTATGCCATTCCAAGCCCTGTGATTCATGCGTCAGCTTAATAGTGTCTATGACCCAGCTTAAAGACTGCTCTGCCTTTGGATTGGGTGAAAACTATTCAGAGAGATCGGGGACTCAGGAGTGACCCCTAGTCGTCATTCGACATAAGTAACATTGAGTGACCGACTTGAAATGGAACTGTCCAAAATACAAAAAGGTACTCTGGGAGGAATACTGTATCCCACAATGCAGTGCTCTCAACTTGATTTTCCATGTCCAGTGTGACAAAGTAACAAAATCACAATGTATTTATAAGGTAACAACTGAATGCCAATTGCTGAATTAAACATGAAATGTATTAAGGTCATGTGACACAGTACTGTTTGAAACATACTGTTTACCTTCTTAGTAGGTAGTAATTTAGTTGAATTGAATATAAAGCATAGTACACTATACCATACAGTATGCTGCATGTAGTATGCTAGTATTCCATTTTGAACATTTGAAGCCTGTTTTTACCATCTGCGTTGTGTAGGTTGCTGAGCTGGTGAAGGAGCTGAGGTGGGAGTTGGATCAGCTCTTAGAAGAAAAGATCAAAAACCCCAGCATTGACCTGATCAGCTGTCCACGAGGATCTCGCATTATACACACTATAGTATCACTCATCTCAACACAGTAATGCACACACACACACACACACACCCACCCACCCACTCTCTCTCTAACCCCATAAACACAATGATATTTTCACAAAAAACAAATAAACATCCACTCATGTGTACACTATTTACAATGAAATGAGAGTGGGGAGATAAGTCAAGATTTAACTTGTGGAGGTTTTTGAATCAGTTTCCTTTTAACAGAGGAAGCACACAAACATTGTGTGATTTCACACAAACAGCCTTTGAAAATGAAAGTCCATATTGGACTGCTTTGTAGTGCATTATTACAGTTATAAGCACTGAAAGCAAGCATGTGCATACATTTTGAATATACAGCATGAAGTATGTGTGTGATTTCTTTTTATTTATTTCTTTTTGGTCAAATGCAAGTTTTGCATCATGAACGTTTATGACGATTGCATGGGACTACAGTAAAATCTGACTCATAGTTTGCCAAAATGTGCTCTCCGTTATCAAATACATTTTAAAAAAGCATATGGCTAGAGTTTTGTGGAACTTTAAGTCTTAAATGTGGGCACTAGGATGCAATTTGTTTGATTCTACTATTTGAATAGCACTTGACCGTCAGTGTTAAAGTGTTGTAGTAAGATGTATCAGTACATGATTATCAATACATTGATGGTGTATACATTTTTGGTTCACTGATTTACAAAATAAAAATATACAGAAATATAAAGATAATGGCAGTGATGTAGGCCAGTGTCGCCTATGTTCTGCCAGGTTGAAAGTGCAGACATAATACATACACAATACACGTTTATGTAATTTCAGACCACAGAGAATATGAAGCATGTGTTGTGTGTGCACTCCTTTACTGGCCTCAGCAGAGCATCAGGAAAATGAGCCTGAAGAGAGAGACATAGGTTACAGCATCTCATTAATATAGTCATTATGCTTTCTCTATGGTGCCTTGATCCCACCGTGGGAAAAAAACAAATAAAATTCTATAATACATAATTCAAATTTAATACCTCACAATCACCTTCTCTAAGCTCTGCCCCTTGAAAATAGTTGCATGCTCTGACGTGCTTTGCAGAACTTCCCATAGGAATGTAAGAGCGCTGTGATAAAATATTTTGTGTTTTTGGCAAAGTATTCTCATAAAACGGAATGAAATATAGTCTTTCTTTGGTTGGAATGAAGAGTATATTTATCTGATGTTTTTGTCAAAGCAATTGTTAAATTACACAGTAATTTGATTGAAAATTGTGGAAACTGAATAAGAGTAAAGAAAAACAATTATCACACTCATTTGTGTCATTGCGTCATTTGATGGGGATTACACACCTTACACAACAACAAAGTGAACAGAACTGCTTATAACGTCTCATAACACACCCACTATTATACTGTGAACTCTTTATTTATTATTGCCTTCATTAAGACCTGAGTCAATACATAAATTATGAATTAAAGTTATTAGCTTTAAATTACCTTAGAGGAAATGTAGGTGTCCTTGCTCATGTTATACACGTTCATTTGGGAATGAGGGCTGACACATTTTAATCCATAACATGCACGTCTTGACCCAGCAACAATGTTGGAAAATTCCTATAAAATTTGGAGTAAACCTACTCAAACACTCATTATTCCAGTAGACCAGGGGTACTCAACTTTGGAAAGCCTGGGGGCCTGAAAGCAGGATATGTTTAGTCTTGAGGGCCGCACTCTTTTTTAAAAATGTATTAAAAAATATTTATATACTTTTTTTATTAATAAGGTGAGCAGACTATGCTATATTCTGTTGAATACATCATGGACACATCTAACAAACACAAGTAAAATAAAACATTACATATACTGTAGATGTATAGCAAAATTCTTGTAAAAGTGTGGTTCTTTAAAAAAATAACCGTGATATACTATTATTATAATGATCATATATAGGCCAATATTTTTGTTTGTTTATTTTTAATAGATCCACACTTTTACAAGTAGACCACATACTGCAGCAGAATATACCATTCTAAAAAATGTCAATGTACAAGATTTTGCCAAATATAGAATTGTCACTGCTTGTCACGACACACTGGCCACTTAATGAACACACACACTTGTCCTCAAAACAAGACATTTATATCCAATACTAGCTCTAAATGCAAGCTCTAGAAAATTGACGTCTCAAAATTCATATACATTCAATTATTTTATGTGATGACATCACGCGGGGCACAAAAATATGGTTTGCGGGCTGCCTGTTAAGTGCTATGGCTGTAGACTCTCATTGGAAAAAAAGCAAGCGCTTGTTGGCGAAGTGGCGGACAATTGCCAATTGTGAGATATAACGGCGCAAAAATGAGAAATAAATTCACAATTGACCCTTGGATAAGCCCCGCCTTAAAAGTTTCTGATCAAGCATAGGCTTGATCAGAAACTTTTAAGACAATTCTACCTTTATTTCTCGTAATTGCATGTTTATCCTGTCTCACAATTTCTACTATTTTTCGTAATTGCGAATTAAGCCTATAACTTGCAATTGCGACCTTATTTCTTGTAATTGCAAGTTTAGCCTATATCTCGCCATTGCAACTTTATTTCTCACAATTGCGACTATATCTCGCAATTCTACCTTTATTTATCATAATTGCAAGTTTATCTTTATAAATTTAGCCTATGACTTGCAATTGTTCCTTTTATTTCTTGTAATTGCGAGTTTATCCTGTCTCGCCATTACAATTTCTTATAATATCACCTTCGTATCTTGCAATTCTACCTTTATTTCTCAGAACTGCAAGTTTATCCTGTGCCTCGTCATTGCCTACATTTTGCATTTTGCAACTATATTTCTCACAATTACAACTTTATATCTTGCAATTGTACCTTTATTTCTTGTAATTGCAAGTCTAGCTTATGTCTTGCAATTGTACCTTTATTTCTTGTAATTGCAAGTCTAGCTTATGTCTTGCAATTGTACCTTTATTTCTTGTAATTGCAGCTTTAGCCTATGTCTCACAATTTCACCTTTATTACTCGTAATTGCAAGTTTAGCTCAAGTCTTGAAATTGCAAGTTTATTTCTCATAATTGTGAATTAAGCCTATGACTTGCAATTGTGTCTTTATTTCTTGTAATTGTGAGTTTAGCCTATATCTCGCAATTGCACCTTTATTTCTCGTAATCGCAAATTTTGCCTATATCTCACCATTGTGACTTTATTTGTCATAATTGCGTTTAGACTATGTCTCGCAATTGCAAGTTTATCCTGCATCTTGCAATTGCGACTTTATTCCTCATAATTGCAAATTTATGTCTCGCAATTGTTCCTTTATTTCTCGTAATTGCAAGTTTAGCTTATATCTCGTGATCACAACTTTATTTCTCACAGCTGCAACTTTATTTGCACAATTGCAACTTTATATCATAATTACGAGAACTAGAATGTAACAATTGTGAGATAAAGTCTAAACCATACCTCTTACCTTTTTTCTTCTGTGGCAGGATCAAGGCATCATCATTTTTCCATGCACAATGAGATACAAAATTGGGAGATACACATTTATTCCAATTTCTCTAATGGGTCCATTTTATATGACATATAATGATGTTGTAAGTACAAATTCCTTGTGATCACAGTTACTGTGTATAACACAGATGCCACCCAATTACTTTGTAATGCTCTCTGCTCTAGAAGATTGCAAGGGCTTGTTTGAATATTTGGACAATTTCAGGAGAATCAAAATATATTTGTAAATATTTTACCTGGTTGACAGCATCAGGCCAGTTTTGGGACTCTAAACAGAAGGCACAGTGTTTGGGGTAGGAAGTTCCACCTTTTGAGGTGTCGAACTGAACCCCGGGTGGGTTAGTGCTCACCTCCAGAACATTGCTAGTCCCAGGAAGCACCCCCTGCAGAGACCAAGATTGTAATTAGGATGGGATGTTAATATGGAATGTGTAAATTCTGTGCATTAAAGTGGAATTGTAATATGTTCATTTAAGCAGGCTGGACATAACAACATTGGCTTAAACAATGGTGTCAATTTGAGGCAAGACTATTTGTTAACCGAGGAATGGAAGACACCATGAAGAAACAAGTAGAGCCATCAGAATACCATGCAAAACCACATATATGCTCTAAGTTGCAAAACATACTTCTTACCTTGCACTTACCTACCTTCCTCTCCAGCTGTGGTTTACCTGGTGTGCAAAGACAGAAGTTGTGGTCAAAGACTGGACCAGGGAGCTCTTTCAGTCTAAGAGGACAGGCTTTCTCGGGTCAAACAGTGTGTTCTCCACATGTTTTATTGTACCTATGAATATCGAAGACTTTCAATTCCACGCTTGACAGCTTCTTTACTAGAGAGCTGTAATATCAGCATTATGTAAACTGGGCATGGAGTTTTGCAAATTTTTTTGCAAGTTTCCCCTGAAGAAAGCAGGAAATACTACTTACTGATAGAAAGACCACACCATTAGTGTGCACAAATATTATATATTATGAATAAACTCAGTCACCAATAGTGTGTTACAGTAAATGGATAGGAGTACTGTCCGCCTACTTTTGATTTATTTGTGTATTGTTTTTACCATGCAGATTTAGACTTAACACATTGAGCACACTCAATGTGTTATTCTCCAGTCTGTAGGTGACAGAAGCACTAAGGTTCCCAGGGTATCCCTCATTACCATCTGGACTACTGTGGCTGTTTCACCCCATTATCCACAGCCTCTGTGTTCCACACTGCCTATAATAAAATCCTAAATAAAAAGCCTACAAGTCATATGTAAGAAATCACAAATGACCTGTAAGAAAAACAAAAGCATGTTTTAGATAACAAGTGTGGAGGGATTTCTCCTGAAGTCCACTATCATGTCCACTGTTTTTAGCATGTTCAGAAGACAGCCAGCTGATCAACCTCCCGTCTGTATGTAGACTTGTCACAGCCGCGAATTAGGCAGATGAATGCAGTGTCATCTGCAAACTTCAGGAGCTTGACAGTGGGGTCTTTTACAGTACAGTCATTCATGTACAGGGAGAAGAGCAGTGGAGAGAGAACGCATGACTGAGGAGCACCAATGCTAATAGTGAGGGTCCTGGATGTGAGTTTCCCCAGTCTCACTAGCTGCTGCCTATCTGACAGAAATCTGGTGATCCAGTGATCTTGTGAAGATCTGTGTGAAGATGGGGGCCAGTTGGTCAGCGCAGACTTTCAGACAGGCAGGTGAAACACCATCTGGGCCTGAAGCTTTCCTAGTCTTTTGTTTCTGAAAGACCTGGCCTACATCCTTCTCACGGATCATAAGTGCAGATTGAGTAGCAGCAGGGGGGAGGAGGGGGGTTCCAGGAGGCGTTGGTGTGTGTGTGAAATGAAGATCAGAGTGGGGGAGGGGTGTGAGACTGGGCTTTTCAAACCTGCAGTGAAACACATTCAGTGCATCAGCCATTAGTTGACTCTCTACAGAGCGAGGGGGAGGTGTCTTATACTTTGTGATGATTTTTAGGCCTTTCCAACTGTTTTTCAGCTTTTCAGAGTAGCTTCTTTAAGCAACTCTGATTTCCTTAGTAAGTGTGTTCCTGGCCTGGTTGTACAATGTTTTATACCCTTTGGCATGAAAAAGCTGTCTGAGCTTTCCTGTAAACCATGGTTTATCGTTATTGAATGATACAAATGTCCTAGTAGGGATGCACATATCCTCACAGAAACTGATATTTGATGTCTCAGTATCTGTGAGCTCATCCAGATCTGTAGCTGAGTGCCTCAAAAACACTCCAACCAGTTCAGACAAAGCAGGCTTGTAGTTCCAGCTCTGCTTCATTGGTCCATCTCTTTACAGCCCTTATTACAGGTTTAGTTGATTTTAGTTGCTGCTTGTAGGTCGGGAGAAGTTGTACCAGACAGTGATCAGAGAATCCTAAAGCTGCATGTGGGACAGAGCGATATCCATTCTTTACAGTGGTATAGCTGTGATCCAGTATATTTCTGTCTATGGTGGGGCATGTGATGTGTTGTTTTTATTTTGGCAGTTCATGGGTGTGGTTTCCTTGATTCAAATGTCCCAGAATAATAATAAGTGAGTTCGGTTGTTTTTGCCCTGTGTATGTGATGTGATCAGCCAGCTGTTGCAATGCTGCATCCACACATGCTTTGGATGGATATAAACACTCTTTTTTTCTAGACCTTTGATATTGCTGTATCTTACTGTACTGGCAGAGTTTTTATAGTCAAAACAAGTGAAAAAATACATTACAAATTACATTTTAAAAGTAACCCTCCCAACCCTGCAAGAGTTAATAAACAACAAAGTTGCACCCATAGTTTCAGGAGCACTGAATATAATATTTTGAACAGGTCAGTAGATTTTGTTTATGATCACTACCACCGTCTGGATTGGTGCAGTACTGATTAATAAATGATGTGTATCTGATTTTGTGTGTGACTGTGTGTGTGTTGTGTGTGTGTGTATATATATATATATATATTAATCAAATATTTGAAATGTATTAAATGTTCAAAAAAATATTTTGTTATATTTTACAGCCATATTAATTGTTTTACAAAGTAATTACTTGGTAGATACTCAACACTTGAGCATACCGGACATATTAATTTGGACATCCATTTTCTGGAATCCAAATTAATAATATTTAGTTAATAATAAATAATTCTATAAATCAATAACTTTCATCAGTCTTTTGCTAATAACTATTAAACAATATAGCCTGGAAAATAATGAATTACACTGTGTAATGCAAACACGAGTTTCAAGTTTCATGCATTTCTTCTTATAATTTGTTGTAATATTATAACCTGAAGTGTTATAAAAATATAAGCCATGCACAGATGGATTTTAAATGTGTCAGGCTAAGAATAGAACAGTCCTAGATATGCTTTACCTCTGAGGGTTCATCCTTTAAAGCATCAGACTTAATTTGTTTTCTAAAATGTAGCTTCTCAGAAACATTATTATCTGTATTATTTTGAATCTATGTTGTTTTGTTCACTGTGATATTCTGTGTTCACATAGTTATAGTACAATGTCACATCAAATGTCAAATGCAGATTAAAACTTTTTATTTCATATGTAGTGTTGTGAGGTTTGCTTCCCATTGGAGAAAATGTCTTTAAAGGGATTCTTCACCTCATCATTTACATGCCTTATGCCATCCCAGATGTGTATGACTTTCTTTCATCTGCAGAACACAAAGATTTTTATAAAAATATCTCAGCTCTCTGGGTCCATAATGCAAGAACGTTTGAAGCTCCAAAAAGCACATACAGGCAGCATAGAAATAATCCATTTCCAATAATCCATATGACTCTAGTGGTTTATTCCATCCATGTCTTCTGAAGCAATTTATTCAGTTTTGGATGAGAACAGAGTATCTCCTTTATGGAGTTTCAAAGGCCTGATCACAATTCACTTGCACTGAATGGACCTACAGAGCTGAAATATTCTTCTAAAAATCTTTATTTGTGTTCTGCAGAAGAAAGAAAGTAATACACATCTGGGATGGCATGAGGATGAGTAAATCAGATCATTTTCATTTTTAGGTGAACTATTCCTCTAAGTGAACTGAGCAAAGTTTAAGGAAATATGATCAAATCTATTGCTAGCTCAATTAGTAAAACTGGGTAAGACCTGTCAACAGCTATAAATAGCCTGCAAACAAAAAGATTCTTTGGGCATGTACCAATGCAGTACCATGTTTTCTTGAAGTTTGGTTCACTGAATTTATGTTCCTCATGATTTGAAAAATGAGTGCTTAAAGGTTCTCTCAGAAAGTCATCTTGGACGTATCACTGATATCTAGCGACACGGATGCTGCATCATTAAAACTCAATAGCTTTCAGTTAGGTGCCATTGCAGAAACTCACTATATTTACAGTCAGCCATGATTCATTTCATCAATAAATGAAGTGTCCAAAACCAGGTATTTTACTGAGATTTGAGCAATTAAATCAAGATTGTGCCTACATAATTACATTTTTTTTTTTTTTTTTACAAATCTAAAATTGTAATGACAAAAGAAAGACTCCTGTCTGCTCATAGAATAACCACGTTGTGATGACATTGATGAGCCAAGCAGTTGTGTAATTAAGCCTGTGTTTGTGAGAAGCTCAAGATAGTGTGTTTGCATGAATTGTAGGCCTACCCTGGAGAAGGCAGTTGAGCCGATATGCGTGGGTTTGCAATCCACATGTTTTTATTTTATTTTATTTTTAACTGTTGGCAGTTTTTAAATGGTTTCTAATATGAAATAGCCAACTTAATAAAGGCAGTTTTAATTAAGAAATGAAGAGTGCCTTGGAACTTACTTCTTGATGATTACATTTTTTAAATTCTTCTTTCTTTTTTTTTAATAAAGGAACTGTAAACGTGGCCTATGATGGACACTTTGAAAAAGCTAAAATATCAGTTATATGTTAAAATATATGTTAAATAATACGTTTGTTAACTTTTTAAATCACTGCATAATTCTCATGTTTCCACTTGATATTTTATAGTTTTGAAGACTTTGCTATTATAATCAAATTTGGAAATTGTAATAGTAACAAATTAATTAGCATGTCCAACCTTTTCAAATGGAATGGACCTTGGAGTAAGCTCCAATGTAAATCAAAGTACCATGTTATTACCCTCTGGTGGTTTACAGTACCATGGAAACATCACAGTACTTTTTCTTTAACGATATAGTTTGACTGTCACCCACACCGACGAACACCATTCGTGTGTGTGCTTTCTAAACACGTGAAGTCGTGATATGTGTTGTCCGATGTGCAGGTTTACTGGGGCTCTGTGACGTCACGCAGGAGAATTTGAACTGAATCAAGATGGCGCAAGACAGCGGACCGAACAGTCGGCATTTCTCAGCGACCAACAATAAATGCCACAATATTGACGAAGGTGACAACCTTATTTTATTTTGTGTATCTTCAGAAAGTCCATTTGTCTTTGTCGGTGTATCAGTGATAGTTTGTTTTAGTCTAGTTTTTTTAGTGACCTGTTAAAAGTTAGAACCGAGACTTGAAGTCATGTTATTTATGTACACGGTCAAATTTGACCAAGTGTGAATCAGTTCGCGTTAGAAACGGGTCGCCTCTTGCAGTGAGTACTGGAAGGGATAGTTTGCCAAACATTCAGCGTGTGTTGACTTGCGTTACTGGAGCACAAATCCTCGTGCGACGCGATTAAGAGTGATGCGAGACCTGTCATTCACATCATGACGGTTTTGTGCGTTATACACATACTCTCGACGTATGTTTACCGGTAAAATGGCAGTCTTCTCGGTGAGTGCTTAGTTATTTTTATGTGAGCTATTATTAGATTGCTTAATTTGCAACCATGTAAACTTTAGAGCCAGCCTTTATTACTTTATTGATTACCCGTTTATGTCAAGATTGTGTAGTGCGCGACTTCAATATTAGCAGTGATTGCGAGTGGAAATGCTTTCGGCTGAAGCGGCAATTATGTTATTTTCATATTTCATTGAACTTGCCAACTGCTTTGTAAGCGAGCTCGCGTGACAGGCTCACGTGGTCAGGTTTAATATAATCTCTTGTAAACACGCTAAAATAACGAATAAGGTCAAGGAATAAATCCAATTGTTGTTTGATTTGTCTGACCACATTCAGCTATGTATATTTGTTGGAATAAGTGTTGTGTTGCTTGTTTATTTCTGAAGGAGGATGTCCTGTATCAATGTGCTTTTACTCTGAATTTCTTTGGATAGTTTGCCATTTAAATTTACTTTGAATCAGGGCAAGGATGTTGTGTCCAGTAATTCAACCCTGAGCTGATGCTGAAGAGCCATGCATTTAAAATCATTTCGTTTATGAGCTAAAATGACAGATGATTATTGCGTTAGATTGTCTTTTGCCTATCTCAAGTTACACTGGTGGCCAAAAGTTTGGAATAATGATCAGATTTTGATCTTATGGAAAGAAATGGGTACTTTTATTCACCTTTCAACTGATCACAATGTGCAGTCAGAACATTAATAATGTGAAAAATTACTATTACAATAATTATTACAAACTACTTCAAAGAGTTCTCATTAAAAAAAATCCTCCACATGCAGCAATGACAGCTTTGCAGATCCTTGGCATTCTAGCTGTCGGTCCAGATATTCAGGTGACATTTCACCCCCACACTTCCTGTAGCACTTGCCATAGATGTGGCAGTTTAGTCAGGCATTTCTCACGCACCTTACAGTCTAGCTGATCCCACAGAAGCTCAATGGGGTTAAGATTCATAACACTCTTTTCCAATTATCTGTTTTCCATTGTCTGCATTTCTAACCTTTTCTTTTTGTATTTCTGTTTCAAAAGTGTATTTTTCTTTAAAATTCTTCCCATAAGGCCTTGCACCCCTGAGTCTTCTCTTTACTGTTGTACATGAAACTGGTGTTGAGCGGGTAGAATTCAATGAAGCTGTCAGCGGAGGACATGTGACACATCTATTTCTCAAACTAGAGACTGATGTACTTATCCATATTTAGTTGTAAATCTGGTCTTCCACATCTCTTTCTGTCCTTGTTTGAGCCAGTTGTCCTTTGTCTTTGAAGACTGTAGTGTACACCTTTTGTTTGAAATCTACAATTTCAAGCATTGAAAGCCTTCATTCCTCAAAACAATGATTGACTGAGAAAGTTTTTTTTTTTGTGTGTGTTTGACATTTTTGACCTAATATTGAAGTTAAGACATGCCAGTCTACTGCATACTCAAAAACAAAGACTGTTTAATGTATTAATTATACGAACCAAATAGCTTTCAACTGTGTTTGATATAATGGCAAGTGATTTTCTAGTAGCAAATTATCAGTTTAACATGATTACTCAAGGATAAGGTGTTTGAGTGATGACTGTTGGAAATTGGGTCTGTCTAGATTTGATCAAAAATGACTTTTTTCAAATAGTGATGGTGCTGTTTTTTACATCAGTAATGTCCTGACTATACTTTGTGATCAGTTGAATGCCACTTTGGTGATTTAAAGTACCAATTTCCTTCTGTAACCGCAAAATCTGTACATTATTCTAAACTTTTGGCCACCAGTGAATGTATCTAAATAAGTGGTTGACAACAACCAAACATATGAAGGCAATATCAAACAAGCAAGGGTGCTGAATTGTCCATCTATCAGAATGGCTGTAATTCAGCTGTAGACACGAGGCAGCAGGTAATCACAGCCATACTGATAGATGGACAATACAGCTTGATTGCAAGTGTGATATTGCTTTCATAACAGTTCAGCAAATAAGTAGGTGAAAACTTTGTTACAGTGACGAAAGAGCATTATTGAAACTCAAAATTATTATTATTAGGCTATTACTGTTGTCTTTTCTGATAAAAGCTACGATACCGTAGATCTGCCTTGTTTATAATTCTTAAACATTCTACTGAAGTCAGTAGATTTGTAGCCATACAAGTTTTAATGAAGGTAAAGGACGTTATTGAAACTCACTATTGTTGGACTATTAGACTTAGACTTGTTGTCTTTTTGGATGAAAAATTATGCTCAAACTAAAGGAATACTATAGATGTCCATTGTTCTTTTAATGCTTAAACTCTAAAGTCACAAGGCAGATTTTGGTCGCGAATGAATCAAAATGATTCAATGACTCACTCATACCACATAAGACACTCATTTATCACCACCTATTGACATTTCTAGAAGTGATCACTGAACTAATCTGTTAATAAAATTGAAAAAAATTGTGACACAGCCATACCAAAATACCCTTTATTTTTGCAGCTAATTCGGCACAATTGTGCAGTTAATTTGTTCTACTTGAATTATTAAAATATCTGGAATTGGTGCTTTTAGCTTATTAAATTTTTATATATATATATATAACAAATTTTAATAAGCTAAAAGCACCAATTCCAGATATTTTAATAATATATATATATATATATATATATATATATATATATATATATATATATATATATATATTTTTTTTTTTTTTTTTTTTCCTGGAAAAAAAAATTTGTGGACCAGTGATTCTCTCACCTTTTGCACCCTTCATGAGTTTGCATTCCTGTAATTTGTTGTGGCATTGCAAGAATTAATTTGCATGCGCAAAATGTACAAATTAGAAAAGAAGCAAATATGTTGTTTTTTCATTACCCAATTAGTGCTCTTGCCACCTGTTACCTCATTACACAGCATACCTACGTGACTTCATGGTGGTGTGCCATGGTATTTTTTTTTCTTCGGAAACACTGGTCTAGTGCATACACCGTATGCCCACCAATCTTTTTAAGGATTTTGCGTGTGCCCACCTATAATAAGTGATAATGCGTATGGCCGCCAGAAAAACTGGGTTAACTTTTGACCCGGAACTTTTTCAATCTACTAGCGTGATGACACCACACCTGTTAATGAGGTAATCAGGTAGGGCTAGTTTGTCAAGGGTTTTAGCTAGTAAACAGGATGGTGTATCGGTCAGGACACAGGAATAAAGACGAGGAGATGTAATCTCTTCTTATAACTGTATTTTGATCCAGCAGTAATCATCAGAACAGTCCAATATCCAGTATTGTCATTATAGTCTGATAAAACACAAATAAATCACCATTAGGTACTGTCGTTTAAACAATTACGGTACTTAGATTACAATGCAACATAAATAATAAATCCACATAATACAAATTAGAAACATAAACACAAAGTGACAGTCACTTACTTTTCGTCATTAACTCAACACATTAAATATTGGAAGCTGGATAATTCAGGAAGAACTAAAGAGGCTACTCAGCACAAATATATGAACTAAATTATGCTGTCGAACTTGAACACAGTTTCCACTTCTCTGGATAGCCAACACACTAGCTACGCACTTCCTCCCCCGTAATCTCCGTATAAGAGTCTTAAAGCGGTAGGCACCAAAAAATGTCATAGCCTTTTATACAGCCGCCCCCAAATGTGCAAGCACATTTGCTTCCTTTAAAAGGCTTATCAGTCAGGCTAAGGGGGGCTCACAGAGGCATCATCCTCCCCAGACGGGAGAGCTGGCAGCATCACCAACCGAGCTACCGGTCGGGTGTACACATGTCCTCTGATGTCCACATCAGCGGATCTAATGCACCCATCGTCGCTGCGGTGAATCTTGGTTACATGCCCAATGGGCCACAGGGCTCGAGGTAGCTGCGGGTCCACCAGCATGACAACGGCTTTATCCAGTAGTTCAGGAGTAGAGGAGTGCCATTTCTGTCTGGTCTGCAGCCCAGGGAGATATTCTCTGATGAATCTCGACCAGAATTGATCAGCGAGAACTTGTGAATGCCGCCAACGTCTGCGGCTCAGGAGCTCAGTCTCAGGATAGACCACTTGAGGAAGGGATCCATCAGGCCGCCCCATAAGCAGACTATTGGGTGTCACAGGGTCGATATCCGCAATGTCGGCAGACACATAACCCAAAGGTTTAGAGTTAAGTATTGCCTCAACCTCCAGGAGAACTGTGAGAAGGACATCTTCATGAACAGGTTGGGCCCCCACACAGGTGTAAAGTGCAGACTTGACGGAGCGAACCTCTCTCTCCCACACTCCACCAAAGTGTGGAGCTGCTGGGGGGTTAAACTGGAAATGAATCCTCTGACGTGCGAGTCGTTTCCGCAATGTTGGCTCCATACTGGCAAAAGCCTCTCTAAGTTCCCGTTCTCCTCCTTTGAAGTTGGTCCCCTGGTCTGACAACAACTCTGCAGGTGTCCCTCTTCTGGCGATGAATCGTCTTAGGGCCATCAAGTAAGCATCCGCATCCATATTTCTGAGGAGATCCAAGTGTACCGCCCTGGTTGTTAAACACTTAAATATTATCCCCCAACGCTTCTCCTGGCGTCTGCCCATCTTCACAAACATGGGCCCGAAACAATCCACGCCAGTGGAGTAGAAGGCTGGTTTGTGTAATCGGAGTCGAGCAGCGAGAAGGTCCGCCATTCGGGGAATGGAAGGCTGAGCTCTCCAGCGCTGACATTCAGCACAAGAACGCTGGTATCTGCGAATCGCCTCCCTTCCATGGATTATCCAAAATGACCGCCGCATCTCTGCAAAGACTCGCTCTGGCCCGGGATGATGCAGGTCACTATCGTACCTCTGGATAAGTAAACCCGTAACTGGGTGTGAGGCATCCAGAACAACAGGGTGTAATGTCAAGTGGTCTTGACCTTCTAAACGTCTGAGCCGACCTCCTACTCTTATGAGGTCCGTGGATTTATCTAACTCCGGAGCCAAGGTAAGTAGTCGACTTCCAGGTGAGACGGATTTCCCTGCGGCAAGGAGTTTGTAGTCCTCTGGAAATGACTGTTGTTGAGCTCGCTGGAGAACGATCATCTCTGCCTGTTGGTATCCTTCAGCATTGGGCGGTGAACTGGTAGGGGTTTGTCCTAGGATTTCTTGAGCAGTAGCATCTATGAGCTCCTGCCAGGTGTGGTACACCTTGTCATCCCTGCTGATCGACATCGGTGAGGTAACCACTACTCCACAGAAGGTAGCCTTCCGGAGTTCCGCTTGGTCCTCAAATGGCTCGGTGCTGGGTCTTTCTGGCCAGGTGGCTGGGTTCCGGAGAAGGAAGGGAGGTCCTTGGGACCATCGGTTGGGATCTACAGGTGAAACTCGAAAAATTAGAATATCGTGCAAAAGTTCATTAATTTCAGTAATTCAACTTAAAAGGTGAAACTAATATATTATATAGACTCATTACAAGCAAAGTAAGATATTTCAAGCCTTTATTTGATATAATTTTTATGATTATGGCTTACAGCTTATGAAAACCCCAAATTCAGAATCTCAGAAAATTAGAATATTACATGAAATCAATAAAAAAAAAAGGATTTTAAATACAGAAATGTCGGCCCTCTGAAAAGTATAATCATGCATATGTACTCAGTACTTGGTTTGGGCCCCTTTTGCATTAATTACTGCCTCAATGCGGCGTGGCATGGATGCTATCAGCCTGTGGCACTGCTGAGGTGTTATGGAAGACCAAGATGCTTCAATAGCGGCCTTCAGCTCTTCTGCATTGTTTGGTCTCATGTCTCTCATCTTTCTCTTGGCAATGCCCCATAGATTCTCTATGGGGTTCAGGTCAGGCGAGTTTGCTGGCCAATCAAGCACAGTAATACCATGGTCATTGAACCAGGTTTTGGTACTTTTGGCAGTGTGGGCAGGTGCCAAGTCCTGCTGGAAAATGAAGTCAGCATCTCCATAAAGCTTGTCTGCTGAAGGAAGCATGAAGTGCTCTAAAATGTCCCGGTAGACGGCTGCGTTGACTCTGGACTTAATAAAGCACAGTGGACCAACACCAGCCGATGACATGGCTCCCCAAACCAACACAGACTGTGGAAACTTCACACTGGACTTCAAGCATCTTGGATTGTGTGCCTCTCCATTCTTCCTCCAGATTCTGGGACCTTGGTTTCCAAATGAGATGCAAAATTTGCTCTCAAATTTGGAATTTGAGAGCACTTGAGACGCTTCTGACGTTGTTTGTTGTTCAGGAGCGGCTTGACAAGAGGAATACGACATTTGAAGCCCATGTCCAGGACCCGTCTGTGTGTGGTGGCTCTTGATGCTGTAACTCCAGCCTCAGTCCACTCCTTGTGAAACTCCCCCACACATTTGAATGGCCTTTTCCTGACAATCCTCTCCAGGCTACGGTCATCCCTGCCGCTGGTGCACCTTTTTCTTCCACACTTTTCCCTTCCACTTAACTTTCTATTAATGTGCTTTGATACAGCACTTTGAGAACATCCAACTTCTTTTGCAATTACCTTTTGAGGCTTTCCCTCCTTGTGGAAGGTGTCAATGATGGTTTTCTGCACAACTGTCAGGTCAGCAGTCTTCCCCATGATTGTGAATTCAACTGAACCAGACTGAGAGACCATTTAAAGGCTCAGGAACCCTTTGCAGGTGTTTTGGATTAATTAGCTGTTTAGAGTGTGACACTTTGAGCCTACAATACTGAACCTTTTCACAATATTCTAATTTTCTGAGATTCTGAATTTGGGGTTTTCATAAGCTGTAAGCCATAATCATAAAAAATATATCAAATAAAGGCTTGAAATATCTTACTTTGCTTGTAATGAGTCTATATAATATATTAGTTTCACCTTTTAAGTTGAATTTCTGAAATTAATGAACTTTTGCACGATATTCTAATTTTTCGAGTTTCACCTGTATTAGGGCCTCTAGTGTCTTCCCTCTCGTCAGATCATCAGCAGGATTGTTCGCAGAGTCCACGTAGCGCCAAGTGCACTTCTCAGTTAACTCCTGTATCTCAGCTATTCTGGCACCTACGAAGACCTTGTAGCGGCAAGACTGGGAGTGTAGCCAGGTTAATACTGTAGTGGAGTCTGACCACAACACAGTTTGAACCACTGTCAAGGTTAGTTCCCTCTCAAGGACACGAGCCAGCTGCGCTGCAACCAGAGCTCCACAAAGCTCCAGGCGTGGGATGGAGTGCAGACGTCTTGGAGCTACTCGTGAACGAGCAAGGATGAAAGATAGGTGGATCTGGCCTTCCTTGTCCTCAGTTCTCATGTAGGCTACGGCTCCATAAGCTTGCTCAGATGCATCAGCGAAGATGTGCACCTCACGGGTGGCACCCTCAAGGTTAGCATCCACAGGAACATACGCACGCGGAAAGGTAAGGAGAGGTAAGGACTCAAGTTCAGCCTCCCAGCTGGACCAGGCTTGCAGGAGTTCGGTGGGTAAGTTAGAGTCATCCCAACCTCGCTTCTTATCCCACAGCTGCCTGATGATGAGTTTCGCTCGGGTGGAGAAAGGTAACATATAACCCAAGGGATCATATTGAGTAGCTAGAACTCTGTAAATGTTCCTCAGGGTTGGTACCTCGTAGGCCACAGGCCTATGTTTGTAGCTCAAGGTGTCAGTTGCCCAATTCCAGCTGAGACCGAGTGTTGACTCCAAGGGGTTGGACTTATCATGTGCCAGCCACAGGTCCAGGCTTTCAGATCTGGCCTCTTGAGGCAAGTGGCTCAGGACGCTTGGATCACTGCAAGCCCATTGACGCAACTCGAAGCCTGCAGTAGACAGAAGATCCCTGAGCCGATCCACCAGCAGTTTGGCTTCACCCGGCGTGCGCATGCTCTGCAGGCAGTTATCGACGTAAAAGCAGTTCTCAACCGAGAATCTCAGGTCATCGTCCGGTTGGCATTGGTCAACAACATGGCGCTGCAGGGCGTATGTCGCACAACACGGGCTGCAGGTTGCGCCGAAAGGCAAAACTTGCCACTCAAATGATCTTGGGGGCTCTTCCACCTTCAGGTCCCGCCACAGGAACCTTAGAAGAGGGCGATCTTCAGCGATGAGGCGGACTTGATGAAACATCCCCTTGATGTCTCCACTAACCGCTATGGGATGTTCACGAAATCTCACTAAGACTCCCAGCAAGGAGGCACCAAGGGTAGGGCCAGGTAGCAGGTATTGGTTCAGGGTCTGCCCAAGGTACTGGTGAGAGCAATTAAAGACCAGGCGGTTCTTTCCGTTATGGCTGACGAGATGATGTGAGATGTACCATCCTTCCTTGGTAGAGGTCTCCTCAGTGACTTCCCTCACAGCACCTGCCTCAATGAGCTTCTGCATTTCCATCTTGTATGCGTCCGCTAGCTTGGGGTCCTTTAAGAGTCGCCTCTCAATACTACGTAACATGGGCATAACTGACTCCTTTGGCGAGTGCAAAGGTGGCATGCTTGCATGGCGCAGCAGTGGTGTGGCGTACCTGAGAATTCCATCTACATTGATACGGACAGTCTTGGCTTCAAGCAATGTTACAGCCTGCTGATCCTGCTTCGACCGAGTCACCTCTCTTTCGGGTCGGTACAGTACAGTGTCTACTTGCCAGAGCCTCTCAACATGCTTGTAAAGCTCATCCATTGGTGGTGTAAAGGAAGTAAACAGACACTGTGCAGGTTGAATTGGCCGCCCCATGAAGGGGGTAGGGCCTTGAAGAGTCCACCCAAGCCTGGTGCGAACTGCGGCTGGGCCACCTGGTGGACCAAGTCTAACTGGCTCGACAGGGGTTATCAGCTGAGGGTTGTCAGAGCCTACAAGGAGTGTTGGCTGAGCATCTCTTAACGCAGGTAGGGGAATGCCACTTAGGTATTTGTATTTCCTCTGTAGGCGGTCAATAGGGTAAGTATGCTGTGCTAGGCTGAGGCGGCCAGCTGTGAAGGCACCATTGATCTTATAGCTAGTGTGAGGGTTTGCAGCTGGTGAGACATGGAAAGACACTGTGTGGCCATGGAGGATCTGGATGTCTTGACGGACTGTACGCAGAGGAAGTGCTTCAGGAGTGCCCTTCATGCCAAGAAACTTAGCTGCTGCTGGCAACAACATGGTCCTCTCTGACCCATCATCGAGGATCGCGAAGGTGTCAAATGTCCGGCCCTCATAATGCACAAGCACAGGGACGACCTTTAACAAGACTCGATTCCCGGCTCCAGGCCTGTCTAGGTAGAGCGAGTCAGCCGCAGAGTTGGTTAAGCAGCTCTCTTCTTTGGCAGCTGTATCCTTATTGCCCCTCTCTGCTTTAGTATTTATCTCGTGAAGAGCCAGCAGGTGTTTTCCCTGACAGATGTTGCAGGGTTTCTTCAATGTGCACTGAGCTGCTTGATGAGTACGTGCACAGCGCCAGCACCGCTTGTTAACTCGTATCCACTCTCTAAGCTGGTCTTTGGAGAGTTTGGTGATGGCACTGCACTGACTGAGATAATGTTCAGTACTCTCACAGTAAGCACAGTAAGCTTTACTCTTAGGCCCTCTGTAGGCTGATCGCTCTTTAGGGTACAAAGAGGCTGGCTCTGCAGACTCACCAGCTCCATGTAGGACAGTCACCGTTTGTCTTCCAGTACGACCATCAGTCTTTACATTCTGCCTTTCTCTTATGCTGCGTCCAGTAGCCTGACTGTCGAAGCCTTGACACCATGATTCATAGCGAAGCCATTCTGCCAAATCATGGAGAGTGTGAGTCGCCCCCAACCGCTTGAACTGATGTCGACGGAAATCAGCTCGCTGTTCTGGAGGGAGCTTACTCAGCAGACGAGCCACATGTGAGCCACAGTTGAGTTCGATTTCCCCTTCAGGACCCAAAGTCTGCAGTAAGCCCACTAAAGATTGTATTTGGAGGGAGAACTTCTGAAATGCCAAAGTATCACCACGCTTTACTTCGGGGGTTTCTAGAACACTTGCTATCTTCTTTAAGGCAAGTTGATGAGGTTGACCGAATTTATCATAGAGGGCTGACATTGTATCACTGTAAGGGGTTGGCGAATGTAGGTAAGCATCAGCTATAAGCTTAGCCTCATCCAGCTTTAAATGATCCACCAGTATCTGATACCTGAAGAGTTCTGTGGCATTAGATGGGAGTAGGTTTTCTAGAGCTATGCGAAGCCGTGCAAACTCACTGGGATCCGGGTGACTAAACTTTGGGATGGTGGGTTGAGGCCCTCGATACACTTGTTCATTCCCTGATGGCTGCATAAACTGATTAGGTGGTGGCATGCCATGTATTCCTCCAGTGGCTGCTAAGGGTTGGTAGGCTCGGGCAGGCGCTGGTTGCATTAAAGGTGCATAAGCTGGGGCAGGATGCTTGAGCAGCTGAGAAGGTCGTGTAGAGAGGGATGGGAATATCCCTTTATCAGGAGCAGGAACGGGATGCTGAGGAGGCAGTGGAGGCTTATGAGGCAGACATGCTCCAGCTTCAGGGGCAAAGTCGTCTTGGCTGCGTTCTAGCCCTTGTTCCTTGACTCTGAGATTGCACATACCTCTCGACAAGTTCTCATAAGGTTCAGGCCAGGGTGGAGGATCAGGCCAGTCCTCCTCCTCCATTTCCTTCGAGTGTGCTGCAACAGCTAAACTCCTTGAGGCTACAGTACCAGCTTGTGGAGATTTGGGATTACTATCGTTTGAGGCTGGACTATTAACTTGGACCAGGTCCATTCTCAGTGAGCGGGCTACCTCCAGTAGCTCTTTCATCTCGCGCCGTGTTTCATTGAGTTCCTTTAGACCAGCCTGGAAGGACTGTTGTGTTTGGAGCAGCTTAGTATTCTCCTCTCGAATAGCTCTGATTGCCTCTGGGAAACGAGAATCCATATATGGGCTCTGATAGGATGAGGGTGTTCGCGCAGGCCGGATAAACCCATCCAAATCTCGCCTCTGGCTGTGGTCTGGGGCTAGCTGAGGAGTCTCAGAGTGAGCAGCATTCCCAGGGAAGCCACTAGAGTGAGAGTGGTCTGTCTGGAAGGGAGCCAGCCGGTCTGGGCCCTCCCTAGTGAGGAACACCCTCCTATCCAAGGCAGGGGATTCCATGCCCCATTGTAACTGATCTCGTTGACTATATCCCATATAGTCCACTTCGAAGTCCTGAAGTCTGGCAGGTCGACGTATTCGACGTTTAGGTCTCACATCAGGATACATCTCTTCATCTGACTCCATCCTGAATACTGCTATCCGGCTCGAAGGACCAATGTTAATGAGGTAATCAGGTAGGGCTAGTTTGTCAAGGGTTTTAGCTAGTAAACAGGATGGTGTATCGGTCAGGACACAGGAATAAAGACGAGGAGATGTAATCTCTTCTTATAACTGTATTTTGATCCAGCAGTAATCATCAGAACAGTCCAATATCCAGTATTGTCATTATAGTCTGATAAAACACAAATAAATCACCATTAGGTACTGTCGTTTAAACAATTACGGTACTTAGATTACAATGCAACATAAATAATAAATCCACATAATACAAATTAGAAACATAAACACAAAGTGACAGTCACTTACTTTTCGTCATTAACTCAACACATTAAATATTGGAAGCTGGATAATTCAGGAAGAACTAAAGAGGCTACTCAGCACAAATATATGAACTAAATTATGCTGTCGAACTTGAACACAGTTTCCACTTCTCTGGATAGCCAACACACTAGCTACGCACTTCCTCCCCCGTAATCTCCGTATAAGAGTCTTAAAGCGGTAGGCACCAAAAAATGTCATAGCCTTTTATACAACACCGTTGAGTAAAATGTGTACAGATATTCTCTCTAAATGGCAGGGAGCTGCGGGTCTTGGGAGCACAACTGATGGCACAAGACAGACAGTCCAACTAAGCTGATCCACAAATCAGAAACTTAATTACTAATCTGATTGGATATTTGATAACCAATCATATTTTCCATTTCTGGAACCCATAATTTGTGCTGTAAATATATTTCCCTGCTAAATGTAATACAACGATCAGCCACAACATTAATACTACCTGCCTAATATTGTGTAGTTCCCCCTCGTGCCGCCAAAACAGTGCCAACCCACGTCTCAGAATAGCATTGTGAGATGATATTCTTCTTGTCATGGTCAGGAAAGGGATACACATACACTGATGATGAGCATATGGCAGTCAAATGTTACAGAGGTTTTTGTACTTCTAAAATGGACAATATGACATCATTGAGTTTGCAGGTTAGTGTGTGAATCTGGTGTAACTGCGCAAACTGAATGATTAGAAGTTGGGATGTAGCCTTGAATAGGTCTTTCAAGCTGTAAAACGACATGCTTTTTACTGAAAATACATTGTGTATGCTATATGAAAAATACATATACACAATAGAACATCCAGTGAGTAAAAAATCTTAGTCCTTTTGATAATTATTTGGGTCAGTTAATGGTAATATAAGTTGAGCTCCGTGGCACTTTAAATAACACTGTAGCTCACACTTTTACTTGTTCTTTTTAACTTGACACAGCATCTAAAAAATACAGCTCTACTGCACCAGATGCTTAATAAACAACAAAATGTGGCGAAACAACCTAAGACATTCGTCTAGTGCGGGTTTACATAGAAAAACAAATGGTAAACTGGGTGGTTGCAAAAGCACTCTGTGTGTACAGCCCCGGCCCTTAGGAGGTTTTTGCCCATTGCGTCTTGCTCTCTTATCAGCATTTCTCTGATTAAGAAATGGGTTTTTAAAACACTTTGTGAGGAAAGGAGTTAAATTTGGAAATATGTGTCTATAGATCCTTGTGTTCTGTTCCATTCTGCTGTGCTCTGTTTGTTTGAACATCCCCTGGGCCCATAGTCTGAGCCGTTTCACACCAAGTTCAGATGAGAAGCTCTGCTTCAATACAGCTGTAATGAATGGAAAACTCTGTGGTATCACTGTTATTATAAAGCTTGTGTCTGAGGTAGTATACTGTGCCACCAGTGCAACACCATATTAACATAGAACTGAATATTTTTTAAGCTTTTTACACCTTGGTTTACTACATTAATCATTGTCATGTGCTTGTCTTTTCGACAAGTAAATTGGTCATTCAAAAAAGGACATTTAAGTAAGTAACATGCTCTACTAACATGTCAAGTTTTTGTTGTATATCTTTCCCCCCCAGTGTTTGCATTCACTTTTGTCATAACTTACTGTGTTTACACATACCTCACCAAGAAGGGCATTTTGGCTGAATTTTTTAATTTGACCATTCAGGCACGTATCCGCATTTACACAATCATTCTCTGGCACACGCTTATGTTCAGCGCACCCGCATAAACTGTCTGTCAATCAAATAGAGCGCAGCAATTACTAGATCGCTAGCAAATTATAAAATTACGTGCTCTGGATTATTTTCTACAGCAAAAAGAAAAATAACTGTAATATGTGACACAGGCCTAGGCTATATTACAAATATAGATGGTTATTTTACAGAATTGATGTTTTAATCAGTCTGGTCGGGCAAGAAAACTTCTTTCACTTGTCCCTTTAAAAATTCACTTGTTCCTGACAACCAGTCATGCGTTAACATCAAACCCTGCTTAACATTTGAGGATACGTACCAACTACAATTTTTTATTTATTTTTATTTTATGCACATTAGTTTAGTTTATAGGTATTCATGACTCTTGTCTTGTGGACTAAGGAAACCATGTCAATTTGAAAATCTGCTGACTTTAAAATTCCAATTTAGTTTCTCAGCTCAGTTGACATCCCAATGAGCTATTAGCACTCTTGGAATGCCTCTCTTCTAATCAGACTCAAAAACTAACTTGTATAAAAAAAAAATATATATATATATTATTATACTCAAAAACTAACTTGTGTGTGTGTGTGTGTGTGTGTGTATATATATATATATATATATATATATATATATATATATGATTATAATACATATATGATTCTGTCATTCAAAATGGGCAAATATATTGGTCTATCGCTAATCTGAATCAGCCTGTCCTTAATTAACTGTTGTGTCCCATTCCAATATGTCCTTGGTAGAGTGTCTGGCTGCTTGATCCTGGGGCTCAGTTCATCTGGCCATGAGTCTTAGGAGACTAGAGTGGTGGGGAGAGGTTGTTTGTTTTGTGTGTCGAGTTTTAACATGAGGACAAAAATTACCAAATTTAGCTCTGGCCAGAAGGGATCTGGGCTTATCACGGCTCATTGATAAAGTGCATGGGGTTAAAACGGAGACCCACGTCCCTGGAATAGAAAGTGACTCCAGTAATGAGCTGCTTGTAAAGTGCTGTAAAGCAAAGCTGTAAATGGCAGAAAACACATGTTCATCAGGGAACATCAAAGGTGTGTCTCAATTTGTGCACTATCCATTCTAAATAGTATGTGAGATGGGCATTTAGTTTTTTTGGGCATTTGTGTACTCAAGTAATCTGATTAATTTCTCGAGTACTTGAGGGGCATTGACATGTACATAACTGTATATATAATAACATGTCTGACAAACGTCTATGGCTGCTGCATTGTATCTTGTCGTTCCAGTGTATCGTCTATTCATTATTATTGGCTGTTATAAAATAATCTGTTACAAAATGTACAAAATATTGCATAATCAAAATATAATGCATTCAATTTTGGCATTATGTGAAGATTTGCTGCCCAACTCAATAAAAGAATGAGCACAATGCACGTCTGTCTCTTCTTCCTTCGTTACCATAGTAATCTTAGTAAGCGCACACCATTTTTTAGTGACTGCAGTTGGCTTAAGAGGAGATGCCATACACCATCATGTTTTTAATATGCGTGTTAATTTAAAGTTTTGAAGACGCTGCATTCTGTACCATTTAGCTGCGCTCTGTCTAGCTGTTTAAAACACTTGCCTGCTGTATATGTGCTGCTTCAGCGTCAGCCCACTGCCACACGCCTTGTGTGTGTTTGTGTGTCTATGTGTGTCTCCCCAAGTGTTCGCTCCTGTTGGGAAAGCTGCGATGCTCCGTTTTGTTGTTACTGAGATGATTCATGAAGTTTTCCATTCAACTCGGAGAGTTGGAATTTACACCTTTCAATTGGGGATTGTGCAACGGAATGGCACATTATGTCAGACTTCTAACTTGGAAACTCGTGCAGAAATCTTCAACTCCCATTTCATGGGACAAGCATTCACTTGAGAAGAGGTGTACTCACTTTTGTTGCCAGCGGTTTAGACATTAATGGCTGTGTGTTGAGTTATTTTGAGGGGACAGCAAATTTACACTGTTATACAAGCTGTACACTCACTACTTTATATTGTAGCAAAGTGTCATTTCTTCAGTGTTGTCACATGAAAAGATATAATCAAATATTTACAAAAATGTGAGGGGTTTACTCACTTTTGTGAGATACTTTATGTACGAATTTTGGTAGGGCTGCCAAAGAATTTCCTAGTCGACTAATAGTCGTTAGTATATGATATTAATTGAATTACTTAAATATCTTTTTTTGGGGGTGTGGCACGGTGGAGGGTGGGACCGGCGGGAACGCCCGGTCCCGTATTAGGCTAATTAAGCCGTCAAGAGGGATAAAGGCCACTCGCAGATGGCGATTGAGAGAGAGAGCTCAATTCCGGACATGTCCGTTATCTTATGTGTTTGTCTTTTGAGTTTTCCATTAAACCTTTAAGTTATGTCAAGCCGGTTTCTCGCCTCTTCCTTGCCCATGAATTTGATCTGTTTTATATTGGTGCCGAGGCCCGGGAAGGAAGAGGGATGCGCCATAGCGGAGTTCTCACCACTGCCCAGCGGAGCAGCCAAGGCCATCTGCCGGGGGACAGAGGAGCCCAGCTGCCTGGACGCGGAGGAACGGCCGCCGACCGCGAGGGGAGGAGGGGCTCCTGGCCGACCGCCTGGAGTGGTTAGGGCAGCTGCCAGGGGCAGGGGAGTCCCCTACTAGCCGCTGGAACGCGGCGGGGTTGGAGACCGCCGACCGCGTGCGGGGAGGGGCTTGCCGCCGACCGCCTGGAGCGGGAGATCCGCTGCCAGGGGCGGGGGGAGGCCCCTTCGACACCCCGGGAACGCGGCGGGGCGTTCCGTCCGCCAGGGGCTGAGGACTGCCTCCGATCTGCCCAGAGAGGCGCGGCTGTCATCCTGTAGAGGGTAGAGAAGTGGCTGAGGAACGAGCTACGGCGTATCAGAGAAACCGGCTTGACGTATAACTTAAAGGTTTAATGGAAAACTCAAAAGACAAACACATAAGATAACGGACATGTCCGGAATTGAGCTCTCTCTCTCGATCGCCGTCTGCGAGTGGCCTTTATCCCTCTTGACGGCTTAATTAGCCTAATATGGGACCGGGCGTACCCGCCGGTCCCGCCCTCCACCGTGCCACAGGGGGGCATCAGAAAATGGTGTGAGTTCCAGGGCTGAGAAAGAATGCTATAAGTAACATTGCTAACACTGTTCTACATTACAGAGAAATGCTAAACCATAATAATGAGCCTTTAAGATATAAATTTTACAAGCACACACATGAAGCGAGCCGCAGCGACACCAGCGAAAGCGGTAATGATTCTGAATGTGTCTGAAAAACCAGCAAGGAGACTGTCAACATTTTGTTAATTTATAGAGAGAAATGCACATTAGGGTTGTGCTGACAGATGATGATCTCATGGCTCGACGATGGTCAGTGATCACCAATAGCTGATGCCTTTGATGATTTTAAGATGATATTTGGCTAATTTTCCTATTAATGTATTAAATTATTTATTATTATTCTTATTCAGGGCTCCAGACTGTGACTAAAACGGTTGCAAATTCCACCAAAAATAATTGATAGTGACAATTTCATATGTGTCCATATATATGGTTTCGTCAGATATGATCTTAAGTTATAGAACACATCTTTAGAGCAATCAGTGTGTCTCGTGCCACTTTTCACCCGTTCTGTTGTGATGAGCTCCCTGCACCACATGTAACAGCAACCCCAGCACAAGAGAGTCCTCTTTTTTTCTTTTTTAATGCCGGTTCACAAGTTAAAATAGTGTATTACTGGCACTACTGTAAGCATTGGATCAGAGACTGCCCCTCTTTGAACCACCCTCCCCCTGGACCTATCAGGGCTCAAGCCTCCACTGGCGCTGCATGTTCAGCTCCTCCAGTATTTGCTCCGAGCCCCTCACAGCCCAGAAAGCACGAGAGAGTTGTGACCAAATGACTCTTTCATGAATCACCTGAAAATAACTGAGGGTGTGAAGTGAACTTAGGAACTCAGGTTAGCAGTTTGCATCAGTCAATTTCAGTGCGAATCATCCATCAGTGTGTTTCAAAACAGAAGCCCCATGTGTATTTCGTGCTTCTTTATATATCAAGTGGTCCAGGACTTAAAAAAAAAAAAAGCTTTTGACAATTTGACTTGTACACCACTATTACACAAGGTCCAAATATTCATTGATGCTCAAGAAGGAAACACTACTATATGCATACTATGTTTTATGTAAATATCTGCTTATGTAGATTCTGAAGGGCAGTATTAAATACAAAAATGTTTTATCTCTTATATATGTATAAATTATGAAAGGGGTGTGAACAAAATGTTGATGAGACCAAAGGGGAATGCAAACTTGCGTATCTTCTCAACTATATGTACTGTTTATTAAACCTCAGATTAATGGGTTATCAGCTGTCTTCCTTTTCTTTTGCAGTCTATCTTGTTTCTGAACAACAATCTAAATTGAGCAATTAAATGATTTGTTGACTAAAAACAGCCATTTGGCTCCTTAATCCTCAATTTGTCTTGGCAGTCGCTCAAATGAAATTTCGGCCTCAGTAATGGATTCAGTGACATTTTCTTGTGTTCTAAACATCCTTTTGATCTAATGACACCTGCAACTGTTAGTGAAAAGCCATGTGTTTCATAATTTCTCTGTCTCATATGAAGCCCTGACCACTGATAGACATGCATACATGGATATTTACATATTGTATATCGACATACACAATGTGCAAACCTTGCAAAATTGCAAAAAATAGTTTTTTTGCTCAGTATTGCGTTTTCTAAAGCCAGACCAATTCCTCACCACAGAAGATGCACTTTTTCTTTCATAATCTCCTCATCTTTTCATTCAAATGAATTTGAGGGAGCAATCGCACTGCCTCACTCCATTTATCCTACAGAGTGCGTACGTCTAATGTGCTGTACACACTTCTCGTATGGTAATTTTGTAGGCAATAATCCAAAATGAATACCGGTTGGCAAATTTCTACTGGATTATCATGTCTACCAGTATATATCGCCCACCCCTACTTTATATATTTCTGTCCCACCTTTATGGCTTTTATGAAGAAAAAAAATGCCTATATTCCTGTCCTTAGAAAAGCTTTCATATAACTGATTTTTTTTTGTATTATTGTTCTCAAATTAATATCAGGACATGGTCAGACCAAGTGGCTTTGTGGAATTAAAGAGGCAGGTTGTGCCCATTTTTTCCTCCAACATCTCTGAATAGCATGATTATTTTCCATAGCAGTTAAAACCAGAGGTACTAACCAACCTTTATCTGACAGACTAAATTGTACAAAAAAGTTTTATTTTACACCAACAAAAATGAAGAATTAGGAAGATGGGAGTTCTTGGCATAAGGGTATCCACTGAATAATTGTTGCATTTGCCATGTTTCTTACAGATATGGCTGGTGTGGAGGATGTTCCATTGTGCCGACCAGTTCAGGAGTTGAACTCATTGGATGAGGTCAGCCCTGATTCTAATGGTGTGGCACCATATGCTTTAGAGGAAGAACTTGAACCCAAGGAGGATCCGGTTCCAGAGGGGGCTCGACCCATTCAAATTGTGCTAGCTAGTGAGGATGATCATAAGTTTGAGTTGGATGCTGTTGCGCTTGAAAAAATCCTGATGCAGGAGCATGTGAGGGATCTTAATGTGGTTGTGCTGTCTGTGGCTGGGGCCTTCCGCAAAGGCAAGTCCTTCCTACTGGACTTCATGCTACGTTACATGCACAATCGGGTAAGAAATGACCCCTTTACACCCGTTCCCAAGGACAGGAGTGGGTAACAATACAGATATCCCTATATGTTTTGATTCTGATTCACAAGCTCTCAATGCAATTCAATTCTGTTTTCGATACGATTTGATTCTATAATATATACTCAAATTAATTATTTTAATGTCCATTTTGGTTACACATGAAACAAATTATAGAGTAAACCTTCTAACTTGGTTTGTTGTGAAAATATTAATTTTGAAAATGAATAACAGGGCCTCAACCATGCAGTTCAGTTGCTGTTTATTTAACAAATATATAATAATCAGCACACGCAAAACTGAAGTGAACTTAAAAGTGAAAGTAAAAGATTGATCTTGTTATTTTAAGAATCGATATAAATGAATATCACGAATTGCAATTTATTGGAAAATCTATATTTTTCTACCTATGGATGTAATGAAATGGACATTAACTTATTTGGCACAATCATGATTTTAGGTTAAGATAGAGAGTGCATGTTTTAGATGCTGTAACTTCAAGTTTTTTTCAACTACAAATATTCCATGTATTCTGTCAGTTAATACGAGGTCATGAAATCTTTGGGGGACTGCAAAAATGAGCATGACAGTAATCTCGCATAAATATTTAGTAGGGTATAGTAGGGTATAAAACTCTCCTTAACTTCAAAGCTTGAAAATGGTGCCCTACCTGTAAGGGTTCCAATTAGCAACATGTTTCAAGGATCCCCAAGAGATTGCCCATTTAGAAATGGCTTTACTCCAATTAATCAGGCACTTTTAGGACGATATGTAAATTCATGACCATTCATTTTTGAAAGTAGACTCCAGTTAGATAATTCATTCTATTTAAATATTGTATTCCACTTTTTTCACTGTAAAATGTTTGTTTGATGATGAGAACTGTCACTATACCAGACATTGCCCACATTTTACTGTAAAATTTCGATTTTTTTTTTTTTTTTTTTTTTTTTTTTAATATAACTTTACTTAGGGACATAATGGGG
The DNA here is from genome assembly GCA_032164185.1 of Moxostoma hubbsi. Classification (NCBI taxonomy): domain Eukaryota; kingdom Metazoa; phylum Chordata; class Actinopteri; order Cypriniformes; family Catostomidae; genus Moxostoma; species Moxostoma hubbsi. The sequence continues at coordinate 31,497,536 of JAVLUX010000034.1, read as the reverse complement.
TGTGAAATTTGCTGCTCAGCCAAATGATTCAAATACAAATTACAAATGCAATTTTCTATAATGTCATCATAGAAATGTTATGTCATCTGACCATATGCTGATCAGATCAAGGCACGTGAGCTGTTATCATTCCTGAGAACAAGTTTCTGATGACTCTCATCATTGACATGTCTTCACTTGCATGCTGTGTTCTACATGTATAAAACCTGCTAGGGTATAAGCATGCATAGTTCAAAAAGTTTACACTTTTTGTTCAGAGTATACACAAGAACAAACTGTACACTTCTTTGTCTCTTTTGTCTTTAAGTCGTCTGAGTCATGGATGGGAGGAGATGATGAGCCATTGACTGGTTTCTACTGGAGAGGAGGCTGTGAGAGAGAGACCACAGGCATCCTGGCTTGGAGTGAGGTGTTTGTTGTAGAAAAGGAAGACGGAAATAAGGTGGATGGGTGTTCCCTTGAAGATGTATATTATCTCACTAACTAGATAATGTTGACTGTCTGATAAGACTTATTTCTGGGTGTCATCAGGTGGCTGTGTTGATAGTGGACACTCAGGGAGCCTTTGACAGTCAGTCAACCATCAAAGACTGTGCCACTATTTTTGCACTAAGCACCATGACCAGCTCTATGCAGGTATGTATAGGCACATAAGAGATGTACAGGGAAAAAAGGAGTTTTACGCAGTTATTTATTTTTTATTTGCTCAGACCAGAGTCAGAAATAAAATGTGGCTGAGGGCAAAAATGCCCCTGAGATTCAAAGTGTCGTGGTAAAAGTGCCCCATAATGATTTTCTGTAGGATTGTATTTGTAACATATGCAGTATGTAATATTGTGTTATAGTCCTATTTATTCATATTACGGTTTACTTTTATGGGTAAGAGGTAATAAATTCTCAATCTAATTATTCAGATTGGGAGCTTATGTAAGTGAATTGAAATTGAAGTATTTGAAACACTAAGTTATATTTTTATTTTTAGAACAACAAATGCCCTTATAAAAATACTAAATGCCCATGAAAATCAAATCCAGCAAGCAATTACTGCCTCTTAATGGAAAAGTTAATTTCTGGCACTGCCTCCGGCACTATAGTAAAGGATCTTATTACATGGGTTGTAATGATTGTGGGGTTTATTGTATAAAGCAGTTCATTTAGGATTTATGAACTCTCAAAATATACTGTAAACCTAAATCTCTCTTTTTTTTCAGGTTTATAACCTTTCCCAAAATATCCAAGAAGATGATTTACAGCATCTCCAGGTAAACGCTCTCTTTATAAGTGTACGTTTTTAGTTTTTTTGTTTTGACAGTAACATCATGTGTGCTTTATAGCTTTTCACAGAATATGGTCGACTTGCAATGGAGGAGATCTATGAAAAACCATTTCAGGTAGAGAAACCTATAATTCTCAAACTAAGTACAAATTATTGCAATATAAAATGGATATGCTTACCCATGCCTTTGTCCTGTGTACTTTCATGTTCATTTTGTTTTACCCTTTACTCCCTGAAGGCATTTTTAAGCATTTAATGCTTAAATGGCATACCTAAAAGTAAGAGCATGGTATCAATTTATAAAAAACCTTTCAAAATTTGAAGAAAATATATTTACATCATGTTCAGAGACTGTCGTTACAACACTGCACACAAAACACACAAAATAAATGTGCTAAAAATAAACTTCATTTATTATTCATGTTTGCATTATACCTTTGAGACCGCAAGTATGGAAAGTTTATAAAATTAAGTTTGGTGTTGTTTTCTAAAATGTCAAATATACTAGGGAAAAAAATTGTTGAAAGGACAAAGCAATCAAAAGTTATCGCATTTGGAACCAAGGTGGAGGTGGAGGACTTTTATATATCAAAGTGTCCAAAAACCTCACCAAGCAAGTTGAACATTAAAACAGAATAACTGAAAACTATGAATGAAAAATCACCAAAAAAACTCAAAATACTTAACAACTAAGTGCCTAACAACAAGATTCAACTCACATGGGTGTCTAATTCTATCTCTCCAAAAAAAATTGTTTTAGCTCCCTATTACCTATTAGTCTGTGTATGTGCGCTCTCTTTCTGCTGACCCATGTGGGATAATGCCTGTTTCGGGATGCTGGGATAATATCCAACACACTCTAGACAGCCAGTGAAGATGATCTGACAGATCTATGATGTGAAGGAACATGTTTCAGTGAATCAATCTCGCTATAGAGACACCATTAGCGATAGCCACCATAGCTTGTAATAACACTCATTTTTGTTTGATTCTGAGTTGTCTGCTGTAAATTGTGATATGCCATTTTATATCTAATGTTTATTTTTCATCAAGTTATAAACCAAACTGTGACGATACCTCTGTTTATCATACATGTGCATTTCACACGCTAATACTCACTGTAGTTTGGTCTCTGAGTGAAACAAATGTGCTCGTTGTATTCTACTAACAATACCTTTCCAAAGTTACATGACATGTGTCTGTGTGTTCTTTTTTTGAACTTTTTACTGGTTCTAAGGATGATTGTTGTGATCGCAGTTCTGAAAATGGAACAGTTCTACTTTATAAGCAAATTTAAAAGCAGTATTTTAGAATTGGTCAGATCAGCTATTTTAATTGTAAAGATTATAGGCTACACATTAAAATGACACCTATTTTGTGCAGATCAGTAGAGTAATACCATAATATATATATATAAGTTATTTATTTTATTTTTATTTTTTTTCTTTGTGATCAGCGCCTCCTACTTTCAGGTACCGGGCCGCTCGGATTTAAGAAGTTAAAGGCCTGTTCAAGGCCCATGTGATTAAGTAACATGAAAATACCGGTACATGTAAAGGAGTTCATAGAGACATTTATGTTTTTGTGCTAAAAATTAGGATTTGGTGTGATTAGACTAAGTGTATTTTTGCACATTTTCTGTCTTTTAGAAACTACTGTTTTTGATCAGAGACTGGTGTTACCCTTACGAGCATAAGTATGGACTTGAGGGAGGGAATCGCTTTTTGGAGAGGAGACTACAGGTTTGATAATGCACCGAATGGATTAAACACAGCATCACCATGTCAAGCTGAGTTTAAATCTTGTTTAATTTCTGCTCTGTAGGTGAAGCAGTATCAGCACGAGGAGTTGCAGAATGTTAGGAAGCACATTCACGGTTGTTTCTCTAGTATAGGCTGCTTTCTTCTGCCACATCCAGGTCTGAAGGTGGCCATCAACCCTCACTTTGATGGCAGACTGAGAGGTCGGTAAACTTTTTATTTCAAAAACAGGCACATACATAAAGATATCTGAACTGCAGGCTCATCTTGAAGTGTCTCTGTAGACATTGATGATGAGTTTAAAAAGGAGCTGCAAAATCTAGTGCCCTTACTGCTGGCACCAGAAAACCTGGTAGAGAAGGAGATAAATGGAGCCAAAGTTACATGCAGAGACCTGCTGGAGTACTTCAAGGTCAGAATTTATTACTTTAATGTCAATTTGATTTGTGTTTAAGAGTTGAAGAGTCTCTGTTATTCAAGTATTCCTGAGTTTTTGAGACAACTGATTTTTATCGTATGGAATTGTTTACTTAAGCAAATAAACATATTAAATTCCATATAGTTAAGAGTTCAATAACCTGTAGTATAATGTAGTACACTGTAATGTACATCCTTAAGAGGCTTACTGATTTTATATAATATAAAAGAGAAATTCAAATTTACAGCCTTAATGGACCAAAAATATTTACGACGATATATTAACGAAATGTTACTTGCTTGGTTGTGAAGGAGGAAGCGGGTGGCCAGGTAAACAGTCGACTTGAGACTTTTATTGATAGCACTTTTCATTCTCACACAAAGGTCTTCTTTTCATCAGGAACTCACGGCGGTCAGGGCTGCCCTTACACGAGTTACTCAAGGGGCAATTACATGTTTATAACTGTATATATCATAACATGTCTGACAAACGTCTATGGCTGCTGCATTGCGTCTTGTTGTTCCAGTGTATCGTCTATTCATTATTATATAGGCTGTTATAAAATAGTATGTTACAAATGATTCAAAATAAATCATCATATTTTATCTTTATGTGAGGATTCGCTGTCCAACTCTGAAAGAAGTTCTCTGTCTGTTCTCCCTTCAGGTGACCATAGTAATTTTAGTAAGTGTACACCAGTTTATTTTTAGTGACTGTCGTGTCATTAAATGTTCTTGTGAGGAAAGCCGTGATGCTCTGTATTGTTGTTGCTGTGATTCATGAAGCGTTCCATTCAACTCTGAGAATCTGAATTTCCACTTTTCAACTGAGGGAAGTGCAACGGAGTGACACTTTATATCATATATCTAACTTGGAAACTCGAGCAGAAATCTTCATTTCATCGAGGTGCAGGTGTGTGTTACGTCACGCAAGGCAGGGAGGTTTAGTCCGTGACAATCATTCACTTTTATTAAATAATATCCATTAATGAGTCAAAGTTCTTACATTAAATGATAATAAAGCATGTTTAGTAAAGTTTTACAGACGGGTGTACAAAACACGGTCAGTTACATTCTCTTTGTTTTGATTATCGTCACAATAGCATTGCGGTGTCGTATCGGTTTGTTTGCCATGAGATGTCTCTGAAAATCACTTTACCCCTCAAAACCACAATGTAATCAATCTTAAAATTAAAAATAAGCTCCCTCTTTGACACGTTTGTGTTTTGTTGTGAGGTAATTGTCACCTGATTTCGAATTAAGGGAAATTATGCATGATCATCACATTATGCATGATCATCGTTTTCATGATCGATCATTGCTGCCATGTCCTCGAGTACTCGTGTCAATCCTTACCGTTCTCCCTCTTCGGGCCTCGCTGTCCATTGACGTTGCTCCACCACACCCCAGTCTCCACAGTTACCTCCTGCTAATACCGACTAATAATGGCAATTTATTCTATAATGTCAATTTTCTGCTTTGCTGATGTAATGGACACTAAAGTTTTTTTTTTCTCTGTTTGTAGGCATACATCAAAATCTATCAAGGTGAGGAGCTTCCGCATCCTAAATCCATGCTACAGGTATGCTGCACTCCACACATGCAGTGTCGCCTATATAAATGCTTTCAAATGCTCACATTTTGCCTCTGTTACCCAGGCAACTGCTGAAGCAAATAACCTGACAGCTGTTGCTGGAGCAAAAGATACCTATAACAGAACCATGGAGCAGGTAGAGATACTTTGAGCCTCTTCTGTTTAATGTATGCATACAGACAAATGGGAGATAATTTGAAGGAATGCATCCCACAAGTCAAGGAGACCATGTTCAGTTGTAAATGGATCATGGATGGAGAGGAATCTCGCTATTCTTTAAAGTATAGCAGGAGCATGATGTGAGTTCAGCTAGCCTACATAACTGAAAATAACTTGAGGCCATTGCACTAAAATAGTATGCTGAAGTTTGGCCTAGATCAGTGTTTCCCAACATTTTTTCTGCCACGGCACACTTTTTACGACTAAAAAATTCTACGGCACACCACTATCCCACATAGGCTAACCATGGTCAATATTTTTCCTTTTCAAGAACTTGTCCATGTTTTCTGTCCATCTTAGTAGCGCGTTTACTTGTAATGTTTGAAATTTGGCTATGCAAAAAAAAAAAAAAGTGCTTGCGTTAGACTTTCTCATCGTCTGTCATTTCGATGGACAGGGTTATAAAAATTCTGTCATAAACTATTATTTCCCGTCATATTAATTGTCATATTTTTATGATAATAAGACATTTAATAGCTTTTATTTTCATTCACATTTTCATTTTTAATCATGAACTTACAGGACGAACATATAGCACATTATTTATTTATTTATTTATTTATTTATTTATTTATGAAGAGCACAGATGAACAACAGAGACACCACATGAAGCAGATGAATGTTTTTTCCCCCGCAGTGACAGTGGAGGCCACTAAAACATGACATATGAACAACGCAATATTACAAAAAACAAATACGATTATTAAAATATGAGCAAAACACGTAAAAAAAAATAACTGAACAGAACTCAATCAACAATTCAAACCTTCCTCCTGGTCCGCATTGACTGGGTGCTCGTCTGTGCATAATCAATGACTGATGCAGAGGCAATTGTGTGTCTTTGCCTCAGACAGACGACTTCTCGTGGCAGTTTTAATTTGGTTCTGGAGACTGAACCCAGCGTCAAGCTCCACATCGCCCTCCACTTAACAAGAGTTGTAGAAAGCGTCACAGAGGGGCGATTTTACGAGTTTGCCATGTAAAAAAGTGAGAGGTGTGCACAATAAACATTGAAAACATGTATTTAGAAGAGAGAAAAAAAGCTTGCAGTTGCTTTGATAGCAGAAAGTAATAAAAGGACTCGTTTATGTTTAGGTCTAAGCATTTTTTTGATTAATTTAAATGAGTTTAATAACTGGGGTCTCAGATATTCGTAAACGATAAGGTAATGTTTGATTAAAAGAAATTATGAGACATTCAATGTCTCTTCACAAATTTGGACAGTTTTTAAATATTTCTTGTTGCTTAGTAATCTCAAAGACATTAGTGAAGCAAAAACGTGTGTGTGTGTGTGTGTGTAAAACACTTTGGTGTAAAGTCACTTCATAGACTTAATGTATTCTGCAGCGCTGACACGAGTCATGTGAAAGACCCTTAAAATATCACTCACATTAATCATTACCCTTCACAATCACAAAAGTGACCGATTGTGGTTTCAAAACACTGAATTTCTCCACAAGGTGAGGAGTTTGGATCCCTGAAATAATATATATATATTTTTTTTTTTCATGCATTTCTTTATTTTGTGGAATTTTATCATTTTCCATGGCACACCTGACAGTCTTTCACGGCACAGTGGTTGGGAAACACTGGCCTAGATAACTCAAAGAGTGACCCTATTTTAGTTTAATTAAATCTGCTATTTATCTGGTGATTTAGAGAGATTATGAATCAAGTGTGTGCTTGATTTGTGTTTGATTTTGATTTTATTAAATTTGTATCCGTGTCTGTCACAGGTATGTGGAGGAGACAAACCGTACATTGCCCCCGTTGACCTTCAACGCTATCACGACGAGTTTAAGAAGACGTCCGTTCAACAGTTTTCTGCGGTGAAGAAAATGGGTGGTCTCGAGTTCAGTCAGCGCTACCAGCAGCAGTTGGAGACAGAGCTGGATGAAGTGTACACCAATTTTGTGAAAAACAATGAAAGCAAGAACATATTCTATGCAGCAAGAACCCCAGCCACACTGTTTGTAGTCATGTTCGTTACCTACATGGTCTCCACGATAACAGGCATCATTGGCTTATCGGCGATCGCAGCTCTGGCCAATCTTGTGATGGGGGTGTCGCTGCTCACATTGTGTGCCTGGGCGTATGCCAGATACTCAGGAGAGTATCGAGAAGTGGGTGTGGCTATAGACCTCACAGCTGAGGCACTGTGGGAACAGGTGAGTCATGCTTCTTGGATGCACTTCAGCATAGAGTTATTCTAGTGTTCCTGTGTTAGTGTTTCCGCAATTTGTTCCCCAATGTACTTTGACTTTCTTTCATCTTTTCATTTGTTCATCCCATTCTATAAATTATTCACCTCACGTTTTGTCATAACCCACATTTCATTTCTCTTTGTGCTTTGCAGAATATTGTTCTAAAAGTGAGAAAATGGTCTAACTCACCATCCCTTAATAATCCCTTTCCCCATTTTATAAACCTTTCAAAACAATCTATAGAAACGCTGAAATGAATAGTTCCAATTTTTACTTGTCAACATTTTCACTGGCCACAGCACAAATATTATACTTTTTTTTCTTTTTTATTAAAAAAAAATGTAATTTATATATTTTTCATTAAATGTGTGTTTACAAATTAACTAATTTCATGACCACTCTAAATTCATAAACAATATAAAGATACATTTTGTGTAATACTCTGGTTTGAAACATAACTGATTTTATCATTTCAAATTACTAGTCATTCTCACGGTTTCAACAAATTCACATCTATATCAGCCATCTATATAATATTACTTTGGTAACATTTAGAGCTGCTATAATGCTACATAAATCCAAATGTGTAAGTGTATCAGTTTTATCAACCTTTAGGTCAAACATTTTTGTCAAAGAAAAGTTGACGTAAGCAATTTTATAATAGTCTTCTACTAATATTTCTCAAAATCAGTGAAAAAATGTTGTTTTAAAATGTTAACATATGGGGGCCTGGTTTGCTCAGTGAGTATTGACGCAGACTACCACCCCTGGAGTTGCAAGTTTGAATTCAAGGTGTGCTGAGTGACTCCAGTCAGGGCTCCTAAGCAACCAAATTTGCCCGGTTGCTAGGGAGGTTAGAGTCAATTGGGGGTAACCTCCTCGTGTGCACGATTAGTGGTTCTCTCTCTCTCAATGGGGCACGTGGTAATTTGTGCATGAATCGTGAATAGCAACTGAGACTTGTCCTCTGCCACCCGGATTGAGGTGAGTAACTGTGCCACCATGAGGACCTAGTTCGCAGTAGGAATTGGGCATGCCAAATTGAGGAGAAAATGGATATTTTTATTTTTTTTAATAAATATGAAAAAACTAATGAAAAACTGTCCACCAATACAAAGTCATGTGGTGTAACCAACATGCAGGTGGCTATTCTGTTGTCACATGACAATGACCTATGTACTGATTACAATTGTTCCATTTCTGCAAAACATGCCGAGTGATCCAAACATCATCTGCAGCCTGAAACTGAACTTTTGGTTGGATTTTAGGATTGAATGCACTTAGCTGTATAGAGAGCTATAGGATGCATCCTTGCTCCTTATTTAGTGAATGACTTAACCTCCAGTGTGCTGTCTGTCTGCACTGGACTCATAACAGTTTTCTCCATATAACTCCATATAAAGCTACGTTTTTCAGCTTTTAGATGAGCTTATTGATTCTCAATGTGAAAATGCACAGTAAATATAGAATTTACTCATGTTATTTAATGGAACCGTATTTTACAGTAATAACCAGAGGTGGAGGACTCGAGTTACATGACTTGACTCGAGTCGCAAATTTAAGGACTTGTGACTTTCTTTACTAAATTAAGGAAATGACTTGACATTGGCTTGAGAACCAGAGACTCGAGACTTGACTTGAACTGCATGACTCGACAATGACGAATGTTTTATATTATTATTATTATTATTATTATTATTATTATTATTTTCAACAATTTATAATAAACAGTAATGAAATGTGTTTAAAGAAATATCACAACATCAATTAATTCATATGCAAAATGTAAGCCGTCCAGCACCACTGATCTGCGCTCATAACACGCCAAAATAACAGATGATTGATGAGTTCACAAAATAATCTCCTTCGTATATAAAGATTTCAAATTGGACCGTGTGAATAAAAAAGTATGAAATTATGCAACACAAAAATATCTGATACAACCACCACAACCTCGAATTTCATCAGACATTTAAAAACACACACAAGGAAATGTAAGTAAATCATTTCATTATCCAGAAAGATTAATATGTAAAATTACTGTTCAAAAATGTGAGGATTGTCAGTAAATTAAAATGATTCACGATTAATCTCATGTTTTGTAGCGCAACAAGTTTGAAATGACCCAACATTGCCTCTAAATGTGTGTGTTCCTTTTCTAAATCTTCTCAACAGTCAACAATATACCATAACCATCTGTTGGCAATATAAAAACGTAACAGGCAGATTTGCAGTCACAACACTTTATTTAAAACGTGACAAGTATTATAAAATATACAGAATGACCCGTGACGATATCCAAGTGTTCTCATAGTGATTATGACTTCTGAAGACTTTAACTAAACTAAACTAATATTCATTCAGCCCATCTGCAGTTTTTGTTAGATTAATGTGAAAATCTGACCGCGTTTTTACACAGCATACACTTACGCAGTGTTATACATTTTAACCGGTTAATTCTAAAAATCTAAACAATTTGGATAATAAGGTATCTCGAATTATTCACAGTATTTTAGTACCCACGTTAAAAGTACCGTGCATGTGCATTAATGCAATTTACTGTAAATTTGTATATATATATTGTATACCACATTACTGTTGTACAATTCATATAAAAGATTTAATGTAAAGATATGTATATAAGTTCATCTTTCAGAGCAAATATAAATATTTATTTCAAAAATGAACCTCTATTTATTTTAGTACTGTGGCTTGACTTGCTTGAGGTGAATCACTGACTTGACTTGTTTGTTACTCCCACTTCTGGTAATAATAAAATATAACAAAATTTATATTAAAATGAAGTGAAATGACCCACAGATGTATTAATGTTGGAAGTTATTTAAAACAACAACTTCTGAGGGAATACACGTATGTGGACATCATGTTTATCAGCATGCTGACATGAAAAATGTATGCATTTTTCTAAAGTTGCATATCAGACGAAACGCTATTCTTTACCCGCAAACAGGTTTCAATGGAAAAACTTAGAGGTTTCTTACCAGAGGCACTTTTCCGACCATAAAAGCACTTCACGGAAAGTCATGTTGTTGTGTCAAATGACTTGATGAAGCTAGAAGAAGACAGTCTAGAGTCTTGTGAACAGTATTCAGTTAGTTTTTATTCATTTAAATTATAAGTTGCGTATAGCGAAGCCAAAATACAACGTCCATGCGTGTAGATGTGGGGTCACACCAGGTAAAATTGTATTTTATTTTTTTTTTAGAAAAAGGCAATAAATGCTTTTCAAAATCAAACTTGGGCACAAAAATCTAATTTCTACAAACTTGATACATGTGTTTTGAACCACATATTTTAAAAGATATTTAATTAGTATCATCTCAAACAACCTTATTTGTCAATGACCATTATTCTCATTTGAGGAGCTTTTGTGTTCTGTTTGTCTTGGTTGAATACTAAAATGGCCTTTTGGGTATTCTGATTTTGTTTAATTGTATTTTCCTCACTATGATTTATTATGATCTGTATTTGTGTTGTGTTATTGGTGTTTGTTAAGGCAAGCATCACTTAATGCCCACACTTGGAGTTAGGGATTTGAACAAACCCATAAACCTATGCATTTAACCACCTGGAACACCAACCGCATAACAATGCCCTGGCATTGTGTTGACAAGTTTAGCATGGGCAAGGACCACTTGTACTTTCTTCAGTATATGTATAAATAAATGTTCTCAATGTTGATGCGTTCTCCTTTGATCTTTCTAGGTGCTGAAGCCACTTACCGAGCAGTACATGGAAGAAAATGTCCGACAGACTGTTGTAAACTCTATAAGAGCCACTTTAACAGATCAGGTGAAACAAACTGCAAAGTTGAAGACCAACTGACAGTTTGCTGTGCCTTTTATGACCGGTGTTCGAACAATCAGTGGTTTTACCTTGTGTAGTTTTTATTTGTGATGTTTGGTCACTTAGGCTGGAGAATCTAACCAAAGTTTGCAGCAGGGTTTACCCTGAAACATTATAGACTGACACAATAACAGCAAGGAACATCACTACATATGCATTTAAATTTTTGATTCAGGTATAAGTTATCAGGTATATATATATGCAGGTTTGGATTCCTCTTGAGTTGAAGTATTATTTTGGCAGGCGAACATAGTATCACAGTATCAATTTGTACACTAGATCTTTAATCCCTTAATCTCTTAACGGTTCAATTACTGCTTTCAAAGTGCACAATCCATAGCCTTCAATTCCATATTGGGATTTGCCTTCTACCATATTTACCACAATGTTTTTTTTGTAGGATTTCTTGTGCCATACTTTTAGAGCTATTTTGGAATGCTGAAGTTGTAAATCCATCCAAAACTACCCTTTAGTGTGCCTCATTCTGTACAATTTTGTGTTAGACTATATCGTAGCCTCATGCATGTAAATTAGTGTAAAGGGGGGGGGGGGGGGGGGTGTTCACTTTACACTCAAATGTTTAGAAATAAGTGTGAATGTGACGTTGAATTTGCCTTTATCATTTGCTGTACCTATCCAAGTTTAGAGCACCTTTCATTGTGCACAGCTTTGTGATGCATGGGAGTGCTCGTGGTTTTATGATTGGTCTTTTAAGGCCCTGTAATTTATTTTTTAAATGATTAAAATATTTACATTTTTTTGTTTGTGAGTTGTATCAGGAATACTTTTTGCAATACACAGTTTGACAGGGTTAACACAATCATGGAAATGTGGAAATATCAGGGAATTTTTAAATTGTGAAAGTTAATTAAATCTTTAAAACATTAAAGATTTCTAGTGAATACATATTTTTCTATATGTTATACTCTGCTCTTCAATATCAGCCAGTGCAATATCTAAAATGTTGTTGAATAATTATTATAAATTAATCATGACCGAATGAAAAAGATGATAGTAGAAAAATTATATCATAAAAATGAAAGGAACAGATTCTTGTTTGTTTTTGGTCAACTAGCGGTTGAACTAGCGGTTAACAAGATGCTTCTTGTGCAGTGGACACCCTTGAGAAGAGGTTCTTCAAGGTGTGACAGTGTTTACTGCAAAATGGGAATGCTGATCGGGATTTTGATGAGCAGACAATGGAATCACTGCAAAAGAGCTTAGCCAGAGCAGATCTGCTGAAAATAGAGGAAGCTGCAGTGAGTATCCTTGGGCCAAAATATGATTTCCAGATGGACCATAACTCTAAAGCCTTCCACCTGCCCTTCAATAACTTGATTAGGTCCAATTCAACAAGAGCTGCTGAATGTATATCAAGCTCTTCCAAAGTTATTTAGAAAAATGTATCAAAGGGTAGGAAAAGAAGCAGAGTTGACAAAAGTCTTTTAAAAGCAAACATCTTGACTTCTTCAAAGTTATGAAGGAACAACTGCAACAGAAGGACTTGGAAAATCAACATCTGGTATATTTATTGTTGGTCAAGCAGCAAGAACTGAAAAATATGAAAGGGATATCAAAGGAAAAGGAAACAAATCTTATTGCTGAAATGTGAGGAACAGAAAAATACAGTAATCTCCACCACGTTTGAGCATACCTGTGAAGATATGAGGAAGGAACTGTCTACAGCCAAAAGCAACAAAAATAACTATCAAACAGCTTAAAGCATACTGGAGAAATATGAGCTACTCAAAACGTGCCAATGCAATAAAGGATCAAATAAGTGTGGAGCTCGATGAGAAAAAGAGCTCTCAAAAAACAGTAAAGAAGTTGAAGCAGATGGCTGGAGAGGTGCACAAGAAAAAGCTCATCATTAATCAGACTTGAGGAGTTATCAGCACTGAGAACTGAATCTGCAAACCTCAGAGATCTTTTATTTAAAGCTCAGGAGAATTACAAGTATCTCATTCAATTGGCTTGCACCAAAGAGAAGAATGTAAAGCAATCTTGGGACATAATTGAAAATTTGATGCCAAGTTGGAGAAGTGCCAAATGGAAAAAGACAAAGTGTGCCAACAAGTGCAGGCCATGGAACATGAATCAAAATCAATTCACAACAGAGAGTGGAGATACTTCAACTGCAGGAGCAGCAAAATGCCTCTCTACAGCAGTCCGATTGTTTGAGAAGAGAGTGCGAGTCCTTGATTGAGGTGGTCAGTAAACTCAAGGAAGACAAGCAAATCTTTACAGAAATGCTGGAGAACATTCACTAAGAAAAGGTGATGTCAGAAAGGAGGGAGAAAGACTCAATGAGGCCATCAGCTTGCTGGAGTGAGAGAGAGAAGTGCTGTGAGCAGAGATGGAAGATTGCGCAAGGATTATCTCGGCCTCAGTGACAGAATTACAAAGAAAATGTACTGAACAATGGTGAGGATGTGCTTTTTTTTTTGTGCTGACGAATAGGGTTCTAATTCGTCTTTTTCCCCACGTTCCTGTGTCCAATCTTAATACTTCCTTTAATACTACTTCTAATAATTAATAAAAATTTATATAAAGAGATCCTCACAGTGATTTGGTAGTTGAAAGGTTTGTTCCAGGTTTGTTAACCATGGTTAATTTTCGTAAGGGAAGGCCTATTCATCTGGCACCAGTGGGCCAAATCTGGCCCGTTTGATATTTTCAGTGGTTTTTTTTTTTTTTTTTTTTTTTTTTTTAGGTTGTCTTGAGGGCTTGTTCACACCCAACGCATTTTGTGTCACACCGTTTATCAAAATTAACAGTCAGTATCTGGTGTGGCCAACAGCTTCATTAAGTACTTCAGTGCATCTCCTCCTGATAGACTGCACCAGATTTGCCATTTCTTGCCGTGAGATTTTACCCCACTCTTCCACTATGACACTTGCAATTTCCTGGACATTTCTGGGGACAATGGCCCTATCCCTCACCCACTGATCCAACAGGTCCCAGACGCTCAATGGGATTGAGATCCGGGCTCTTCGAAGCCCAAGGCAGAACACCGACATTCCTGTCTTGCAGGAAATCACGCACAGAACGAGCAGTATGGCTGGTGGCATTGTCATGCTGGAGGGTTATAACAGGATGAGCCTGCAGGAAGGGTACCACATGAGGGAGGAGGGTGTCGTCCCTGTAACGCACAGCATTGAGATTGCCAAACTGCCCTGTATTGTGCGTTTTCACAAAAATTAACAAGAACATCATGTCTGAGACAACATAGCCCTAATATTAGCACTGGGTTTTTCCAGTGTTTTTGGATGTAGCATTTGCAGTCAAATCGTGAGACGTAACTTCTCAGCGAGTGCTGATTAACACTGTGTTGACTTATTTGTATGTACTGTATTTTCCCAAATCAGTCGACAGATAGAAAAGATTCAGAAAGAAATCACAGTATAGATTATTACTTTATACTTTAGATAGGGATCATTTGAACTAAAACTAAATTAAATGGACTAATTGAAAATGAAGTAGAAATAAAAAACAAAATTTAAATTCAAAACAATAATAACTCTGGTTTAATTACTAATGCAACTTTTGTGTTTGAGTGGAGGGGAAATATTAACAAATAACTGAAATGTCAACAGAACGCAATAAGAAGTGTGTTGAAGGACAGTTTTGTCTTCATACATCTAAAGCACATGCTTTCATTCTGAAACCAATCATAAAATATAAAGGTGTTTTTGTTACATTTATATTTACGATTGTGTTTTCTTAGTTGTAAAAGTAAAAATAAGCTTAAAATATTGACATTGAGCTTGCATTTAGACTCAGCCCCATTTGGACTCCGACTTGAGCCCAACACTACTATTTGCAAATAGCATCTACCATCCAGTAATCATGAATGATTGGGACAGTCATTGAAGTTAATCTGTGAAGAATTGTGTAACCCTGTCACTTTTGTCTTTGGAATAAAATATGAAATCTTAGGGTGACCTTTTATGATTGCATTTCTTAAATGACTCAATGATTGCTTATCTTACAGTCATACAGGAACCTGGAGAACGTGCAGCAGAAATTAACTTCTGATGTTTAGCTAAATCTAATGATCTCAAGACATCATGTAAGCAATTTTGTGTAACTCATGACAATGTAATGTAGCTACTGGCCACATTTCTTTTATAAAATGAGATTTGTGTTACTGTGGCAGGAAATCTGTTACTTCAGCCTATTTGGGAAACTGCAGGACTAAAGGAATGTTCCAAGTTCAATACAAGTTAAGCTCAATTTATAAAATATGTGGCATAATGTTAATAATAATAAAAAAAGAAAAATCAGTTAGAGTGAAGCACTTACTATGGTGGTGAATGGGGCCAGTCCATAAACAGTAAAATGAAGTTTTAAAAGTAGTCACACACTTTTATACATGTTAACATGATTTTAGTGTGATAAAATTGCTTACTAACTTTTTAGCAACTGTGTTAGACATGGTGTAACGCTGGCAAACCTTGTAAAGCTGCTTTATCACACTAAAATCAGGTGAACATGTAAACATCTTGTCGTTAAACTATTGATATAGTTTAACGTTTATGTACTGGCATCATTCACTTCCATTGTAATTACCTTGCTGCAACTGATATATATATATTTATTTTTATAAACATGGAAGTATACATTCTTTTTTTGTGGTAACCAACATTACGCCACTAATGCCGTCAATGGAGCTTAACTTGTATTGAACAACAGGTTCAATAGAATAAGATCTAATAATTTCTACTATATTCTACTACAATTATACTATTGACCTGTTTTTAAGTCTATTGGATAAGTCTATTCCAAAGCAATGCAATAAATTAAGAGTGGAAATGTGGTTTCCAAACCCATGTCAAATATTGTGTTAACAAGACTTTGTCAATTGTTAGCAATTATAAATGCTTTCTAACGTTTCTCTGTGCAGTTGTATCCAATAGGGGCGGCTGTGGCTCAGGTGGGTTGTCCAATAATCGCAGGGTTGGTGGTACGATTCCTGGCCCACATGCCGAAGTGTCCTTGGGCAAGACACTGAAACTGAAGTTGTGTCCAATGTCAGGCTAGCACCTTGCATGGCAGCTCTGCCGTCATTGGTGTGTTAATGAGACGCAGTGTAAAGTGCTTTGAATACCGCTAAGAATAAAAAGGCACTATATAAGTGCAGACCATTAACCATATCAACTTGTCATATAAAAAGAGAGAAAGTTGCAATGATGCTAGAAATTGACTGTTTACATGGAGTATAATCCCACCACAGTTGTCCCACTGCTTTTAGGCATTCTGGCATGGCTTGCCCCTATAGACTTCAGTGCTAAATGAATTCATGTAAACAGCTATTTAAAAAAACAAGGGGCAAATTAAATGTTTTAAAGGGAGCATAACTTTTTTTCTGGTTTTGATCCCAGAACAGTCCTTTAAGTGTCCACATGGGCAGAGACACCATCTATGGATGAAGGTTCTCTGCCAACACAAATCAAATTTATATAAACTGACAGAAAAGTTGTGTGCAATAATATTTCTGAATCCATTTCTTTTGAATACCCCAATGCAAACATTTATTATATTTTGAACACATGGAAAATAAAACAATACAAAAAAGGACTATGTTGTACAGTATTCTAGAGCAGTTCAAAGTGCTGGTAGAGAAAATTTCTCTGCTTATATGTATGCTATTCATATTCAGTCAACTGGGCATGACATGTACAACAGTATTTACAAGTAGCTAAGTTTAAGGCTTATTGCTATTTTCCAAATACGAGTTTACACTTCAAAACTGCTGGATGATTGATAACTAGAGGGATGAACTAAAAAGCAGCAGTGGTTAACAAAAAGTATAAAACAGCAGAAAATAACAATCTCAATCTTTCTGTATAACCAGCAGGCAGTTTTAAGACCAGTTTTTAGTGTTGCTTGATTAGTTCAGGCATTAGCAATAACTTTGGTCTAAAGGTGAGTTCCAAGGATCATTAATTCTCAAGACAGACTGATGTCAACATTTTCATCTTTGGCCTCTATAACCTTAAACACACCGTCCTTCTCCTTTTTAACACGCTTCTTGGCTTGATCTGAAACAGAACATTGAATTCACATTAGAAGGGGCATTATGATACGAAAAGCACCGTTCTATAGGAAACTTTTGAAAATGGACCATGCAAAAATTCTATCTTTGCATGCACAAAAGAGATGGATTAAAAGTCAAATTTACCCATTAAATCACTGCGGTCCAATAGGATCTTTAGATCTTTGTCACTGATGACCTTTCCTTTAGTGCCTTTCACTTCCCTGCAACAGCATGAATCACAATGTCTGAACCGAGGGTCTCTAATGAAGCCACTACATTACTACATCTGGCAATACTCCGTGACACTTAGACTCGTCAGACAGTTTTGGAATTTACAATATAAATATTTTTACCTGTCGTAGTCTCTGGATTTCAATAGTTCCACCAGCTCATTTATATCCACACAACTCTTTGTCTGTTTGAGCTCTGCTTTTGAACCTTTGAATTTATCTAAAATAAAATCATCAGAAACAAGATGTCAGAGATTCACAGCTCAAAAATTAAAAATGACAGCTGCCAGTTGTTTCAGGATAGAAAAGACCAATTTAAATAATCAAGGTTAAAGGATAGTAATTCTTTGTTCTGTCAAACATTTCTTTAAAATGAACAACTTAATACTAGACAGTATCGTCTGTTACAAAACTTATTGTACTGTCTAGGTAAGCAGTTCACTAAGGCATCATAGGCACATTACAAAACATGGGCTGTTCCATGCATTAAAAGGAGCTGTAGAGCAGAGGGCCGGGCTGGAATGACACACACCCAATCAGCCTGATGGGGCGCATGAGGTATAAAAGGCAGCCGGTGATGACATTGAGAGTAATAAATTAAATATTTATATTGTTAAGCTGGTTCTCGCTGCCTCCTTTCCCTTTAACCCCCTTACAGGAGAAAAAAAAAAACCTTGCTTTCCAAGATACTTAAGGTGGGTGCACACTATGATTTTGGCCATCCGAGACAAATTTTGGGAATCCTAAAGGATTTCTCTAGTCGCAGGGCAAAATCAGCAATCTTACAATGTTCAGTGTGACATGTTCACAGACGGCTGATTAATAAATAGCCTTTGCGATGATCTTCAGCCTCTGACAAAGTTATGGCAGTGTCAGAAATTTAGCATCGCAGCCGTATAGTGTGACTGCCATTACGATGGCCAGCTGAGATTTTCCACTCCTCTCTCGCACCTGAAAGAAAGCTGCTCTCCGTTTGCACCATTGCAACATTTGTGCCAAGTTATCACTCAAGCACTTTCAATGATTTATCTACATTTTATATAAAAAGTTGATAAGCAGAAAATACTTTGAGAAAAGTGTAACAATGAGTGTAACAACTCTGAATTAATTACAGATCTTAGGTTACAAAATGAAAATAAATAAATGATTGCATTTTCTAATATTTGTTCTTTTACATTTATCAGGCATTTTCTTTAAAATAGTCATTTTAAAATAACGTTGTACTTTAAACATCTGTAAACTTCTTTTAGTTAAGATTTACACCAGTCCAATTTTATTTAACAATAAATATAAAGATTGAACAATTTTTGCTTGTGTTAGCATTATTACTGTAGGTTACCTCACGCACTCATGTTCACTCTCAACATCTGTAATTTCTGTATTTGTCATCAAGCTATATTATTATAGGCCTATTTGACAAAATCCATCCATTTTGTAAATGTTAGCCTATGCTCGTGATGGAGTGGTATTGGAGCAATGGAAATGCTGGGAATGAATGAATGCATGCATGCATTTATTTGACAAATTTCACCGTATCGCTTCTATTCTGCAACACTCCCGCATGAGTCACATACACTGATTGGGACCACAGTCGGCTACGATATGTATCGTGCAGTCTGACAATGTCGCACAGTGTGCCATGGTGATATCAATGCGTTCATATCGTACAGTCAGACAAGCAACAAATTAAAAGGACTATTCTAAATCTTAGTGCACCCGCCTTCATTTTTAGCCAAAATCGCGTACAAATTCCAGAGTACATTTCAGATATGATGATTACATTGAAAAAAAAAAAACAAATACAAAAATCACCTAGAACTTTATTAGGAACACCTGTACACCTACTTATTCATTAGATTATTTAATCATCCAATTGTGTGGCAGCAGTGCAATGCATAAAATCATGCAAATACAGGTCAGGAGCTTCAGTTATTGTTCAATACAGCAGAAGACCATGTTGGGCATTTATAGGGCCACAGTGTTCCTAATAAAGTGCATGAATAAAATACATAGATACAAATAGTTACACCCAAACAATAAGCTTAGAAAATAATATCATATTGTGTAATGAGTGTTGAGTCTATGCAGAGTGTTGAAACAGACCTTATAAATAAATAGTTGCTGTCATTTTCTGAAATAGCCACTTACTTTTGTGAATGACCATTTTCTCCAGCTTTCTCTTGGCAGATGCTCTCTCCAGGATCTTCTCATCAATGGTGTTGACTGTGATGAGGCGATACACCACCACAGGTTTTGTTTGCCCAATACGGTGACATCTATCCTGTGCCTGTAAATCTGCCTGAGGATTCTGAGGATAAAATTCAATGCATGGATGCACGATCATTATAACGCAATAGTTTTCAGTTACCGATGCCAACAATCAGTAACTAGTTAGTTACAACAGCAGAAATGTTTTAGTAGTTATTCAGTTATTGGAAACTTTACAAACTCTAAAATTGATGCAATAATTAATATTGTTTGCATTATAAAAGACTGGATCTTAAATTTAGAAAACATATTTATGAATACTTTTAAACAAGGTCACATGTGAAGCAAATTGTGCATATTAAACTCATACCCAGTCACTGTCAAATATAATGACAGTGTCAGCAGCGGTGAGGTTGATCCCAAGACCACCAGCTCGAGTGCTCAGGAGGAAGAGGAACACCTCTGGATCAGAAGAGAACCTCTTCATCTGCATTAAAGAATGCATTATTAAAATCAACCCAAAACTGACTGTAATGTGATTAAAATACTGTAGTAGCCACTACTACAGAAAGCATGCTGCTCACATTCTCATCTCTGACTGTGTAACTCATTGACCCATCCAGTCGGCTGTACTTGTATCCCCGGAGATGACAGTAATCCATCAGAATATCTAATATGGAGGTCATCTGGCTAAAAATCAGCACCTGTATAATACAAAAATGTAGATGTAATAAAGTAAATAAAAGATAAAGAGTGTGTGTGTGTGTGTCAATACACGATACTGGGTTCACTAGAACAAGATGATATTTAATATAGATATACTAGTTATATTAAAAGAATCTATATTTTTAAGCGAGAATCGATATTCTTGATACCACATCAGTATCGGCAGTATGGATACTTTAGTATCGATCCACCCATCCCTAATTTGACTGAAAAGACACAAAATGCAAAACAATGCAGTTGCATTTTGAAATGTTTAAAATAATCAACTTGTAATAAATGTCACTTCAGTTCTACTTTGCTTATGAATTATCATATGCAGTAAAAGATGGCATGCAATATGCTAGCATTGTAAAAGGTTCTGCCACATGGTCAAATGACTGGCTTCTCTCCTGTATGATTTCACTTGAGTCTCCTGGAGGATTTTAGCTATAACGGTTCTGTATGCGTTTTTGCATAGTGCTTGTGTTAGCCACGGTGTATGGCACTATTTTCTTACAGTACTTGCATATTGTTTGTGTCTTGTCACGTTCTCTGTCATTTAGCGTTTTCCACCAGGTACTAAAATGCTGCCACACAAATGAATACATTTTTTACCGAAACATTTTAAAACGTGAAATGCTGCGATGACAGAAGGGAATTTGAGTCAGTGTTTTGAACCGATTCAACCAAATGGCCAGTTCAGAAGAACTGATTCACAGAAATGAAACACTTCCAAACTCAAAGATACCAGAATACCTCCATCTAAAGGAGTCACAACATAAGGAGAGGATGGGTAAGTAGCTCACTGTAATGGTGTAAACAAAACTTGTGTTGGTATTTAAGAAAATGTGCTTTCAAATCTCCACGATTTAAATTTATACACAATGTTGCTTAATTTTACACCTGCAACATAATGCAAATATATAATAAATATTCAATACATCACCCAGCCCTAGATATAAACCCCATAAGCAAATACATCTAGCAAATTAAATGTGCACACAATTGGCTAATAAACCCAATGGAGTTTGACACACTGATAGAGCGGTTAATCATTAAAATCTATTATACAGTATGGGGAGAGATTGAACTTTACCTTGTGTCCTCTTTTTTTCAGTTCAGGAATCATTCTGTCCAGGACGAGAAATTTCCCTGATGCTTCCACTAACTGCTCATCAATCTGTACCAATTAGATGGAGATTACTTCACTTGTTCATAGCCTTATCAAAGAAATCACTTCACACTAGGTGAGATCACTCCCCTACAAAGCTTATTTTAAACAGTGTGTAAATTACCTTATATTCTCCAGAAGGGTCCAGAGGGTACTCTATCAAGTAAGCATGATTGCAGCACCTCTTTAGCAACATCAAAATGTTCTGCAGTTTCAAGTTGATTTGAGCATCAACTGGCATCTGCACTTCTACTACTGGGCCAGCACTAAGGAGTGAGTAACCATATACTTCAAAATAAAGCTTGTGTTCAAGAAATGGTAAAACAGCAAAACACTGATAGAGCCACAAACCTTTCCTGATTCTCCATCTCTCTCTGAACCTTCTCTAGATATTTCTCTAGATCTTGGGCGGTGTCTGTACTATCCTCAGAATAGTCCACCAAATTCCTGGTCCTGCGTTTCGGCCGTCCGCTGGATGTCAGCTGCACAGGTCCCAGATCATTCTTTAGGAAATAGTTCAAATGTTTTTTGTTATTAATTTACTTGACAAATTTACATTTTTGGGTGAACTATTCATTTAATTGGTCTCATTTTGTTCCATTTTGTTGACTTAATGCAGAATACAGAGATGCTTTTGGGTTCTATTTTGCCATTGTATTGAAAAGGCAGACTGATATTAAAGTAGCACGCCACTGTGAACAAGCTTTTCTCATGAACACAATTCTCATGATTTTCACTGTAAACCGCACTAATTTCAGGTTTTTTCTACCAACAATCATATGCCCTCAGAAGCCTTTGGAATATAAACCAGAAGTTGCATGAACTACTCATATGATACTTCTGGGTCCTTTAAGCTTTAGTGAGGCATTTTCACCTGTCATGTTAAAAAAAAAAAAAAAATTTGAAATGACATGAGGATAAAATTAAAGACAGAATTGTTTTTTTTTTTGGGTGACCTATCCCTTTAAGACATACATAACAGGAATTACAAAACAGATAGTTCCAAACTTGGATGCCGATTGGCCAGCTCAGTAAGGCTGTCAAATTAAAATATTCCAAAATACCACCAACACATCAGCTTTAACACACGAGGGGACCAGGTTTTGGATCATTGCTATTCTCCTTTCCGGGATGGCTACAAATCCCTCCCCCGCCCACCATTTGGCAAATCCGACCACTCTTCCGTTCTGCTTCTGCCCGCTTACAGGCAGAAACTGAAACGGGAATCACCCGCCCTCAGAATGATCCAGTGCTGGTCGGACCAATCAGACTCTGCGCTACAGGACTGTTTTGATCACGCGGACTGGGAGATGTTCCGGTCTGCCTCCGATGACGACATCGAGGTTTACGCTGATAGCGTAACGTGTTTCATCAGGAAGTGCGTAGAGGACGTTGTTCCGACGAAAAACATACGGATCTACCCCAACCAGAAACCCTGGGTTAACGGCGATGTTCGCGCGGCACTTACGCGCGGACCACCGCTTTTAATTCCGGGAACGCGGAGGAGCGTAAACAAGCCAGTTAAACAAGCCGGGCCGCGTCATCAGAGCATGCGCTGCATGAACTGGCTGGTGTTTTCACGGACATTTTCAACCTGTCCCTCTCCCTGTCTGTAGTCCCCACATGCTTCAAAACATCAACCATTGTGCCTGTACCGAAGCAAGCCAAAATCACTTGTTTAAATGACTGGCGTCCTGTTGCTCTGACCCCCCATCATCAGCAAATGCTTTGAGAGGTTGATCAGAGATCACATCTGCTCTGTTCTGCCCACCTCTTTGGACCCATTGCAGTTTGCCTACCGTAACAACCGCTCCACTGATGATGCCATTGCATCTACAATACACACTGCTCTCTCCCACCTGGAAAAAAGGAACACGTATGTGAGAATGCTGTTTGTAGACTACAGCTCAGCATTTAACACCATAGTGCCCTCCAAGCTTGATGTGAAACTCCGGGCTCTGGGCTTAAACAGCTCGCTGTGCAGCTGGATCCTGGATTTCCTGTCAGGCAGACGTCAGGTGGTTAGAATGGGCAGCAACATCTCCTCATCACTGACCCTCAACACTGGAGCCCCGCAGGGCTGTGTTCTCAGCCCACTCCTGTATTCCCTTTACACACATGACTGTGTGGCGACACATAGCTCCAATGCCATCATTAAGTTTGCTGACGATACGACGGTTGTAGGTCTGATCACTGACAATGATGAAACAGCCTACAGAGAGGAGGTGCACACTCTGACGCGCTGGTGTCAGGAGCACAAACTCTCCCTCAACGTCAGTAAAACCAAGGAGCTTGTGGTGGACTTCAGGAAGAAAGACAGAGAACACAGCCCCATCACCATTAATGGAGCACCGGTGGAGAGAGTCAGCAGCTTCAAGTTCCTCGGTGTCCACATTACTGAGGAACTCACATGGTCCGTCCACACTGAGGCCGTTCTGAAGAAGGCTCACCAGCGCCTCTTCTTCCTGAGACGGCTGAGGAAGTTTGGAATGAACCAACACATCCTCACACGGTTCTACACTAGTACTGTTGAGAGCATCTTGACTGGCTGCATCACCGCCTGGTACGGCAATAGCACCGCCCACAACCGCAAAGACCTGCAAAGGGTGGTGCGAACGGCCAGAAACATCATCGGAGGTGAGCTTCCCTCCCTCCAGGATATATATAACAGACGGTGTGTGAAGAAAGCTCGGAGGATTATCAAAGACTCCAGCCACCCGAGTCATGGGCTGCTCTCACTGCTTCCATCAGGCAGGCGGTATCGCAGCATCAGGACCCGCACCACCCGACTACATGACAGCTTCTTCCCACAAGCAATAAGACTTTTGAACACTTGATCCCTCACGATCAACAATCAGCACTGCACTTTATTAATCCTCATTCTGTCAATATATTCTCGCTCCCAATTCAGTCAGTGTATGTATATTATATATATATATATATATATATATATATATATATTTTTATACCCTTCTCTAGGGTGTGTATTCTACATTGTGTGTATTGTGTACATTTGTTGTGTAGGTATGTGTACATTTGTTATGTAAATTGTTGTGTAAGTTTGTTATGTAAATTGTGTTGTGTAAATATGTTGTTATTGTAAAGTGGTTTACGTCTCGTCACTGTCATGACTGCTATGTTGCTCGGAACTGCACACAAGAATTTCACCTGCTGTTGCACTCGTGTACACAGTAGTGTGACAATAAAGTGATTTGATTTGATTTGAAATATTCATCAAATTCAGGATGAAAATGCACAGTTGAATGCTTACAGAATGCTAAATACCATACAGTAACAGTTATGACATAAATCACCCGTTTACTATATCACTATACAACAGAGCTAACTGTTAATTTTGTTGACTAGAAACAGTTACGTCAGGGATTATATCTTCCATCAGAAGGACAGCACTTAAATGTATTTGCTTGATAAAAATAAAAATGTGTGCTAATAAAAATTAATTGTGACCAAGCAGTATTGTCAACATAGCCACGGCTGAAGAGATTGCTGTAAATCCTGCCTTAAAAAAAGCCATTCAACCTCGAGTATTTTCACAGAATAGTAAGGCATCTCATATCTTATTGCTCAATTACACTTCCTGC
The DNA here is from genome assembly GCA_032164185.1 of Moxostoma hubbsi. Classification (NCBI taxonomy): domain Eukaryota; kingdom Metazoa; phylum Chordata; class Actinopteri; order Cypriniformes; family Catostomidae; genus Moxostoma; species Moxostoma hubbsi. The sequence continues at coordinate 31,472,243 of JAVLUX010000034.1, read as the reverse complement.
ACCCTTTAAATTTTATAATTACACAACTAATTTAAAGGTCATTTAATTGGACACATTGGAGACTAGTGCCCAACCGATATATTGGTCGGCCGATATTAGCCTTTCACTGATATATCAGTATCAGTGTATAGGTTTACCAATATGCACTGATACGAAATATGTTCTGAAATAGTTAATGCAGAAAACAATGCTTTAGAATTGGGTGTCATAACGTAGTTTGTCCAGCAGAGCACACTCCGACTCCATTGATTACAGAGTGAAACACACTCCGACTCTGAACTGATGAAGGTGCAGAGAGAGCGGAGTTAAGTGGTGTCTTCTCTAAGTTGCCAACTAGTTTGTGAAATATATACTGGAAAGTTAAGAAACAATGACCCCATAATTTTCTCTTTTCAATAGAACTCATATAACGTTAACCCCAGTCCCTGACAACCATGCCACTCCTATTTATCACGTCTGATTGCTGTGTTAGCCAGCTATATTTTGTCAGTGCAGTAATGTAGCAGATTAAAGGGTAAACATCAGAGCATCTTTTTGCAGCTCAGCAGACAATAGTGCAGTGGTGGATTTTGTCTCTTGAGTATTGATTTCACGCCATGTTACCTAGTTGGTGAGACGCAATGGCGGTCCATGTTTTACTCTCTGTGACAACGAGCTCATAGCTAACCATGTAGCTACTTTCATTGCTTGCCAGCTGAGTGGAAGCTAATGTGTAAACATGCATTCACCAAACGGTTTTGTTCAGGATTCAGTCGTTGCATTTAGAAAATATAATATTTAAAAGTCTAGTTTTCCACCATTGAATGTTTCCCCTGAATTTGTATAGCAGAATACAGTGTAACACAGCTGCTGCTCTTGTCTCAGCAGGTGTAAATGCTTCTTGTGTTACAATCTGACCCTTATTTACTGGCAGTAATAGTCAGCATTTGACTGATACTAAAACGGAAAACTGTGGAAAACAGTACTGATGTTTATTTAATTTGAATGGTCAGCAACTGACTGATACTGAACATACAGTATATATTTATTATTTTCTCAATGTTCATTTCTAGAATTTGTTGACAATGTATAATGTTAAATATTCTTTGATAAAAAATTTTTAGAATGCAGCTTTGAGTACCTTTGCATAGTCGGTGTAAAATCAGCACACAATCTACATAGAAAAGGTCTGTTTTCATTCTAGCAAAAATTTACAATATTGGCAATCTGTGAATTTCCCCCTATTAAAATCGGTATTGGTCTAAAAAAAAAAATTGAATACAACAATAATTTTTTTTTTAAAAACTACTCACTTTCTCCTGGCCCAATAGCTTTGCTATAGTCTTGTTAACAATGGCCATATAAAAGGTCTCCTGTTTGTTGGTGAGGGGCGCGTACACCACAATCTCTTTCTTTGGTGGCACCTCCAACGTGACATCAGACTTCAGTCTTCTTAGAAGGAAGGGTGTAAGGATCTAGAAATTAATGCATCAAAAATAAAAGCTAAATGTTAATTTAATGCCATATTCAAAGTGTTTTCCTGACACTTTCTGCTGTCAGAAAAGCATTTATGATTATAGTTCAGACAACTTATACAAGACTTTGGTGTGAAGATACCTGATGAAGCATGTGTAGGATGTTGTGCTCTCGCTCACTAGCCACAATATTTTCTGCATCAGATGTGATGGTGCTTAAGTCAAACCATGACTCAAAACTAAAAATAAACATGCCATTAAAAACAAAGCACCTACTAACACGTTAAGCACAACTTTATGAATTCCTTTTTCCATGTGACTGCTTACCTCTTCAGGTCATCAAACACATCAGGAAGGAGGAAGTTGAGGAGAGACCACAGCTCAGACAGGTTATTCTGCAGGGGAGTTCCTGTCAGAAGCAGTTTGTTATCAGCCGGTAACATTTTCAGCTCTTGCACTAGTCGACAGTTCAAATTTTTAATTCGGTGACCTTCATCCACAATCAGATAGTTCCAGTGGCAATGCTGAGGAGACAAACATAAGAACCCTCTATTGGAATTGCTAAAACAAATGTTAGGAACAAACTTCCTGTCAAACTGGTGATGCAGGGCAAGATCAGTTTACCTGAAGAAACCTCCTATCTCTCATGGCTATCTCAAAAGAGGTCACAACAACAGGACACATTTTGAGGGGGCCCTGGTGCATGCGGATCTGTTTCACTAGGTCCATTCTCTCTTTTTGTGATCCATGATAAAGCACGACTGACACCTTAAGCACAGGGAGCAAGAACAACAGATTCATTCAATAGTATATGGGAACAATAGCATAAGCTCTGAATGTCAAGGGTTGTTTTAAACAGGGTTGCTGCAGAGTTTTCAAATACAAGACTGACCTTTTCAAGACCTGAACAAATACAATTTATATTGTATCCACATAAAACAAACCAGATTTGATTCATAGCATGTTTAACTTCAAATGCTGAAATACACCAGTGACTAATTTTGAAATATGTTTGCACTTCACCGCTTCTAGGTGCTCATTTAAACAGATACGGGAAATAAAATGTGCACTCAATGTATTACAATATAAACAATTAAAAGTAAATTGTCATATTTCAATAACACCATGTCATAAATTTCCGATATGGCTTATTGTAAGGTGAACAGATTTCTGAAATGAAAAACAGGGACATTAAGTTCAGTATTCAACAGGTCATTGAAATTTCATTTTATTAAAAAAAAGGGCGAAGAGAGGATTTTAATGTATTTTGACCATGGTGAATGTGGTAATGTGCTGAACTATGCACTGTAAGTTAAACTGTTTGGTTAAACTTAACGTAACCTGGTTGCCTTAATTTTTAGTTCATTTAAAATTATTTTATAATAAAATAAAAAATGACTAGTAAACTAACAATTAGTGGAATTAACTTTATTTTTTTACACATTGCCATTGTGCCATTAGTTTACTCAATAAAAAACTGATTCTTATGTTATCTGAACAAATTAGTAAATTTAAAGTTGATCTGGCAAAAATATAAGGTTTACAAATCATGGAAATATTTTTTTACAGTGTGGTATATAATGCTCTATTGAATACTGTATAAGTTTATAACATAAATAGCTAGTATGTGCATTACACTGAAGCTTATAACTATGATGCTAATTCTCTTCAATTGCCTGGTTTAGTTATTAAATGGCAAAACTGGCCCGACCAAGTAATCAGTAAAGGAAGACGACTGAATTGAAGCTGCTATAGCGAGTAGCCCCCTTTGCTGGTAAAAATAAACGCCACATGTTACGCTTTGCTGATCAGGCTCTTACAATGTAATATTTCACAATGAAAACAGCCTTGAATGCTCTGGAAAAAATGGGGACATATCTGGGGACAGCTCCAGTCAGGGACAGGCCACCAAAAACAGGGGACGTCTCGTCACTCTAGCTTAATGATTGAACTGCTCTACAACAGCTGAAAACACTCAAGCCCCCAAGTGCTTGAAGAAAATACAACAGTGCCATATTTTCACTTTGAAAGGATGCAGCGCATACCTTTATCTAATTAAATCATATTCTTTTGAAGTTTAATAATCACATTAGGTCATAACATGATTTCGGTCTTTCCGCCCCCAAATTTAAGATCTCTTTAAAAAAAAAAATAAAGACTTTATATGTATCATTTAAGACCTTAAATTTTGGAAAACTGAAAGGATTCACAGCAACCCTGTTATAGCCATTATTTCAATAAAAGGGTATTTTAAAAATCAATGGTTTCATACCTCTGGTGTGAAGCGCTTGAATTCTGAGATCCAGTTTGGAAGAGTGGACAAAGGGGCCACAACCAGGAAGGGCCCAAGGACTTTCTTCTCAACCATCATGGCAACATGGGCAATGCACTGTATTGTTTTTCCAAGACCCATTTCATCAGCAAGGATACCATTGATACCATTTTCCCAAAGCATCTGTACAATATACCAAATGATAAGCAAATATTCTACATTTGCACATCACTCAAAAAGGTAATTACCATGTACTAGTGCATAAACAGTGCATCCGAAAAGTATCCACAGCGCTTCACTTTTTCCACATTTTGTTGTTACAGCCTTATTCCAAAATGGATTAAATTCATTATTTTCCTCAAAATTCTACAAAAAAATACCCCATAATGAATGTGAAAGAAGTTTGTTTGAAATCTTTGCAAATGTAATACAAAAAAAAAAAAAAAAAAAAAAAAAAAAAAAAAAAAACCAAAACAAAAAAAAAACACACATGTACATAATTATTCACAGCCTTTGCCATGATACTCAAAATTTAGCTCAGGTGCATCCTGTTTCCACTGATCATCCTCAAGATGCTTCTACAACTTGATTTGGAAAGGCACACACCCGTCTATATAAAGGTCCCACAGTTAACAGTACATGTCATAGCACAAACCAAGCCATGAAGTCCAAGGAATTGTCTGTAGACCTCCGAGACAGGACTGTATCGAGGCACAGATCTGGGGAAGGTTACAGAAAAATTTCTGCAGCATCGAAAGGTCCCAATGAGCACAGTGGCCTCTTTCATCCGTAAATGGAAGTTTGGAACCACCAGGACTCTTCCTAGAACTGTCACTCTTGACAGAGCTCCAGTGTTTCTCTGTGGAGAGAGGAGAACAACAATCTCCTGTATAGTAGAGTGGCCAGACGGAATCCACTCCACAGTAAAAGGCACACGACAGCCCGCCTGGAGTTTGCCAAAAGGCACCCGAAGGACTCTCAGACCATGAGAAACAAAATTCTCTGGTCTGCTGAAACAAAGATTGATCTCTTTGGCCTGAATGGCAAGCGTCATGTCTGGAGGAAACCAGGCACTGCTCATCATCTGGTGAATACCATCCCTACAGTGAAGCATGGTGGAGGCAGCATCATGCTGTGGGGATGTTTTTCAGAGGCAGGAACTGGGAGACTAGTCGGGATTGAGGGAAAGATGAATGCAGCAATGTACAGAGACATCCTTGATGAAACCCTGCTCCAGAGCGCTCTGGACCTTATACTGGGGTGAAGGTTCATCTTCCAACAGGACAACGACCCTTAGCACACAGTCAAAATAACAAAGGAGTGGTTACGGGACAACTCTGAATGTTCTTGAGTGGCCCAGCCAGAGCCCAGACTTGAACCCGATTGAACATCTCTGGAGAGATCTGAAAATGGCTGTGCACCGACACTCCCCATCCAACCTGATGGATCTTGAGGTAAATTTATTTTTAATAAATTTGCAAAGATTTCAAACAAACTTCTTTCACGTTGTCATTATGGGATATTGTTTGTAGAATTTTTAGGAAAATAATTAATTTAATCTGAATTTAACATAAAATGTGGAAAAAGTGAAGCGCTGTGAATAGTTTCCAGATGCACTGTACATACATAACGTCTTACATAGTGGTGTGAAATTATCGTGCAAAAGACAGAAGGTAAAGCCATAGTCAAAAAAAGCTTGGTTCAAAATAAAAGCACAGCGTGTGAAATTTAAGATATTGCAACAGAAATATTATTACTAAATATATAATGTAATAAGCAATATCTCACAAACAAGAGTTCTGTACGTACTGTATATAAAAAGTTTATCAAGGTCTACATTTTATAATGTCAAGCTCAGTTGTGAGGCACTTTATTTGACAAAAATAAGACCAATGATGGGTTTCAGATTATGATGGGAGGATTATTCACTAAAGCACTTAAAAAGCAAAAAAATGTAAGCAATGGTATGTTTAAAAGAAAGTGTTCATTTTACAGTTGATTAAATGATTATATGAATTAATTTGAATATACACCATTTTGAAGTTGATTTACATTTTAAAACATAGGACGGGAAAGAAAATGAATTTGAGAATTTTATGTGTATTTGACTTTATATTGGTATATTTAACTTTGTTAGCATTTTGTTGTAGCATATTACCAATATTTTTGAAATATTAAAATTGGTAACGAGAATGGTTACATTTTACTGGTATTCAGAACGCACTACTGAAATTTTGGTATCATGACAACCCTAATTGAGATGTTTCAAATACCATCAAACCCCAAATCTAATCTTATCTATCTTGCAGAAGAACTGAACTGCCCTCTGCTGGTAAACTACTCATTCAGGACTGCTCAAAGTCTTCAAGAAGCACTTACCCGGAGCCATTCAATGCCTTCCACCTGGTACCACCTCATCACACCTCCAGTAAAAAGTTTGGGTTGCTGTGCAGGCACAGGCTGACCATTCACTGTTCTCTCTGGATCCAGCATCTGCTGACTGTTTTCCCGCATAGCCTCGGATAGCCGACCTTTAATTTCAGAGTTTGAGTCACCCAGCTTCTCTATATCCTCAGCTTCCAATTTGACTGTTGTATGAGCCTCCTTCAGAAGAGAGATAATTACAAAGATAAACATAAGTATAAAGATCGATGCCTGTAATTTAGCAGAAGCAACATACAGTACATTGCAGAGACAAAAAGTTGGGCAAAATGGAGATAAAGTAACTCAATTCATGAGTAACACCTATTTGAGTTTAAGAAAGCTACCATTGTGTAAACAGCTTCAAACCAATCATAAAACCTTACCTCTTCCATTCTTGGTTTTTTAGCCTTTGACAGAATTTCCTAAAAGAGAAAAATCCATGTAACTAACAAAACATGGTAATTTATGGTATTGTTTAAAACAAATTTGAAACTGAAGACTCACCTCTTTGGACATCACATCTGCAATTTTGTAATCCTTTTCCCTTCCGCGTTTCTTTTTCTCCACTTTACATTAAAAAAAAGTGATTAAATGTATTGCACATTTAACAATTTATGAATAACCTTATAGATAAATTACATTGTATAGAAACACAATCTGAGAAGCTTACCTTTCACAGTCTTTTTATCATTACCCTATGAAAGGAAAGTTATGTGAAATTCATGATTATACTTTTTAACAAGCAACAAAATTGGGAAAAATATGCATGTTCAGACAAATTACCTTTTGCTTCACACTAGAAGCTTTCTTCTCAAGTCTTTCTTGTCTGCGTTTTTCCTGTTTTAAGAACAAGTTTAGGCAATGCACAATGTATATACCAATAATGCAGCTGATAATGTGTGCATGCTGTATCTCAGTGGACATTATGAACCGACAAAAAAATGAATAAAATCCTTGGATTTAACATTACACTTGGATGCATTTGTAAAGAAAGGAGGCTGGTTTTAGGAACTCTGCTGATCTTAACAGCCTTTAACAACACTGCACACACTGTAATATCACAATAGGTGGCAGGTGGTGCCAATTAACAGCAGCATTTGTTTGGTTCCTTCACATTCCACAGCCCACAAACATCTGCATCCGTGCCACTCAAGCAGGTTAGCTTACAATCATTCGAGAGATTTACATCTGGAAACAGTAAACCTCGGAGTGTGACGCTCTTTCCTGTCTTTTGAGCACACAATACACACCTCCTGCTGCTGCTGCTCCATCTTTGTGAGCAAAAACTTTGAGTATATGTTGCTTTTCTCCAAAAGGTGCTGAAGTCTTTTGAATCGCATCTCTTGAGAATCTTTTTCCCACAACTGTCTGGCCTGTTAACAAAGTATGCAGAATATAAACACTTAAGATTAATCTCGGTCTCCAATTTTAGCCTGAATTATAAAAATATTTACTAGACAAAGATTTTTTTTAATCATTTTAAAGAGCCTGCACTCACAAAGAGCAATTGCAATTATATATTTTAGAGATAGGCTGTCGATTTAACGCATTAATTCAGTGAGATAAACTTTTCAAAAAATTCTCAATTAATCATGTCCTCGGACCATAAGGAAGATTCCTGAGAAAGCTTGAAGTAACACTGGTTTTCTCCAAGAGGCAGGAAGCAAAATATCCAGAGGAAGGGCAACATGCAGCTTATACAGAGAGAAAAAAAAACAACCCTTCAGCAGACAGCACAAGGAAGCGTTCTTGTGTTCAAAACAGCTTGATGGAGCGCAAATCTGAACTAAGGGATCTCAAGACGTGTTCTTCCAAGTATTAAACTACATTTAACTTGACACAGCGACCTAAAAATTGTACGTTTATGACGCGACGCAACCAAAGTGAGATGCTCCAAAAGCAAACGTCTGACTCGTGTACATTGACGGGTCCTTAAACAAGCCCACATAATAAATCTCGGACTGATTGACAAATTCACTTGCTGTGAACTGTATGCCAATGACTGGCTTATGTTCAATAATATGCAAATAAAAAATACTGTGGATTCTAAAGTCGCTTTTTGTATTGTCAAAGCTCAACTCCTCTGCCACAATAATGTAATGCATGTAATGTTTAAATTTACATACACACTGGTGGCCAAATGTTTGGAATAATGTACAGATTTTGCTCTTATGGAAAGAAATTAGTACTTTTATTCACCAAAGTTGCATTCAACTGATCACAATGTATAATCAGGACATTAATAACATGAAAAGTTAGAATTAAAAAAAAAAAAAAAAAAAAAAATTGTAAACTACTTCAAAGAATCCTCCATGTGCAGCAATGACAGCTTTGCAGATCCTTGGCATTCTAGCCGTCAGTTTGTCCAGATACTCAGGTGACATTTCACCCCTTGCTATAGATGTGGCAGGCACTTCTCACGCATCTTACATTCTAGCAGGTCCCACAAAAGCTCAATGGGGTTAAGATCCATAACACTCTTTTCCAATTATCTGTTGTCCAATGTCTGTATTTCTTTGACCACTCTAACCTTTTATTTTTGTTTTTCTGTTTCAAAAGTGTTTAAGCTATTCTTCCCATAAGGCCCTGCACCCCTGAGTCTTCTCTTTACTGTTGTACATGAAACTGGTGTTGAGTGGGTGGAATTCAATGAAGCTTTCAGCTGAGGACATGTGATGCGTCTATTTCTTAAACTAGAGACTCTGATGTACTTATCCTCTTGTTTAGTTGAACATCTGGCCTTCCACATCTCTTTCTGTCCTTGCTAGAGCCAGTTGTCCTTTGACTTTCAAGACTTTGGAGTACACCCTTGTATGAAATCTTCAGTTTTTTGGCAATTTCAAGCATTGAAATTCATTCCTCAAAACAACGATTTACTGACGAGTTTAGAGAAAGCTGTTTCTTTTTTGTCATTTGTGACCTAATATTGACCTCAAGACATGCCAGTCTATTGCATACTGTGGCAACTCAAAAACAAACAATGTTTAGCTTAATTTAACGAACAAATAGCTTTCAACTGTGTTTGCTATGATGGCAAGTTATTTTCTATAGGTAAATATTTAAATGTATATATATATATATATATATATATATATATATATATAAAAAATTGTTATTTGAGGGGCTTTCTCAGCAAATATTTATATATCAGATTAATTTAATCAGGACACCATGTAATCAATTAGATTCAAAATTGTAATGATCGTCAGCCTGTTTTAGAGCAATGCATATCTAAAAAAAAAAACTTGTCATAATCAATACAGAAATGTCTGTAACTTTACAGAATTGCATTAATTTCCATGACTTTTCGAGGCCTGGGAATCCCAAATTTAAAATTCCCAGATTTTTCCATGTTTTCCTTGAACATGGAAACCATGTACATTGGTCCTTGCGTGAAATATTTCAAAATTCAATTACTCATAATGTAGTCTTCAAAAGCAAGACACAACGGTTTACCTCTTCCATCATCTTCCTTTCTTTCTTCTCTCCCTCCTCCATCAAATGCTTTTCTTCTTCCTCCATCTCCTTGGTAATGATGATCTCTTCAGCCTGGCTCTTTTCTGTAATGTGCAGGAGGTTAAGTTCAAATTACATAATGCATGCATTTAGACCGGTCTGCCACCATCTCTAGAGGATTTAGGTGTACGTGTATTGCTTGGCCTACCTGAAGTGGACTCCATCGCAGTGCCTTCAGGCTCCACAGACTCGTTGGGTTTGGGACAATGAGGAGAAACACTGCGTAGTCCTTCTTTGGCAATGCTGCAGCATGTGAACAAGCAAAAATAGATAGTTATTACAATAAAATAAATACGGACAAAATAAAATAACAGAATGGCCTAACTGCACCTCATAAAATACAATCAAATGAAAAGACACTTACCTACTCATTTCAGCTGCTTTCACAATGTCCAAAATTTGACCGAATTTCTGCAACGCGGTTCTATTAATGTTAACGACAAATATTTCTAACTGACGACCAGATTATCTAATGTACCACAAAACTTTTCAAATTACTTTTAAAATAAATTTACCTACGGGTAATTTGAACTAAATTAAAATGTCCCAAGTTAAAATTTCATAAATGCACCTGACAGGTCTATTTTTCTTTGTAAAACATAAAATAATACGAAAACTCTGCAGAATTGCAGTTTCACAGCCGGTAAGCACACCAACCTCGAGACTGTAAACTGAACTTTTGGAATAGCGCGCTGAGACGTTTCGCGCCACTGTGGATGAAACCACTACTGCTCACATTTGGAGGGGTGCAAATTTAACATTGGTTATTTATTATTCACTTTATTGCAATATATGTAATATGTGAAAATATTACATAGACGGTACAACTTCTATTTATGTTATACTTATGAGTGAAATATGTTGCAAACCATATTCTAAACATGAATATGGGGTCAGAGTTAGACACTTATTAATAACACCCCTTCGACTGCAGTGTGTATGCAAACAGCCTACTTGACATTTCCCGCGAAAGCACAGGTCATTCAGTGCAAAAGTGGGTTGTGCGTGCTAAGGATAACTGATCTAAAATGAACTCGGTCGTTCAGCATATTTGCCTAAGACAGTACATGTATAATAATTATGTTTGAAAAACTCAAACCTGTTTATGGAGAACTAAAGAACTCTGACCCCAGCTTTTTTATTTGAAAAATAAATTTCACTGTATATATGCAAAAATGTCAAAAAATGAATAAATAAAAGGCTTTTGAAGAGTTGGATGGAGTATCCATATACGTTACTTCATTTAACGAACAAATAGCTTTCAGCTGTGTTTGCTATGATGGCAAGTGATTTTCTAGTACCAAATTAGCAACTTAGCATGATTACTCAAGGATAAGGTCTAGATTTGATCAAAAATGACTTTTCAAATAGTGATGGTGCTGCTTTTTACATCAGTAATGTCCTGACTATACTTTGTGATTAGATGAATGCCACTTTGTAGAATTAAAATAACAATTTCCTTCCGAAACAGCAAAATCTGTACATTATTTAAAACTTTTGGCCACCAGTGTGTGTATATGTATATATGTAAATATTTGAAGATAACCATTTATAATTATTTCATCATTATATATTGAATTGTTATTTGAGGGGCTTATGTTGGATGAAGTATCCAGATTTACGTTACTTCACGTTAACTCGTGGTCATAGTAAATAACATCACAACGCACAGTTTCGAGTGAATAGTTGCTTTTATAAAACGACAAAACAGCGATATGATAAAAGATATCAATGTTCAACCAATAGTTTCATTTTTTATAACACCGATCTGTTGCCGAGCAACGTAACAACTCGGCGCACAAGACGCGGCTCATACAATAAAGTAGGTCTCTGCAGAACAAGAATGGGTGTTTTCAAATCAGTGGGGGGTTTCAAACAGGATGGGCGTTTCTAAACTAACCAATGCAATTAGGGAATCTTAACGTTTTGAAAACGCCCACTGATTGGGAAAAGTCAATTTTTGTTCTGCAGAGATTTGTATCAGTCTTCATACAATCAGAGTCGGATGATACATGTTATAATAATTAATAGTTATTTGAATCGTCGCTCACAGCTCAAAATAATATCAGATTTGGTGCACCTCATGGACAAAATATATGATGAGTGATTTAATTTATTCTATATCAAGATGAGTGATTTTCAGTGCAGGGTAAGTAACAGATTTAATGTAATCTGGATTGTAATAATATTACAAAAATTAAGTACTTGTAATTGGATTAAATTACATTTTAAAATACTTGTAATCTGACTAGTTACTTTTTATAGATTACATGAATACATATTAACAAGGCAATGGCAGTTAATTGTTAATAATTTTCATATCAACATCATCATATTCTTACCCTGAAGAGCAATACATCTCACAGATTAACTTTTTGGGCATGTGCTCCTTTTACTTTACAACATTAAAATGTGCACCTCAGCTAAGGAATAGGTGATGGACTATTACCAAGTGGTAAGCGTTAAAAGGGTGTCAGTGTTTTGAGCTTTTTGATTTCAGGTTCATTTTTGTTTGTTCATGCAGTTGTTTTATGAACCTAAAATAAACTAGATATGTTTTGAGATCTCTCTCTCTCTCTCTCTCTCTCTCACACACACACACACACACACACATATACATATACATATATATATATACATATACATATATATATATGCTGTATATACAGCTGAAGTCAGTAGTTTACAAACATTTAGGTTGAAATCATTAAAACTAATTTAACCACTCCATAGAATTCCTATTAACAAACTATAGTTTTGGCAAGTCGTTTAGGACATCTACTAAATGACACAAGTAATTTTTCCAACAATTGTTTACAGCCAGCTTGTTTAACTTTTAATTAATTAATTATATCACAATTCCAGTGGGTCAGAAGTTCACTTACACTAAGTTAACTGTGCCTTTAAGCAACTTGGAAAATTCCAGAAAATTATGTCAAGCCTTTTGACAATTAGCTTCTGATAGGAGGTGTACTGAATTGGAGGTGTACCTGTGGATGTATTTTAAGGCCTACCTTCAAACTCAGTGCTTCTTTGCTTGACATCATGGGAAAATCAAAAGAAATCAGCCAAGACCTCAGAAAAAAATATTGTGGACCTCCACAAGTCTGGTTCATTCTTGGGAATCTTGAGCAATTTCCAAATGCCTCAAGGTACTTATGTTCATCTGTACAAACTATAGTACGCAAGTATAAACACCATGGGACCACACAGCCCTCATACCACTCAGGAAGGAGACGCATTCTGTCTCCTAGAGAAGAGTGTAGTTTGGTGCGAAAAGTGCAAATCAATCCCAGAAAAACAGCAAAGAATCTTGTGAAGATGCTGGAGGAAACAGTTAGACAAGTATCTATATCCACACTAAAATTAGTCCTTGTGACAGGGCGGAGCTGGGTCGTGATTCTACACACCCGGTCCCTAATCAGGCTAATCAAGCCTCTGAGAGGGATAAAGGCCGACTGCTGAGGATGGTGCGGGAGAGAGAGAGAGATTGTGTGTGTGTTTTGCCTTTTAAGTTTATCATTAAAATATTATTTACATTTCCAAGTCGGTTCTCGCCTCCTCCTTTCCACTGAACAGTCCTATATCGACATAACCTGAAAGGTTGCTTAGTGTGGAAGAAGCCACTGCTTCAAAGCCACCATAAAAAGCCAGACCAGTTTGAAAGTGCACATGGGGACAAAGATCTTACTTTTTGGAAAAATGTCCTCTGGTCTGATGAAACAAATGTGGAACTTTCTGGCCATAATGTCCATCGTTATGTTTGGAGGGACAAGGGTGAGTCTTGAAAGTCAAAGAACACCATCCCAACTGTAAAGTATGGGGGTGGCAGCATCATGTTTTGAAGGTGCTTTGATGCAGGAGGGGCTGGTGCACTTCACAAAATAGATGTCATCATGTGGAAGGAAAATTATGTGGATATCGAAGCAACATCTCAAGACATCAGCTATGAAGATAAAGCTCTATTGCAAATGGGTCTTCCAAATGGACAATGACCCCAAGCATACCACCAAAGTTGTGGCAAAATGAATTATGACAACAAAGTCAAGGTATTGGAGTGGTCATCACAAAGCCCTGACCTCAATCTGATAGAAAATGTGTGGGCAGAACTGAAAAAGCATGTGAGCAAGGATGCCTACAAACCTGACTCAGTTACACCAGTTCTGTCTGGAGGAATGGGACAAAATTCCAGCAATTTATGGTGAGAAGCTTGTGGGAGGCTACCCAAAACGTTTGACCCAAGTTAAACAATTTAAAGGCAATTCTAACAAAGTATATATCAACTTCTGACCCACTGGGTATGTAGGCTAATGAAAGAAATAAAAACCGAAAGAAATCATGCTCTCTATTGTTATTCTGATATTTCACATTCTTAAAATAGTGACAATAACTGACCTAAAACAGGAAATGTTTCTGTGATTAAATGTCAGGAATTGTGAAAAACAAATGAGTTTAAATGTATTTGACTAAGGTGTATGTAAACTTCTGACTTCAACTGTGTGTGTGTGTGTGTGTGTGTATGTATATATATCTTAGTATATATGTATATTTTATTTAGTACTACCTCACCATCACCAATGGTGTGCTGTTCACACATTGAAGTTAATTGCTTGAAAGGATCTAGTGGATGCCATCTCTAAGGGTGCTGCAAAATGAACAGCAATATGGAACAAAGCCCATCACTGTTGCTGCCGATGCAGTGGAGTACATAAAACTTGACACTATTGTTCCTTGTGAGACTCTTCTTGCTGTACAAAAGATAATATCTTGCAACTCAGCTTTGGAATAAGCAATGGGGTATCGGTAAGCAGTAAGGGTTAAAAGTGTTTTTAGATGAAAGCTTTGACGTAGGCAACCTCGTTTATCCTGATTTTATGGTCATAAATCTTCATTCATTTTATGATTGTTTTTATGGTCATTAATGTTTATAATGCTGCTATTGTTTTATGCACTTAAAATGAGCTTGATGTCACAGTGTTTTGAATTATAATCTTTGGCCATGCACTGTCATTGCAGTTATATTTCATGCTTATTTCATTATGCAATGTTTAGTGCACTTTTAAATGTCATAAGGAGCTCTTTTTGTAAGTAATAAAGAATGGAATGCATTTTCTTCCTCTTTGTACTTTTAGGTAAAATGATCATCCTCAAATGCAAGAGACATAAAATAAAATAGAACTAGGTTGAAAGTAACCCAAAAGTAATCGGATTAGATTACCCCAAAGATGTAATACTCTTTATTTGGAAAACATTTTTACAAAGAGTATTTGAATGAGAATTTTTGTATTGTTTCTGTAAAAAATTAATAAATTATATCTATATCTCCTTAAAACAAGGTCACTTTGCTTTTTATTCTTTTAGAAGCAACTCTGTATAAGATATTAGGGCTTTTTTCAGAGAATGTATTTTTAACGTGTATTTTGTCTTTCACGAGTTTGTTTGCCCATATAAGCAATTTAAGCTATTAAGGTTAAACATATTAGGCTTGCTGTCCACGGTAGAGAGGCTCGAGGAAGCAGCTTCAAATCTCAAACTCTGAAGTATCCCCCCCAAAAAGATACAGGAGGAGTTTAGGACAGCAAGTTAAAGGAAAAGGATTCATGCTTAGAGGTTGAATTGATGTAGATGATCATTATGCTTGGTAGTATGGAAGAACCCCCCCAAAAAAAGGAGTGAATCGTAAGGGATGAAGATATGACGAGGGATGGTGGTTGCCTAGTTTCTGCAGGAGCTGTGAGTGGGGCAACTATTGTGCATTGGCGATGGAGGTAGTTATTGTGGGAGCTTCCATTTGGAGGGGAGCTGTATGGAGTTTTAATGTTGGGACTCATTCCGCTGCTGCGTTTTCTTTCTATTTGTATATGGTAGCGAGTACTGCAGTGGCAACTGGGGTTGTGTCACATCTCGCCGCTGTGTTTATCGACCAAGAGTCGTGAGCAAGCACTGCTGTGGAAATGACACTTGGAATGTACTCCTGCGGGAGCAGCGTTTGGACTGGAGGGTTTAAAGTGGTGTGGTGGGGGAATAAAGCACATTACTATTAATCAGAAGGTCGCTGGTTCGATCCCCACAGCCACCACCATTGTGTCCTTGAGCAAGGCACTTAACTCCGGGTTGCTCCGGGGGGGATTGTCCCTGTAATAAGTGCAATGTATTGCTTTGGATAAAAGCATCTGCCAAATGCATAAATGCCAATGCAAAGTAGTAGAGCTGGAGAGTATCCCGCCACAGTGCCCATGACCTGGAGCTCACGAGTCAAAAGTGCATGGGCTCTCAAATGTCACAGACGGGGAAGGAGGTCCTCATCCGAACGATATCCAAAGTAAAACCTCCCGGTATGGTATATAGATGCTACAATCCATCCAATGCAAGGACCTGGATTGCATAAGGAATGGGGAGGGCCCATGCTGCGATTGCGGTTGAGAACATAAAGGATTACACTGCGATTCGGAAGGGGCACGGCCCCTGAACGAAGAGCTCACATTGCGATTTGAACGGTAGAGCTCACGCTTCGCTTTGAAAGAGAGAGCCCCTGATACATTGAGAAAGCTCACTCTGTGATCGAACGGGGGAGCCATTCGAACCACATGGTGATTTGTCCATGCTAGGCGTGGTAGCTCACGCGCACTCGAACAGGAGGGCCCTCACTGCATCCAGATGGATACGAGCCAGGTAGGGCTAGTTTAGCAGCGAGTTACGTAATAGTAGGGAAGCATGGTCCGAGCCTAAAATGATGCAAGTTTTTGGTGTTCTTGTCTGATGTGATTGAGGTTGGATCGAATGCATGTTTCGAAGGTGTGGAATATCCACTGACAGAGCATTTTAATTTGGTGTGCAGATAGACCTTTCTGGGTGGCTGAAAGAGCGGCCCCTATGCAGAAGGAATGGGAAGATAAATGATTGGTAGGAATGACAGATCAGTTGAGGATAATTTTTGGAACCAATGTCTAGATGCAGGGAGGTTTTTGTCATCAGCAAATAGAGGGTTGAGCGGAGAGGTGATTTGAGATTTTCTCTGGAGTAGAAATAAGGCCAGGGAATGGTATGGCTGAATGGGGGTTGGTGGATTAAAAAATTGAAACTGAATGCCTGTGTTTCAATTGATCGGTTTTACGCTGATGTTGAAATGGATTGTATCATGGTTTAAGAATTGAAGGTCGGAGAAGGTGGGGTGGATGGCTGGGTTGAAGGTGGAGTTGATGGGGATTTCTGAGACTCTGAGGGAGCCGAAGAAAGCCAAATTGAACATGGCGTCTAAGGTTCTTGTTTTGTTGGGGGAAAAATAGACCGGAGCGAAGATTAACAAAAAGGCATTTGGTTAGGATGTCAATGGTTAGTAGTTGTCTTGTATCCAAATTGGTGGGATTCATTTTGTGCAAACCCTTGATAAGGAGAGCTATCTGGGGTTTTGTAATGGAAGTGGATGAGTTAAAGATGAAATGTAAGCCGCTGAGGTAGACTTTTAATGCTCCTGGCTGAATTTATTTGGTATTATGGAGTTGGGATATGACAGAGGATATGGAGAGGAGGGTAAAATCTGGCAAAACCAAGTTGTATGCTCTGTGAAAGTTTTTGAAGGAACTCCAAGCTGTCCAGTAAGCATTCTGGGAGAGATGGCTTTTAGTATTGAACCCATATATAGTGTGTGGAGTTGCCTAAGAGGGTGGTCTCCTGGAGCTAGATTTTGGTAAACTGCATTGAAGCAGCCGGCTTGCAAAGGCAGGCTCACGCAAGGGCCTGCTCTGGGTGGAAGTTTTAGATATAAAAGGACCTGTGTACGACAATAGGGAGTTATGCCATAGATATACTGTCAGATCAACTCACTTGCAGCAGTAGCCTCATTCAATGGTCTACCCAGAGACAGGGAAATAGGGTGCTTGAAATGAACAGGAGGAGATGTGACCGCAGCTGTAATGCTCGTTACAGCTGCTATGAAGCAAAGACAAAAGGGCTTTAGAGGAAGCATGGTAAACACTGCTGTGGCAGTAAAGTGAGCCTCCTGCAGGAGCAGAGTTAAGGCAGTGCTGTGACCGTGGATTGAGTATTTGAGGCCATAGTGAAGGTGCTCCCGTGGGAGTGCTGCTGTGTTTCTGTTGCTGTAGATGCACTGCTATAAAAGAATGGAATTTAGACACTGAAAGTGCCTGTGGAGAGAATATAAAAACCAATTCCCTGTAAGGGATGCAAAAGGTTAGTTAGGAAAACAACTTCATTACGTTTGTCATGTCAGGGCACCATTGCAGCAGTATCAAAAGTGAAAGGAGTACTACTGTGGAGGTATCGAGCATAGGCAGGAACTGCTGCAGCAGTATCAAATGAGGCACTACTGCGGCGTACCAAATGGGTCACTGCAGCGGCAGAATCAAATGAGGCACACATGGCTTTATTGCGTTTACACATGCCTGTAAGGAAAGCACAAGTTTATTTTGGAGGTTATATCAGGCTCCATTTATTATGTGTTGGGCTCATTTGAACTGTGAACAAAAGAAATGTCAATGCAAGCCTGACGGGAAATGCTAAAGGCTCCTATGATTATGCACCTCCACTGCACTCAAATGGGAGAGCTAATACAGTATTTCGGACGGGAGAGCCCACAGAGTGAATGACATGAAATCCCTCCCTGCGATCCAAATGGGAGGGCCTGCGACCAATGCGCTGTAGCTCGCACTGCGTCTGTACGCGAGAGCCCACACAGCATTCGAATGGCAGGTGGCGCAGAGTAAAGAACCTTGCCGAATTGTGGTTTGCTATGGGTATAAATTTATGAGCCATGCCCCTAGACTTTTATAAGAGGAAACAAGGTTCCGGTGTTGTGGGAGATTTAGTGGCATGGCCGGAAATGATCCACAGTTGCGGCTCCTGTACAGCACCTTTGCACTGCTTTGTGGTGTCATGGGAGTTGTTGCATGACCTGAAAGATGCCGCAGTTGTGGCACGTGGACAGCACATTTGTGCTGCTTAGGGATGTTTTTGTGCCAATGGCAGGAACACTGCAGGTATGATTTCTTAACTAAAATGTTTGCCATCTTTGGCTCCTCAGTAGGTGGTGGTTAAGTCTTGGAAAAACACCTAGATAGAGAAAGCAGGAGGTAAACTGCTGTACAATCCAGTGACAGGAATTTAAATGTGGCTCTCACAGAGACCTGCAGAAGTAATACTGGTGAAACCCCTGCGGAAGGCATAACTTCAGACATTGTTGTAGAAAAAAAAAAAAAAAAAAAAAAAAAGTACAAGTTTCACAGAAATAAGACCAAGACATCTCACAACCTTATAAATAAGAAATAGTCTGTGAAAAGTTCCATGGCCACCAGAGAGTGGGCTTCACTTGCACCGGTAGAGGGAAATCTTCTGCTAATGCTTATTTGAGGGAAAATCATGTGGTCGACATTTCGGGGACATACGTCCAGAAAGAAGAAAAAAAATTAAATTAGTGACATTTAGAAACAATAATGTGACCAACAGCATACCATTATATAAGAGTAAAGAGGGCTATAAAGAGAGATCTACCAGGGAAATACAGCTTTAAAAACAATGTGAACAGCAGCATAAAGTTATCCAAGAAATAAGAGCTTTAGCTCTGCACTGCAAACGGAGAAATGGACTTGCGATCATTATTTCACTTGTGGCCATTCTCTCCTTAGAAGTATGACCGCCACCTGCTGTACAATATACGTCTTGCATGATTGATGTATCTGCATTGCTATTTTTTTGTGAGGAGTTACTCGAGAGAGAGACCGCTAAGCGCAGCTAAAATGAAACACCTGTGCTTAGAACGGGATCTAAACAATCAAGCGTGTGGGACTAAATTGTTGCCAGTTATGAAAGGACCGGCGCACGGCCATATGAAGCGGTAGCACTGGTATATGGCGTAGCAGTGGCCGGTTTTGCGGAGGCAGCCTCAACGCAATAGGATCTGCTTAGGCGAGTAATGATAAAAAAAAAGTAAGTAAGGGTAGAAAGAAAAAAAAACAAAAAAAAACAAACAAAAAAAAAAAAAACCACAGTTAAAGTGGCAGCCACCATTATCACGATATATGCAAATAGTGAGCTGCTGCGGCAGCTTTCGTTAAATAACAGAAGGATTTTTATAAAATAGCTTAAAATAGAGATCGAACGATTCAAGCGGAGTAAAAAGACGTCGCAAGGCTCTGTCGCGGGTGGGCGGGGCTGAATGCTGGAAACATCTGAGACCAAAGAGAGGTAAACAGCCACTTATATACTCTGGCTGTTAATTGAATGATTAGACTTGCTCCTCCCGAACTTACGTTTAGCAAATAATTTAGATTTATAGTCAAAACAAGTGAAAAATTTACCAGTGCTGAAGATGTAATCCAAAGTATTTAGATTACATTACAGTCCTTAAGTAATCTAAAAAAAATACGTTACAATAACATTTTACAGCATGTATTCTGTAATCTGTAATGGAATACATTAAAATAACCCTCCCAACCCTGCTTCTAGGCATGCGATAGTTCTTCTGATGTCATTTTATGCAGATGACGTCTGAATTATCTGAATTAGCCACAAGGTGTCATCAGGGAACTTTGTTACCTACTAGTTGAGTTCAAACTAGGTGAGCCGACTATTGGCTGCTGAACCCATTTAAAATATTATTATATAGTAGAATACTATTATATATAGGGTAAATGCTTCATATTCTTGATTTGTTTTTTAAAGTCTGTTGTATGTAGGCAAATAATGACACCCATAATCCTTTCCCCGTTTGTTTCTTAAAAAAATAAATAAATAAAAAATCTCTCTCGCTCTCTCGCTCTCTCTCTCTCTCTCTCTCTCTCTCTCTCTCTCTCTCTCTCTCTCTCTCTCTCTCTATTTATTCAATGAAGCTTTACTGAAGGATAATTTTTTATGTGTGTTTTTGAAGAATAGCCACAAAATAGCAATTATTAATCTATAATATCTTAATTTAAAATGTCTTTTAAAATCTTAGTAATGCATGATCAATAAACATAATTGCATTTTGCTGAAAAGCATGTCATCTCATGCTTTATGGCCTTTAATTTGATTTCCAGTGCACACGGTTGGGTCAGTAGAGTCTGAGCATAAGCCAACTGTAGTGAAACAAAGGTGGCTCTGAAATTCTTCACGCTTGATAAGAGCAGATCCATTTACAAAACAGCTTTCCGTCAAAGGACAGGACTCCCTCCTGCGCACTGTCCCAGAGCCATCATCTTATCTTTCCTTTGGGAGAGTGTGTGCTCTGTGTCACGTGTCTGCTTCTTTAGCCTTCCTTTCTTGCTTCCATCTTGAAGAATGAAACATTGCAGATGTCGCATGAGCCTGAGGCCAAACCCGCCCAAATTGTACCTTGAAATCCAAGAGCCTTACATCAAGTAAAAGAATGGAAAAGAATGTAGCCATGAGGGTTTTCATTCATTCGGATCATCTTAAAATGTAAAGAGAGAGCACCATAGGTCCTCAATTTACATTTGAACTGATTTTGCCTTGTATTTATTATAAGTTTTATTACTCAGCTCTCTGTAATACTTTTTTCTGATTAGTTAATATTTATGAAAAATATGAAATATGATTGTAGGCTGTATAATTGACTGTAGACTGTAAAAATTTTCCTAAATAGCTCTGCTAGTTTAATGTCTCTTGCATCACTCCATGGCCTCTTTCTTCTCACATAATAATCAATATTTCATGTCCATGTATTTATTCATTTGGTAAATAGCCTTGTAATAAGTGGGATAATGTACAGTCAGCTGGTCATTATGACAAAAATAACAATACAAGATTTCTGTATCAAATATCAAATATAAAAGTTATCAGATGGGTTCTTTTAATATTCAGAATTAGCAACCCCTGGCCCAAATTAATGTTATAGGACATTCAACATTGTTTAATGGTTGGAAAATATAGAGTGTAATGTGGTATTCTGTTATACAAATCAAGAAGTTTGTGGTGAGTAATTTTGTAAGTGAAACTTTTTCAAGCATTACATTTTGGGAGAATATTGACACAAACGCTGATAAGTGAGAAACAAAAAGTGTGTTTGAAAAGACAATTATTTAACAATATTAAATAATTGTATTAGTACCAGCCAAAGATTACATGATTTATATGTTCTGGTGTAACAACCTGGCATTGAAGTAAACAGTATGTATCTTATTTTCATCTTTGTGAATCATTGACTCAAATGTGCAGGAGAGGCAATAGCCAAACAATGGAGAGGGAGAGGTGACTTTTGGCTGAATTCTTTCAGAATACAGGAGCCGCAACTGTGGATCATTTCTGGCCATGCCACTAAATCTCCCACAACACCGGAACCTTGTTTCCTCTTATAAAAGTCTATGGGCATGGCTCATAAATGTATACCCATAGCAAACCACAACTCCAATCCAAAAAAGTACAATTACACATTATATTGTGTTTTTCTTGTGAATTTAATTGTTTTTGAAAATATACATGTGGAGTGGAGGGGGCAGGGCCGGGCTGGAATGTCGCCCTCCCGGTCCCCAATCGGCCCGATGAGGCGATGAGGGATAAAGGTGGCCGGTGACACAGTCCGAGAGAGAGAGCAATCCCGGACATGTCCGTTGTGTGTGTTTTTGTGCTTTTTGTTTAAGTTAAAATATTATTTACGTTGACAAGCCGGTTCTCACTTCCTCCTTGCCCATCCTAACCCCGTGTTACAGTACAATAATTTCAAATCGGATGATTTCTGCATGCTCCAAATAGGTTGGGACAGTCAAGTGTTTACCACTGTGAAACATCACCATTTTTTCTAAAAACACTTATTAAGCATTTGGGCACTAAAGACACAAGTTTGTTAAGTTTGGAAAGGAGAATTCTTCCCCAGTCATCCATAATGTAGGTCTTTAGCTGCACAATTGTACAGGGCATTTGCTGCCATATGGTGTGCTTCATAATGTGCCACACATTCTCAATTGGAGACAGGTCAGGACTGCAGGCAAGCCAATCAGACACCCACACTCTCTGCTCACACAGCCATGCACTTGTAATCCGACCAGTATGTGGTTTGAAGTTGTCCTGCTGGAAAATGCAGGGACGTCCCTGGAAAAAACGGTGCTGGATGGCAGTATATTTTGCTCCAAAATTTGTACATATCTGTCTGCATTCATGGTGTTCTCATTGATGTGCGAGTTACCCATGTAATGGGCACTGACATACCCCTGGCCCATACAGACACTGGCTTTTAGACCTGATGCTAATAACAGCTTGGATGGCCCTTTTCATCTTTGGCCCGGATAACATGATGGCTTTGTTTTTCAAAAACTTTTTGAAATGTGGACTCATTGGACCAAAAAACACGGTTCCATTGCTCTACTTTCCATCTAAGATGAGACTGAGCACAGAGAAGTTGGCAGCGCTTCTGGACAGTGTTGATGTAGGGCTTCTGCTTCACATAGTAAAGTCTTAACTTGCATCTGTGGATGCAGCGGCGAATGGTGCTGACTAACAAAGTTTTACAAAAGTAATCCCAAGCCCATGTTCATGATATCCATTACAGATGAGTGATGTTTTTTTAAGACAGTGATGCCTTAGGGATCAAAGATAACGTGCATTCAGAAATGGTTTTCGTCTTGCCCTTTACATACTGAGATTTGACCAAATTCCTTAAATCTTATAACTATAGTGTGCACTGTAGAGTGTGAAATGCCCCAAATCCTTCCAATTTTTCTTTGGGAAACATTGTTCTCAAAGTGCTGGATTATTTGCTGAAGCATGTGTTGGCAAATTGACAAGTCTCGAATGATCCTAGCTCTTTAAGGTCTAGGCTGGTTGGAGGCTCCCTACATACTATGACATGATTGGCTCACCTGTTACACATTCCCTCTTTCACATCGCCTTGTTATTTCAACTCATCAAATGGTTATTAGTCTTAAAATGCCCTTGCCTCAACTTTATTGAGCATGTTGCAATCATCTGATTTGAAATTACCGTAAATAAAAAACCCAATGCAATTCACAAGGGAAAACAACATATAATGTGGAATTGTAGTGCTTTCAGTATAGCAATGAGTGAATATAATTTATAAATTAATCCTGTTTGTTTTTATTAGCATTTTTCATGCTGTCCCAACCTTTTGGGTTTGTAACCCAAAAGAATTTGGGTTGTAACATGTATCGGTTGGAAATGCTTTTTGCTGGAACATGCAGGCCGTGTTAAGTGAGAGTAGTGGGGGATACGTCTGGGTTATCAAGAGGTTATCGTGGACAGCCGCCTTCTTGTAAACATATGGAAACTACCTATTAACCCATTGTAGCTTACTGTCTGTTATTTAAGACTTAAAGGATTGCCACCCATTCTCTTTTACTCTTTTCTCTTCAGTCACTGAGGTTGAGGTAGCTTATTGGCAACGTACTCACATTTGTAACTGGGCATTTCTTGGGCACTACAGACATAAAAATCCATAGTGTGCCTTTGCCCTGTTGACTTTTACAAGAAAAATCTCTCTTAAAACACACTTTTTACACTCACTAATTTACTATCAATTCCCAACTATGCCCAGCAAGTATCATAGGAGCGGTGTTAGGTAAATTATTCAAAGATAGTAATCCACTTCAAATTACAATTTCAGGGGTGCATTAAGATACTGCAGGACCCCGGGCTCTACTGTCCTCCAGGTTTCTGTCTAACACTTATTCCATGTGCTAGACAGACGACTTTCACTGTTGCACACCGTCTCCTTGTTTATATCAACATCTCCTTCTGAATTATATTTACATGCACTCCACAAATGAACTTCAAGGGGAATAGGGTGCGGAGGCCACAAATGGGGCCTCCATGGGACTTTTGGCTAAGCCTATTCATTAATTCACTGATTAAAATGGTAATCAGATTAATTGACTGTTTACTTCTTCAAAAAAGTAATTTCATTAATAGTAGTTACTTTCTAAAACACTTTTCAGAGAACAGTTTTTGTTTTTCTGCTTTACGAATTAAAAATAATGCTTGTACTGTTCCTCCTTGTTTATTGTCACATGCAAGTAATTTACTTGTTTCTAATTTACAGTGACTAATTAGGCAGCTCTAGGTTTTGCAAAAAATTCTCATTATATTGTTATTATTTAAAAAATACAGAACGGTTCCACTGATCTACTTTCCATCTAAGATGAGACTGAGCCCAGAGAAGTTGGCAGCGCTTCTGGACAGTGTTGATGTAGGGTTTCTGCTTTACATAGTAAAGTCTTAACTTGCATCTGTGGATGCAGCGGTGAGTGGTGCTGACTAACAAAGGTTTACTAAAGTAATCCCAAGCCCATGTTCATGAGATCATTACAGATGAATGACGTTTTTTTAAGACGGTGATGTCTGAGGGATCGGAGATCATGCGCATTCAGAAATGGTTTTTGTCTTGCCTATGTGTAATCCAATTAATGCACCTGAAAATAATATCCTTAATTGAAAGTCAGTAACTGTAATCTGATTGCAAGAATTTAAAATGTTTTGTGTAAAATTAGCCGTTTTTTTCAGTGATTTTCAGGTGTGAGCTTCATTTACATAATCACAGCCAACCGGAAGAAGACCATGCACTAGAGATGCGCGGATGGGCTATTATTTCATCCGCAACCGCATCACAAAATGCATCATCCGTCCACCATCCATCCGCACCAACGTTTTTGACCAATTTTCAAAACCGCACCCGCCCGCCATCTGCTGATTGGGCAAGGCGCTGCTGATGACAGCCGCGAGACTAGAAAGCTCTCAGAATAGGCTATCAGCAGTGAACTCCGTCTCCGATCGGCGCGCAGGGACAAAAATAAATAAATAGCCTAAATTAAACGCACTTTGGCAAACCTGACCTTATCTGATAGGCTTCTGTACAATATTTTGTACTGTATATATTTTAAACTATTTAGCCTACTGCTAATGAATGCCTATTTCACTTTATTTTTTAGCAAATAGATAGAAAGCTCGAATAAAATAACAAGTAAATACATTTGAGGCTAATTATCTCTACGCACTGTCATGTCAGGGTGACGACTATAGGACGAGCCTGTTCTGAAGACTCCCGTTAATTTTGAATGCACGGGAAGAGAGCGGAGAGCGCGTCTTTTTCAGGCACAGTCCAATTCATTTTATACCATCAACAGGCCAAACATTATATAATAAACTATAGAGCCTCGATATTAAAGAAACGCAGACTCAATTCATTCCGAAATTCGATGAAATTCCACCGCACAACAGTGCATGTTCACATTTGTAATTGTCGAATCGGAAATAGGAAACAACACCAATTCTGCGACACAGATGAACCTTTATTGATAGCCTATTATCTATGCCAAAAGAAACCACAGTCAGTGAAAAATGATTAATATCCCAATGTAGTAGGCATAGTCTATAGCCGCATGTTTTGGCAAAGTTGAAAAAAAAAAACGCATATCGTATGCCTTATAGGCTCAGTCACCCCCACAGACTTAAATTAGAAAAAATAAATATGCCATCCCTCTTTGAACGAACATAAAGTCAGACCAGGCTAAATTGTCCCAATAGCCCATGGACTTAGGATCATCCCCACAAACTTGAAGTAGGGCCTATAATGAAATACTACGCCATCACAGTTGCGACAAAGAAATTCTGGCAAAATAGCCTTAAGCCTCGGAACGTAAAAGCGAAGCCAAATAACTAACAGACAATATGTCTAGAATATAATAGGTTAAACCAATATGAACGTAAAATTATCAGCTGACCGAACTCAACAGTTTAGGTTAAACATTGGCTATTATGTGTAGCCTAGGTAACATAGGCTAATTGGTTTAATATGACTGACCTTAGGTCTATTTTGAATTTTTCTTGGCACTATGCAGGAATAAAATAGCATCTACAGTGTCAGGAGAGCGCCTGGCCTCTATAACGCGCCCTGCTGCACTGAAGGAGCGCTCGCTCGCAGCACTTGTTGCTGGAATGCATAGAATTCTCTTGGCAAGTTGCTGTAGTCGTGGGAATGACTGGCCTTGTTTCTCCCAAAAGGAAAGTAGATTTTCCTCGACGCTAGTGCCTGATGAAAATTTGACTATTTCAAAGTGTGCTCGAATTTTTTTTTTTTTTTATGTAGGTATAGCCAGATAACAACATTTAACAATGTATACATATATTTTTCATTTGATTGGTTCAACCGCCCGCCACCCGCCCGAATTTAATTAAAAAAAAAATTTTCGTCACGTCATCCGCCCGATACCGTGGCTGTAACCGCTAACCGCGCATCTCTACCATGCACACATTAATGTCTGCCAGCGGGAGGTGTTAATCACTTGACCGTAGGGACTCCCTGCTGAATTAATTGTTCCAGCAATGGAAAAAAGGATCCAACATGTTAGAAAAAATCACTCTGTTGCCAGGGTGGGCTCTTGTGCTCTCTTCAAGTGACCAATGAGCTGCTTCTTTTACTGAACAATTTCCAAGACGTCAAGGAGATCTCAGTTGCTCAGTTGCATATCATCACAAACGCTGATTGTAATCCATAGTGATTCTGTCACCAAGTGTTTTTTCCCTGCGTTTTCCCCTACAAAAATGACTAATGAAATCAGAAAGCACAACAGTCTGTTTTGATTGAACATAATTTCTTGATTTACTGAATTCTGCGTATGGACATTCCCGTCCTGCAGAAAGCCTTGATGGGATAAATACACAATCACACAGTTTCACAATGAATCACTTCCTAAATCTCTTTTACAGTTGCTTATGTTCACACAGTACTCCTGTTGTTTTTCCGTGAGCTCCACGTGACAGTGATAAGAGAGAGAGAGTTACGGTGAATTGGTACAGTATGTGTGTCACCCCTCCACCATTTTTAAATCGACAAGTGTGTCATATCTCCGACTGTAGAAAGTGAGATCTTGTCAAAATATTCTGCATGTGTGACACCCTCGGCCAAAGCAAGTTGTTAACTAATTTTATAGTCAGATTACACTGCACAGGTGATGTCTGTAATTCTTGTCCACTACAATGTAATTTCCACCACATCTGAAATAATGTATTGTGTTTAAAATCATTCTGTGGTAAAAAAAAAATATTTTAACACTACTGAAATAAAACTCTTTTCTTCTTTTTCTTGCTTAAACTAATTTAATAGCTGGCATTTTATGCATCCTAAACACACACACTTTCACACTTTTTACATAATTTGAAAAAAATGCAGCTTGATAGGAAATGATATGCAATAAAGACACAGCTCATAAGAGATGTTTTTTATTCTTTCTTTCCACATCACACGTCTCATATTTAATTTCAAGCATGCTGTGACAAGTTCCTTGTCAATCAATGGGAATGAGGAAGCGGGGATCAGCTTTATTTTGTGGTGCTTTTCAGCTTATACACAACACAAAACAAAATTCAGAGTTCTAATAATCAAACATAAAGTAGCACTCTATGAAAGCGCTGTCAGCTCTGTTCATCTGCGGCTCTGGGCTGCTCTTATCTCTCTCCCTAATTCCTACTGCTTCCCTCTCCAGGCCTCGCTCCACTCCACCATGCCCCCGTCTCCACATACTGTACCCCCACTGCCCGAATCAGGTCAGGGAGCCGTCCGGCCTGGCAACCAGTTAGTGAGATCAGTCAGCGGGCTGGTGACATCCGAATAATTAGGTACAAACCTACGAGAATAGCCAGCCAGCCCCAAGAACTGTCTCACCTCCTTTTTGGTCTTGGGTCTCGGGTGGGCCGCACCTGCACATGACCCAAAAGGAAGCCTTGATACCGTACTTCCATCTGCCCAATTGCGCACTTCTTCGGGTTGGCCATTAGTAATGCCCACTTCAGCGATCTCAGAATTCAATTTGTACCCTATACAATTTGTATAGTTTGCGAAGGGAGTGTGACATAAAAGTGGTGCCTTTATCAGTGAGGAATTGCCACTTGGGAGATAATTTTGAAGAGTAACTCCATAACACTCCATGCTGAGATGTTGTGCAGAGGCACCGCTTCCGAATTTCGCATTGCATAGTCCACCAGGACCAATACAAAGCGATGCCCTTGTGCAGTCCATTCCAATGGCCTGAAGAGGTTCATGCCAATTTGCTCAAAGGCGACCTTGATTAACAGAAGAGGGTGCAATGGCACTCTTGGGGTGGCCGGCAGATTCACCAGCTGTCATTCGTGGCATGTTGCACACCACCTGCGAACATTCCCGCAAATGCCGATTATCGGATGATAAACTGTAACTCCAGTATCACTAGATTGACCACGGTCATGGCGTCGTTTTCTGCTACCAGCAGCCACCTCCGGCAGGAGTCACGGAGCTGTTGGACAAACACAAACAAGCTCACCAAGCGTTAGCAAGTGGAAATGCTGGTGGTGCTGTACTGGGCTACGGCTTACCTGTTGCAAAATGGCTCGTTTTAAGTCCTCGTACTCAAGGAAGTTTGCCACTAGAAGCTCTTGGGCCACGAGTTGGGCTTCCCCAGACAACAGTGGCAGAACCGCTCACTGATTGTTAGGCCATTCCCAGGCTTCTGCTGTCTGTTCGAAAAGCTCAATAAATGCCTCAGAGTCGTCCTGCATGCCCATCTTGATGAGCATGTCGTGGGGTATAGCAAGCTCCATAACACCGGTCCTCCGCTTGGGCCTGAAGGAGCACCGCTAGTGCGCAGTTCCAGGATGGCCTGATGTTGGGAATGGTGGATAATGACGAGGGTCTTGATCACTTCAGCCAGCAGCGAGGATTCCATGATGGCGATTTCCTCCTCAAAATCCCAGGTTTCAGCACCATTGTGACAAGTTCCTTGTCAATCTCAGGGAATGTGGAAGCGGGGACCGTCTTTAATTTCATGGCGCTTTTCAGCTTACACACAACACAAAACTCAAATTAAGTGTTCTAATAATCAAACAGAAATAAGCACTCTCTGAAAGTGCAGACGTCGTTGCAGTAGGACTCAGGTCCCTCTTCTCCGTTCATATGCGGCTTTTGGCTGCTCTTATCTCTCTCCTGCTCTTACTGCAACACAAAACACCTGTTAGAAATCATTCTCAAAAGATCATTCTTACAACTTCCCTCTCCCGGCCTCGTTCTCCACAGAGTGTTGCTCGACCACACCCGTCTCCACTCATTCTCTTTACCTTTGTCTACTTGACAACCACACCAACTGCACAACTGAAAAATTTTCACAATTTATGTTTATTTCACTTTATTTAAATAATCACAAAGGGACAAATGGAAATAATACAACTTCTATACATAAGCGCATTTGAAATATAACAGAACTAAATTACATTCAATACCTTGAATGGACGGTTTGAAATGCACATTTCAAAAGGATCAGTTTCCCCCCAAAATTGTAATTCTGTCATCACTTACTCACCCTCATGTTGTTCCAAAGCTGTATTACTTTCTTTCATCACTTGAACCCTAAAGCTCTAACATTCTGTCTAACGTCTCCTTTTGTTTTACACTGAAAATCTGTTGTGTTATTTTGAAGCTGTGTGTGCTGGACTTTATTAATTAAAAGCCTTACCTCTGCATTGAAGAAACCTGTGTCCACCTTCCCTTCCTGTCAGAAGTTTGTTAAATATCCCTTTAATGAGATCTAGTTGCATTTTTCTTGTTGCATTTCTAGCTGTTTGAAGACGTGCTGGTGGTGTTGGCCAACTGAAAGCTCCATTGTCCTCTGCCCACATTGTTATACATCTTTTGGCAACAGTAAAGGTAGGAGCTCACATGAGGGACCTGGTTTGTGTCTTTGTTGCAAACACTTCAAGGTTTCCTGTACTCGTCATAAATCATCCTGCTTAAAGGCCAGAAATATTGTCTTCTCACTCAGGATAAATTTAGGTTTAGTCTCTGTTTAAGAGATCAAATGACTAAACATGTGACTTATGTTGATACTTGAGGAGATCCAAAAAAAACTTCACACAGGTGTAGCCTGGTGTTGTCATCCTTGTAAACTCACATGGACATTGACAGGGAGATTTCAGTATTCAAGAAATATTTGTATTTTTTCCTGTCTAGTTTTGTGAACAGGATATTGGTTAAACAGCTGTTCTTAGATTATTCTCTCTTCTGTGCTGTTTTATACCATCAAGACTTAGCTTGTCAAGTAATAAAGACTTAATAAGTCCTGATAAACAGATGTTAATAGTAACAGACATTTTTTCACATGATCTTAACCCTATAAATGTTTTTGTATCGTGAGGGAACAAAAATGTAAGAGTCGGTCAATTTATTTAGAAAAATATTTAAAAGGAGGTCCCTGCAAATACTGAGGACATGCGACTTTGTAAATAAAGTCTGGCATTAACTCACAATCTTTATCTAAATGTAAAAAGGCAGCATTTTTTGAGAAGGCAGCTGACCTCGAGACAAATGCTCTTATCTTTTCAATGCTATTTCCATGATTTCTATAAGCTATACATTTGAAAATAAAAGCAATATTTTACCAATAAAACATGGAAATGAATTATATGGGCCCTAATGTATTGAAAAACAGCAATTCATTAATTTTCAGCGGTACTGTTTAGATGCTTGCCCTTTTTGGGCAACAATAGTTTTGTGACTTTTAGTCTGTCTGTTAGTTTTGAGGCTTTCTATATGTTAGTTTACTTACTATAAGTTGACAAAATTTACTTTTAACAAATATACACATTTAAAATGTACAGACTGCTCTAAGGTGTTGATGACATCATCTTGCACTCTGGGGCATATTCAGAGTTTTAACATTTTAAAATGCCCTCTATAATTGGGAAAGTCCCCCTTATACATATCATTTACATTTACGAAAGACAATTCTTTACTATATAAACATATTAAAAAGAATAATTCACCCAAAAATGAAATTACTTACTCCCATGTCATTCAGAGGCCTTAAGGCCCGATGCACTTCATACGAAATTGAAGAACAAACGGGTGTGACGTGTTTAAGAACAAACTTTGTCCAAAAGGATAGTGTTTTTTGTGTTCGTTTCAGATGTTTGTAACAGCTGACCTGGGAGAAAGTTTAGGAAACTTCTTATCTGCTGCTAAACACCTTCTTACTGCCATTGGTCCACGTCATTGGTAGGTGTGACCTGGAGCTCCATCTTCCTTGAGGCCAATAGCTAATTTTGTTTACGTTGAACGGTCAGTCAGCCAAGATCAGTGTCAAGATCATTGCTCGGCTGTTTAGAAATTCTTTCTACCCCTTTAATGAATAACAAAGAACTTCTTCTCTGGAAGTATATTGGGCCTTTAAGACTTGTGCACTAAATTCTTAGTCTTCATAAGCCACATGATTGCTTTGTGTGAGGAATAGACTGAAGCTTAAGCTGTTATTTGCACACACACACACACACACACACACACACACACACACACACACACACACACACACACACACACACACAACTTTAATACCATATAGCTCTAAAATCTAATTTGAACTTGAACATAATGCTCATTCCTTTTGGAGCTTGATAGCTTTGTTATGTGGTAAAGAGCAATTTGAAGTTTCTGCAAATGAACTTTTGGGATATATATATATATAAAGGGTTCGGATCAGAACGTGGGTGGTGATGACAGTGATGACAGATTTTTCATTTTTGTGTATATTATTGCTTTAAGACAATTAAAAACCCTGATAAAACTAACAAAGCCACAATCACAACAAAGGAAAGATTTTTATGAAACATATTTAAAGGATTTGTGCAGCCACAGTATGCTTCAAGGAAAACTCTGTGTAGGTAGAGTCTATTTTGATGTTTTTTCAGTGATGCACCCTGGAATGTAGTTTTTCATGACAAGTTAATGTTTTGGAAAACCCAATATGTTTTTATCACGTCAAAGGCATGATCACATTTATTAAAAGAGCTCAGTGTTATTTAAGATACTGTAACATGAAGAATAATTTAATAACTAAGGTCATGGATATCTAACCAAGTGTGTGATTAGGAGTAGAAACCTCCGCCCCATCCAAGAATGACCCAATTCCGGCAATATTCGTATAAACACTGGCCTCAAGTAAAGTCAACACTTCTGAAATGGTGGAAAAGACAAATGTAATCATATCATATCTGGGATGGCAGAAATGCTGATAGCTCACATGTTTAAGAACATCATAACAACTACTGTCCCGATCACCCAAAGTGGTGTGTTTTCTGGAAGTAAATTACCGCTAATTTGGTTATTCTTGGTTTAGGCAACATCCCTTTCTCTTTTATGTCATGCTCATAATTAACTGAGAGCACTTAAACAGAAATTAGTCTGATCTGACCAGATGATATAAAAGGATGCCCACAAATTTACAAAAAGGGAAAACCCAAAATCTGGTAAACAAATTCCCAAAGAAGAAAAAAAATACATCCTTTCTGGCAATGTGCTGAAGCACATGTTGCCAGAAGTAGGAAAAATCCACTTTTAACCGAAGCCTGCTTTTTCATTTGATGTCTTTGTTGTACGGCCCTCAATAAGAGGAAATGAGATTAGGGAAAATGTTTGGGGAGTTAAGGAAAAATGGTGTTTGTAGTGTGATGGGGGGTCTGTCCAGCTTCACTGCAGCTGTAAAAGCTAAATATATGCTGTTCTCTCTGACTTCATCAAAATGAAGTGACAGAATATTAAGCAAAAAGAGTATGTTTTATGAATGTCTTTGTGGAATGTATCTCTGATTTTTATCGATATAGGGAATGCCTAAAACTGAACTATGAAAACCATATGATTTTAAAATAGAAAAATTTAAATTTGTCAAACAGAATAAAGATTTTGGACATGTGAACTATCAGCAAAGGCATTAATTCAAAAGATTTTTGCACAATTGTAGGCCCATATGGTTCTGTTTACTCTGAATCTGCTTAACCTTTTTTATTTAATATATATGCCAAGAAATACAGCCCTCAAATCATTTATAAACATCTCTTCTTGTTTTGCTCCCTGAGATGTTAGATTTTTTTGCAGCATTAAAATACTTTGTTGTTCCCACAAGACAAGCTGTGTGTGATTTAGAGAAATATTTGAAATAGTACAAGCCACAATTCAGACATGAGACTGACAGTCAACAAGCATTGTGAGATAAACATAACTCTTCGAAACTAAGCAGTGTTAAAAGGAAATCCAGTAAAAAGTTGATGGATAGGTGACATGACACATCAAGGATCAGGTATGACCTGCAGTGTGACATGCTATACGTCTTCTATAAGTATTTTGAGCAACATTTATTCAAATTCTTGTATATTTATTGTTATACATGCAGTTTCTTAATTGACACACATGGAATAATTGTACTGTTCAAAAAGAATTTATCACAATGCAAGACTATTTAAGTTATCTTCAAAAAGAAAAAAAGAATGTTTAATTTTTAAAACAAGTTAAAAGAAATGTGAACAGTTAAAATGATGAGTCAATGAGCACAGCAAATCTGTGACTGTCCAGGCAAGATTCAGATTTAAGCTCAAACTGGGGTCAAACTCAACTTCCATAATTTTTGGAAATTAAGTTCTCATTCCCAATGTAAACAAAACAGATATAAAAATCTGTTATTTGTCTAGAATGGAGATAGAAATATAAAAGATTAAATGATGTCAAAATGATACATATCTGATGTCATAATTGGGTCTCAATTATGTAATTATGGAGCCTTTCTGATGTCATAATAGGGCATCTATGATGTCATAATTGTAGATCTAGGATGTCATAATGAGGTCTTTATGATGTCATTAGTAGGCTTCTAAGATGACATAGTGAAGTCTTTATGATGTCATAATGTCTTTATAATCTCAGAAAAAAAGATCATATTATATTTTTGTGAGAGTATATGGAGACATATTATTTTTAGTACTGTTTGTAAAGCCAGGCATCACTATTAAGCATCAAGCATCAAGGTTGAAAGATGGCATGGCCATGTCCAGACATCGTCCTACTCACTTCCGCTAGTCTGTGCATTTATTTAGTTCCCCTTCTATCACTCACTCGACGTTGTGTTGATGAAGTAACACTAGGGGTCGAGCTTGAGAGACCGAAACACCTTCAGATCTTTGAGAAAAGGCCAATGAGAATTGGCGAGTTAAATTTGAACGCCATTCCCCCTACACATGGGTATAAAAGGGAGGTCAGCAGGCAAGTTCATTCAGATTTTTTCTTCGGAGCCGGGCGGTCACACTACAGCAAGCTGAAGTCGTCTGCTCATTCATTTACCTTCCCTCTCAGAGCATTGCTGTTGGATCTAAGGCAATTTCCAGCGGTCTCTCTCCACTCTGTACTCTTCTGCAGACTACACTCCTGGGCTCTTTGACAGCGCTTTGAAACAGTTTATTTTCTCTAAAAGAGTGTGCACAGTGATGCTGAACGTCTTTTTAAAGAGGCGTCTTTTTAAAGATGCAGTTCCTTCTCTATGCAGTTCCTGGATGCGGTCGTTACCTCTCGGTCTATGATGGTCACGAATGCTGCCTCACGTGTCAGTGCCAATATCACATTGAGGAAGCGTTCGTGGTTCATGTTCTCACTGCTAGAACATGACCATGGTCACTTTACGAGCATGGCTCTCCTTCTTCCGATGGAGCACCTCTTCAGCCAACCCCCTTCCCATCTCTCCTACCTATGGGTACGACAATGAAGTGGTTGACGCTGGAGACGTTTTGCAGGCTTCACTGGGTAGGGTCCCGCTGGGTAATTCTCTTTGGACTGCCCACCCCGCAGTGCGTTCGCACTGGCCTCCATTCACCTATGGGATGAGACAGGCAGCTCGCCTCAGTGCCAGCCTAAATTATCTCCCGGTGCCCGAGATCTGGATGAAATGTTGATCACTGCACCGGAGGGCGTTCTAGCAGAATGATGGAGGGAACAAGATGTTGTGCCCCTCTTGCCACAGACAGAACTTTACCATTGTAACGGCTGGGACCTTGTCTCGGCTCCTCATTGCAAAACCTGAATGAACTTGCTTGCTGGCCTCCCTTTTATACCTGTATGTTGGGGGGAGTGGCATGCAAATTCAACTCGACAATTCTCATTGGCCTTTTCTCAAAGATCTGAAGGTGTTTCAGGCTCTCGAGATCGACTCCTAGTGTCACATCATTGACACAACTTGTTCCCTCCATCAGGGAACGGAGGTTATGACAGTAACCGAGACATATTTTTGTGTACAATGTGTCACGTTTTCTGCACATAATGTATCACCAATGCAAGCACAACATACGACTGAAATACACTTATAAATAATGAATTAATGACAGACTTACAGTTTCTCAGACATTTCTTGGACTTGGACCAGAGAGGCGACAAAAAAGGTGAACTGTCAAGGCATAAGATGCACTGTAAGAGATGCGCCAGCATTTGGAACAAGCTTAGATCCCTTGTATTTTGCTAGCTAAATTCCAGTCCATGAAGAACAAACTGGATGACATCAGGGCTAGGATAAAATATCAACAGGACATTAGAGATTGTAATGTTCTCTGCCTGACTGAGACTTTGCTGACCCCCACGGAGCAGGATCATTGGATACAACCAGCAGAATCCTTCTCTGTCCACCACAAGGATTGAATGAGGGAATCCGGTAAATCAAAGGGCAGTGGGGTAAGTCTCCTGGTCAATAACAACTGGTGTGACAAGAAGAACATCATCACTTTCTTTCTACCTTGGAAGTTTGCCACAGTCATCATCACTGCAGTTTTTATTCCTCAACAAGTGAACACAAACAGATTAGTACAACGAGATGCGGCAGTTTAGAAGAGAGGGCTACAGGTAGCTGCCCTGTATGTGTTTATGTTTGTGTGTTTTTATGTTTAATTTCTCATTAAACATTATAGTGATGGTTCGTCCGGTTCCCGCCTCCTCCTTTCCATTGAACCCTGTTACAAGGGCAAATCTGAAAAGGTGATGCCAGGTTTTACCAGCATATAACTTGTGCAGTCATAGGTTCAGGGGTGGAAAGAGTACTGAAAAAAATCATATTCAAGAAGAAGTACTGTTACTTCCCAAAATATTTTGTGTGAGTAGAGAAAAAGTACTTGTCCTAAAAACTACTCAAGTAAGAGTAAAAGAGTAGCTCAATTAATAGTACTCATGAGTACTGACTATTGAGTACCGAGCTGCAAAACCTATACCCCATTATAATGAATACTCTATGCCAAATTTTAAAATACATCACTTATCTATGATAAACACTACATGAATCTGATTCCAAAAAATAAAAGGGAGACATGATAACAGAAATGAAAAGATTAAAAAGTTATTTTCAATATACTGGTCACCATTAAATCGTAATGTATGAAACAATTACATTAAAATCAGTTTATGTGTAGGGTTTAAATTTCCCTTAATGCCGACAGAGCATTATTTTTGTGCATAAAACATGTTCAAACAATGCAAGGAACGCAAAAAAAAATGCTAAATAAGCAGGATCACTTGGCACGTCATGTCCTGTACAGTAGTGGAGTTAGAGCAGGCATATGAAAAGTTGTTTGGTACAGGGGCTACATCACACATAAAAAGGAATAATTCACCCAAAAATGAAAATTCTCTCATCATTTACTCACCCTCATGCCACCCTGGATGTGTATGACTTTCTTTCTTCTGCAGAACATAAATTAAGGTTTTTATAAGAATATCTCAGCTCTTTTGGTCCATACAATGAAAGGGAATCGATGCTAAAATACTGAAGCTCCACAAATCACATAAATTTGCATAAAAGTAGTCTAATCCAGGTGCCTCTAGTGATTTAACCCTCTGGGGTCCGCAATCGCGCCGACGAGATTGTCTCGCTTTTTTCTTATCAGTGCAAAAGAGACTCAAAATACTCGGTTGATTTTGATCTTACATATAAGTGTTGTACATCATTAGATCCTGTTAAGTGTCTATTTTTTGTGGATACTCACAATAAAAACAAAGTGTTGTGCTTTTGGCCAAATAAAGAAAAACAAACATGATGCGAGTTCTGCGTTCTCTCTGTCAGTGAAGTCCATTCTGAAACGCGTCCGTAAATTAACTGTAACTCAGCAAATACTTGTCACCCAGGCACAAGACATATGTCTTTATGAAGCTTGCATTCTCTTCTTTTACATTAAATAATTTATTAAAAAAAATAAAAATATTTTCAGCTTATGTAATCCGTTTGAAACCAAGGAGAGTACAGTTTTTTCGTTCTCCCCTCATTATCTGTAATGAGCTGAGACCGCCACGCCCCCGGGCGCTATTCACATGTAAATAGTTGATATGCGTCGCACACGCTCCCCGATCAATGCCATAAAAACCCGAAGTTTCTTAATGAGATTCACTGATAGTTCATCGCGTTTTGAGGATAGCACGCTACTCCGGTGAAGAGGCCCTTCAAATGATTCTGGACAGCGAGTAAGAATTCTATGGAAGCTCAAAGAGGCCTTGCGTTATAATTTTTTTTTCTGTCTCGTTTTCTCGTGATCTCGACATAACTAAGGTTGTTTTCTCGTGATCACGACTTAATTTTCTCGTGATCTCGACATAACTAAGGTTGTTTTCTCGTGATCACGACTTAATTTTCTCGTGATCTCGACATAACTAAGGTTGTTTTCTCGTGATCTCGACATAACAAAAATTTGTTTTCTCGTGATCACGACTTAATTTTCTCGTGATCTCGACATAACAAAAAGTTGTTTTTCCCTTTAATTTTCTATACAGTTTTTAATTGACCTACAAGGTATGAAGGACAATGAGAGATCCTTGGCAGAAAAGTACAATTTATTATATATAAATGTAAAGTTAGGCAACTTTCAAATAGGCTAAATCAAACATATTACTACGCCAGGCAGCACATCACAAACACTTAATAAACGCGTTTTCATCAATATAGCAAGACTTGCTTTCTTCTGCACTCAACAGGTGTCAAGAACTGCAATATGCACGCACTCGGATCTAAATCGCGGCTGGCTTGACCGCAGTCATCAAGTTGGCTTGCAATGAAATTGACCAAACGTTCAGGGTCACTTTATTGTCTACGACAAAGTTGTAGACGTGATAGTCTTCTTCTAAGGTGTCTGACACTAATCTGGAAGTTGTCAATGACAACCAGATATCCTTATTGAAAACAACTTTTTGTTATGTCGAGATCACGAGAAAATTAAGTCGTGATCACGAGAAAACAACCTTAGTTATGTCGAGATCACGAGAAAACGAGACAGAAAAAAAATTATAACGCAAGGCCTCTTTGAGCTTCCGTAGAATTCACCTTTTCCTCAGAGGAAGATTGCAACTCCGACGACGAACGGCTGCACTTTGAAGAACGAATTGATCCCGCCGAGGATACAAGTTCGGAAGTTGTTTAGTGTTATATAATTCCTTTTCTGATCACATGGAACTTATATGAATTTTCAGACTATATTTTGCCTAGTTTTGGCTAGCTTTTGACATCTTACAGGAAAGATTGCCCCACAATATCCCTAACATTCGTGTATGCTCAAGTGTAAACTTTTTCAATGTGATTAAACTCTAAACATATTTGTACATTAAATATATTTCACTCAGTGATTAGCTTATGACACTGATTATCATGCTAAAATACTGCCTTATGCGTAATGTATCTTGTTTGCGAATATCCGCTTGGGCAACACGATGATTTAGTGCAAATATATTTCTGGTAAAATATGTGATAGTCCTAACGTTACTGTCTATGCAATATATTTTTATATGTTCAGTTTTGGTTAGCCTATGACACTACTTATCATGCTTACTGCCCTATGCACAGATGTTTGAATACATGTGTAAATGTTTGAAATGTAGGCTAGTGATGTGTCGTTTGCGAACGATCCGTTCATTGCGTGTATCACTAAATGCGCATGTCCAAGCACCTGTCCCGGAGAGAGCCAAGGCAAACAAGCAGGCAAGCAACAGGCAGTCCACTCTGTCATGGAAAACAGAGACTGTAGACTCGCATTCGCCCATGAGTCTATTCAAACAATTGTGTGCATTGCTCAACAGTGCGTGGTAAAAGGCAATTGACACCATGGAAATGCCAGGCATGCAATGTTCACTTATGTCTTCAGTTGAATAGGAACTGTTTTCAAGAGTGGCATAACGATGTGTGACTGTTCAGATGTTGACCACCTTCCACTAACCATCAGGCTGCATAGTTATTACAATCCTGTGTACTGTATTTTGCGTGAATGAGGATTTGTGTATGCCATACGGAACCGTTGCCACTGAACCCGCTTTAATGACGGCAGTGGGGCTTCGACAGCCTTAGTCAACGGGTTGCGTATGGTCGGGTTGCGGTGAGATTGTGGCGTTTTAACATCTACTCTCATGTAATGGAAATCTCATCTCTCCATATGTACACAGGCTTCTTTACCACCACATGTTGTTTCTTGTGTAAATTCAAGTATGTCTATAGTTTTATGCAAAGTATTTTTGTAAAGTATAAGTCAGTTGACTTGTATATGTAGCACTGTGGTCTTGTGAGGCACAACATTGTTCCTTCACATAGAGGAATTACAATAAAACAGATTGAAAAACAAAACCTTTGCATCTCATGTCATTCTCAGTTCAGGCTGCCTCACAGCACCTTGATGGGGCATTAGCCTTGGGGGAGTGTCTTTTGTCTCCCCTGGTGTGAATCTCATTAATATTCATGTCCAACGACACTCCAACGCATACAGCAGTGCTGACACAAAAACTGACTTACAAAATTTAAATTGTTTTGTTGTTTGTGAAAGAGTGGTCAGAATGATTTTCACATCATTTTGTAGTAAAAATTCTGGCCTACAAGAATGGTGACTCAAAAGTCTTGAGGACAACTGTTCAGTATGTGTTATATGGCCTTATTGCGGTGACAATTTTTTCCCCCAAACTTACTAACCACGCATAATATTTTTTTTCTATAAAATGCAAACATGTACATCTATTTTGCTTACATATTATTGTAGCAGAGTTTGTGCTGAATACAGCAAAATTACATGTATGTTGTAAGTTGCTGAAATAAGCACAAATGTCAGGGCATGTCAAAACATCTCAAGGGCCCCAAAAACACCTCAGACCCCAGAGGGTTAATCCAAGCGGTATGATGGATGTGGAGATATTTAATTCCTTTTTTACTATTAATTCTCCTCCCTAGTTCTTCTTGTGTTTTTGGTGATTCACATTCTTCATGCATATTGCCACCTACTGGGCAGAGAAAATGAATTAAATATTGATCTGTTTCTCACCCACACCTGTCATATAAATTCTGAAGTCATGGATCAAACCACTGGAGTTGTACTGTATGTATTATTTTTATGCTGCTTTTATGTGCTTTTTGGAGCATCAACATTTTGGCACCCCTTCACTTACATTGTATGGACCTACAGAGCTGAAATATTCTGCTAAAAATCTTAATTTGTGTTCTGCAGAAGAAAGAAAGTAATACACATCTGAGATGGCATGAGGGTGAGTAAATGATGAGAGAATTTTCATTTTTTAGTGAATTTTGTCATGATGCCAACATTGTTCAGTTTTCTCGGATTCCTGTCACCTGTTTCTAGTGTTTTTGTTTTGGTCTTTTGTTTTCTCCCATGTGCTCTCTGTCTCGTGTTTTGATCCCACCCTTTCGTTTGCCTTGTTATTAGTTTATTTTCTAAACCTGCCTTCCTTGTTTCCTTCCTGATGTCTCCCTCTTTATATTTCCTTTTGCATGCTTTGTCCTATGCATTATTGGACCCTTTCCCACCTACAGTCCTGGTACTTTTCCCATAGTAAGTTTCTAGATGAGAACTCTTATGAGCAATGGCACACCCAAGGAGACATTTCACCTTTGCATTCACAAAAGTACCCCATAGCGACGTTATCTAGTATTGATAATTTTTTTTTCTGATGTTATTGCCATGCGCGATTCAATAGCAACAACAAAATCAACAACACTAACGGAGAATGCCAGGATCAGAGCTACACTTTTTGTTAAGGTTATTTTATACAAACTTTTGGCTGCATCCGTAAATGTAGTCAGCTGCCTTAATGACTAATCTTTTAATGGTTTAAATGACAACATTTCTTGTTGAAGGGAACTTTAATGGAAACTTGTCTGTGAAGAGTTTTAAAAGCACCTTATTTCATCCTACCTCCTTATACAGTCTCCAAAGGCAAAATTTTCCAGTTTTTGGATGCAGCCTGTGTCTTCAGGTTACAGTTAAAACTAGGCATGCGAGTAGTGCATGCTGTGCTCCATGCTGCAGCCAGACTGAGCAGAGAGACACCTCACCTCCATGCAGCACACGATAAACTCATTGGACAGCATGTTGAAAATGCACTATAAACCTATTTATCAACACAAGCTTTTACAATAAAGGCTTTCATTACTCAACGTAAATTACTGTACTGAAATACTCCATTCACTTAAAAAATACATCTTAATGCAAGTTAACCATGCAATAACAGGCAGGCAATACTTCCTTCATGTAAACTAGATTTCATGACTGGTTAGTTTATAATAGAGTTCAATTACCCATTCTCGATAAACATCTAAATATTCATATCCATCATCCCAGGAAACATTTCATGTAGTAATCCAGAAACAGTAGAACAGATGTCATGAAAACTCAAAGCACGTCTTCAGATGAAACCACACACACATATGTGAAATGGGTGACCCTCTTTGGATACTATGTTTTTATATGTTATTTCTGTAAAGGTAATTGTAAAATTAGTGCAAACTTCTGAGTAGCAGGCTAGCAACTGTAAAGTTTGTTCACAAATATTGGCTGCAGACTCATGCGTTTCTCAAAGCTATTGAGGCATACGTGTTTGACCAATCACAGGCTGCAGCACCTCCCACAGTCCCTATATTCTCAAATATTACCAACACCATAGTAGGAGCTATAAATGGCTCCTGAAAATGGCTCCAAGGAACTACAGTCCCGGGGAAAAGTACCTAAAACGGTTTAAGTACCTGCAGTGTAAAAAGACCTATTCTTTCTCTTGGTTCCTTTCTTGGTCTGCTGTTTTGGTCTGAGTTCTTCTAGTTTATTCTGTTTATAAGTATTTTTGTCTTTATTAATTAATTGTATTTATTTGGGTTGTCCCTTTCATGGGTTGTTTTGATTTCTGGTTTTGTTTGTTTAAATCTGGGCATTTTTGTGTTTTATGTTTTGAAAATCGTTCCCTTTTAATCAAGGACTGTTTCAAGAGCTGGGGCTGTCTGTGTTTGGGTTCTCCTCATATCTAATGACAACTACTATTGCACAGTCACTGTGGATTTACTGAATTATTAGGTTTGAAAGGGCTCAAGTATTCAGGCAATGGTTTCCATTAGGAAAAACTCACTCCCTTACATATTTCATCTTCAAACAGATGATGTAAGAAGGGTCACGGGCCTGTTAAAATGTTCACCTTTAATTTCTCATTTTCAAGCTCAAAGAATTGTCCCTCATGATACAACAGCTCCCATACTTCCTTGCGAGCCTTTGCAAAACTATGGGAAACACCCATGAAGGCCCAAGGCAGCATGAAATGTTACTTTTCAAAATCAGTGTTATATAACAACACAAAAAAGCACATCTTCAGATCTTGAGATAAAAAGTCTTCAGAATCCAAGACCAACAAGACACTGTAATAATCACATTGGAAGTTCCTAAATAAATACACATTTGGCCAACTATTTTCATTTTTGTACATCCTATCTCTGTGTGGTTCCAAAGAAGCTCATGTCACTTGAGACTTGCATACTGTAGATGTGTCTTATGCAGCTGTGTGAAGAATTGTTGAAGACAAAGACAACATACTGTTATTCTATTCGATGCCTTAGCAATGAGCCAGAACAGCCTAGCAACATCAAATCAACAACCAAGTACACCCTGGCAACAACTCATGGCACCTTAGCAACCGCCTAGTAAGTCCCTTTCAAGGCCAGTCAGTCTACTCAGTGGCCATCTTGGGAACGCTCCCTGGCAGCTATTTTCAATGGATATAAGCAGCATGAAAGTACAGCTTATATCTACTTGATCTCCAAAATAGTAGGTCAAGATTATGATCAAAAAAACATATCTCAAATCAGCAGTAAAATATGAGCATTGAGGTTGTGTTGTTTGAGTTGTTTTGGAAACTTTGTGAAACTTTGTGAAGGGTTGAATGGTTGATTGCGTAACAAAGACTTTATGTAATTGTGGCAGGGCAGAGGGCAGAGGGCGGGGCCGGGTCGTGATTCCGCACACCCGGCCCCTGCCTGATTAGGGGGCCGGGTGTGTGGAATCACGACCCGGCCCCACCCTCCGCCCTGCCACAGTAATCTAGTGGCAACTACAAAGTGTAATCATGTTCAACAGGCATTACAAATCTAGGGAAATTTAATGGCTTTTCATGTTCTTCATTGCCTTACTTTGAGACAGCATTATGAGACTACAGCAATGTTCAGGTCTGTTTGAGGTCATTACTCATTATTACCTTCTTAGTTTGTCTTATTTAGCTCAGGGAATAGTCTAAACAAATTGTGTCTGATACCCCACTAATATCCTCATCTGTTCTTTACCAAAACAACACAGGGTACAAGAATGGCTTCAGACATCAAAAACAAACAACCCACATCTGTCTTCAGAGGTATATTTAGGTGATAATAAACATTTTAAAGCTAAATAATAATAATAATAAAATAGTAAAAACCTTGGTTATTGTGGCAAAAGTGAAATACAGTGTTGTTTTTCCCAGAACAATGGGAAGCTTCATTTAAAAAAACAAAAATATTTATTGCATTTGTAATTCTTTCCCTCCCACATCAAAAGTAAGGAACAGTTGAGAAAGCCTGTCATTGTTGCCTTGAAAACTGTAGTGTGTGGGTGCATCTGAATTCCATCTTTTTTTCTATGGACTGACATTTTTGTACACTTTAATACTGTAAGCTGGTAAGCTTTTTGGTTTATGTGCAACTGAGTGAAATAAATTGTGGTTTAAATAAACATGATTAATGTTTCAGTTGAAAACAAAAAAAAAAATCACAATTTACGGAAGGCTGTGAGAGCATTATGTTTATTGTAGCAGTGTAAATCAAGTTCATTTACTTCCAAATTTCTAATTTCAGACTAATGTGTGTGTGCCTGAATTTCTTCATGTATCTGTCAGAGGCGTTGTTAACTTCACAAGTCCAACTGTTAGCTTGATATTTTTTGTAATAACAAATA
The DNA here is from genome assembly GCA_032164185.1 of Moxostoma hubbsi. NCBI lineage: Eukaryota > Metazoa > Chordata > Actinopteri > Cypriniformes > Catostomidae > Moxostoma > Moxostoma hubbsi. The sequence continues at coordinate 31,427,585 of JAVLUX010000034.1, read as the reverse complement.
CTAACTAGAAAAAAAGTGTCAAGACAAACTTCGAATGTTGGCCTTATGTAGACGGACGGACGGACGGACGGACGGACAGACAGACGGACAGATAGATAGATAGATAGAAGGTTGATTGATTTTGGGATCATTTGATAGCCCCTATAACCCACGTATGCACTTTGTCTAGCCAATATAATATGATGCATTCCACATGCAACGTCTTCTGAGAAGAAATTAAATATAGCCTATTCACTGGCATTTGATTGCAAAACACATTTTCCAGCTTCTCCCACTATCTCTCCCTCTCTCCAACACATACACAAAGGTTTTCTCTAGAGTCTTTCCCCTCCCTCTTTCTGGCGATCTGTCACCCCTCCTCCAGCTGCAGATGGTACTGCTGGAAGCAGCCTGCTTATTCTACTCAGTGAGGGGATAGACGGCACAAGACTCAGTCACATACTCATTCTCTCACTCAGGCAGGCACACTGAAGAACAACCAGACTCATTCTCTCACATACACTTGTGTGGAAGGCAGTAAGACGTTAATCTGCAAATATGTCTAAAACAGGATTTAACCCAAACAGCACACCTTTCTGGGACATTTCAACGATCTAAACTCTCAGTTGAGAAGGAAGATAATTCAACACTACGGTATGAGGTGTGCTTGAATAAGTCAAAGAGGAGATCTGTTCAACTTGTCACTCAAAGCTGCTGGAGCATTGGACGTCCACGATGAGTCTAAAAAAGAGGAAACCGAGCATGGTATTCAACTGGCAGAAGTCTTTTGCCATCCTTGCACCATGGAGAAAAGGTAAGCTGGTGTGACTCAATACATGCTTTACTGCTTTGGATATTTGGAGTCATGTTGCTTGGCTCTGTCAGCTCTACACAACACCTGGATTTGCAGCACAGGTAGTAATTAGTCTGGTTGTGGTGTTGAAGTATTGTTAGAAACCTGTAATTTGAATGTTGCAGTGTTAACTGCTTGGTTGAAAACAGTCTGGATTATTTTTTAAAAACATCCATTTAACTATCATCAGATGTGTCCCACAGGGGTTTGGCTGATGTCATTTCTGTTAAATTGGCTGGCAGATCTGATCTAAGATTTACACACAAAATTTATAACATATACTTAATGTTGTTGTTAGTATTGCTTTGGTGTTAACTAGAAAAGCATGTGGCAAAGAGGCTTTAGTGAGACATTCAAGTGAAAATTCAGCTTAATGAGAGGCAATTTAGAAGCCATTTGTTCTGTTTTTTGTGTAAATCACAGCAGCATTTTGTTTATGTAATTGTAAGCATCACCACCAGTAGTTTTATTTTCTGGTATGTTTCTGACTGTTTACGGTTTAACTTCGTATAGCAAGATATGGCAGAATTAAAAATATAAAGTAATATGTAATTCAAATATCCACTTTTTAGCCTAGAAATAAATTGAAAGTTGTTTGACACAATTGTTTGACTTAATATTTACTATAGTCTACATAGGATTATGCTTTATCATGAGATGTTTGAAGATTTTTGCCTTATTTCACAAGGGATCCATAACTAGGGAAGATTCCATTCATTGTTAGTGTTGGACATAATTCTGGCTTGAAAATGAAATCATGATTTTTATCTTGGATGAAAGAGAAGGAATGAAAGGAAAGGCTGCCCTATGTACACTTTAATATAAATGTTCCTTGTTGGCTCTTTGAACACCTTAAGTTAAAAAAAGAATCATCTTTTTTTTTTTTTATTGAGTTCATGATGGTTCTTTGAAGATTTAAAACGTTATTGATTTTACTTCATAGTTCTTCAAATTAGAATATTGGATGCTGGGTCTTGAAAACACAAGTACAAATGGATTTTTTTTTAAAAAAACTAGAGAATAAAAATAGTGTTTTTGGAATTTAAAAAGGGTTCTCCTTTACCAAAAGCCCCCTTGGATCTAATTGAAACCTCGTAAATCACATAGCAATGCAAAAGATCTTTCAGTTTGTTGTTTATCATTTGTATTAACTGGATTAACTCATCAGGTGTGATTCTCAGTAATTGACAGTTTAGATGTGAGTGTTATATATATTACGATGATGTAAGACAGTGAGATGAGTGTTACACAGGTGCGATCTGAACTGTTTCAGACTCAAGCAAAACCAACATTAGAACCAGAGTGATATCAGACTTGAATGTTTTAGTGGTGACAGCTTCATTACTAAGGCTCCTCTCCTCTACTTGAGTTATATTATATGTGACTCATAACTGAAACCAGGCACAGCCGCACTGAGCTGAATTCCTCATGTGTAAGATCAGCTAGTTGAATGTCACTGACACACATGATTCAGGTAATACAGAATTGAAGCTTCCCTGAAAAGACAAGAAGAGAGATCATCATTATGCATCATTGTGCAATGACATTTAGACATTTAGAATGTTCTCATAGCAAATCATATGAATTCACTCTGACGTTTAAGTTAGAGGTTCTCAACTGGCTTTGCTTCATGACCCAGATTTTAAAGTGCATTGGACATCAAGTGGTGACCAAAAAACGCACCAAAAAATGTTTATTGTACAAAAGTTGACAAAACTGTCCTTAAAATCAAGCGTAATACTGCCAATTCTGGTATTTAAACATCTCTTAAATTTTGATTGCCAATAATTCCCCACAAAACAAATCGTGGACCATGTTTATCCTTGTTGCAAGTTTACGTTGCATAGTTTTTTCATGGTTTTAGAAGATGAGGGAATGTCAGGTTGGAATCTACCTTATTTTGCTGGCTTCTACCAAGTATTTATTGATTTGATGTCAATATGCATTTGATGTCAACAACACAAGACCTTTTCTCCTTCCTTTATTTATTTTGCTAGCCTAACTATGCATGATTATATAATCAGTTGCATTTTATTATTTGCAGTCAGGATTGTTTTTTTCCTTCTCTCCTCCACTCTTTCAGAACATACCTGCAACCCATGTTTGGGACCAGTTGAGAACCACTGGTCTAAGCCACATTAGAAGATACATCACTTCAAAATTTGTCAATTCTTCATCACTTAAACTTTGTCAACAATTTCTTAAGAAATCTACAATTTCATAGATGTAGGCAGAATAGTGGGAATCGGCTTTTGTTTGTTGGGGTGAGTTTGCCTGAAGGCCTGACTGATGTTGCTGCTCCCGCACATTCTTGCCTTATCCTAATGGTGTTAGATAATGAATGACTGGACCTTTCAGCTCCACATGATTATGTGCTTCTGGAAAGAATCCTTAGGGTCAAAACCATTGCCTTGGTGGACGACGAGCGAGTGGAGGGATAATGTTCCGGCATTGTGATGAGAGAGACAGAGAGGTGTGAGGCACTAAAGGTCTGCTGGCTTTTGGAAGATTAGGAAGAAGGAGAGAAAGGTGTATGGCTGTATTTCACATCTCATCAAACCTGACATCTGGCCTTTGACACCTCCAACCCTTCCCTTTCAAAGGTTTTGCCTATATATTCAAACTCAGATCGGCATCTGATAGTGATGCATCATTTTGGAACCCACATGCCTAAGATATTTTAATTACCACTTTGTATGTTTTAACCTTTAAAAGCATGGGAATTTAATCAAACACTCTTACATATTTGGGTCTTTAGAGACCTGGCATGTGCATCTATCAAAATGTATCTACAAAATGCAAAGATAGTGTATATTTTTCTAAATATTTCAAGACAATTACAAAATAATAACATTAAATATATTTTTATGTTTTATTTTTCATTTATTGAAGAGATAATGCAACAAATAGGATTAATTACCTTCACATTGAAATTGAATGAGACACAACTGGCTGTCAAACACATGTTGAGCTACTCATAACACATAATCTACACAGAAGCTACACAAGTATTTTCTCAGGCAATTTTTGAGTCTAAAAATATTGAGGACTTAATGACATTAGTCATATCACACTGTTCATGTGTTGTACTTGCTATAGTTTACTTCCATGTTGTTTCTTAATCAAATAGCAATGCCAAATGTAAATCAAGTCAATCACTGAAACATCAGTGTCACCTTGAGTAAGAAATAACATGTATAACATGTATGTGTACACACATATGGAAAACTGAATATTACATACCTAGGGTCTCTAATGACCCTATAGACTTTTGGTACTTAAATCATCATAATCTTTTTTTTTTTTTGCCATTTTCTTTTTGCAATTTTGGCTTTGTGTGTGTGTGTGTGTGTGTGAGACACTATTTATAAGAGATTGGATTGTGGAATATTAACTATTTTTTTATGTTCTGAAGAAAGGTGGTCTGATTGGTTTTTAACATGTGACATTTGGTGGTTAAGGTGTTCTAGGTGGTTGCTAGGGCATTGGTAGGTGGTTGCCATGGTATTCTGGGTGGTTTCTTTCTGGCCCAATTCAGCATCATTTAAAATCAATAGTTTTCAGTTTCAGATGATACTGTATAAATTCACTATTCACAGTCTGTCGTGATTACTTTAATCAATGAGTAAAAGTGTCCAATAACAGGATGGTTAATGAGATTAAGTATTCAGGTGGTCATGTGATTCCAACATGGCAGCTGCCATGTGAGGACCCTCTCCATGTAGAATAAAACAGCTTTATAAGGATACTGATATGACTGCAGTCTTCATTTTAATGTGAGTGATCATGATTTCCAACATATATTGCAAAATGACAATTATGTCTTTAGGAGTTAAACTTTTTTAATGAGGAACAAATTAGTGCTTGTGCATTGTTTTGTTTTGGCATGGTCAAGATTTCAATTCTATGTTAAAACAGTCCATATAAGACAGAGATTATTGGTCTATACTATACCGTATCTGACCACCCAAGTGCTACAGGGTTCTGACATTCTCTTGGCTGTAAAAATAGAAGACCAGCCCAGGCCTGCCTCTGACCTCTTCACCCATGATCACAAAGGCAGTGTCTGCAGACAACACAGTCTTCAAGTACCTATACTTATCTCATGGCATCCCCTAACAATATTCTAAAAGTTTCTTAAGTTCATTTGAAAAAACAACTGTGCTTCTGCCAACATAAAACCAGTTTGGTTCCACTTTATATTAGGTGTCTTTAACTACTATATACTTAAGAATTTGATACAATGTACTTATTCTGCACATACTTGATGCACTGTACTTACATTTAAAGCACCAGCATTTAAATACATAAGTAGTTACACTGTAAATCTTACCTCTGACCCTAAACCTAACCCTAACCCAACCCTTACCCTAAAACCTGAGTCTAACCCCCTACCCCAGCCTTATCTCTAACCCTGTTATGGTTATAAATTATCCAACACTCCTGTTTGAAGTAAAAGCAAACTGTTATATGGAAATTATACTGAGATCCAACCAGAGCTTTTTCTTGTTCATATAATCAGAACTCATTTGGCTGCCCCTTTAGACTCTTTAGACATTTATGCATTTGGCAGACGCTTTTATCCAAAGCGATTTACAGGGCACTTATTACAGGGACAATCCCCCCAGAGCAACCTGAATTTAAGTGCCTTGCTCAAGGACACAATTGTGATGGTTGTGAGGATCGAACCAGCAACCTTCTGATTAACAGTTATGTGCTTTAGCCCACTACGCCACCACCACGCCTGTACATGTAATCATGATTCTTTATTGAAGTCCCCATGAATTCAAAATGGAAGTCCATTAGCTCTGACTGAGGCCATCTATTTGCGAGTATACTGCCAAAAGTTATAGCAGATATATGCATGAATAATGTACAGTTTTTAAGGAAAATGGACCACAAATTTGCATTAAAATAAAGAAAATGACAAGCCTTTTAAAATGTCCAGTTCCAACTGTATGTCAACAAAGGAAAGTTTGTTCAGTAACTTCATCAATGCATTCATGGGGTCTTAAAATTCATTTATTGATCTGTACATTGAAAATGTGGATCGTAGGACTTGTTTTATTGCTGTAACCTATATTAAGCTGACAGATACATTTTTGGCAGTGATATAATAAAGCTGATCCAAGTCTTTAGGGAAGATGTGTCACTGGCATACAATTACATTTACATTTATTCATTTAGCAGATGCTTTCATCCAAAACGACTTACAAATTAGGAGAACAATAGAAGCGATTCAGCCAACAAAAAGGGCAACAATATAATTATATGCTGTAATACAAGTCTCACATAGCTTAGAGGAGTACACATAGCAAGGAAAGATTTTTTGAGAATATGAAGGTAGTGCATTTGTATGAATGGGTTAGGTGTTCACGAAAAAGATATGTCTTTAGCTGTTTTTTGAAAGAGGCTAAAGACAGCCGCTCAGGTGGAATTAGGCAGATCATTCCACCAGCAGGGAACAGTCAAGGTAAAGGTCCGGGACAGTGATTTTGAGCCTCTTTGAGATGGCACCCGCAGAATGCAGGCTTCTGGAGGGCACAGAAGTCTGAAGTAGTAAGTTTAGATAGTGGGGTGCGGAGCTAGTAGTTGTTCGCATAGTGAATAAGACATTTACTCATAGCACACGTGAAATGCTTTTACCTTGGGTTGCATCCAGAAACGTAGGCAGCTAACTTGATATGTTCCCTTTCAAATGGATTATTCCAGCTGTTACAAAGTTGACAGGCCTACAGGATTATATTAGCAGAATAACACTGGGTATGCATGCAGTCTCCATCCATGTGTACACTTAACAAAATAAAACAATTTGGCCTTCATAATGTGGTAAAGTTTATGTAAAGTTTAAGTAAAGTTTAAGTAAAGACTGCCAGTTTATATATAATTGGTTGATGTGTTTAATAGACAATGACTTTGTACTCTGGAGATTTTTGTTTAATTTGTCTATTTTTTATGTTGGCAAATCAATAGCAAAATGGTTCCTGTGGAAATGCAGTTGTATTGCAAATTCATGGATATTTATAATTTAATAGTGACTCCAATTTATGAACTAGTACTTGTTGCATTGAAGCTTGGCACCTGAATCCATATGAACTATGTATGTGCACTTGCTTTGGTGTTGCCACCCCTCATAGTCTGCATGCCACACCATGAACACATTTCTAGATCCACCCCTGGGTATATGATATTAGTTTTATTGATATTTGCCTTTTTCACATTAGACAAGACAGTTAACGTTACAGGGAACTGTTGAGGAGAGAGAGGGAGAATGAAACAGGTGAGCACTTTAACGTTATGAGCTCAAACGCTTCTGTCGCGGCTCTGATATGCTGACAGTTTAAATGAGACTGTGTTGCACAATGGTCTATCATTGTAGTAACACCATGGCACACAACAACAAAATGAACCGTAACGGGTGGATTACATGTCTCTGAGGCTTCACGTGCAAGCAGGTGATTTTCGGCACCCTAACGGAAAAATCGGCCAAATGGGAAAATCGGCCTTGGCGATATATCGATCGACCACTAGTGGAAATACTCTTGAAATCTCAGACAAATTAGAGAATTGCTAATGGAATAATCGAATAAACTTGTGAGAGTATGAAACGTGTGTTTAGGGTGTTTATTTTCTAAAAAAAGAGCTCAAGACCATAAGTGTCAGTTAAAGAAACACCCTGAGACCCATATGGTGTTGAAACTTCTGAAATAATTCCTCAGCACATATTTGCAGCCTGCAGGGCAATAAGGACTAGAAATATGTAGGTTTTGATTACTGCCAACACTGCCACTGACCTCCATTTTCCTGTTTTTATTTTGAATGCATTATACTCTGGAGCACGAAGGACCTTAACATTACTTAAATTCCTGGCTGCCAGGGACTGGGCAAGGGCTTTTTGATCTCTCTTTACAAGCAGCCATGTCTCGGGGATGTTAATTGGAAACCTAGGGGGGATTTAGATGCTGACTACTTGCTCCTACTGAGTGGTATCAAAAATGCCCCACCATCAGCAGTTCTGTATTCTCAGCTGGAGAGCACTGCTGTATGAAAGCTGACCTAATAGGCCACTCTAATTGACCTCCAAAAGTTAATTAGCTAAACTATGATTGTGGGCCTCAGATGGAACACTCCAATTCCTGAATGTGATGCTGGTGCCTCTTATGCATAATTATTGACAGGTATTGTTGATCCTATAGGTATTGGCACATACTTTCAGGTCAGTCTGAGAATGTGTTCTAAACGAGGCATTCGTCTTATCATACTAGTGAAATGCAGCACAATGCAACTCATTCACAGCTATCCAGATGGTATTTGACATTAAATATACAGTTATGTTATAGATATTACAGTTTAATTTTCTGTTAATATATGATCTTCTGGAAAGCTTGTTTGAAATGATGTGTGTTGTGAAAAGCGCTATACAAATTAAAATGACTTGAGTTGACTTAAGTGAAGCAGGATTTCGGTCCAATGACATTTCACTGTGGGCAGGGCTACCCACCACAGAAAGAGGAACCAACCAACTGACAAATGACAAAGCTGGTTAGGACATAGTGTGAAAATGAAATTACAGCTTTAAATTACATTTTCATTTAGATTGGATAAAATGTGACATTAAAGACCACACATAATCACTTATTACAGGCCGATCAAAGTCAAAATAAGATTTTGCATTTAATAGAATATCTGTAGCAGATTTGACATAGCTTTATACTGGCGTCCAGGTGTTGTATACACAAGGCAGAGCCCATGAGAAAGGACAGGCACAAAAACACAGGCACTGTTTTGAATGGGAAGAAACTTGGACCAGATGCAAAGTTTGGATAACCTCAAATAACTGAAATGCTATCACTATTTTCACAGTCACTTTCCAATCTGAAAACAACAACAACAACAACAAAAATATTACAACAGATTATTTTCTCACAAAACACATGGGTGGGCTTCAGATGACTGCTTATTATTCAAAGCAACACACACACACACACACACACACACACACCCCCCCACACACACACACACACACATGTTGGTGTGGTTATCTTTATGAGGATTGTCCATAGACATAATGGTTTCATACTGTACAAACTATAGATTGTATCCCCTACCCCTAAACCTAACCTTCACAAAAAACATTCTGCATTTTTATATTTTCAAAAGAAAACATTGTCTAGTATGTTTTTTTAAGAGATTTGAATTATGGGGCCACTAGAAATGTCCTCATAAACCACATTTATAGCATAATACCCTTGTAATTGTCCATTTGTATCCTAAAAAAATATCCTCGTAAGCCACCCAAACCTACACACACACACACATACACAAACAACTTGTTTTGAGCTGGGAACAGCTGAAATTATATAAAATATTTGATAATTTTCAAGGCCTTATGAAATTATACCTCATTTTAAGATTTATAATCTCACAGTGTATCAGTGTGAAATTTTGAGGTCAGGGCCAAAAGCCATTTAGACATTTCTCATTGTCTCAATTTCCTCACAGTACGTAAATTAGTGGCACATTTCCTTCCAAATATATTCAGAATGCGACAATGCTTCCTGTGATTCATCTGTGATAATTAGCCAGCACCCACTACAAGATTCTCTTCATGCCTCATCCTGCCAATAGAGTTCAACAAGATTGAGACAAAAACTGAGCCAAAGACCATATGAAATAATTTTATTTGAGAGTTTGAGTAATTCGCCACATAAATATGGAACATCCTGGCTAATAAGTGACAGTTAGCAACCCTAGTGACAGGTGGTATTAGAGGGAGGAAACATTCTCACTATAAAGTATTTTATTGGACAAACATTTGGGTATGCCCATAATAGCAAGATTCCATTCAAAATAGAGTCACCAATATTTTTGTCAGTGTTCCCAGAAGAGAAAACAGTACATTTTAAACGTGTATACTACTAAAGATGTGTTTTGTCAACTTTTAAGACTGCACTAGCATACAGATGGCCTCAAATGTAATAAAAGTCACAAAACTCCAAAAAAAAAAAAAAACTAAACAAAAAAAAGCTTTTGTTTTCATATTGTCTTTAAAACACTTTCAGTGGAAGATAGAAGCAAATACTCTTAGAAACAGTTAGACAAAGATATAATAAAACTCACACCTGAAATGTATCGGATTTCCAATACTGAGAAAAAAAGAGGTCACATTTGAGTGGGCCCTACAATAACTTTAAGTAAATGTACAGATCAAAGAGCAGGACAGGACTACAATATATATATGTGTTCTGAGCTTTTTGTGGTCCGCTGATGCTAAAGAATGCTTTATAGTGTGAGATAAGCTGTCTTCTTTCAGCACAAGGAAGCATGTCTGCATAGAAATGCTTTTATATAATTTTAATAATGAGAGCCGAACCCTGCAAGGAAATTTTGGCTTCACTATTGCCTCTTACACAAGTGCACATTTTGTTTTAAAACCAATGTTTTAAACCTAACTTCAGAAGGATGAATGATTATGTGCTCTTATGAATGATAGTGCCAATCCCATGTCAAAAATAGCTGTAAATATTTTATTTCTCCTATTACAATGGAAAGTTCTGATGGTATGTTCTGATCTGATCAAAGACATTGTAAAATGCCAATAAACTTACACCTGTGACTGCACATTTTATATTAATGTACAGTGTGCTTAACAAAACTTACTCATGGTAAAATCTTTGTCATTCTTTATTCCAATGCTTGTGTCCCTCAATTGTCTACCATGAAATACTTGGTCTTTGTTTCAATACTGTTACAGTAAAATATTATTTATTAATTGTCCTCTTTTGGGTTTTTTTGCAGGCAGAGGGGACATAGTGGTTGAGAATGAGGTTGTATTGACAAAGATGAAGTTCCTCAATAACTTCCCTGAGAAACTCCTAAATGTTGACGATTCCATTTCAATCATCTCAAACTCAATGTCTGATCAGGAAAACTCTGAGCCCCTCCAGGCCGATGAGGTGATCTCAATCCACAGTGCTGCTCCTGAGCCAGCAGTACTTGGATCTAAAACAGACTATCTATCTACAATTTTCACAGATACTACACATCCAAGGTTGTACAAATTTGAATCGGAGGACTCGGGGGTGGAGATGACTAGCGGAGCAACTTCCCCATCCACCCCTACAGGTTCAGAGCAAAGCTTTGTAGTCCACAGTAGAGAATTTTCATGTGACTGTAGTAACCTGAACTCTCCTGTACTGGCCAAAAGTCCTCTTGAAGAAAGTTCAGACTCTTTGGAAACTGAAAAAACATCTTGTACATGTGCTAAACAAGATAATCTCGTCATTCTTGGAGATAGAATAGAAGATGAGAATGCTGCTGATGATTTAATGGACATCACAGAAAATTCAGAGAGGTCCGAGGACAGAGCCCTGTGGCACACCAGAGAGAACTGCAAGGATGGCATAGAAATCAGAATAGTACAGGAGGAAATAAAAGAGACTGAAATGGCTGAGGACACAAAGTCAAGGAACCGATGTTCTATTGAAGCATATGATGGCAAAACCGGACCTGAATTTCAACAACAACCTTTGAGAAAAAGTACAACAAGTGACAGTCTGGATGAGTACATGGAAGAGTGCTGCAGGCTTAGTGAGGTATAACAACAGTTTACAAGTTTTTTATTGTTATTTACTTAACATAATAGTGTAACATCTGCATTTCTATAATCAAATATGGTGAGCCTTATTGCAAGCATTTAAATGCTATAAACAGCTAAATTACACCCAAGGACAGCAGAATTGCATTTTTCCTCACTGCTATGAATTAAAGTTTATTTATCAAGAGCAATATTTGACATCTACTAAGGTTAAGGGATCTTGAATGAAAATATATTTCAAACAAAGGTGTGTACTGCAACTGGGGGGGGGGGGGGGGTGCTTAAGATATCCCAACTTCTTTTTTCATGCCCCCTGGCCCGTACGTAAATTCCGTAATAAAAGCACTTATTTTCATACCATCAAAGCAATTCAAGCTTAAAATGCATGTAACTTTATGTAATTAGGAGCAGAGCAGTCAGCTTGCCTTAACAAACCTCACAAGCAGCGCAGCCACAGAATGAGCGACGTAACAAGAAAATGTCAATGATGTTTAGATATTTGTACTGAAATAAAAATACTGTTTAAGTTTTTTGGAACCGAATATTTTATTTTACTCTGTGATAAAGAGATCAGCAGTGTACACAGCATCGTGTTTATACAGTCTATACGGACAGTCTAGGGACATACACGCATACTTTCTCATTAGCCATAATGACGGCCTTTCTGTAACTTAACGTCATCAACTAATCCCTGAATGTGAATGCATACTGTGAGGGAAAATTATAAAGGATAAAAGCCTTTCAGTATTTCTACTGATTTTTTGTACTGAAATATAGTGCACAAGAATAAACAACATTACGTTTAAAGTGTTCTGATGAATATTATAGACACTGGAATAGGAGAAAGTGTGTTTAGACTTGTGAAGTCAGATTAGTAAAAGTGTTATGTAAACGTTTATCCTGTAACTTGTCTTATTGCATGACCAGAGCAAATAGAGATAATGTTAAATGTTAGAGATAATCTCTTCTAATATTAATGTATCAATGTTCAAATCCATCACATATTGATCGCATTTGCATGGTATATTGGATTAGTTTGTTTTTAGAATTTGGCTTATCAAATATGGTTGATGCTTTGATGGTATGATCTTTCCTGTGTAGTGGCAACCACATGATGTTTCTGATTGACCACAACAGCCACAAAAGGTTATCGAGATTGAGTTGGATGTGCTGTCTGTGCTAGAACTGTACTGAGAACAGAGAGAATGTACTGTAGTGTAGACTGTGCTACAGATCTCTCCGCTTTTATCATGGCCGCCACATCACACAGCACCTGTTCATCTGTGTTGAGAGACCATACAGATGGCTGCAGTGATTACAGCTGGAATAATCAAAGTCTCTCTCATCTGGGCCGTGCCCCTCAGTCCACCATGCTTGTCAAAGCCAACCTGGATGCAACAAACAGGTGTCAAATAGCTCAAATTACTCACATATTATTCCAAATAATGCCTCTTTAATAGCTTCGAGGTCTTTTGGTGGCCAGTGACTTGACATTTTTTTTTTGACGAATGGTCTACTTTATGGGAGCTGCGATGACAGGTAGTCAGGGCGGTCTTCATCATCACCTGTCACCACAGCTAATAAGCTAATTCCCTTGCCTGTTAAATGGAGCTCTGTGGCCTGAGGAAGAGGATATTGAAGAGGGACAATGAGCTTTTTTCCCATCCGCCTCAAACATGGCGACTTCAAAAGGCCTCTCTCTCCCCCTCATTTCTAATCTGATTTGTTTCCAACGTATGGGGTAGGAGGAAAAATAAAGCTACAGTGAAGATTTATATGTACAGCAGCTGTAAGCCAATCATGATAAAGTGATTGATGAGCAGGCCCAGAGCAGGCTTTTTATTTTTCATATTTTCTACGAAATTTTGCAGAATGGATTTAAACATAGTAAAAAATGTGTTCACCCAAAATGATGATTCTGTAATTGCTTACACAATTGTTTATGTCACTCTTTTCCATACAATAAGAATGAATGGTGACCACGGACCAGGGGCTAAGTTAAAAAAATTATAAAAAGAAAGAAGATCTTAAGACATGAGATATGTTTGTGTGTGGAACTGACTTAAATGTAAGTCATTATTCACTGATATTTTTCTCCACCACAGCTCTCAGATTTCATGTATGCATATTTTCCAATATGGCTCATAAAAAATTGCTACACTAGGCTTGACGCCTATTATGACAAATAATGTGTTCTAATGTGTCTATTGTAAACTGATAACGGAGCACCAGATTTGAAAATGTGCATATGTGCAATGAGATTTGAAAGCAGTAGCGCAGGGAAAAAATTTAAGTGAATAACTTTTGGACTTTTTCTGACAAAAAGCTGTCATATTAATATTGTATCGACTTCATAAAACGTATAGAGCACAAGCCATATGGACTGCTTTTATTATCCTTTTTTTTTCATTTTTGTAACTTGGCAGCTCCTAGTCTCCATTCGTTTTCATTTTATGGATCTATCCTGCTTAAGGGGTCGTTCACACTAAACAAGTTTTTGTGTCCATCTGCACTGTTTTTAAAAACGTTTTCCATGTAAGCATGTGACAGGTTTAATTGCAATATTTTAAGATTGAATTGGTCATTCTAAAAAAGGTGAAAGAGATGTATTTTACTCTAAGGATTGAGTGTTGATCAAATGCATGTGTTCAGCTGGATGCCTTCATATGTTAGTCACTCCGCACGGGGTTCTATGGGACATAAAAAGCATTTTTTAAATCTGAGTTGACAGATGCATGGAGCAGAGTGAAATATGGTGTCAGGGTGGAATAAAGACAGCATAATTGCTATAGCCCAACCTGCCCCCCTCACCCACCCCAGGACGGTCACAGCTGAGGAGTTGAATTCCTTGGCTGTAGCATATTAACACAGTCACAATGCGAAAATTTCCAGCATGCTAGTGTGAGGCTTTAATCTAATGATGGATGAGGCATGGAAAGCAGTGCTGTGTACGCCACATCTAACCTCAAACTTTTGGCTGACACCCTGAAATGTGATGTAAGAGGTCATGACACTTAAAGGATTTTTCATCGCTTTAGGATAAACAGAAAAACATGGGATATCAACATGTATTATTGGTCTCGCAGCAAGCCTTTGGAAAAATACACAAAGATTGTTTTGTGAGAACATCACCCAACAATATTAGTTCTCAGTTCTGTTATCATCAGTATGATCAATAAAAATATAGTGTTAAATTCAAGAAGAATACAAGCTCAATGTATCTCCCTCAGGACTTCACTGTAACACCTATGAGTTTACTGTTAATGAACCGTAAATGAACCCTCAGGAAAAAAAGTCAATGTGAACTTGGAATAACAGGAGTGTTTTTAAACTTTCGTCAGCATTAACTCCTAAAGATTTATGTGTTCTATAGTTTTTCAATGATGGCATGTAGGGCTAGGTGATATATTGAATATTCCTGATATATTTGCAATGATTTACAATATAAAATTAAGCAACATTTTGAATATTGAAATGATTTTAATGCCCTTTCTATTTGAGCAGTGAGTCTCTAAAGACCATCATTAGACTATTTTTGTTTTATCATTCCTTATGACCATATTGTACCATATCGTAACTACATAATTAAAGGAATTTTTCACCCAAAAAGGAAAATTCTCCCATCATTTACTCACCTTAATGCTGTCCCAGATTTTTATGAATTTTTTGTTCTGCAGAACACAAACAACGATTTTCAGAATAATTTTTCAGCTCTGTAGGTCCTTACAAATGCAAGTTAATAGTGACCAAAATATTGAAGCTCCAAAAAGCACATAATGGGAGTGTGAAATTAATCCATATGACTCCAGTGGTTAAATCTATATCTGCAGAAGCAATATGATAGGTGTGGGTGAGAAACAGATAAATATTTAAATATATAAATATTTTGATAATTTTTTACTATAAATTCTTTGTTGTTATATGCACGAAGAATGCAAATCGCCAAAAAGAAAATAAATATAATGTGAAAGTTAAAGTGGAGATTGATGGTAAAAAAGGACTTACATTTGTATCTGTTTCTCACCCACACTTCTCAAATCACTTCTGAAGACACTGACTAAAACCGTGTCATATGGTTTCTATATGCTGCCTTAATGTGCTTTTTTGAGCTTCAAAGTTCTGGCCATCATTCACTTGCTTCGAAAGGACCAACAAAGCTGAGATATTATTCCAAATTTGTTTGTGTTCAGCAGAAAAAAGAAGGTCATACACATCTGGGATGGTATGAGAGTGAGTAAATGATGAGATAATTTTCAGTTTGCATTTAAAATGACTAATGGCACTTTTCCACTGCACGTTATGGTTCAACTCGCATCAACTCTTCTGAGCTTGCATTTCCACTGTAGTTTAGTGCCTCCTCAGCATGGGTGGGATTATAGGCTGATCGTCATAGTTGTGCCGCCTCTACTGCCGTGACATAATCTTAAACATGACACAAACTGACCAAATCAATAACACAACTGCTAGCTGTTAGCTACTAGCTCATTGGGCTGCATAAAGCAGTTGTTGCATGAAGATTTTACACAAGTGTAACAGTTCAATTGGCCTGGTTGTTTTAGAAGCAAGCTTTCCAGAAGCTGGTCAACTATATAAAGTGAAGCTTTCAAGCGGAGTATAGAGTTAATGTAACAAAACGTGCCATCCTCCAACGTGGCTGAATCCAGCGCACTCTCCCTCCCATTGCTCACCAGTTTAGATAGCGTCCATTTGGTCAAACCACTTCCACTTTTCCTTGATGGTTCTGTAGTCACTTTTATTTCTTTTTTAACTTTTCCCTACACTGTTGGTAGGCCTGGTGGTAGCTGTGTGCGGCCAACAGCTGAGACATTTCCTGAGAGACTTTAGTTTTGTTCTTCGCTAAAGAGAGGAACATCTGCACTTTTATTGACCATGGCGTGGTTTTGCGCACAGCCATTTATTTTTTCACAATTTGAATGTCGCTTAAACAAATGATACTGTTATCGCTGTTGCTAACTTTAAAACTAGTTGGTTGATGTCACGTGTCGGAAGCAAGTGACCCTGGTAGTGATGATTCTCCCTGACCAATCAGTGATCTGCAGGATTTTGACGTCACATTTAGTATTGGCTCGGCTCGCTTGGAACCTCAACCGAGCTGGTACTAAAAAAATTATCAGGTACCAGGTACTATCCACTGTGGAAAACCCCAAAAAAGCAGATTCGAGTTGAGTCGAGTTGTTCCATGCAGTGGAAAAGCCCCATAACACAACAGGCTACTCATCTAATCAGATTCTATATCAAAATGCATTTAATCCAATCAAACTATCATACCCATTGTTTTAAATATCCCGGACAGAGCTATAGTATGCCCCAAAAAATAAAATAAAAAAATTCTCCCATAACTTTGCATTCACACCACATCTGGTTCCTCATTCTTGTCTAGTGGTGTCATGAATAGGAAAGCATTGCTTTAAAACAGACTTACTCAAATATTTCAAATAAAAAAGTTATTTTCTTAGACTTGCCTCAATGGGTTTATAATGTCTTTCCTCATATTTGGTAATACCAAGCTTATACAATTAGAAAAATATTTTTCCTGTAATCCAACCCAAAGGCATTTGCACAATTGTATTTCCCAGTTTATTTTGAACTTCATTGTGTGGTTCAAAAAACAAATAATCTAATCAGAGCGAGCACTACACTATCCACATGATACACAATCAATTATTTAACCAGAATGCCATATTTAAAGGAATAAATGTTGTAATTATTTACTTACCCTTATGATGTTCCCATTATTACTTTCTTTCTGCTGTGGAACACAAAAGGAGATGTTTCAAAGAATATTGCGATGCTGATTTCCATACAATAGCAGTTGATAGCGACCCATTTTAAAGCTTAACAAACCACACAAAGTGTCATAGAAGTAGTCCATGCAACTTTTGCTTCATATTCAGATAGGTATGCAAAAAATGTTCCTTCTCCTTGGAGAGATATTACTGAAATAAGTGTTGTAAGATATTTCAACTGTTTCTGTGACAGCTCTAGACTCTGAACCGCAGACAATGACGTTTCGACTTGTCAATCATTTTGCACATTCTTAAAGTATTGAAGTTGCAGTGAATTATTGAGACTTACTGCCATTTCTGATCCATGTTGTTCATAACAGTTGTCAGTTGAGAGCGTTATTTTGCTGTTGTTGTTTTTAACAACCGTTTCTGCACGATGTTGGTCTCAGTAAAGTTAATTTGTTATCTTTGGAGTGCAAGGTTTTGGAAAGAGGGGGCGTGGCTAATCCAACAGCTCAACTTGTGGAAGTAGAATGGCTGAAATCGCTTACAGCAACTTTAAGGCATATGATCACTTTGTATGATGAACAGAAACAAAGCTGTTATTCACTTTCAAATCGAATCAAATCATTTATCAATTCACATAAAAAGAGCTGAAATCAAATATGGTGACACGCCTATAGCATCAACCCTCATTGGTTCTTAAGCATCTTGTAACCATGACATCATGACACAAGGTTTGATGTTATTGGTATTTTGCTTAAGTAGATTTGTGTGCAGTTTATATGAGTTGATCAATGATTTTATTTGATTTGAAAGTGAATAACGACTTAAATTGCAGTCTTGTCATCATACAACGTGATCATATGGCTTCAGAAGACTTGGAATTAACTACTTTATGAAACTTTTAGGTGCTTTATTAAGCTTTAAATTGAGTCACTATGAGGGCACTATGAGAATATAATGACATATTAATTTCTGGTTAAACTAACCCTTACATTTATCAGCCCTATAGAAAATTATCTTAATTTGTTCGAGAATCTTTGAGTATAAGAAAATCCAGCTTCCGTTGTTTCTGTTTCTGTGCTAAAATGTACATGAGAAACACAGATACTTTACATTGAGAAGGAAAGAAGAGGGAAGTGGGGAGGGAGGGAGTGGAGCTTTCAAAAAACCTTCACTGAAGTCACTGGAGATCCAATGCACAGGGAAGCCGATACAATCTGTCATGTTTCTGCATTCATAAAGGCCTGTTTATTTTCTTCCAGCTGCCTCACATCCAGTATCACTGAGTGCTTGTTGTCTTATGTATGCGGCATGTTGTGCGTCGCCTTTCATTGATATCCTCTTAGGAACACTTGTCATGTGCCACCTGTTTGGCTACTAATTCCATATATATGAGTCTAACAGAGAGCAAACCCTGTCTGTAGTTCATTCACACTCTGAGCAAAGTCCAAGACTGAAAGTCTTTTTCAAAACATTCCCTTGACAGGATCATTAATGAAGCAATCCAGCTTACACATATGAACTACAGCGTGTTTCCTACAGTTACTATTGGCAGAAGTAGAGGAAGAACATATTTTTTTTCAGTCAAATATTTATTAGTATCATTATTATTATAATTATTATTACAGGGGTCATATTATGAGTAAATTGTTTAATAAATCAAGGCTTTTCAAAGAGGCTGTTATTACATGATGGGATAGTTAAAAACTATATTTAACTGCAAAAAAAAAAAAAAACGGCCAGTTTAATTGTAAGGATTAGAGAGGGTGGAAAAACTATAAAAATTATGAAGGCTTTTGGAACAATCAAAACTTTGCTAACAATATAAGTGGACCTGAGGGAAAATCAAATAATAATAAAATGATGATAGGAGCCCTTTAAAGCAATAATGGTATTTTAGTGTACAAGAAAAGCATGAGAACAGTTCATTGTCAAGGCAGTAAAAGCTTGATCTGCTGAGGATCTCACACTCAGTCAAAGGAAGTGAGTGATGTCAGTTCTTAGTATTGCAGCTCTCTGGCAGGTCCTCTATTGTTTAGCTCCCGTGTTTCCATTAATGCTGGGCTTTGGGACTAGATTGGACGTAAGTGGCACGGAAAAGCTTTTCAAGAGGAAAAGCCCAAGACCTGAACTCACATCCTGCTTTTGTTGGGACACTTTTTGGAATGTTGATTCTATAAATATTTGTTCAAAACTTCCTTTGAATTTTTGGAAAAACGTGAGCATCTGCAGCTTTAAAGATAGAAAAATAAAATAAAATAATATAAAATAAACAACAAGACATAGCACCCTTCACTAAAAAAATTATGTTAAGATTTATGCATTTGAATTTCATAACAAAATTGAATTGATTCATCTTTAACAAAATAAAATAAAATAAAAAAAATAAAAAAATATATATATATATATATATATATATATATATATATTAGTTTTATTTTTTTCATTTTTTTAAAAAATTTTTTTTAATTAAATTTGTTTAAACATTACACAATTCAGTTTGATCTAATTTTGTTATAAAATTGAAATGCATAATTCTTAAAATTAGGCTAAATTATTTGTTGTAGTGTTTTTCAAATCAGTTTCACAAATCTAAAGTACATCGCTGCAGTTTCAAGAGCTAAATATATATTTATTTTATCTAACTTTGAGCCGTACATTTGCAGGATAAAAAAGTATGTTTTTCTGTAGCATATGACTTGAACGCCTGGTACAGAGAAAATTATGTAACTGTCTTGGTGGAAAAAATGTGAATGATGTTTAACTCTAGAAGATATCAGATCTCCTGGAATCTGTGAGATTGTTTAAAGAAGGAGCAGTGAACTGGTGGGCAAACTGTATTTTGCAATCATTATAAATGTGTTTAACCATCTTGCTTGACTAAATGTGTTTTCGAAGCTGTAAAAATCCCATTTGGAATTTCTCTGTGGTTGTTAAAATAGCTCTAGTGTTAATAATGGGTGGAGCTCATCTTGGACACTGGTGCTTGCATCATTGGTTTGAGTCAATCTCTTTGTTCTTATGGTCCACCTGAACGCATACAGTCATGCTTGTGGAATGATCTTTATCAGTTACTATAGGAACCTTTGCTTCACCATGTATTCATTAGCACTTAAAATGAGCCATTGGCTTTCAAACAGTTGAATGCAGTAGGGTTTTGATTACTTGTAAAACAAAAGTTGTTTAACCCCCATGGTGAACTTAAACATCTTTTGTTATCCCCTTATTTACGGCCTACCTATTGTTCAGAGAGGGGTGGAGTGTCCTTCCCCAGGAGTACAGACTTATTGCCCAACATGAATATGTTTACAGTATTTAAATACCTCACTTTTCTCTATTATGAAAATTTAGCTATTTATGCATTTTGCAGATGCACCTTTTTCAATGTGATATCTGATCATGCCACACAACTTCTTGTTCAGTCACTTGTCATAACTTGACTGGATTACTGTAACGTAATGATTGAGAGCTCTGATTGAAAGCTACGTTCCCACCAGAAGCCTTCAATATATATATATATATATATATATATATATATATATATATATATATATATATATATATATATACCTGTATATATATATTGCACTCTAATCTGTTTTTGACATTACTATTCTGATGCTAGTGAAACTTAGTAATGCAGCACTTTTCATACTAATGTCTCCTTAAGATAAATCACTTATGATGAATTATTCCTCTTTTGTAAGTTGCTTTGGATAACAGCATCTAAATGTAAATGTCAATTTACGCTTCATTCAAGCTATTATCAGTATTTGTGTTTCCTGTAGTGATGGCTCTTATACAAAGTAATTAGTTACTATAATTTAATTAGCCTGCTTTTTTGCAAAAATGTATGTAAATTCATACTTGGTTTCCACATGTTTATAAGATAATATTGTTTTTGTAGTAAATATTGTATTAACAGTGAGTGTTTGTGTCAGTTTTGGTGTGAATAGGCCAGTTGTCTGCAATTTATCTCGCTTTTTCGCATCACGTTTGGTGCGAAAGGGCCTTTCCACTATTTTATACAGCTTCTTTGCAGTGTATTGACCATCTATTTTGACTATGTTTACATGCACTTAAGAAAACTGTATATTTCAGGGTTTTTGCAGAAAGTGACTTTCTGAAACATCATGTGAATGATAATGCCGATTTCTTTACACCTTTTAAGGGCTTAAGAGAAAGCTGTTTAACACACCTAGGTTTCTCCTGGAGAACATGGCTTATCAGGCCATGTACACACATAATCGGCATTCTTTCAGGTTTTTGAGGAGTGCATGAACAAACCAGAGAACAAACATCATAGGATGGATCCCAACAACAAGTCAACACAGTGGAAAGAATTCAACATTTCTGGGAGTAGCCTACAGTGGGAAAAGCACAAACACTATGTTTATACACACCATATATACACACCATTACACATGTAAAATATCGACTGTCCTTAACGTTCCTGTGATGCGCTGAAGCACATAGGGGGAATCCCAGAGTTTGATGTAAGAGGAAATCCCATTATTGAAGAGCCATTCCACTGCAGGTTGCGATGGAAAGTTAAGGAAACAACGGGCATGTCTGGGTTTGGTTAGTATACTCAACTGCTGAAAAAAACACTTGTTAAAAGAACTCTTTAACACCACAAGGGTAGAATGGAATGCTGTATTCGTCAGTTGTTCTTTTTACGATGAGCTGTAATCATAATACTTGTTAAGGCCTAACTGATTCCCTAGGAATGAAACCCATGACCTTGCTGTTCCTCGCACCATGTTCTGCTAGGCAAGCTACAGGAGAATCGTCAGATAAAATCAGATAACAAAGACAGTCTAATAGTTGCTGAGAACATCAGTGCATGCTCTCCACTCATGCTCTGGACAGTTCAAAAAGCAGGAATGCAGTACTGTCCTTCATTTACTAAGATACTATGGTTTACTATATAACCCATTATTATTTTGTCTCTGCTGTGTCTTGACAACAAGGTGAGCCATGCCAAACAGTCTAATCCACTGGGCTCTGGACTGGGCTACCTGGAGCACATCTGCAAGCTCATTGAGAAGATTGGGCAGTTACAAGAACACAACCTCCGACTACAGAAACAGATCTGTGGCCGACAGAAGGAAGACAGAGTGATCAAGACTAAAGAGGTACTGTATGATCAACCAACTTCCTACCAGCTACACCACAGAAAATTCATCTTTATTCAGTCTTAAAAATAAAGATTCAAATAAAATCAAAAATTGTTTTACAGCCTGATATCAAAGGAGAATTTAAGTTCCACAAAGAGCATTTTATTCTCTAGTCAATGATCTGTAGAACCTATAAAGAAACATCAATATTTTTTATTTTATTGTAATATTTGTATTGTTTTATAAAGAATTTAAACTTAGAACTTAAGTATCCTATACAACAAAAATGGTTCTCCTACAAGCCAATTAAGAACCTTTTTTCTAAGTCTTAATTAAAAGTGTAGGCTTACCTGAATAACATGCTTGAACCCCCGTCAAAAAAGCGTTGATCTAGCTTCCTCTATCTGAATAATATAGGTAAATAAGAGCATTGCTGTAGATCTGGGTCAGAGAGATGACAGGTCTTGTTACTTTGATTTTTGTTGTGGGTTAAACCCCATATGGATGCCTTGGGCAAAGGATTGTTGGCCTATTCTGTTTCAGTGAAAACCCAGCTGTTTTGGGGGATTTTTGGATAGTTAGTCGCGATGGATAAAAGCATATTATATAAATAGGGCTGCTGGGTTCATTCCTCTTTGACCCATACACAGATGGGGTACGCATTTCAAAGGACCTGGTGTCACCTCACATGGTTTTCATTTGTTTTTATTTGTGTCATGTTAAAATTACAGAGGACAAAAGTCTTTTCCTGTGTCTTTGACGGGTCATTTGTAGAAGCTCTTTCAAGCATAAAATATGTTTCGCTTGATAAAAGACATGTTTAAAAAGCAGACAAGCTCTAATATATATATATATATATATAATATTGCTTTCATAATAATGCAGTTGTTTACCACAATACGCCAAAATATAGAGGAATTCGGGTAAATTGCTCACATTCAACAGAGTAAACAATGTGTAACCCATAAAAATCTGACCTCAGTGCTGCGTTTTTGTTTTCTATCCAAGAACACCTGACCTTGAATGTTATCACCCTGAAGCCAAGGAAAAAACTTCAACACTTTTTACAATATTTTGTAAAGTTTTTCTAACACATCAGCCTTTGTTTTCCACTTGGGATTCATATACCTCTGTTGAATTAGTAACATAACTCAAAAATGTTGAAGCCAGAGATTGAGCTTGTCAAGTGAGAAAGTCGGCGTCCGTAGGTGCAAGCTATAGAAAATGTATAAAACATACAGTTTATCAAAGAGCAAATCTTATTGAAAATGGCCCAAAATTATTCATGACATATTTATTTGGCTAAAACTATATAATATCAGCAAATATTCCCAAGCCTTGTCTTCTTAGTTGGTCATGGGTGTGGCATCCATTGAAGCTCTATATATTACTAAAAATCACTTTATACTTTCAAAGTTGTCGCAGGTCTGAATGTCCCACATTATCTATTTCATGACTGAGAGGAATAAAGTGCAACAAGACAACTTGATATTAAATGCATACACTCACTGAGCACTTTATTAGGTCCTAATAAAGTGCACAACGTGGTCTTCTGCTGTTGTAGCCTGTCCGCCTCAAGGTTTGATTGTGCATTCTGTGATACTATTCTGCTCACTACAATTGTAGAGTATCTGAGTTAATATAGCGTCAGCTCAAACCAGTCTGTCCATTTTCCATTGACCTCTCTCATCAACAAGGCTTTTCCATCCACAGAACTGCCACTCACTGAATGTGTTTGTTTTTGGCACCATTCTGAGTAAATTCTAGAGACTGTTGTTTGTAAAAATCCCAGGAGATCAGCAGTTACAGAAACACTCAAACCAGCCTATCTGCCACCATCAATCATGCTACGATCAAAATCACTGAAATTAAATATTTCCCCCCATTCTGTTGGTTTATGAGAACATTACCTGAAGCTCCTGACTCGCAAATGCATTAACTTGTGCATCGCACTGCTGCCATATGATTGGCTGATTAAGTGATCGCATGAATAAGTAGGTGCACATGTGTACCAAGCATTCAGTGAGTGTATATCGCTAAGTGAAATTCACTTATGCATTTAACGGACCCTCGACTTTCCCATCCTTCTCCTCAGCCTCCTCTTACTGACTAAAGGCCTGTGACAGTATATTGTGTAGCTGTCTTCCTGACCTCTTGACGCAATGCCTCTGAATGAGAACAGTTTTGTTCATGGTTTTTCAGAGAGTCAGATCTAAACTGGCTCTGTCAGTTTGGGCCTTGGGGCCGGAAAAGACTTTCACGTCACAGTAAGTGAGCTCAGTGGGGGCTTGCACTTCAAAGTCATCAAAGAAAGCCAGAGAGACATAGAGGCTAGAGAAAGGGAAAACATTTAAAAAAAACATAAGAGCACAAGTTATTTTACAAAAACCAAGTGTGTGTTTCAAGTAAATGTTTTGCATCAGTCCAGATCCAGATCCATGTTAAAAAAAGATTAAAATACTGTAATCAAATTAATTTCATGATGTTTGGTTTGTTCATGATTCTTGAACATGTGGACAGAGCTCCATACTAAAATACTCTAACACTGTTTCCTGCTAAATCTCTGCACAGGAAATTATGTTTAAAGTTGTGAGTTTGCAGTCTAACATAAAAATATAATTTTTTTTACAAGGACAACACATAAGCAAGAGACAACGCTATTGACTATAAATATTCCGATTACATTGTCCTCACTGGTTGCGCACACACACAAAAAAAATACCAGTCCAATTTGCGAACAAATTACTCAAATAAGCCCAATCTTTCAGTATAATCTAATGAGTACTCGTATGTATTCTTACATAAAGTGTGGTTCTAGCCATGCTATTGTTGGTATTTCTAGGACAGAAATACCAACAATCATGCAACGGTCCAAATCATTTATTTAATTTTTTTTCCTCCATTCTGATGGTTGATGTGAAAATTATCTGAAGCTCCTGACCCATATCTGCCTGATTTTATGTACTGCACTTCTGCCACATGATTGGCTGATTAGATAATCGCATGGATGGTTGTTGGTGTCAGATGGGCTGGTTTGAGTATTTCTGTAACTGCTGATCTACTGGGATTTTCACACACAACAGTCTCTAGAATTTACTCAGTATGATGCCTAAAACAAAAAACATCCAGTGAGTGTCAGCTCTGTGGACGGAAATGACTTGTTGATGAGAGAGGTCAACAGAGAATGGCCAGACTGGTTTGAACTGACAAAGTCTATGGTAACTTGGGTAACCACTCTGTACAATTGTGGTGTGAAGAATATCATGTCCGAATGCTATTCTGAGATGCGGGTTGGTGCAGATTTGGTGGCATGAGGGGGACCTACACAATATTAAGCAGGTGGTTTTAATGTTGTGGCTGATCTGTGTATATACTCACTGAGCATTTTATTAGGTGCACATGTACACCTACTTATTTATGTGCTTATCTAATTAGCCAATCGTGTTGTAGCAGTGCAGTGCATACAGTCATTCAGATAAGGGTCAGGAGCTTCAGTTAATAATCACATCAACCATCAGAATGGGGATTTTTTAAAAAAATCTTAATAATTTGGACCGTGGCATGATTGTTGGTGGAGTATTTCTGTAACTGCTGATTTCCTGAGATTTTCATACACAACAGTCTCTAGTGATTACTCAGAATGGTGCCAAAAACAAAAAACATCCAGTGAGCGGCAGTTCTGTGGATGGAAATGTCTTGTTGATGAGAGAGGTTAATGGAGAATAGTCAGACTGATTCAAGCTGACAGAAAGGCTACAGTAACTCAGATAACCGCTCTGTACAATTGTAATGAGCAGAATAGCATCTATTCAGATACCAAATATTAGCAAACTTTTAATGTAAAAAACATGCTAACCCTACACAAAGCTATGCCTTCAGAACACTTGGACGCGGCATATCATAATTTTGTACTGCTTTCTGCAATAAATTAGTGTGATTGTTAAATTACAATACAATTTCCTTCCAGACTTTGCTGTCAATTTTACTGTTTTTGAACAAAGAGAAAAAAGACTCACATGTACATTCTGTGGACCACACTGCTTGGACTCCCATAGATTCTGTCAGAGACTTTGTTAATGTCTTTGGAGAAAAGGAAACAGGCAGCAACATGCTGTTGCACACATCAAAAGGCAGGGGAACTCCGCTTAAACGTGCCCCTGTCTCCACTATAATGGACCAAGCTGTCTGCAAGTGTCCTCCCAGCCTTTTTTACCCTCCTGCCCTTAAACCCCCATAAAAAGCATTCAGGTCTCACACAATATGCAATTATCACCAAATGCAAAGTCTTCTGTCTCTCTTGTTAGTCCTATACCTTGATCTCTTTAGATGTTATCAACCATGACCAATCAGGTGAACAGATAACCTCCATCACAGTGCAGCAGGTTTAAGCATTTGCTGTTTTGATTTATGGGACATTTAATGGGAATGCTTTCATCTGTAGTCCATGTTCCTCTTTCATCTGTAATCCACAGTCCACTATATAGCTATTCATGCATCTGTTACGTATAGCAGACTAAAAATAACACCTCTCAAGTGTCACGATATTAGCTTAGCAACATTCTAATGCCAAGGTAAAATTCATTGTCAAGAGTCAAGTCTCTTGTGCACATTGCATGAGGAGTGCTATTTGTATGATGAACTACTGTATGTAGAGCATTTCATGTCATTTATGAGATTTCATGTAGGCAGTAGACAGCAGGGCAGTTCATTACGTTTAGAGACAGAGCCCATTCTTATTCCCCTTTCCATTCAAAAATTTCCCTTTCCAAGTTAGAAATCTTTAAGATCCATACATACCTGCTGAGGAATCAGTGACCCCATGGTCAAATCAATGGACGGTAGTAAAGCCAAAGAATAATCTCCTTGCTTTCAGGGCAACAACAACTTATCAAACCCTCAGAAAAAGGCATAAACCATGGCATCATCACCTCATCAATCAGGCAGTGTTTACCATGCAAATACAAATGTAATGCAACCAAGAGGATAATCTCATGACAAACCATTGGTTAAACAAATTAAGGAAACACCTTATCACTCTGACTGGCATTCCAACTGTAAGACACTTTGCACCGTGCTTTTCAGTGGCTTAATGTTCCTTGTATATTAAACTAGGTCTTATCTTTCACAGTTTGTTCCCTAAAAATATTTAAAAAGCAAATGCAAGGCTCTCAAGCATTTTTAAGAAGCACTACCCCGAAAACGAAGTGATATTTACAGCGCACATTTGGTTGGCAGGCAAATATGAGCAACAAAAAGAATAATTGGTGGAAAAGACTCTAGCAGATTTCAGAGTGAGATGTTGAGGTGTTCCAAGTGATTATGTGAAATACTCAAGGAAAATGCCTAAAATAGTGATCTAGATGAAGACTTTTCCTATTGGAAAAGCAAGTAAGTGCCACTTTAATTTGGCTTCATGATTTTGACTGTTTGGAGTGAAGTGTTCCCTATCAAAAAAATTATAAATTATATCTCATTAATGTTAAAGGAATATTCCGGGTTCACTACAATTTAAGCTCTATCAACAGCATTTGTGGCATATTAATGATAACCACAAAAAGTTATTTTTGACTCGCCCCTTTTTCAAAAAAGCAAAAATCTGGGTTCCAGTGTGGTATTTACAATGGAAGTGAATGGGGCCAATCTGTAAACACTAAAATACTAGCTGTTTATAAAGTATAGCATACTAACCTTTTAAAGCAATATCCAATCTTTGTAATTCTGAGCCATGATGATATAATGACATAATCCTATACATTTTTAAACAACTTTACATCTTAAATAATATCCAAGTTTAAACAGAATGATTCATGTAAGTGCTTTTATTGAATTATAAACTTCACATTACTGCTTTTTAAAAATATATATATAATTTTTTTTTTTACAAATATAAAGGTCATAAAAATAATTTTTGTGGTTATCAACGTTATGCCACAAATGCTGTCTATTGGGTTTAACCTGTATTGAAACCGGAATATTCCTTTAAATTAAGGCAGCGATGAGATTTAACGTAGAGCAAATGAAACATTTTGCGTAAGTCTCCTACTTCTCATATTGTGTTTTTTAGGAAGAAAAAGGTGCGTCTCCTCTAGAGTTTCATAGGAGATCTCAGCAATGTCTCAGACTGTGCTCAGATTTGTCAAAATATCAAAGTCTGCAATCAACAATCATAGATCTCAATATGAACTCAGATCAGATTGACCAAACTTTCTTTCTCTTTTGAATTTTTGGAGAAACACATAACATAGTTGATAACATAACTGACACCTCTTTGAATCTTTTCTCTTTCATGTAAGTCCAATAAGATCAGCTAAAGTGGGATTTGAAATGAACACTAATTGTATAGATTTCTTATTCACATAAGGAAGCTGACATTTGTGAAGTTGCAGGGCTACCCAAAATGTTTGGGCAGCACTTTAAAATAAAGTTCCATTTGTTAACATGACATAAACTAACAATCAATGAACAATACTTATACATTTAAAATAAATTTAATTTATTAATCTTGGTTAATGTTAATTTTAACATATAGTTATAACAGTTTTAAATCAAAATGTGTTTATTGTGAAATAAATATCTATAACCCTTAAAAAAAATGGTTGCTTTCCCTTTTTCAGTCAGTGCATGTTTGAGGGCTTCATTGAACTCTTTTAAGAGAGCTTCTATCCCAAAGTGGCCACATTTCACTTTTGTTTTTGGGCATTTCACACCTATACAAAACATAAAGCCTTTAATACCCCTGTGTATTCTTCCAATGTATATATACTTTAATTCATAAAATAAATACCAAGAGAGGGAAAGATTTATAGTGACAATGTAAGTAAATCACATTCCCCCCATTTTATGAGACAGTTTCTCAAATCTCAACTCAATTCTGTCTCTGTTTCAGGACTTCTTCCTGCAGCACTGTAGCTGTGGAGCAGCCAGTCTGGCCTTCAAGGAACTGAGGAGACATTTTCGCAGTGACCACTACAGCATGACGGTATCAAGCGGCACGCTGTCCGACCTCACCACGATCCCTGAGGTCACACGAATCCCCCTCAGTGCAGCCATAAGAAGTTAGTGTGCAAACACACCTGGAGTGTACATTAAAATAATCTGTGTTTACATTGCCTGGAGCTCCCATTTAACAAAAGGCTTTTATCAGGGCTTATCTATGTCTAACAGTCATTTGATATCGGAATGGAATTACAGAATATAATAACTAGAAAAGGAAAGTTTGTCAAGACAAACCTTAAAGTTAAATTTGAAGGATATATGGGCTTTAAAGACAGACAGACAGAAAGACAGGCAGACAGACAGAGAGATAGATCCAGCTGTGTTTATATTAAAGGAATAATCCGGGTTCAATACAAGATAAGCTCAATCAACAGCATATGTGGCATAATATTGATTACCAGAAAAATAATTTCCACTCATCCCTCCTTTTCTTTAAAAAAGGTACACATCTGGGCTCCAGTGAGGCACTTACAATGAAAGTGAATGGGGCCAATCAAAAGTATAGCTACAAGACATAAACAATATGCATGTTAACATGATTTTAGCATGTTAAAATTGCTTACAAACATTTTCTGTGTAAAGTTATATCCAATTTTACAACTTCCTTGCCATGATGATGTGATGCCAACAAACCCTAAAACAGCTGTAAAAATAACGATTTAAAACAACTTTACAGCTCAATTAATACATGAGTTTTAACAACATAATTAACGTAAGTGCTTTTATAAAGTTACAAGCTTCACATTTCTGCCTTTAAACCATCCAAAAAATTTGCCCCATTCAATTCCATTGTAAGTGCCTCACTGTAACCCAGATTTTAGCTTTTTTTTTTAAAGTAAAGGAGGGGTGAGTCTAAATTAACTTTTGTGGTGATCAATATTATGCCACAAACGCTGCTGATTGAGCTTAACTTTTATTGAACCTGGAATATTCCTTTAATGGCTTATAACTTGCAGATGCTGGACAGTATTTGCGGGACCTGTGAACAACTCAATAGGGAGACTCTATGTAAAAGATTATGTCTCTAAACCTAAAACAAGTTAATGAATGAGTCAAAGAATTCTAGCGTTGCTCACATTTTACCCCAAGGAGATGATAAAGTGCTGTGAGACCTCACATTAACCTCATGAACGTGTCATGTGAACACCCTTGCTGTCCACGCAGCACCAAAATAATATTTATCATGGTTTGTTTTGCCTCTATCTCATGTTTCGTCAGGTGGGCGGGTGACAAAACATTAGTCTGTGGGGAAATGGGAAATTAATACTTGAGCGATAGGTGGAATTTCTGGTATTCCACACAGAGAGGAGAAACATATCTCATGGATTCTGGAATTCTTGGTTGGCAGGAAACTAGAGTTAATGTATTTTAGTGTGTGTGTTCACCACACACTTCAGTGCATCTGGAGTTTAGGCTGAAGTCCCGGGATCACAGATTCAAATCAAAACGTCATAATAGCTTTGTCCTCTAGTACACACTGGTGAGAGAAACCCCGTTCCAAAGAGCGAGAGGAAACAGACGTTCTAACCTCGAAAACTCCACGTTAGTTTTTAAGGGAAAAATCACACAACTCTGCACCGCTCAAATATTGTAGTCTGGAATGTCGCAAACACAAGAAAGAAGAGTGATACAAAAAGTGGAACGTCCCTGTGCTGTTATGCTGAACATCAGCACTATTAGAACATCACTTGTCCAATCTCATTAGAGGACCAGAAGAAAATATTGTACAAATGTCATTATGTGCTTGTGATTGCAACTTTGTTTTGGACAGATGGTGAGGTGGGCTGCCAGTCAGCTCATCCTCTTTGGAGGCGAGGTCTTAACCGGAGGAGCTACACAGAAGGAGAGGCCAAGTACCTGAGTGACAGCGCTGAGGTCCTCTCTGCTCCTCACAGACGAGTGAGTCAGTCCAACATTAAAACCCTTGAACTCTCTGACTCACTCTGACAGTCACACATCATTCAACCCTCAGGGGAAATGGAATTATAGCTAATGTTTGGTCAAGCCTCTCTAAATTACACATCTGTTTCCTCATGCAAATATTCTCATGCAGTTAATATTTTTTCAAGAACAAATAGGAATTGTTGGGTTCATAGACCTTAAAATAAGGCTGTGAGGGAAAGAGGTATAGTCTGCTCAATATGTTGTACTGTTGTGCACTTTTGTGTTGATTGTTCAGCCAGCGAAACATTGTAAATGTATCTTAAAGGTGCACTCAGCAATTTTTTCCTCATTAAAAAGTTGAACTCCTAAAGACATGAGTTGTAATTTTGAAACGCACTCACATGAGATGAGGACTAGTCATATTAGTAACCTTATAAAAGCTGTTTTATTCTACATGGAGAGGGTCCGCACATGGGGGCGGCCATGTTGGAATCACATGACCAGCTGAATACTACTCACTTAATCTCATTAACCATCCTGTTATTGGACACTTTTACTCATAGATTAAAGTAATCACGACAGACTGTGAATAGTGAATTTATACAATGGCATCTAAAACTGAAAACTATTGATTTTAAATGATGCTACATCCAAGCCACTAGATGTCAGTGTAAATCTAAGATGGTACAAAGACAAAAGTTACTGAGTGCACCTTTAAAAAATATACAGTGGAAAACATGGTTTATGGAAAATAGTTTACCCAAAAATGAAAATAATGCTTTAAAAAAATTTATACAATTAATCATGTCCCTGAAATGTAACAAAGAAAATATTCCTACTATCGGAGCAATTTAACCTTGAAAAACCACCTGTTTTCAGCAGGGGGCAGTAATCAAAACTCCAGCTGTACAGGCAACTCGCAGCAGTACAGAGAACAAACCAAACTCAGGCATGCTTGACACTAGCGACAGCACAAGATTGACACATTCAATTGCCAAATGGATCACTGTGGACTGTAGGGCATTTATAGGCTTATTTTTAAAAATATGGAAATAAACATGATATTTCCTTCTAAATTAGAGCTGTCAGAATTACCGTTAACACATGTAATTAATTAAAAAAAACATGATATTTCCTTCTAAATTAGAGCTGTCAGAATTACCGTTAACACATGTAATTAATTAAAAAAAACTTTAACGTGTTCATTTTTATTAATCGCGATTAACAAATTTACCAATAATATGGCATAAACACTTGTGTGAATGGTGGAACCTTTTTAATGTGTCCACCTGGAGTCATTACACTGACACACCACAGTGAGAGAGCACTTCTACCAAAATGAGCCCACAAGCTTAGCATAAAATAGCATAAAATGGCGGTTCCATTGACATTCTGTTGGTGGTACTGTAGTAATAATTTACTATGATAGAGCCATGGAGCTGTTGTTATCTAAGTAAATGAAAGAATCTCTGACAGCACTTCCCTGTCAGTGATAAAATTATGGAGAAAGGAGCGCTTGGTGCTATTTGATGTACAGAACAAGCCCAGATGGGACTTGTAAGGTGCATTTTAATTACCACAGAAGCAAGTCAAGTCTTAACTATTACCAAAACACAGAATGAGACATTTTTGTCTGGAAGCACTTTTCATGGTGAGTTCAAAGCTTGATGCTGGCGTTGATGCTCTGACTTGAATCATGAACGCAGCTTCATGATTGCTGTCTACCAGCAGATTAATATTGTGGAGGATGAGAGTTTAAGAGATTTAATGCCCATTGCAATGAATATGCAACCTTTGGAGAAATGTGTTCTTTCAATTAGTCAAACTCCCACTTAGACTTTGGGATACATTTAATGTTACTTGAATTGGTGATATTTTAGTGCATTTCTTGTGGAAGGCTTTGTTTGGAAAATGTTAATAAAGCATTTTATTTGGGGCCTGGGTAGCTCAGCGAGTAAAGAAGCTGACTACCATCCCAGGAGTTTGCGACTTCGAATCCAGGGCGTGCTGAGTGACTCCAGCCACACGTGGAGGCAACTGAGATTCGTCCTCCGCTACCCGGACTGTGGCGAGTCACTACGCCACCACAAGGACTTAGAGTGCATTGGGAATTGGGCATTCCAAATTGGGGAGGAAAAGGGGAGAAAATCAGAAAAAAAGAAAGAATAAAGCATCTGATTTCATTTTTTTTTATAAATGGCAATATATAGTGTCAAATTTCAGCACTTTCAAAATCTGCGATTAATCCCAATTGACTATAAAAAAATGATGCGATTAATCGCGATTAAAATTTTTAATGTACTGTCAGCACTATTGTAAATCTATTTTTTTATTGTATTATCAATTCTTTTACCATCTTTCACAATAATGTGATACATTATCTAAATTATTATATTTATAATATATATTATATTTATAATTATCAAATTATTATTGTTATTATGATTAATTAATCAGCATATCATGTAATTAATTTGATTAAACATTTTAATCAACTGACATCCCAATTGACAATATTTTACATGAGGTACCAAACCTGTACATGTATTGCGTTATTTTTATCATAGAACACAAAATACGTATTTTTTAAGAATCTTTTTTGAAGATATTTTTGAAGAATGTTCTCAGTTGTTCATACAACAGTTCATAGTATCCATGATTGCCAAGCTCTAAAAGGAGAAAGAAAAAACCCCATAAAAGTAGCCTGTATAACGTGTGCACTTCTAAAAAAAATTCTGAATTCATACAAAAGTTTTGTCTGAGAAACGGACAGAGATTTAATTAATTATTCACTGAATATCTTCCTCTCACATGTCATGTTTTAAAATGTACAAGAACATTTATGAGATTTCAGCGTTTGTGTAGAATGGACTGTATTTCTTTCCCTTGCATCTGTGTTTTCATTTGCGTCAATTTAAATATTCCGTCTAGCTTGACTAAGGTCCACTTTTGTTATGAAATGCTTTCACATCATGCTTACCATCATATACCTAGGCTTGTCTGCAGTTAAGTGAGAACTATACTTGGGGAAGGGTGAAAGAACTGGTAAAGATGACCAAATTGAGGAACCAGAGCAGGCTGGGACTATCATCTGGCTCCCTGAAGAGATCCTGTCCACAGCTCTACCGGTACTTAATCCATCAAGATGTGTTCTCATAATATTTTAGAGGTTTCAGTTCATTAGCACCCCAAACAAAAGCCAGATTTGATCTTCCCCTTAAGGCTACATGAATGTTGCTTTCTAAATAAACAAATATTTATTATTTCTAAAGTTCATTCCACATATTTTACGGATGATTCGTTTTCATATTAAAAAGTAATTTTAAATTAATTTAACAAATCAATTTAAGGTAAAGCACTCTTCTCTGTTCGCTTGTTCCCCTGTGGCCATATCAGCAACTTCTGGGAAACTATGTCACAACCACAAGTAGGACTAATGGGCCGGTCTTTTGATGTTGACTTACTATGTTTCCATGTGATGCAAGATAAGACTCTGTGCGCACTGAATCTGTAAACTGCTTGCTTCCTAATCTTCTCCGTACATTGCCTCCTCTTGAATATCTTGGTGCTGGACTCATGTGGTAGTCCGTGACTAGCACCACATTGTATGAATGAGTAGAGAGCATAACACTGATTAGGTATTAGATCTAATTCATGGAATTTCAAGGACGTCACTAATACTCTCTGTTTGTGTATATATATATATATATATATATATATATATACAATAATTAACATTTAAATCAATATTTGGTGTGACCACCCAATGCCTTTAAACAGCACCCATTCTCTAGGTACACTTGCACACAGTTTTTCAAGGTTGATCCAAGAATCCTGGATAATTCGCAACAGTTCTTCTAACTATTTAGGCTGTCTCAATTGCTTCTGTCTCTTCATGTAATCCCAGACTGACTTCATGTTCAATGGGGGGCACTGCAGGGGCCATGACATCTGTTGCAGGGTTCCCTGTTCTTCTATTCTATTCTATTTGTCTAAAATGTGCATTACCATTTGATACACTAAAGCGGAAGATATAAAAATAACTTTCTGAAGACAACTATTTTTGTGAAACATCTAATGTGTCTATATTGACAAATCTGATCGGTTTTCCGCACTTTTAAGTGGGTACATAAATCATTAGTGTTATGTTACTTTTATGTTTAAATGCTTCTTTAGAATAAGTTTATGTCTATGTAAGGAATAGTTTACAAATAAATGAAAATTATGTCATCATTTACTCACCCTCATTCTGTTTTAAACCCATATGACCTTCTCTCTTCTGTGGAACACAAAGGGATTGCAGAATCTCTGTGGTGCTCTTTTCCATACAATAAAATTCAATGGTGCCAAACTTTGTTGAGCTCCAAAAATGACAATAATTCACTATATTTGTGGTACATATAACTCGTGCACAATATTTCAAGTCTTCTGATGCATATGATCTGTTCCTCACACAAAGAGGAGTTGGAATGTAGCGCACAAGTAATATGTAGTAACTGTATGTGGTCAATAGTGTCCATCCCCATTCACCATTCACTTTTATTGTACGGAAAAGAGCAAAACAGAGATTCTGCTAAACGTCTCTTTTCAGGTCCCATGAAAGGAAGAAAGTCATATAGATTTTGAACAACATGAGTTTGAGTACATGATAATCCAAATATTTTTTGGTCAACTATCACTTTAAGGGTTTAAATGTCAAGGAATCTAGTGGGAGTAACACAGGTTTCCTTGCCCCTCACCCTATTCTACACATGAGCTGTCATCCTGCACACACAGGTTGGCACAGACTCAGATGAATATTTACATAGATGCAGTGTCAGGTCAGAGGTATGTTTGTGGGAGTGAGAGAATTCCCCATGTATTTCAATCATTAGTTGAGATATGGGAGCTATGCTGAATGTGCTTTCCTTCCAAGAACAAATATATTCTGAGTGATATATCCGTATAGACCGGTAGTTCATAAGCTGAGTGTGAATTTTGTGCTCTGTGTCTCTGTTTTCTCATATCATAATCAGGGTGTTGAGTATGTGCAATGCCATTTGAAAATTAGGTCAGACATTACTCCATTACTTTAAAGAAAATAAACACTGGTGCGATCTAGAAAAGGTTACGTAACATTTAAGCAGTGTCCCAATATTTATCATGATATTTAAAGTATGCTTGAAATCCACACCCTAATTCCAGCACAAATACATCAAATTCTAGTAAAAATTATGTAAAAGACCCAATGAAATCGCTTGGCGAGCGCAGCTTTCATTCCTGTGTTGTGGCAGGACATATAGAAAGGCTCGTCTTCTTTTTAAAAAAAAAGACATCACAGCAATGAACCATGATTTGCTACTTTAACAAAAATGTATTTTGTCAACTTTTAGGTGTACACTAGCATATAGATGGCTTTAAAACTAACACACATGGACTTGAAGTCACAAAACTCCAATTTTGATTTCATGAGGTCTATAGGATGAACCGCAAAAATGGGTTTTGTTCTCTTTCCAGACCGGATGTGATGTCAGCAGAGAGGCCCAGGATAAATCGTAACTCCATGATCGCTCTGGGCCACCACAAACTGGACTATCTTTGGCCACAGTAGTATTAACCAGGTAAGCCAATTCCCAGTGAAATATGATGTCACTGTCATTAATGTACTGTAGGTAAAAAGTGTTACATTTAAATAAATGCCTGATATCTGATGGCAAAGCACCAACAACATCAAGGTCATAGTTGAATTCCCAGGGAATTATGGGGCCACGTATGTACACTACATCAAGGATGATCCAAAGAAATAAAGGATTGCAGAAATATTATTTTGATTTACCATTTACTTTAAATGTTATGACCAGATTTAACCTCAATTTTAAGTGGGCCACAGCAGTGCTGAGATACAGTCATTTATTTTTTGGTGTTGGTACCATCAACTTCACTGCACCGCTACTTTGAAAAATGCCCCTAACACTCGAAAATCCATTTCTTAAAGGTCTGTAGGTCATTTTGTGCCAACTCTGTTAAAGATTGTACAAGATGTATAGTAGCAATACTTAAAAGATGTTTGTTTCTAGACGTTCAAACATTATATGTAGAAGAAAAAGTCACTTTTGAGCTGTTGTAGGTGGTTGGTAAAGGATTGGTCTGGGAGGTCTCAAAGTTGTTTACAAGACTATTCAGATCTGCTCCTGTTAGTGTGCCAAATTTCACAACTTTTTACCATACCATTCTATGGGCTGCCATAGACTCCTATGGCAGAAGAAGAAAAGTCAGAACTTAAATTAAATTAAAAACAGAACAATACAACCAGTGCTTGGCCCCCAATATTGTCTGTTCCAGGTCATTTGTTGTTTTAGCACTGTTTGGACAGTAGAGCTATATCTTTCCCAGTGTTGTTCCAGTACATCTGATATCATCCACACAGTGAACAGGCAACATGTTAACTCTCAGCTTTTGTTTTCTCAACAGACATTGAGCAGATGGCCTGTAACGCAACAGCTTTTCCATAAAGTGATGGACAAAGTCAGGGTTTTTGGAGTCCGGATTGGGAATAAATATGCATTAGGAGAAAAAGCTGAGAAAATGAACGGGACTGGATGAGTAATGATGGCATAAAGTGTTTATTGTTTGTACATAATACTTTAAGAGATGTTTATATGTTGATGGAAATGTTAAGTTGACCTAATGATAGAGCTTGCTTGTATGACATGACATTTCTAAACATGTCATTTATTATTGTATAAAGCACTAGTTAGAAGACTACAGCAAAAAAGTATTTTCAGAATGTGATCTCAGACAAAGGGAATTATGGTGTATTCTAATAATAATGTATAGTCTAATGTAAATTACCAGATGTTGAACAATTTGTACAATATTTGCAATAAACTCTAACAAAAGTTGAACATACATGCTTAAACTATTGGAAAAGAATTTGTAACTTTTTGTACCACTATTATAAAAACTGCCTTATGTGTATACCCAGATGTAACAAATATGTATGTATGAATCTATGATGTATGGAACATTTGTAAGGATAAGAGTGGAAGAGGGGCACTCCCATGTCTGAATTCCTACATCTACAGTATGTCGCTCCAATGATGGGGCTTATGAGAACACATACATGACTTACTGTATGGCCATTCTGTACTCTGCTCGCTTGTCTGATGTTATATAATGTTTGTGACCTTTTCTCCTCCCTTAATGTTAAGTAATGCCAGTGCAGGAACCTGAAATATTATCTTTAACTATGAATTTACAAATAATTCTATAAGTGCCTGCAAAATATCAGTCCAAAGATATAAACACTGTTTCAATTAAACAGTATAAAATACAGGACGTGTGCAGTGATATAACCAAATCAAGCTGCTAAATGGTTTTACTCAACTCTTGTTTAATGCTTTATGCTAGGATAAATAACTAGAGGGTGGATGCAATGCACTCGATTGCTCGCATATGGGTTGCCAGCTGATCCACAGTAAAAAGAACCATCATGAAAAGCAATAAGTTAAGCTCAGAAAGTGAGCAAAGAGGCATTTCTCAGAGTGTTGTGCATTATTTTAGTGCTGTCTTTATTGCCAGTTAATCGAGTGAGGTACTAAAGGTCTGATGTGTAGTCTGGATAAGGTCTATACATTAAAATATGTTACAAACCACTTGCAATCTTCCAAGTGAAACATAAAACATTGGTTTTCTACTTAAAGAGAATTAACGTTTGTAACATGATATTGATCTGGCCAGGCAAATTATATGTACGCTTGACATAATGTTTTATACAGTACTCATTGTTAAAATGAATGAGAGCTGATGTAAAGCAAAACTTTTTGTCTGTCTGTTTAGGGACAGAAGATATAAGATCTGTATATATATCTTTTGTATTGTAGCGTACCAAATGGACAGAATAATTGAATATTCATATTGCTTTGTTATTCAAAGTTATTTTTAATAAATCAAATTTTATATTTCTAAATGACTGATGTTTCAATTGGTTTGCATGTGTTTAATTATATATATGAAATTAAAGAGATCTCACATAGTCTTATAAGGGACAGCAACTAACCCTGAACAAAAATGACCAATTAATTTGATGTCAAGACACATTTGTCGAAGGACATTAAATGAATATTCCAGGTTTAATACAAGTTATGCTCAATCAATCAAAAAAGCAAAAATCGAGGTTACAGTGAGGCACTGTCGATTAAACCAGGAATATTCCTTAATTAATTCTGTTAATGACTGAGAGTATAATATAAGGAGGCACACTTCAATGTATGAAAGTTATCATTTAGTTTATAGAATATTTATGCTGTGGTTGAACAATCAAGTGAGAAAACTTATAAAGAGTTGGCAAAATTACAGCAAATATATATACTCTCAGCAGGAAGTATCTAAGGTTTTAGTCTAAGTACATAACTGAACACTTGATACAGGTGATGGCAGAGTTCAAGAAGTTGCTACACTAACAGAACAACATGGTTGAACAACCAATAATAGCTTGATTGTGATTATTCCCCACCACAGATTTACAGTGAAACACATTTAAATGTATAGCTAATGTGAGGTGTTAAAATGTGTTATAAAATCTAAAATCTGACACTTAAGCAGTGGCAAAACAGACAAGATCACAATCATTAGTGCACGTGGATAGTTCACCCAAAAATTTCAATTCTGTCATCATTTACTCACCCAAATGTTATTCCAATGCTTTATGACTTTATTAAGAAAGGGTGATGTTAGGCAGAATATTAGCCTCAGTCACCATTCACTTTCATTGCTTTTTCCATGCCGAGGATGTCATTCTGCTTAACATCTTTTTTGTGTGTTTCATAGAAGAAAGAAATTCATTGATGACTATGTGCACAAATGTTTCATTTAATATTCTACAACCCTATATGGTGTGCTTCATAATGCGCCACACATTCTCAGGTCAGGAATGCAGGTAGGCCAATTTAGCACCCACACTCTCTGCTTACACAGCCATGCACTTACACGGCCAGTATGTGGTTTGAAGTTGCCCTGCTGGAAAATGCAGTGACGTCCCTGAAAAGGATAGTGTTGGATGGCAGTATATGTTGCTCCAAAATTCATAATTATGTCTGCATTCATAGTGTTCTCACAGATGTGCGAGTTGCCCATGCGATGGACACTGACACACCCCTGGCCCATACAGACACTGGCTTCTGGACCTGATGTTGATAACAGCTTGGATGGCCCTTTGGCCCTGAGAACACGACAGTTGTGTTTTTCAAAAACTTTTTGAAATGTGGACTCATCGGACCAAAAAACACGGTTCCACTGCTCTACTTTCCATCAAAGATGAGACTGAGCACAGAGAAATTGGCAGTGCTTCTGGACAGTGTTGATGTAGGGCCTCTGCTTTACATAGTAAAGTCTTAACTTGCATCTGTGGATGCAGCGGCGAATGGTGCTGACTAACAAAGGTTTACTAAAGTAATCCCAAGCCCATGTTCATGAGATCCATTACAGATGAATGATGTTTTTTAAGACAGTGATGCTTGAGGGATCGGAGATCACAAGCATTCAGAAATGGTTTTCGTCTTGCCCTTTACGCACCGAGATTTGACCAGATTCCTTGAATCTTATAAATATAGTGTGCACTGTAGAGGGTGAAATGCCCAAAGTCCTTCCAATTTGTGTTTGGGGAACATTGTTCTCAAGATGCTGGATTATTTGCTGAAGCATGTGTTGGCAAATTGACAAGTCTCGAATGATCCTAGCTCTTTAAGGTCTAGGCTGGTTGGAGGCTCCCTACATACTATGACATGATTGCCTCACCTGTTACACATTCCCTCTTTCACATTGCCTTGTTATTTCAACTCATCAAATGGTTATTAGTCTTAAAATGCCCTTGCCTCAACTTTATTGAGCATGTTGCAATCATCTGATTTGAAATTACTGGACATTTTCAAAAACAATGAATACATCATATAATGTGCAGTTGCAGTGCTTTCAATATAGCGAAGGGTGAAATTTGTATTATGATTTTTTGTATTGTCCAACATTTTTGGAATTGAGGATTTATATTTACACAACAAAATGTAGGTCAATTGTTTTCTTGCAGGAAGTTTTTAAAACATTTTTATAGTTATTGGTTTGCCAGTCATCTGACCCTGGAAGGCAAAATGCCAGTATAAAAACAATGAGAGTCGAGTGGCTTATTGAACAGGAAAGAAATAAATGTTAACAAAACATTTTTTTGTGCCCTCAGAGGTTCAGGGGGTAGTTAGGGTTGGCTTCAGGATGGCCGGTGCACGCTGCCAGCATTCCAGCAACTCCAACACAATGGAGTCATAAAATATGTCATAAAAGCACACCCTCTGCATCTGGAGATCCCACAGGCAAGAAACTAAGGAATGACTCAGAGAAATATAGTGCAACGTGTGCTTGTGAGTGAGGATTTACAGGAAGACATACTTGCACTCCAACGTGGCAAAGCTTTTGGGTAGCTTTCTTCCTTTTT
Organism: Moxostoma hubbsi; assembly: GCA_032164185.1. Classification (NCBI taxonomy): domain Eukaryota; kingdom Metazoa; phylum Chordata; class Actinopteri; order Cypriniformes; family Catostomidae; genus Moxostoma; species Moxostoma hubbsi. The sequence continues at coordinate 31,385,944 of JAVLUX010000034.1, read as the reverse complement.
GGATCTAATACAGAGAACATGCAAAAGTAGGTCAGAGCAATAGCACTATTCTGAAGGAATTAAAAAATAAAGGATATTCAGCTGTTCAAAAAGGATTCCATAACAATGCTGTAACAAATGAAGTCTTGCTGTACTATCTGTTTTATGCATAGTTTTGGTATTTGTAGCTATTTGTTTTGCTAAATGCCAAACATTATGTAGTTATCATAATTTGATGACCTTACTAAATGCCTAAGAGTAAAATCACAAGCACTCTTATGTCATTTCAAACAATGCAGTTACGTAAAGATTCACATTTGCAGATCAAAAAGTGAAAAATTAAATCCAAAACAAACTCGGCATGCAGTTTCTATTACTAAAAATGACTAAAAACTGGTTAAATCTCCCAGAAGTCAATAGGTTCAAAACCAAAATAAATAAAATATTGAAAATGAATAGGAACTTTATATATGAATATAAAATATAGGGACATTTAGGTAGTATAAACGCACACGATATGGATGTGTTTTCTTTGAAAGGTTTTGAGGTCCTCATGAGATCCTCATCCCAGTCCCAGTACTTGTGATTTAACACTATAAAATATACACTATACCTAGCCTGGCTAGATAATTCTGAAAATGACTATATGACATGTGATCACATGTATAACGGAAAAATTAATGATAATGAATCTTTAATTATGGTATGATTAATATCATTCTACTAAGAATGGTAACTATACAAATGGATATTATACCCCGACAATCAAGTTTCTTATAACATGTAATGTGTGATCCATGTTGCAAAACCAACCAATTGTATGATTTGTAACCAGGGATTTTCATGTTTTGTTACTTTCAGGTATACTATTCATGAAAGAATGTCATATTAAGTATGTAAATGCTTGCTTGTTTACGTAGAGAATGTTGATGACAACAAATGTCATGTCTCTTGTAATGTTGTCAAGATATAAAAGTTCATGTTTAAACAGGCACTATTTTTGAGCAGGAGTTAGTAAGAATCCTCCACAAAGGATTGTAAATCAACTTCGTAAATCGTAAATCAGAAGGTCACTGGTTCGATCCCCACGGCCACCACCATTGTGTCCTTGAGCAAGGCACTTAACTCCAGGTTGCTCCGGGGGGATTGTCCCTGTAATAAGTACACTGTAAGTCGCTTTGGATAAAAGCGTCTGCCAAATGCATAAATGTAAATGTAAATGTAACTTTGGGAAATGGACAGATCAGTCGACCATGTGACTCAGAAAAGCCATTTTGCACTGTCGCTTGGTCTCTCCTCTTTGGCTATCCTGCTGCTTCCAGATCCTCCATGCCATGTAGAGTCCAAGGAAAACTCGGGACACACAAAGTCCTGAAGAAGCCTCTCAATCTTTGCTCTATGGTTCACACACCCAACGGAAGTCGCGAGTCCTCCTAGCAGAAGGCCTTGCTTCATCCAGACAATAACTATCCACGATCATAACAGACTCCAAATCATCGACCGAAAGAACTTTCGACAAAGAGACAAAGAACGCAACACAAGGAAACGCAAAGACAAGCAAGAACATCTCCAGACTTTTGCTCAAAGTGGCGCTTTTGTTTCAGTCATTGACTTAATTTACTTTTGACATTGCTATTTGACAAAGAAGCAACATGGAAGTCAAAGAAGGCAAGTGTAACACATGGACAGTTTGATATGCCTATTGACATTTGGGTGTACTATTGAAATGATGTAGGTTTGCCTGAGAAAATACATATGCGTATCTTATATGTAGATTATGTGTTATGAATTGCTCAGTATGTGTTTGACATGTGTTTGAAATTTCAGTGTGGCAGTTATTAATCCTGATCTATTTTTGTTGCATTATCTCTTTGATGAATGAAAACTAAAGCATCAAAACATCACAGAATATATTTAGCTCTATTATTCTTAAAATTGTACACTATCTGAGCATTTTGTAGATTAATTTGTGATAAATATACATGGAGGTTGCTAAAGACCTGAGGTATGTAATAATGCTTGGTGAATCACTGTATATATTCCCCAAAACGAACTCTGACAGTGTGCTAATGGAGGTGAAAAGTTTGCCTTTCCAGGGGACACCATACAGTTTGAGGCTTTTTTCATATCTGTCCTGAGAATCATTTCCTCCTGTGCTTGAGATTGTGATTAGCTCATTGAGCAGAACTGAGTCATACTGTGATTCAACCACTACTGATTGGCAGAATAGTAGAAAGTGAACATATCTGATGCATAGCTATGACAACAGCTCACCCCTGCCTCTTGGCATTTCCTCATTGATGGCAGGTCAGTTGGATGACTTCTCCACAAATATCACAAACTTCTCCCAATTCAGGCTCTCACTGTCCTGAAACACACAGGCACAGCACACACACACTTAGTTCCAGCTGCAGCATGCTTTGGCACTTCATATAGGGAGCAAATAAAGGTTTTCTCTGTAGCTGCCACTTCCAGAAAAACCCAGAGGGAATGAGTTGAGCTCTGACAACTCAGAAATAAATCTTTATTATATAATGGGTCAATTATGTGATGCTAACTGTTTTTTGTCCAGATCTATAGTATTAGTTATTCAAATATACATTAAAAATACAATTCATATGGTCAATTAAGTGAATATACCTCATTTATGATGAATAAGTTTTTAATTTCTAAATCAAAATTAATTTTGAATATTTTTGTTAAAAAAGATATATGTGGTGTAACTGTCCTGAGACAATAAAAAGAGAGTCTCATTTAAAGTAAAGTTAAATAAAAAAAATAAAAAAAATAACTATGACTTTGACTTGATATTATTATTACTAACTGACATCAAAACACATTAAATAATAATAATAATAATAAATAAAAACTAAACTAAATGTTGTTTTTAGATCTTGTATATACTTGACATTGACCCATATACTTTACATAGAACAAATGAAATATACCTGTCAGCAAATGCGAAGACAGACAGACATGCTAATTCATGAAATAAAACCTTTTGGTCTTCCAGTCACAGTATCTTATAGGATGTACACTTCAGCAAACGCCTACACTCTAGCTATGCAAAGGTGAATTTGTGTTCAAATTTAAACATTACTGAAAACAAAATTTTTTATGCCTGCCATTATAATACTTTATATTAGTCCAAAACACCCGTTGCAGCAATTTTCACTGCCCTTTTTGCATGGCAGTGTGTCGAGGAATAACGTATATCATGTGAGACTGGACAAATTAAACTGCATCTCCAAAGCCACTCCAAGGCAGTTTTCAATGGAGATATAAACAGCTTGAGTTGTCTGTCAATATATGTAGCACAAATATTTATATTTACTTTATTTTTCACAGATGTGGCTGTAAAGCACCACTACATTACCACTGTCTGTACTGAGCAACTACAGTTTTAAGGAGTGACGATTTTGAAAATCACACTTTATATTTGTCAACATAAACATCATCCCACTTCAGCCAAAATGTCACCAACCACCAATGCAACAGTGCCCACACCAGCATTCAGAGATTCACCATCAACCACAAGTGCCCACGCCAGCAGTCAGAGACTCACCATCAACCACCAGTGCAAAAGTGCCGTCACCAGTGGTCGGATACACACAATCAAGTCAAGTCAAGTCAAGTCAAGTGGTTTTTATTGTCGTTCAACCATATACAGTTAGTACAGTACACAGTGAAATGAAACAACGTTCCTCCAGGACCATGGTGCTACAAAAAACAACATAGGACAAACACAGGACCACATGAGACTACACAGACTGAATAACATACCTATATAAAGTGCACGTGCAAATGTGTGCAAAAGTACGGGACAGTACAATCAATTACTAAAAATTAACAGGACAATAGGCACAGTGAGAGACAGTGCAGCGCCATCCAGTACACAGTAGTGCAAAAAGATGACAGTTTCTAAAAATGCCAAACGTAAACATAACATACTATGAGATAGTGTTCAATGCACATAGCAGTTCTTGAGGTAGCAGCCAGGTATAAAGTGACAATAATTAAAGTGCAACTCAGTACACATTTGTGTGTCAGTCCAGTCTTTGAGTATTGAGGAGTGTGATGGCTTGGGGGAAGAAGTTGTTACACAGTCTGGCCATGAGGGCCCGAATGCTTCGGTACCTCTTGCCAGACGGCAGGAGGGTGAAGAGTTTGTGTGAGGGGTGTGTGGGGTCATCCACAATGGTGGTTGCTTTGCGGATGCAGTGTTTTTCCGTAAATGTCTATGATGGAGGGAAGAGAGACCCCGATTATCTTCTCAGCTGTCCTCACTATCCTCTGCAGGGCTTTGCGGTCCAAAACGGTGCAAGTCCCAAACCAAGCAGTGATGCAGCTGCTCAGGATGCTCTCAATAGTCCCTCTATAGTATGTAGTGAGGATGGGGAGTGGGAGATGTGCTTTCCTCAGCCTTCGAAGAAAGTAGAGACGCTGCTGGGCTTTCTTGGTAATAGAGCTGGTGTTGAGGGACCAGGTGAGGTTCTCTGCCAGGTGAACACCAAGGAATTTGGTGCTCTTGACGATCTCCACAGAGGAGCCGTCGATGTTCAGCGGAGACCGGTCACTCTGTGCTCTCCTAAAGTCAACAACCATCTCTTTTGTTTTGTCCACATTCAGAGACAGGTTGTTGGCTCTACACCAGTCTGTTAGCCGCTGCACCTCCTCTCTGTATGCTGACTCGTTAATCTTGCTGATGAGACCCACCACGTTCGTGTCATCGGTGAACATAATGATGTGGTTCGAGCTGTGCATTGCTGCACAGTTGTGAGTCAGCAGAGTGAACAGCAGTGGACTGAGCACACAGCCCTGGGGGGCCCCAGTGCTCAGTGTGGTGGTGGTGGAGATGCTGTTCCAGATCCAGACTGACTGAGGTCTCCCAGTCGGGATGTAGTCGTTGAGGCAGGACACTGAAGACTTCTTTGGCATGGGGACGATGGTGGTGGCCTTGAAGCACGTTGGAACGATGGCGCTGCTCAGAGAGATGTTGAAGCTGTCGGTAAGAACATCTGCCAGCTGGTCTGCACATCCTCTGAGCACTCTGCCAGGAATGTTGTCATCAGCCGTGGTAAGACAGAGCACCTGGTTGTTGGGAAGAGGATGGTCTTCCTCGCCACCATGTCGTTCTGTGCTTCAAACCTAGCGTAGAAGTCGTTCAGCGCATCTGGAAGGGAGGCATCTTTGTCACAGGCAACTGATGTTGTCCTGTAGTTGGTGATGGCCTGGATGCCCTGCCACATGCGCCACGTGTCGCTGCTGTCCTGGAAGTGACTATGGATTCTCTGGGTGTGTGCGCGCTTTGCCTCTCTGATGGCCCGAGACAGTTTGGCCCTTGCTGTTCTTAGGGCAACCTTGTCACCTGCTCCAAAGGCAGAGTCTTGGGTTCTCAGCAGCGCACGCACCTCCGCAGTCATCCACGGCTTCTGGTTGAAGCGTGTGGTGATGGTCTTGGAGAAGGTGATATCATCAATGCACTTGCTGATGTAGCTGGTCACTGATGCTGTGTATTCCTCCAAGTTGGTAGAGTCGCCATATGTTGCAGCCTCCCTGAACATGTGCCAGTCAGTACACTCAGTACAGTCCTGAAGAGCAGAGATGGCTCCTGCTGGCCAGGTTTTCACCTGCTTCTGGAGTGGTGTTGTGCGTCTGACGAGTTGTCTGTATGCTGGAATTAGCATAACAGAGATGTGGTCTGAGTAGCTGAGGTGGGGGCGGGGCTCCGCCCAGTACGTGCCTGGGATGTTTGTGTAAACAAGATCAAGCATGTTCGCCCCTCTCGGTGCAAAGTCCACATACTGATGGAAATTAGGGAGCACTGTCTTGAGATTCGCATGTTTGAAATCTCCGGCGACAATAAACCGTCCGTCAGGGTGAGCATTCTGGAGTTCGCTCATAGCCCCATACAGTTCACAGAGTGCTTCCTTAGCATTAGCGCTGGGGGGAATGTAAACTCCGGTTATAATAACAGTGGTGAATTCCTGTGGTAAATATAAAAGTTCTGCATCTAACAGTCACAAGCTCCACCAGCGATGAGCAGTAGCTAGAGACTAGCATAGAGTTATTGCACCATTCCGTGTTGATGTAAACACACAAGCCACCACCGCAAGTCTTACCACACAGAGCTGCATTTCTGTCGGCACAAAACAAGGTGAGCCCGTCTAGCTGAATGGCGGTGTCAGGAACTCTGTCGCTGAGCCACGTCTCCGTGAAAACAAAGACGCAGCAGTCTCTAAGCTCACGCTGCGTAGTCTGCTGGAGTCGGATGTAGTCCAGTTTATTGTCAGGGAGCAAACATTTGAGAGCAGGATAGATGGGAGAGCCGGCCGGCTAGGGCTTGTTTTTAGCCTAACATGGACCCCCCGCCCTCTTGCTGCGCTTTCGCTTCCTCGCACACCGCTTACGACGCCTCATTCGTAGCAACTCCTGCAGATCATCATGCAGCTTGGTTGTTGCATGAATCTTATATTTTAACAGTGTCTGGTGATGGTAGACATGAACACCGGTTGCTCCGATGTCCATGTGCTGTAAAAGTCAGGCTAAGTGACAAAAATAGCACCATTTTGGATCCGGAGTGGCCGCTACGTGCTACCGCGCAGCCATCTTGGATCACATCATCAACCGCCAGTGCAACAGTGACCGCACCAGTAGTCAGACTGCAGGGTTTTCATGTTAATGGTAAGGAATATAGAGAAATAAGGTTCTTGATATAAATAAACCTATATTTGGTGTGCTTTATAAGTATTTGTTGGAAGAAAGAATAAGGACACATTCATTTTAATGTATTCAATTGGCAGATGCTTTTATTGAAAACAACTTACAGTGCAATCAATCTATTGATTTATACATGTATGCATTTCAGAGAAACCTAAACATTGTCATTACTATCATCCTTTCTCTATCTCTACCAGCTGAATGGCAGGAGATCTGTTGTTCAACTGGTAGAGCATGGATCATGTTAACTTTGATACTGTAAACATATACAGTATTTGCATAGTTCTTTTGATGCAATTTGAACTGTTCTTGAAGTTGTTTTTATTGTTGTTTTTCAGTATGCTCTGCACATTGTCTTGGGTGCACCCTTTAATTTGACCTCTGTAAGAAATATATTACCACATCAAGAAATGAAATTGGACTTCATGCTGTTGTTGCAGTTTATATTTAAAAAAAATAAATAAAAATAAAATAAAATCTGTTTTCAATTGTGATCTTCCCATTATAAGGAAATGGAGTACTCAAATTCTTTGTAGACCAAACTAGCCACCACCCTGAACTTGCAGACCAAACTAGCCACCCCCTGAACAACAATTCTAAATGAACCAAAACATTTATGTTACAGAACAGAAGCCTTTGTTCAGGAGTCACTTCCAAGAGGAGAACAAGGCACTCCACGCAGCTATAAGGTGTGTGTCAAATATAGATACTGTAGGCTACATATAGACAGTACCGCCGCTCCCTATACGCATACTACACAGTCTGCGTAGGGCACCAACTCCCTAGGGGGATACCATCGTGCCATAGGAGGGCAACAGAAAGTCCACCGGCTGCCCTAACTCACGCGATATACGTTATTCCTGGACCCGAAAGCAGTTGCGGAACACAGACGATCGCTTCACGCTCATATCACGCGGACCCCTCCCGGAACTTGGCCAGCGGTGGCCTATATAGATACGTAGCCTATGTATAACACACACACACACACACACACACACACACACACACACACACACACACACACACTCACTTCTCTAATGAAGGAGCTATCAACAATTAAAGATATTTGTGAAATGAACAGCTGTTCAGATGAAAGAAGAGGAAAAGGAAAGGACCATCCATCTTTTTGAAGAACCAGACCTTTCCAGAGAGACCTTCAACATTTCATTTTCTTTTCAGGGATGACATGTGTAACGGGTACAGAAAGTGTTTTATATGTATTGGTATAATTCACACAAAATGGTTTTATTTTATTTACACCTGATATATTTGTTTTAAGAATTGGTGTGAGGTCATCATTAGCCTTCTATAAAATGCACTGCTTTGTCCCCTCCCCTTCCTCTTTGCATTGTTAATGCACGGGAGATGTGAGTTTATTTGTGGCTCTTGTTAATCCTTATTTTAATTGTTGTATTTGTTAATATTTTCACAATATGTTATATGTATTATGCTATTTTACTCATCTTTGTGGTTATTTTGATTATTTTACTATAATTAAGTTATATTTTTATCTGTTAGTGTAGTAAGGCACATGGTGATTCATACGTGCGTCACTTTGTTTTATAGAGCACGTAAGGGCAACGTATTCAGACGCTGTTCTTGTGTTTTTGTATGTCAGGTATGTTTTCTTTGTATTTCTTTTCTTTTGCTCTTTGCATTGTTAATGCACGGGAGAGAGCACGTAAGGGCAACGTATTCAGATGCTGTTCTTGTGTTTTTGTATGTCAGTAAATGTCTGTGGAACCGTCACCTGTTGTCCCGTGTCGTCATTCACAACGCAGACGAGTATTTTTCCTAACTGGTGTCGCAAGCCACCGGTTACACATGGAGATTTGTTCCCTGGAATTACATAATAAGAGTAAATTGTTCTTTTGATGAGTTTTAAGTTGTCTATTGATGTTGTCTAAAATGTTAGTGTTCCTGTTAAAATGTTGCTGTTGTTTACAAGTTGTTTAAATTAATATTTTAGTTCCATTGTATCAATATTAACATTTCTGATTAGTTTTATAATTGTTCAATTAATGATATGAATATATATATATATGACATTAAATGCCCATGCTTTGTTCCTTTAAGTTATATTTTTTACATCATTAACATAAAGGAAATCATATCACATATCAAATAGTCAAATGGGTAACACTTTAAAATTAATTTCCATTTGTTAACATGAATAACAATGAGCAACACATTGTCAGCATTTGTTTATCTTGGTAAATGTTGTTTTTAACATTTACTAATATATTTTTAAAGTTAAAAGTTGTTTATGTTAACATTACTAAAAAAACTAAAAAAAAAAAGAACAATCGTGTGTTTATCCCTTTACATTACCAAGATTAATAAATAATGGTTAAAATTTCATTCATTGTTCGATCATGATACCTGCTGCATTAATGTTAACAAATGGAACCTTTTTAAAAAAGTGTTACTATTAAATGTTTAAGACAGCCATCAAATTGAAATCGACGTGACGCCAGCACGTTTGAAATCAAATAAATCAAACAGAAGAAATGACGCTTCAATACTGTAGGTGGCGCAATCGGTCCGAAAACTGCTGTCTCCATTAACTCCGACCTACCCTCCGGCCTGAGACTGCAGATAGACATACCTATCTCCCTTAAACAATCACTTTACCTCTGCTGCTGGGTTTCCATCCAAAATGTTTCGCATTTTTAAGTGCATTTCTGAAAATTCGTCTGAAGATAATACAAATTGTTGCGGGTTTCCATCCACTACGTAATGCGCATTATCAAGAGGGAGAAGCTGAAGGACCTCTCCCTGCTTTTGGGACAGTTTTATTTGCAAGGTTGGAGCAAGTATCTCATTGTATTAAATGCATCCATGAGACACTGCTGAATAAGTGTAATATCTGATATATTGTGGGCTAAAATAGCTGTGATGCCCACACACCACCAGTCTCCGCATACCTCAAAAAACTGTTCTGGCGGATTGGGAGGACCCACATTATCGTCCTGCTGTGGGTGAAACACTTGTGAATGGCAAGGTCTATGTTCAAAGAATTTATGTTAAGAGTAACAAGGTCGGACCTTTTAGTGGGCTAGTCACATCAAGCTATCGCACACTCATAACACATGCACGAATGGTCAAAACAAGTCATTGTTTTGTGAATAAACCATTTCCATCCCCTTAATGTGCATTTTAACTCTTGCGAAACTCTAGAAAATCCACTTCCTCTATTTTGAAATTGCGCGTAAGAAATCCTGAATGGGAATGCTTGACATGCGAATAAACGTTTTAAATTCGTTTGTGATTCCAAACCTTTACCAGTAGAGGTCAATGTTGATTCACTTTGTCACTAGTGTACCTAAAAATGTCAGGAATGTGATATCAAACCTGGTCTGAAACACAGAATTGCAACCTGATATAACATACTAATAATAAATTATACTCACCGTACATAAAAAAAATGCACATTTTATACATTAAATATTGAAAACATGTTTTAGCCCAACACTCGAGCAATTAACATTCAAAGAAATGCCTCCATCAACATATAGAACTACATTTACATTTACTTTTACTTTTAATTATTTATTTTTTTAAAGATTAACATTAGAAACAATATATAAATGTAAATGATTTATAATCAAAACAAGACCAGTATTAAAAGGGAAGAGCTTGTGTATTCCATGGGAAATGTACCATTAGCGATTATGGCAATTTATTAACTTCAGGCTTGAGATATATGTTTTACGCCTTACCCCACTTCAGAAATACAGAGATGAGAAAGAACAGAGAGGCAAGTTAAAATGACTTTAATGATCAGGATCACAAATAATGAGTCAATGTTGCTGATTAATTCTGAACAACTCAGTGTAACCAAAGACAAACCAATCATGACTGAAACAAGCACCCATCAGGAATATCTGTATAGTATATAAAAAAAATTAAATAATAATAAAAAAAAAATACACACACAAAACACACACACACAAAAACATTTATGGACTAAAAATATCAACTAGAACATTAAAACACGAATCATATACAAAATACATAAATATATTGACATTCCTGGCCTAAAAATCATCTCAGGTGATTTTAACCCACAGTCAAATTTAAGGCATCAGTGATTCTTTCACATTGTCTGCTAAAAAGTTGCTAAGTGTTTCTCTATTTAACTTTAAAATTACCAATTAAACCGGTGGATTTTAAACACAATTCCTTCCTTTTTTTTTTACTTTTACACATGTCTATAGTATGTTAGAACATAACAAAGAGCGTTTATGAAAGGAAAGACACTTCTGGCTTTGTTGCACCATGCTTCAGAATCTACACAGAGGTAATATCGAGTTGAAGACAATCTTCTTTACCAGACTTCGAGCATTTAACTAGTGCCACCTTTAGATTGTGTAGGTCTTTGTTCACTGATGAAGGCAAACAGGCTAGAAAGTGGTCTGAAAATACTTTGTTGAGAACAAAGAGATGCACTGCAGCTGCTGGTTTTCAGAAGTCTTTATCCCAGCCAGACAATTCATCTGGAGGTTCCTCAAGCTCAGGGGGAAACATGTCAAAATGACTGTGATCCAGAGGCCCTTTCAGCTGGGAAAATCAGAGACGAGTCAGAACAGATGAGTGTGGCAGAACAGAAATTGTTTAATTTCTCAAGTATTAAAAAATGTTACATGTAAAACAATGTTGGGAAAGGAAATTAGAAGCTACGCTTCACCTCTCTCCTCAGCGGGGATGACAGCTTCCTTCGTCTCAGTCCCTCCCAGTTGAAGCCTTGAAACCACCTGAGAGAAAAAACAGAACTATCTAAACCCCTGAAGTACAAATATCCTCTCAGTTCTTCATCCTTATCCTTCAAAGATTGATGTACACATTACCTCGAATGAGAAAATGACTAAAGAAGTCATAGCATAGTTTTATTTTTTCCCCCAGAGGTTCATTTATAATGGAAAACAGTCAGAATTGAGTATTTATGACCATTTACCATCTTCCTTCTTATCCTTAGACTTAAACTTGTTGTTTTTTGATGCTATGCCTTTAACAGTATACCCAGAGCCCCATTGGCACCTGGCATTAACATGCATTTCATATCCGAATAGAATATGAATATTCTTTAGCTGGATTGCATTTAAACCTTGCAGTCAAATGCATCTCCACTGTGATCGGATAGAGATCTGATCAAAATTTCCTGTGCAAAATGGAAAACGCTACTGACATATTACATTAGATGCTGTGCTAACTGTAAACACTTCATCTTTTAGCAAATTTTCAAAACATTGATGGATAATTAAAATGCCTGTGTCAGGTTTATTTCTTCATTTACATCTCTTTGGTGTCCGCTAAAGCAAAACTTTGGGTCGCCACAGCAAATTTAATGTTATTTGTCTTGCTTTCGGTTACATATGCTTCACCAGAAAGGCACGAGTGAAGCCTGGTTTCACATATGATGTACTTGATTAGAAAACAAGAGAGAGACGTGAGCAGGATTTGAGGAGAGAGATGAGATATTCCAAGTATATTCCAGTGGGATAACTCGTGGGACATTGTTCGTGTAACAAGATTGCAAGACTGCAGTATCTGTCGTGTTCTTCACATTACGATAGTCGAATTAACAGAAAAGGGCAAGAAACTGCAACACAGCGCTTTAACAATGGTTGACTATAGCGTAACCTCATTACATAATTATTACTTACGTGGTGTATTATCCAGATAACAAAAAAGCATGTGCATTTACACCTTCTTTGAATGTGGTCAGAATCTGTTCCTGACCACCTCCAAATGTGGTTTGTGTGATCCGAACACGATCCTATCACAATGTGTTTTGGTTGCATTTACACCTGTCATTTAATGTGGTCAAGTGCAATCCGAAAGCGATCTGTTTACTGAAAATGCATCTTAAAGCAAGGTGTGAAATGGGCCCCTGAGATACAGTGTTGTGCTGATTGACTCTAATATGCGTTAAATTGCCCCATCCTTCCATTTCAGCAGCCTTTATGCAAAGCCGGCATCACATTGTGACAGGTTTACAAAACAATCTGTGCAGAAATGTGCTGCACAAACTGTTAAGGTTGGACTGAAACGATCAGGGACCTTGCTTAAAATGAAGCTCAGGAACCTTGTTAAAATAAAGTTGCTTCTTTCTAACAGGATTCTTCAGAAGGATATGCAGAGTGGCAGGTGCTACACAATGCTGGAGAACTTAGTTTCAATAAATGGACTTTTCGAATTGGGAAGGACATTTTGAAATTGTTACGTACCAGTTTTGTGATGTTTTCATAGTGCAATGAACTCTTTCATCTGCACAGATCAAGGAAAGTTTGATTCCTCATGATGCAAACCCTTTTAAGGATCCCAGGAGAGTGACATGCTTCGCACTACACAAATTCCATGTCCTCCTCACAGAGCGCTTATTTATATTGATGATTGGGTTTCAACAACAATGGTTGAGTGGTTACATCCTGTCTTTACTGTGAGTAATTCCATTAAATGCTGAAGATATAACTCTCAGACCTCACTCATCTGACTACACATTGTTACCTGAACATGCATATTCATGCCTGTATTAAGAGCACATGCCTTCATTTGCATAATGTTCTGAACATAATTTACTGACATAAAACAAATGTTGTTAAGCTTTGTGTTTATGTTACCTGAATAACTTATCATTGCCTGATAAGAATACTCAAGCATAATGAATATAAAAACAGCAGCTTTCCAGTATAAACACATTAATACACCATTAGTGCTGGGTGGTATGACAGGATACACAGTACATCAGTGTTTCCAAACCTTTTTTCTGCCGCGGCACACTTTCTACGACTAAAAAATTCTACGGCACACCACTATCCCACATAGGCTAACCATCGTCAATATTTTTCCTTTTCAAGAACTTGTCCATGTTTTCTGTCCATCTTAGTAGCGCGTTTACTTGTAACGTTTGAAATTCGACTATGCAAAAAAAAAAAATGTAAATAAAAAAGAAGAAGAAAAAATAAAAGCAAGTCACATAGGTAGGCTACACTATGTGAGGTCACAAGAGCACTAAATGGGTAATGAAAAAAACCAAAACAAATTTGCTTCTTTTCTAATTGGTAGATTTGTTCTTGTAAAGTATTTCTTGCAATGCCACAACAAATTACAGGGATACAAACTCATGAAGGGTGAAAAATCATTGGTCCACAAGCATTTTTTCTGGGGATATTTAATTTTTTTTAAAGAATAAGCTAAAAGCACCAATTCCAGCTATTTTAGTGATTCAAGTTTATTCAAGTTTACAATCACGCAGAATTAGCTGCAAAATAAAGAGTATTTTGGTGAGGCTTGCTTCTGTTTCAAAAATTTGTATAAACTGATTAGTTCAGTGACCACTTCTGGAAATGTCACTAGGTGGCGACAAATGAGCATCATATGTGCTGCGAATGAATCAGTGAATCATTTTGAGTCTTCATGATCGAAAGAGACTTTAAAAGAGACTTTACAGTGTTTAAGCATTAAAAGAACAAAGCAGATCTACAGGCTTCCTTCAGTCTGAGCATGATTTTTTATCCAAAAAGACAGCAATAATAGTATACACAAGGCAGATCTACGGTATAATTTTCCTACAGTAGCCAATTTAAACATGCTCAGCATGACTTTTCTCAGAAAAGACCACAATAATAGACAAATAATAGTAAATGTTTCAATAATGTTCTTTCGTCGTTGTAAAGCGCATTTCACATGAGTTCAACGGCAACATCAAGCTCCACATTGCCCTCCACATGACAAGAGTTGTAGAAAGCGTCACAGAGGGGCGATTTTACGAGTTTGCCATGTAAAAAAGTGAGAGGTGTGCACAATAAACATTGAAAACATGTATTTAGAAGAGAGAAAAAAAGCTTGCAGTTGCTTTGATAGCAGTTTTTATGTTTAGGTCTGTGGCAGGGCGGAAGGCAGGGCCGGGTCGTGATCCTACACACCCGGTCCCGTAACAGGCTAATCAAGCCTCCGAGAGGGATAAGGGCCGATCGCAGAGGATGGTGCGGGAGAGAGAGATCGTTTACGGACATGTCCGTCATCTTATGTGTTTGTGTTTTGAGTTTCTCATTAAACCTTTATTGAAACGTTAAGCCGGTCTCTCGTCACTTCCTTGCCCGCGAGCGTGAACTTCTTTACAAGGTCTAAGCATTTTTTTGATTAATTTAAATGAGCTTAATAACTGGGGTCTCAGATATTCGTAAACGATAAGGTAATGTTTGATTAAAAGAAATTATGAGACATTCAATGTCTCTTCACAAATTTGGACAGTTTTTAAATATTTCTTGTTGCTTAGTAATCTCAAAGACATTATTGGTGAAGCAAAAACGTGTGTGTGTAAAACACTTTGGTGTAAAGTCACTTCATCGACATAATGTATTCTGCAGCAATGACACGAGTCATGTGAAAGACCCTTAAAATATCACTCACATTAATCATTGCCCTTCACAATCACAAAAGTGACCAATTGTGGTTTAAAAATGCCAAATTTATCCAAAAGGTGAGGAGTTTGGATCCCTGAAATATGTTTTTTTCATGCATTTATATATTTTGTAGAATTTGATAATTTTCCACGGCACACCTGACAGTCTTTCACAGCACACTAGTGTGCCACGGCACAGTGGTTGGGAAACACTGCAGTACATCATGTGTCCATAAAAATGTGTAGAGATTCTGCTATTCTGTTTACACTGCAGTAGATATATTTGCACAGCTATCAATGGGTAGGACATCTTTACGTTATTTATACATGAAAGCAATACAGATACATGAACATATAATCAGTGCATCCCAAACAAGTCAAGACGAGGATGAAGTTGTTACTAAGGGGTCTTTGTTAGATACAATGCAAAGCAGTGTTTAGTTGTTTACAATATGCCAAGAAACATAGCAAAATGTGTATATTGTTGTGCATTGATCAGCTGTTTTTTGGTTTTACTTAGTTTTACTAATTCTACTTTGGATTTTCTGTTACATAATGTGAGACTGAATGAATGTTATGACTATTCATCCTTTGGTTTGCATAAATTTCCCAATAAAAAGGAAAATAATCATTTGAAATGTTGTAAATGATATCATTTCAGATCAAATAAGATCAAAATGAGATCATTTGTAAACTATTTACCAACCATATCAAATTGAATTTTTCATTGAATTTACAGAAGAAAAAAAAACATCATTGTGATACTGGCTGGAATATCTTTACTGCAAAATAAAATTATTTATAATGTAAAATGTTATATTGCCCACCCTTATGCATAGACCAAAATAATAAATATCATTGTGATTTATCCAGGGGGCACTATCAGTGCATTTACATTTCAGGCTCAGTCACTCGAATGACTGCTAAAAGAAAAGCCCAGTGCTTCATTCTGCTGTCTGCGGCTTCACTGCTCTGTGGAAGATCTCAACAGCTGTGCCTCTCATTTTGGCTGCTAATTGTTCCCCCTGTGAATGCACACTGAGGCTAATTTGGAAGTCTGGCTAAGCTACCTATTGTGCTGTGACATACAAAGGAGAGGACAGACAGGCCTGCAGCAGAACTGACTAAACAATAGACTACCTGTGATCAGACACATGGAACGCTGGTCCAGTGTGTGCCCGGGTGGGTCTAATGTTCATTAATGCACATGAATGACACAATTACATGTGAATATGAGAGCATAAGGGCTGCAGTGTACAGTGATATAAATAAAGTAAATACATGAATAAGATTTATGGGCAGGATTGTTGACCTTTGCTATGAAGCCTGTGAGTTTCGATGCTATACACATCTAAAAGCTGTGATGTCATTGGTGTAACTTCTTGAACTATTAGAATACTTGATGCAAAAATATGAATTCTGTAATTATTTACTAACCATCATGTTGTTCCAAACCTGTTTCCTGCTATTTTTCAGAGGAACATAAAGGGACAAATTTTGAAAAATATTAACCCAACTCAATTCATTGTGGCCCCTCTGCCGAAGCTCTGAAATCTATTAACACAAAACACAATTTTGAAGCAAAATATGCTTGTGTGAATAATGACCAAAACCTTTTCCTCACACAAAGCACAAAAATATAACACACAAGTCATATGAATTACTTTTAAGGATTTTTATGGTGTTTTTGGTCTTTTTTAGAGCTTGACAGTTGGGTCACTATGAATTGTTATTGTATAGACAAGAGCTGCATGAAGATCAAAAATCCTCCTTTTGTGTTCCATGGAAGAAAAAAAGGCATATGGGTTTGGAACAACAAGGGATGTGTAAATAATGACACAATATTCATTTTTGGGTGAACTATTTCTTTAAGCAATTAATATTTGTTTACCTACTTGTGTTTTTTGATGTCAGTAATGCCATTCTTCTTATTCCCAAGCCGTTCTGCTGGGTTGAGTCTGAAGACATGGACAGTGAGTTTCTGACTGTGCTTAAACAGGCCCAGCAAGAGAAAGAGGCATGGCAATATACAGTATATACAAATACATATGGACTGGTACACATGGATAGTGACACATTAATCAGATAATGTATGTAATATAACCACAGTGAACATCAAATCCTAATTCATTCTTGATTATGAGCTGTACAGATCATCTCAGCTGAAGTGAAAGCATGTCTGGAGCATTGTATGATAAAGGCTGTTCAAAAAGGTAAGCCAAATTCTAAGGCAGTATACTTGTACCCTTTGTGGAGAAATCAACTCCATAAAGCATTTTGAAAAATGCAACTGCGTGTCGAGACTCCTATGCTTGCATGAGGAGAGCTATTTCGAGATGCCACCTATGTAGAGTATTCAAAATCGGTCACTTATTAGATTTAATTTCAGTTCAGATGCTGCCTTAGGAGCCGTTGAGAGTAAACACGTAAATGTAAGCTAGTCTTGGTTGTGCTGAGCACACGTTTTCCCCCCCAGCGTCTTGCACAGGAGATACGCATTCTTAAATGTCAAGTTAAAAATAACTTTTTTTATAAGCATTTAAAACATGTACTATTCTATTTGTTGCACTGCATCAGCTTTTTTGAACAGCCTCTTAGAAGATGGCTGCATATTTAAGGTGGTTCTAGACATCAAGGCAACTCACTAAGATTTGGAACAGAATTAGAGTGAAAAGGTGGATGACTGCCACTGAACTCAAAATGAGGCTGTCGTCTAACTACTTTTCTAAGATATTATCAGTGATGTGCTATAATGTATTAAACCTTTCAAAACATCTGGTTTGTGAACTGCCATGTATTTATGGTAAATTTGACTCGTACTTGCAGAGCCTCCGTATGAGATCCTCTGGACGCTTGCTGATCCTCTTGGGAATATCCACCTTCTCTATGCCATATAGAACCATGGTGTAGATCCTGATTGGATCAGAGCCTGTGAATGGAGGGCTGACAGTTGTGGGGGAGACGTTACATTTCGGAAAGCTCAAAAAAAAAAGGAATTGATGATATGAACCTCTAAAACTGCTACACTTAAGCCATAATAAAGCATATCCAAATATTACATTATGAGTGGCAAACAATACCTACACATTTTTTTCAATTTGTTCTTTGGTACATGAGAACTTTAGTTTATGTAGTAAACATGGGCGTCACTTTGTTTTAAAAAGTGGTGGGGGCAGTTTGTGGGAGGAGGTTTTGATGTCACATAACATAAGAATCTTAATTAGGCTATGCACATCTAATTTTAAAAAATATTTTACTCTTTTGATAAATGGTCATTTTTAATTACCAATTTAAGCACTCCAATAAATATTTCACATAATTAATGACTAAGCGCAGGCATGCAACTCTGAATGGTGATAGGTCCTTTGAACTTGTTATCTGTTAACCAATCAGCTTGCTCACATGTGATATGTCAAGCTAATCGGCTGTAAGCTGATAGGTCCTTACACATGTACTCGGGTAGCCAATTAACTTTTTTGCTCAGTTTGCAAGTAAGCCAGTTACACTGCAGTACACTGCGAGAGACTTCTTTAAAAATGAAATTTGCTCAGGTGGTAGCGGGGGCTTTTTCTTCCCATAGCTTGCACAGTAAGGTCTTATTTGGCCATGACACATAGAAGAGCACATTTATCATGGTAAGCTGTTGTCAAACAAGGCACAGGCACACATATCTATCTTAGGTCTTTAGTTTATATTAATCCACACATAGCTAGGCTAAATCACTCGTTAAATAAGCTCTGAGCATTCCAGAATAAGATACAGATTATGAGTCAGTTCACAAGCGATAAAATACATGGCCAAGTAGGCCACAGCACATCTAGCTAGCATAGACTTGGTGCACATGGTGGTAGATATGCTTGTTTGGGGGGGTTTGATTGTGTTATGCATTGGTGCAGCTCTCCTGCTTTGTTTGGATTGTATTTATTTTTATCATTCTTGATGCAGCATGTCTTGTGTTTTTCTAATTGTGCAGCAACAGCATGTCCACATGCTTAACTCAGTATGTCTGTGAATGTTCTAGCAAGAGCAGCAGCTTGTAGCAGATCTGGTCAGCCAAGACCAATATCCTATCAATATGTCATACACACATTAATATGCTAAATGAGAGTTGTCATGACTGAAATAACTTTATATCTATATCTGACATTGTTGATCATGGGATATTGTCAGTGGATAAATACATGAATCAGCAGGCTGTGACCTGTAGATTTTTTATTTGAATTAACTTAGATTACATCTGTACGTCAGTGAATGTATTTTATGCTGTGACACATTTGTTTGCTTTTTGCTTTGGTTTAACTGCAGAAGAGTGCTAGCTGCAGAACAGTTGAGCAAGGAGAGCAGATGTTCATCCGTGTCTACAAAAGAACATTGCCACCATTTCAGCTGTCACCCCTTCTGAAAATATCAGCATTGCTGGACCTTGTGATGTGTTTTGAGTGCAGGTCCCCCAGCAGCTTAACCAGCTTCATCAGAAAGACCATGCTGGTCCACCAGCTAGACCAGCACCTAGCCAGCAAAAACCAGTCGAAACAGACATGAGAAATGCATGCTGGTTAAGCTGGTCTTTTTTAGCAGGGATGCAACATCATTATAACAGCCTCAACAAGCACTCATCATATCTTTCAAATTAACACATTCCAGCGCCAAATCGCCACTTCTTAAAACACACATGAAAGAAATGGATACTCCAGCTCAAGAACTGGCAGTGACAAAAAGTGGTGGGGACAAAACTGGCCAAGGCAAAAAGTGTGGTGGGGACATGTCCCAACCATCCCAGCCATAAATGATGATAATGGCAGTAAATTAGCGTAGCTAACACTATGCAGGGTTCACTATGCTTTAAAGAGATATAAATGTAATGTGGCATAGTATCATAAAAGATATTGTCCAAGTTGTTGATCGCACTTTAACATCAACAGCATATATTATGCAACGCCAATCTCCCATACACAGTTACCATGGCAATTCCCACTGAAGCCTGAGGTAATGAAGCATGCCCTGAGAGCCATGATGGATAATCTCACACTAGAGGACTTTCTCTGGTCAAGAGTGCTCCATACTTTACAATATGGGAGAAGAATCAGTCACACAGCTTTTGGCAGCAGCTCAAGGAAGGCTGTGTCAACTCAGTTACAGAACTGATTCTCTGAAAGTCTGGGAAGTCTTTGCTCTTTAAAGGTGAAGTGTGTAATTTCAACACCACTAGTGGCATAAAACAGAATTGCAAACATAATGATTAGCTGTATTCAGACTGGAATACTAGCTTACTACTTACTTAATATTGAGTAGTATACACTATATACACTTAATACCGCCTATTGTTTAGTAATTAGTAAGTGAAAAAGTAGGCATTATTTCATGAATTTCAAGCATTTCAAAGCAGACTGATCACACTGTGAATTTGGTGACAAAATTTCTGCTGCTGAAATCGATCTTTGCTTACCAAAATTTCAGTCACTGGTCCAGTGGTCAACTGGTGTTGTTGAGGTGAAATGTTCACAGAAAAAAACTTCTGATCAGGTATGGTGCTGGACAGTAATTTGGCAGAATGAGGTCAATTTCAGGATATATGAACAATCGGAAGCTGTATGACAATTTCCTGTGTGATCATGTTGTTCAAAGAGCAGTATGCTACATTGTGCAGTATGAGAACAGTATGCTCACATGACCTCATCACATGGCATATGAGTGGCATCCATTTTGAAAACAAATACAGTTATTTTGCTTTTTTAGTTTCATTTTGAATAATGTCTTAACTTTCAGCAGTCTGATCAAACAATGAGTCAAAATAGACAATCACATCTATAATGTTATCACTAACTAAATGTTAGTATGCTATTCTGAGCGTAGCCAAGTTCAGCAATGATTGTAAAAAGGGTTTCCCATATACTCCAACCACACGTTCCGCCCTTGCCCCCAACCTACCATTGTTCGGAAAACATGTATTCCTACTCCAAACTCATTCTATAGGTTGAGCTAGAAGTTGATAGCTGGAACCGCTCATACAAACACAGCAATGTTTTAAATGTGCCACTGTATTTGCACATCAAACACTCTCTCAACCTCTGAATGGCTTACTTATTTTTATCTCTGTACATTAAACTTGCAGAGTATTTTAAGATTGGAAAAAAATGACACGCTTCACCTTTAAATTATTGATTACCTGCCAATCAGGAGCTCAAAGATGAGGATGCCCAAAGACCAGCAGTCAGCACCAAAGTCATGACCCTTATTCATGATGACCTCGGGAGCTACATACTCAGGAGTGCCACAGAAAGTCCACGTCTTCTTACCTAGTCCAATCTTTTTGGCAAAGCCAAAATCAGTCTGTAAATGCATGAGTAGACAAGGTGGAGGTGAGCAAGACTGTATATTCTGTGTTTAAGATTATGAAATATCCCAGACTTCATGCATATCTACTGCATACAGTGGGTTCCAGAATTTTGAGAGCACTAATGAAAATGCTTCTTTTTTGCATTCTTTTCCAATTCAATAATAAAATAACATTACAAATTATATTATCAGTAAAAAAATCTGAGTGATAAGTTTAAATGAAAAATTACAAATGTATGTCCTATTTTTGCTAAATTAAGCATGTATTCGAACTAGTATGAACTCCACATGTTTGTGCAAAATCTGATGATCCATGTTATCCAGCATGATTTGAGAATGTTCTAAAAAGCATATTGTGTTCTTCATGGAAGCAATTCAATCTGAGTGCTCTAAGGAGTTAACATGCTCACTGTCACAAATTTGCGCACTTTTGATTTGTCACTAAGACATGAGTAAATTCTCAATATTTCTTAATTTTACATCCTAACTTTCTCAATAAAACTTTTTAAATCCTAAAATGTTTTGTTTATATCCAGGTTAAATCTCCGATTTGCAATGTGGTCTCAGACATTTAGAAACTACTTTGTATACGTATATAGTGGTAAATGTAAAATGACCATTTTCACGTAGCCTTCCCCATCCAGCAGAAGATTCTCTGGCTTCAGGTCTCGATACACAATGCCTTTTCCATGCAGGTAGTCGAAAGCTTCCAGCACACATCCAGTACAGAAGCGAGCAGTGGACTCATCAAAGCAACTCCTACATAACCAAAACATCATTAAAGCCTAATATTAGATACTTATTCTACATTTATGTACACTTGAGAAGCAATTAATCATTCAGCAATAACCTAATAACGTGAATGTGATCAAGTCAAATCATGTTTATTAAAGAGAATGTGTTGTAATTTAGTGCAGTGTCAAAACAACCTACACTCACATGTCCCTTAGAACACTCCATAACTCTCCACCCAGGCAGACCTCCAGTAACATATAAACATATTTATCATCCCGGAATGTACGGAACAACCTGCAACAAACACACAAGAGCAGCCTCATGAACTTTCATTGCTATTGTTTGCATCCTGTGAGACAGAGCGTTCTCGTGTTGCTATTCTCAGTGCTTGCTTTCACAGAGAACAAGAAATGCATAAAAACTAAAGCTTTTCTAACTGTTCAGTTCACAAATGCCAGAGAGCCAATAAAACTAGCTAGTGTACACACTCACAGACAGGAATATAAGAAGGGTTTGTGATTCCCTGTGAAGATTCCTAGCAACATGCAAACTAGAATTGCCGTTTTCTGATACAGATAAAATTCTTGAGCTGTGCACCAATTCACAGCTGCATTGTCCTTTATAAGCCAAATGTCTGGTGTCTCTATAAGATATGAAAATTAAATCATCAAAACTTAATCTCATTGATTTCCTAATTAGTGCTGTCACCTCCACCACATTTGTGACATGATGTCCAAATCATTAAAGATGCAGCTCTATTATTATTCTCAATGTTGGAATGGAGTAGCAATTATACAGTAGATACCGAGCTGTGCAATCCTCCAGTGTCTACTAACATATCAACATTCAGATTAAATTTGCATTTATTGCATTAAGCACACTTAGACATCAATCATCACAGGAAACCACTTTCTAGCGTATAATGTAAGAGAAAACATGTCATGGTTACTTTTAGTTTGAGTGCTAAAAAAAATAAAAAAATAGAAAGAAGCTTGAATTATGAAGTTCTTCCCCCGTTCAGTTTTTTAGGAGATTGTAGCCATGAGTTTTAGAGTTCAATTCCATGAGCCCAACCAACCTGCTCTGAGATGAATCACAACATTTGATTCAAAGCAAAAAATATCTGAATATCTGAAAAAATACAATGAATACTTGATGTCTTTTAGGAGGAATTGAACTACTCATCCTATAAATCAGGGGTGCTCACACTTCTATGACATGGGATCTCCTTTTTATAATGCCATTATAGTAAGATCAATCATGCATTGTCGTGTTTTCACGATACTAAAATTATGAAATTTGACAATTTGTTAATAAGGTAAACATTATTCCCTATCTGTCACTCACTCAACGTTGTGTCGATGAAGTGACACTAGGGGTCACTATTGGGAGCCCGAGACACCTTCTAATCTTTTATAAAATGCCAATGGGAATTGATGAGTGGAATTTGGATGCCACTCCCCCGAACATACGGGTATAAAGGAGGGGCGTGCATACCGAACCGAGCGGTCGCTATTTAATTGGGAAATAAGCGAGCTGAATTCCCATGGCTTCCATTCACCTCTGCTGGTTTCTGACGGCGCATTACAGTGGCTTCTCCCACTCTCTGCACTGGTGCACTGCAGAGATCGCCCCTGGGCGCTTCGGCAGAACAAACTAAAAGAGTTGATTCTAAAAGACTCTAATTCCTAAAAGAATATATTCTAAAAGAGCGGCACACAACGGAATGTCTTTTTAAAGACACGTCTTTTTAAAGATGCCCTTTCGATTGAGTGTTATTCCTGGGTGCGATCGTTATCTCTCGCCTTCAGATGGCCACGATCACTGTCTTTCGTGCCTGGGCACAACCCACGTGGAGACATCCTTTATGGATGCGTCATGTCCTCGCCCATGGCAACGTCGGTTCGTAAGAAAGTATGCCACCCTGGCGGATCCCCGCCTTGGTCCTTCTACCTACGGGTATGAGCCAGTGCGGCTAGCACTGGGGGCGATTTTGGGGATGTGCTGTGTGCACACAGGCATCTGGTGCTCTTGCACCTCAGCCGGCTAGGGCTTGTGGTCAAATGGGAAAAGAGCAAGCTCCTCCCGGTTCAGAGCATCTCTTTTCCTGTCTGGAGTTGGACTCAGTCTCGATGACAACGGACAGCAGACAGCAGACTGTGGTTCCACTGAAACTATTTCAGAGGCTCCTGGGGCATATGGTATCCTCAGCGGTGGCCACACAGCTCGGGTTGATGCATATGAGACTGCTTCAGCACTGGCTCCGGACTCGAGTCCCGAGATGGACATGGCGCCACAGGACACATTGCTTGGCTATCACGCCGATCTGTCACCACCTCAATTTCTACGGGCAGGTGTTCCTCTAGAACAGGTCTACAGGCGCATCGTGGTTACGACTGACACCTCGAAGATGTGCTGGGGTGCTGTATGCAATGGGCATGCAGCCGCAGGCTCCTGGACGGTCCCAAGGCTACGTTGGCACATCAACTGCCTCTAGTTGCTGGCAATACTTCTCGTCCTGCAGAGGTTGACCGGGTGACCTCAACACAACAGTGGACACGCTCCCTCTACGAGGCGCCTGTATGCCTTGAAGTGGTTGTTTGTTCTTCCCGATGCGAAGACCCCCAGAGATGAGCAGTCAAAAGGAAGCGCTGTCTCCAAGCAGAAGATTGCCTAATGGATCTTTGACGCCATAGCTATGGCATACCGCGCTCGGCACATACTGCCTTCTGCAGGGCTATGAGCCCATTCTACCAGGAGTGTGCGGCCTCCTGTAACCTGACCAGTGGTGCCTCTCTAACAGACATTTGCAGAGCAGCGGGCAGGGCAACACACATCACCTTTGCAAGGTTCTACAATCTCCGGGTTGAGCCGGTTTCGCCCCGTGTCTTAACAGGAATGAACAGTTAAGTCCTGTACAGTTTGCTGGGTGTATCGCTTGCGCATAGGGCCTTTCACCTCCACAGAGCTGAAGACGTGTGCTGTTGACTCCTAGTAGTGTTCACAAGATGTGTTCCTTGGATGAATTAATCCTAGCCCTGTGGCAGACGAGTTTGCAGAGAATCTCGCTGCTGGCTCAGTACACGTATTAGCTAAGCCCTGTACTAGGGTAGGTGCTCCGCATGTGCAGGTAACCCCATGAGACGTATATCTTCTGCTAAATCGTTTCCCTGTCGGTAACCTGCGTCTTCCTTGGGCAGAAGGACCTCTGCCCCAGTCATCATGTTTGTAAACATGTCATCATGTCGGCAAGACCATGTGATGTATTTCCACTCAAACTACCCTTCCTCTCTGGGCAGGGTGTGGTCTCCGCAGTGGACACTGGTGGTCCCAGTCGGTTAGAAAAACGAAAAAAGCGGGAAAAGTCACGACTGGGCTAGCTTTCCCCTATTCGTTCTTTGGGCAGTCGACTTCTGTTCGAAGCTCATAACAGCGTCGGGGGAAGTTAAGTGTTGGCCTGATGCGCTGGCTACGAGGCACACAGCAGTCTGCCCATCTTGCACCACCAGCTCAAGTAACACAGTCCAGCTAGTTGTGGCGTTTTTGTAGGGGACCCCTAGTGTCAATTCATCGACACAACATAAGGTGAGTGACAGATAGGGAGCACCCTGGCTACTTCAGTAACCTCTGTTCCCTTATGGAGGGAACAAGACATTGTGTCCCTCCTGCCACAATGCTGGACTATCCGCTGAAACGGCCAGGACCTTACTCTCAGCTCCACAGCACAAAACCTGAATGAGCAGTATGCACACCCCATTTATTAGTTGATAAATAAATAATCAACTATAGCATAAACCTACATAGATTACAGGTCTTCAGTGCATGATAATACATTCATACTGTATATTTTAAAGCTACTAAAGTTATCCAGCCAAGAACAATTAATTGTTGTCTCGTTTTCGTGTTATAGTTGAGTTGTGAGTTGCATTTCTCCAATATGTCAAATCTAAAATATGAATTACATGAGGGAGTAAATATTTGCTTGTTTAAACTGACCTGACAATGAAGTTCGAATTTGTCTGTTGGAGGATGTTCTTTTCTGAATAGATGTGCTCTTGCTGCCTGGTGTCCACAATGTGCTTTTTCTTAATGCACTTTAAAGCAAATGAGGAATCTTCTGAATCCTTAAGCTTGACCTAAGACACAAAAAGAAATGCATGCATAAATCTTAAAAAACATTAAAAAAAATAATTGCCATTGGAGATCTACCTGTGCTGAATCAAACATGTAAAGAGACTTCTTTAACCCTTAAACAAATACCCAGGTCTTATGTGACCCAGGCAACTCAGCCGTCTAGGGCTTCAGGTCAACTGGGAAAAGAGCAAGCTCTCCCCAGTTCAGAGCATCTCTCTCTAGTCTCAGAATTGGATGCTAGGATTGATGCATATGAGACCACTTCAGCACTGGCTTCAGACTTGAGTCTTGACTTGAGATGGGCATGGTGCCGCGGCATGTATCATGTGATCTTCACCCCCCTCTGCCATCAGTTATTCAACCCCTGGACAGACCTCTGCTTCCTGCGGACAGGAGTCCCCCTGCAGCAGGTTTCCAGATGCATTGTGGTCACCACAGAAGCATCCAAACATGGTTGGGTCACAGTGTGCAATGGGCATGCAGCCGCTGGTCCCTGGTCGAGCCTGTGGCAGCGTTGGCACATCAAATGCCTAAAGTTGCTGGCTGTACTTCTTGCCCTGCGGAGGTTTCTCCCACTGATCCGAAGCAAGCACGTCTTGATCCGTTCAGACAGCAATGGGACGGTAGCATACATAAATTGCCATGGTGGCGTGTGCTCTCGTCATATGTCACAACTCGCCCGCCATCTCCTCCTTTGGAGTCAGAACCAACTGAGGTCGCTACATGCCACTCATATCCCGGGCAGCCTCAACATGACAGCAGACGTGCTGTCATGACAGGCTCCGCTCAACGGAGAGTGGAGACTCCACCCCCAGGTAGTTCAGCTGATCTGGGACCCTTATGGCAAAGCACAGGTAGACCTGTTCGCTTCCCAGGAGAACTCCCATTGCCTGCTCTGGTACTCCCTCAGGTCAGAGGCAAATCCCCTTAGGACAGACGCTTTGGCACACAGCAATGGGGAACAAGTCACTCTAGTGGCCCCTTACTGGTCCACCCGCACTTCGTTCTCGGATCTCATGCTCCTCGTGGCAGCACCTCCCTTGCAAATCCCCCTGAGGTGAGACCTTTTTTCTCAGGGACAGGGAACCCTCTGGCATCCATGCCCAGACCTCTGGAAACTCCATGTCTGGCCCCTGGATAGGATGCAGAAGATCTGAGTGGTCTACCACCAGCTGTCGTAGACACCATCAACCAAGCCAGAGCTCCCTCCACCAGGCAGCTTTATGCCCTATAGTGGTGCCTGTTTGCAAATTGGAGTTCTTCCTTATCTGAAGACCCGCAGAGGTGTGCAGTCGTGTCAGTGCTCTCATTCCTACAGGGAAAGCTGGGGGGCAGCCGTTCCCCTCCACCAGGCATATGTTGCTGCTATAGCGGCCCACCATGATGCGGTGGACAGTAAGTCCTTAGGAATGCACAACCTGATTATCAGGTTTCTAAGAGGTGCCCAGGGGTTGAACCCTCCCAGGCCATGCCTGTTCCCCTCATGGGATCTCTCCGTGGTCCTTGCAGGCCTCCAGAGAACCCCCTTCAAGCTTCTAGAATCAGTCGAGCTAAGTGCCCTCTCCCAGAAGACGGCCCTCCTGATTGTGCTCACTTCCATTAAGAGGGTTGGAGACCTGCAAGCGTTCTCTGTCAGTGACACTTGCCTGGAGTTAGGTCCGGCAGATGCTTATGTCATCCTAAGACCTCGACCGGGCTATGTGCCCAAGGTTCCTATGACCCCTTACAGAAATCAGGTAGTGAACCTGCAAGCGCTGCTCCAGGAGGATGCAGATCCAGCCTTATCTGGACCGCACATGAAGCTTTAGAATCTCTGAGTAGCTCTTTGTTTGCTTTGGCGTACAGCGTAAAGGGAACTCTGTCTCCAAACAGAGGATTGCCCACTGGGTAGTCGACGCCATCGCATTGGCCTATCAGACCCAGGCCATGCCCACCCCCTTGCGGTTTCGAGCACACTCTACAAGAATTGTGGCATCCTCGTGGGCACTGGCCAACGGCACCTCTCTAGCAGACATCTGTAGAGCAGCGTGCTGGGCAACACCCAATACATTTGCGAGATTCTACAATCTCCAGGTTGAGTCGGTTGAGTCGCCCCAGCCACATCTAACACTCTATGAGGTAAAACATAGAGAGAGTAAAGGCCGTGGCAATGAAGTGATCATTGTCACTTTACCTGGCTGCTATGTCCATAGAACAGTATTTCATAATATTTTATGTTTACATTTGGCATTTTTAGAAAGTGTCATCTTTTTGCACTATTCATTACAAATGTGTACTGGTCGGCGCTGCAATGTCTCTTACTGTGTCTATTCCTTTTATTCCTGTTCCTTTTCGTCATTTATTGTACTGTCCCGTACTTTTTTGCACACATTTGCACATGCACTTTATGTTGAAATATTGTGTAGAAATATTATTTAGTCTGTGTAGTCTCATGTGGTTCTGTGTTTGTCCTATGTTGTTTTATGTAGCACCATGGTCCTGGAGGAATGTTGTCTCGTTTTGCTGTGTACTGTACTAACTGTATATGGTTGAATGACAATAAAAAAAACACTTGACTTGACACTTGACTTGACGTCTTAGTGGGGTGCCGGGGAGGATTACATACAGTCTGATGCTCATGCTTCTTGGCATATCGCTAAAGCTTGCAGCACCATCATCAGTAACACGGTTCAGTGTAGGTGGCACTATTGAATAGGGACCCCTTGTGTCACTGAGTGACAGAAGGGGAATGTCTAAGTTACTAGTGTAACACCCGTTCCCTGATGGAGGGAACGAGATGTTGTGTCCCCTTGCCACAACACTGTACCAAGCGGCTGTGATGACCGAACCTTATTCTCGGCTCCTCGGTGCAGAACCTGACTGAACAGATGCACGATCCCTGCATTTTATACCCGTATATCCAGGGGCGGGACATGCAAATTCTGTTTGCCCATTTGGCATTGGCCTTTTTCATATTCAGAGGTATCCGAGGCTCCCGAAAGATGTCTCGTTCCCTCCATCAGGGAACAGGGGTTACACTAGTAACATTGATGATTTTGTGCAGATTATCTGCACATCATGTGTTATGTTTAGTTCAATATTTTTTTGACAACGAGAAATTTCAGTGTGAAAGTAACAAATCCTGTTCTATATTTGTCCTGATTTGTTGCATTATCTTTTGATATATAAAATATAAAAATTATATAAAATTATTTGATGTAAAAAATATGTTTTATTCTATAATGTTTTAATTGTCTTCATTTTGTTTTGAAAATTTGGCACTATCTTGGCATTTTGTAGATGATTTGCGACAGATATACGTGCCAGGGGCCAGATTCACAAAACGTTCTTAAGAAGAATTTCTTCTTAACTAACATTTTCTTCTTAATTTGTAACTTAAGAATATATATCGTCTAGGTTACATATGCAACCTCCGTTCCCTGATAGAGGGAACGAGACGTTGTGTCGAAGAAGCGACACTAGGTGTCTCTCGTGCGCCGAATATGCCTCTGATCTATGAAAAAAGGCCAATGAGAAGTTGGCAGAAAGTATTTGCATACCCCGCCCCCGGACATACGGGTATAAAAGCAGGGAAATACGTCAAGTTCATTCAGGATCTTTCTTCACGTCCGTGGTGGGGCGCGGCTGTGAGTGGCGCACATGCCCACGGAACCAATCAAGTAGCCACGGGGGGGGGGTTTACCGGTCCAGCCTCGTGCTCGTGGTAGCCTGGGAAAGCATAGTGGACCTCTGTGCATCAGGCTCAGACTTGGCGAGCAGACGTGATGGTGGTGGCCCAGGTGAGTCAGGTGTAATGCTATCTGATTTAGCGGTGGTGTCGTCATCCAATTCTGGGAGCTCAAGGGACCGGCCGGCCGGCCGTGAAGTGGGCCGCACTCATCCCGAGCTCAGACGAAATCAAGCAAGCGTGCTGGGGAGGCGGGTGGTTCGAGGGGATTTACCCGGCGAAACGGAACTCGTCATTATCCCCAAATCGCCTTCATCGCCCGCGGGGCCTGCCCCAATCCCATAGGAAGGGGAGTGGCCTTCTCTCATGACAAAAGAACTCACACTGAGAACATGAACCATTCATAAAACGCTGCCTGCGTGTGATTGCAGTCCAGGCACGCGAGGCAGCTTGTATGACCGTTAGAGGTGGGGAGAAATCAACCGCATCCAGAAACTACACAGAGGCGGAAAAGACGTCTTTAAAAAGACGCGTCCTGAAAAGGATGTTCAACGCCAGATGTGTATTTGCTCTTTTAGAGAAACTAAATCTTTTAGAGAAAACAACTCTTTTAACTGTGCTATCGAAGCGCCCAGGGGCAAACTGCACTGCTGTGCAGAGAAGGAGTAAGCCGCTGAAGTGCGCCGTAGATCCAACAGCAGAATCAGATCAGAGGAAGAGGAACAGGTGTGTGACTCAAGCTCACTGCATACACGACCATCAGCTCCGAAGAAAATTTCTGAATGAACTCGACGTATTTCTCCACTTTTATACCCGTATGTCCGGGGGCGGGGTATTCAAATACTGTCTGCCAACTTCTCATTGGCCTTTTTTCATAGCTCAAAGGCATATTTGGCGCTCAAGAGAGACCCCTAGTGTCACTTCTTCGACACACCGTTGAGTGAGCGACAGACAAGGAAATATATATATATATATATATATATATATATATATATATATATATATATATATATATATTGCTTGTTTTTTAAGTGCTACTTGTTACAAAAATGCACAAAGCAGTCACACGGGGGTCTCGGGAGGATACTGTAAAGTAAAAAGCTTGATTTTCTGTAACCTTGACTACAAGTCCAAAGTTTGGACACACCTACTCATTCTTTTATTATTGATATTTTTCACATTTTGGAATAATAGCAATTTCATAGTTAATGGTCAAAACTATGAAATAACACAAATGGAAATATGGGAATCTCATATTTTATCTTCTTACACACATAAAGATTAAAGCTCTGCACATATTGGGTATTCTATCAACCAACTTCATGAGGTGCATCTTGAGATGTTTTAAACAGCATTAAAGAGTCCCCATGCATGCTGATAGCTGCTTTTCCAAAGCCGCTAAATTAAATATATTGATTTAAATGTTTCAAATGTTTTGTTTTGTAAAGAAATTAATATTTAGGCACAGTTTATATTTATATAAAGAACTCATTTCAAACGTTTAAGCATACACCTTTAGATCAGAAGTCTTTCAAGATCATGTGAAAATTCTGTCTTTTGACTAGTAGTATAACAGGTATAGGTTGAAATCATACCAGTTCCACTCGGCCAAAGCCTCCCATTCCTAGTGTTGCCACTGCATGAAGTTCTTTCAAGAACAAGCTACTGGACAAACCAGCTGCCTTCTCCCTCAGCATTCTGAGCTCTGCTGTCTCAGGAGAGCGTTCAGACAGGGGCGACTGAGGCCTGCGGGAAAATCTATGTCTGAGTATATACATGAATTGAGTAGTTTTCAGTTGTGTGAGTTGTGAGAGTGTGTGTCTAGGAGATGAGTTCTTACACTCCGCTCCTCATCTCATCACTCAGAGAGAGCTGCTCCACATACTCCCTCAGATAGGCTTGGAGCTCCTCATATGTTCCCACCATCTCGTTGAAGTTACTGTAAAAAGCCAGGATACAGTATTAATAGGTAAGCTTTTGAGTCAGGGATAGAAGCAATAGTTGTTAGTAATGTTGTTAGTAGGGATGTCCAAAGAACCAGTACTATGGTACCAAGTCAATACTAAAATAGAAAAAAATGTACTATACTAATCTTGCTACAGTATCGCTTATTCCTCAGTAGGGTACCTAGTCCTGTGTCTTCGGTCTAAATATTCACAATCAAGCCTATTCAGTTTTTTCACTGAGTTGGTGAGATAGTCTAGTAAATTGGTCTATAAGCTGTCAACACAAATTGTCATCATTTCCTGCCTTTCCCACATGCATTTTTTGCAAGTATGTAAATAAGAGAGCTTGAACAATGACAATCACTGATGAAATAAATAGTTATAATATGTTTTTGGTATGTTTGTAATATAATTGCAAATTCAAGTAGTTTCAATTTACATTTGATTACTTTTGTACTTAAATGTTTGTATGTGAATGTGTGAACTTGTCTGTGAATGTAATAGTACTGTTGTAAGATACAAGAAAAGCTTAAAGTCTATAAGTCATTACTGTAATTTAATTTGTTAATGTAACCTTTATAAGAGTCTGTTCATTGGCAAATTAATTTAGCTAACTAGAGTATTGTGAAATTTCAGTGTTGTGAAAGTAACTTACTCTCTATCCACCACCAAACACTGCGTGTCATTTTCCTTTGCAATGATATTAGCTGAGCGGACATCCTCACTGAAATGAAATGATAGGAAAAATGTAATGCTGTTGTGCCACTATAGTTGAGTTTGAAATTAATTCAAAACCAATGCTATATTATTATTACAAATGATCAAATATGAGCACTTCTGAGTCTAAGAGTTTGTGTTTCTCTGTGAGTGTGCTTTTTTTAACAATGGTACAATAGGAGTGAACAACTTTTCAGATGACTAACATTCCACCTCGCTCATGCACTCTTACAACACAGACTACTTCAGTAGATACAGTAGCCTTCTTTGTAGACAGCATACACTTGTACAATGTGAGCACATTGTAGAGATGTGCAATTAATCTTTTTCCTGGCCAATAGGAACCCTACTGGGTTATGTTAGCTATTGTTAAAGCCCATTTAAAAAGTGATGGTGACCTCAAACCTTATGAGAGCCTTTTCCCCAAAGTAATCGCCCACTCCAAGAGTCTTAATCTCCTGTGGTTCACAAAAGCCCTCTGTAGTTTGTGTTACAGAAACCTGTGAAAAGAACACAGGCAATCTTACTGTGACAGTAACCCAGACTCAAAGATGATGGTGAACCCAAATGCAGGTATTTATTGGAATTGGGCTGGAGAATCACACTAAGAGAAGGAGACATGGGAGAAGAGGCTTGGAATAAACTTTGGAATATTGCTGGAGAGGAAAAGTTGAAGGAGCACGGTGGAATGGTGTCTGAAGAGTCAGGTAAGTGAGTCTGCATACTGCAATGATACCAGATGAAGAATGAAGGGAGAGTGGATCGTTATATAGAGGAGCTGATTGACACGGTGATTGAAAGCAGGTGAGGATGATTAGTATTCGGGGGAGTGGGAAGGTTGAGTGTTTGTGGCAGGAAGGTCAGGTGGATCTGTGACATTACCCCCCCCTCCATGGACCGCTCCAGAGGGACAAGCTTCCCGACGCCATGGCTGACCTTGACCACGAGGAGCTGTGTGTGTACCCATGATCTTCCCTCAGGAACATAGCCTTCCCAGTCTACGAGGCACTCGAGGTAACCCCTGTGGCATTGGGAGTCCAGGCTGTTATGAACAGTGTATACGGGTCTGTCTTACAGGATAAGCGGTTGGGGGGGGGGGGGGGGGGGCATTTTTGCAAGGCAGGTGCAGCCGTATGTCCTTCGTGGAGAGACAAACTTTCTGCCCGGGCTGATAAATGGGAGTAGATCTTTTTGTGGTGTACAGCCCTCTGCAGATGATGGTGGGCTAAGTCCCATACTCTCGCGCTCTCTCTAAACCAGTGGTTGACTGCTGGGATGTCAGATGGTTCTCCAGACCAGGGGAAAAGAGGAGGTTGGTAGCCGAGTACGCAATGGACATTTCCGTCATAATTTAGGTTGGTGGAAGGTTGACGTAACGAATTCTGTGCATACTCAGCCCAGGACAAGAAACGACACAAACGGTTCTGGCAGCGATGTCAGATGGTTCGGAGGAAATGGCGGATCTCCTGAATCTTCCTTTCTATCTGCCCATTGCTCTGAGGATGGTACTCGGAAAAGAGGATGATGGTCACTCCCATGATGGAAAGGAAAGCCCTCAAGACTCTGAGGATGAACTGGGGATCTGTCTGAGATGATATCTTCAGGAATCCCATAGATTCTGAACACATGGTTGAAGAGGGCTTCAGCGGTTTCTAGGGAGGTAGGAAGACCTTTGAGGGGTATCAACTTTCAGGCTTTGGAGAAGTGGTCAATGACCACCAAAACACAGCAGAATCGCTCAGAGGATGGCTGGTCCGTGATAAAGTCGACCCCAAGGTGTGACCAGGGTTGGCGTGGGATGGGTAGTGGAAGGAGCTTGCCAGCCAGTAGTTGTCGTGGGGTTCGAGCCATGGCACATTCTGGGCATCCCTGGACAAACCTTCTGATATCTTTGTCCATGCACGGCCACCAGAACCTGGAAAAACAAGAGGACCCTATTGGTCCCAGGGTGGCCAGTGCCCAAGGAGTCGACAGAGTCAATGAGTGATAAACGTTGAGAGGAGGGTACAAAGGTCTTGTTGGTGGGACAGCCCAGCGGAGCAGGTTCAGTGGCAGTGGATTCAGCGATTCTATCGTCCAGGGACCATTGCATGGGGCTTACAATTACGTGAGGAGAAAGGATGTGTCCAAATTCTCAGGGCTTTCCTCTGGAGCATAAAGACGGGAAAGGGGTCCGTCTTGAAGTTCCTGTCCCCTGGACGATAGGAGATGGTGAAATTGAAACATCGGTTCTTGTGGTCAGTTAGAACCAGGAGGGGATGTTGGGCCCACTCTAGCAATGGCTAATTTGACTGCCAAGAGCTCCCAGTTTCCAATGTCATAATTTTGCATAATTTTTGAGTTTTCTAGAGAAGGCACATGGATGGAGCACATAAAAAGCCTCAGATTTTTGATGAAATTTATTTATAAATTTGGTTAGTTATATCAAGCTTCCCATTAATGCTCCGAGCTGCACTGGAGGAGTTCATTTAAGTGTTAACAGCCGTTTATACTCTAAACACACTGCATGAAACTTATGCACCAGTAGTGTGTGTTGCGTTTGTGTGAGCGTGTGAGCATGCGTGTGTGTGAAGCAGATGACAGAGCAGAGTGGCACTCTTGTACATTCTGTAGTGTGCAGTGCATGCGATATAATATTTCATTAAATTACATCCTTCTGCTGTTTAATGATCACTCTTGGCCAAGTTTTGTATTTTATTTTCAAATTGTCAATGATTTCATCTCAAAACTGTCACATCTCATAATATTTTGCTAATGACAGCATACTGGTACCGAAATTAGCAACAAGATGATATTGTACCATTTAAATTTTTCTGGTACCGCAAAACTTTGTTAGTACCGGTAAACCGTGCAAGCCTACTGTATTCTGCCCATTAACACTCTTTTATACACCCATCTTTGCAGAAGTATCAGTGTCATCATACATTACAATAACAGAGTAATCTGTGCATTTTATGGCCACGTAAAGCATGTTAGCGTGTTAGTGGCATGAATCCAGAATGTAAACGAAGACAAAATACACATTTTCTACTGTATATATATATTACTTTAAATCATCATTGAGAGGTAAAACAGCATATTCTACAGATCACATGTGAATTCTACTCATTGAATGAAGCATGAAGTAATTAATAACACATTTTAATGTCAGATTAGTTAAGGTTTTACATGTAGTCTTGTGCATCCTTTAATTTAAAAGCTCATCTAAATGCTTCCTCCAGTGGCGTGGCTGGTGTCTGAATGTTTGCAAACAGTTTACCATTGCTCAGCTGTTCCAACTTCTGTTTGGCTCTGAGCAAAATAAAAATTTCACCATGAAAATGCAGGGCCTTTAGTGTTTGTAGCCTGAACTTTCAAACGCATGCTATGTCTGATTAACCCTCCTATTGTATTTGGTCAATTTTTATATATATATATATATATATATATATATATATGAGCAGTACAAGACTTGACGACTTTTCCTCCATTTGCAATCTCGTCCGGATGGCTTTGACGGACTACGGGGATGAAGCACTCCCAAACCCACCCCCCCCCAAACAATCCGCCGGTGAGCACCCGGAGGGAGGTAAGTGCTTTGATGTCTCTCGACTCAGCACCACCACTGGGCTCAAGCCCTGTCAATGTGGCCTCCATGGCGCCACCCCTCTGTGAGACACCACCTACCCACCCACCAGTACGTCCAATGAAATCATTCTCTTGGTCCCCCTCGCCCAGAGTCTGGACGCGTGGTTCTGACCCGGACCGTCCGACTCGGCTACGCAATTTAATTTGCCAGGCACCCCCCCAGGTTTGCTGGCATCCACTTCACCACGGTGAAGGCCAAGAACGGCGCAACCATGCGCATGGAAATCGCCACCCTTCTACGGAAGCACGCGATAAAGCCTGTCCCTCCAGCCGAAATGAAGAAGGGGTTCTACAGCCCTTAATTTATTGTACCGAATAAAGGCTGTGGGTTGTGGCCAATCTTGGACCTGCGAGATCTGAACCAGGCCTTACACAGACTCCCGTTCAAGATGCTGATATTAAGACACATTCTAACAAGAAGATTGGTTCACAGCACAGACCCTTCCTGCGGTTTGCATTCGAGGGTCAGACTTGGTGTGGATGTGTCCGGTGCGTGTTTTGCGCATCTACTTGGATCACACGCAGAGCTTTTAGACATCTGAGCAGTTCTTTGTTTGATTTGGTGGACAGCGGAAAGGAAGCGCTGTCTCCAAACTGAGGATTGCCCACTGCATCATCGATGCCACAGCCGGTGCCTACCAGGCTCGGCACATGCCGCCCCCTTCAGGGCTACGAGCCCATTCTACCAAGAGTGTGGCGGCCTCCTGGGCTGTGACCAGTGGTGCCTCTCTAGCTGACATTTGCAGAGCAGAACCTTTGAAAGAACCTTTGCGAGATTTCATTTTATTTTAATCTCCAGTTTGAGCCGGTCTCAACCAATCGAGTAAGTCCAGACTGACCGGCCGGGTATACCGTTTGCGCCAAACACTTTTCACCTCCCTCGAGCTGAACATTTGCATTGTTGATTCCCAGCAGTGTTCACAGATATGTCCCCTAGTTGATTTCCTCCTAGCCCTACAGCAGATGAGATTGCAGAGAAACTCACTGTCAACTCAGTTCTTGTGCTAACTACACCCCGTGCTGGGACAGGTACTCTGCATGTGCTGGTTCCCTATAGGTGATCCCTTGCGATTGCAAAAAACTTTTCTCGATTGGAAAATTGTGTCTTCCTTGGGTAGAGACCCCTCTGCCCCAGTCTCCATGCTCGTAGAGCTTCCTCGCCAGCACTTGGTAGGACTTACCATGGGACTTCTCCACATGACATACAAAGACTTGGCAAGACCATGTGATGTATTTCCTCTCTGGGTGGGTCGTGGTCTCTGCAGTGTCTTACCCTTGAGAGTGACACCCCCCCCATCCCCATTCTTTGAGTACTCGACTCATCCCCAAAGGGCAGTTCGACACTCACAATGTGTGAGGGGGGGTTGTGGGCCTGGCCAAGCGGCACACAACAGTATGCCCGTCTCGCACCGCCATTCCACATAACCCAGTTCAACCAGTTGTGGCGTTTTTGTAGGGGACACCAGTGTCACTTCATTGACACAATGTCGAGTGAGTGACAGATAGGGAATGTCCTGGTTATTTTCGTAACCTCTGTTCCCTGCTGGAGGGAACAAGACGTTGTGTCCCTCCTGCCACAACGGTGAACTACCGCTGAAATGGCCAGGACCTCATTCTCGGCTCCTCAGCACAAAACCTAATGAGCAACATATGTGTTATGATTCACTACGTTGTGCACAATCATGTAATAATCTTGCTGCAGCAAGCATGCATGAAGGACAAGTGCCCTGTGCCACACTGTGCATCAGCCGGGTGCAGATTCAATCTCTCCCTGAGTCAGATTGATCGGGTGGCTTTACACGACTCATAGAAGAGGCGCTGACCACACAGAGAAATGCCAGTTTTGAAGTTTGTACTTATTTACATGACCTGCTTAATAAGGTATGCATTAAAGATATAATGGTGGGTGTTTCCTTTCAAGACGCTCAGACATACAAGTTTTTAAGCATAAGCGGAACGGCAGCCCCGGCTCTGCTTATTCCACAATGAGAGCGCTTCTTTATTTTTCTTAGTTTGCTATTTTGTATAATGTCCTCATACATTGGCATCTACATCACCTGAAGCTGTTTGGAAGGTTTAGAGTACACCTGGACTGTGAGCTGTGTAATTCTTCCTCTCCTCAGACAGGCACGTACTGAAGTGCTCCTCTCGTGCGTCACCATTAGAGTTTAATGTGATCTCATGTTACGTTAAACGAGATCAAGCGATTATTCGACAATGCAAATTTTTGTCATCAATTTTGTTTGCTAACGTTGTTGATAACGTAGACTAATTGTTTCAGCCCAAACACACACACACACACACACACACACACACACACACACACACACACACACACACACACACACACACATAAACAAAATACATTTTCACTATATAAAGTTTGAGATTGCAAAATGTTTACTCTGATTCTTTATTTACTTTGAGTTTTACATTTTTATATTTGAAATAAATGATTGGTAGAAAAATGCTTATTCTGCATCTTCTCTTTGTAACACCAAGGTCAAGTTTGATTGCAAGCATAATGACATTAACTGCAAAAACTGACACTTCAAATGAACAAATAATAGTTTGATAATGCCTAAATATATATCCAAATGCATATCTTGTAATAAAAAATTTTATAAAAAAAGGTTACAATAAGAAATCAGACTGTGGCTACAGCCATCTACTGACTGTTACTGGCATGACATGTTTTTCAAGTCATATTATTCATATTTTGTTCACCAGATGGCAGCAATCTGCCTCCAGTTTATGTCACATTCTGATATTTTCTTCATTTTCTAACTTTACAGAATTTGCATATGCAAATTAATGGTAAAATGTAAATAAGATAAAATAGCATAAAATCCCAAAAGAAATGCATTAGTTAATTACTTAAATGGTATAATTATCATTATCATAAAAAAGGGTTACACATCTGAACTTTCTGGTCAAAAATGACTGCAAATTCCAAAGGGAGGTGCCATTTTTCAATACCATAGGAGGGTTAAAAGCAAGACTGCATGACAGCACAACTACAGTACTTTCACCATTCTATACTAAACTAAGTTACAGCACAAGGATCATAAGAGCAATAAAAACTCACCAGAGATGACAAAACTAAATGTTGGCTTAGTAATGCTTACCTCGCCTTTAGCTATGATAAAGAAAGTGTTTCCTTCCTCCCCCTCACGAATAATGTACTCCCCTTTGTCAAAATAATCCTGTAAAGAGATTGAAACATGAATATAATCTGGTTATACATCATTTCAGAAAAAAAAAAAATGCATTACTGAAAAATGACAAAACTATTAAAGCCAAAATAAAAACTGAAAACTTACAACTTCAAGACAGTCAACAATTTTGGCAAGTTTTTCCTCTGGCAGGTCTTTCAACAATGACACACTGAAGAAAAATGTTATAATTTTGAATACCCGTAAAACAGCAATGCCTAATAAAATCAGTAAAAATTATACTAATAGAAAAGATAAAATCACAGCATCACATTGGAAAATTTGGTTCCAGTTTTTAAATCAAAATGTTTTGTTTTCAAAAGTTCAGTTCTGGTAATCCACAACATCAATTTATGATGCATTTTTTGCAACATTTTTAGCTATATTTCTACAATAAGCATTAAAAACTGCAACATGCTAATCGATGGCTAATGTCACATTAATCAAACCACTTTTTACAGCAAGAGATGCATAAAAGCAACCAAGCAGAGAAGTGTGTATTTGTGCTTGTGTGTAAAGCTGTTAACTGATAAACATGCACAGATGTTAGTGACATGAATGTACCTGCGCAGGAAGCTGAAGTACTCCTCTTGTCTGGCCCGAGTGGATCTCATCATGATAGTCTGAAATGTCTGCCGGTCAAGAGCCCAGATGTGGGACTGAGTCACAGCTAATGAAACACAATCACCATCAATTTCACTTTACAATCTAAGTCTATGACACTTATCCAATATCTACACTACAAGTGGGTCAATAATTTAAAAAAAAGAATGGGCTACAATGGAAATAACCAGGCCCAGTCAATGTCTGTATACTTTTCCCACATATTCAGTTAAAATGTGTAATACTGTAAGGAGCTGTGAGTGCTACAGCCTTATTGGTACCTGAAAACTTAACAAAATTAGACAAATAAATTAACATGCAAGGGGCAGAAATCTTTCAAACTTTATGAATGACAGGCATTCCACTTATGCAGAAGTAGATTCCGTGTGGGCCTGAATATAACTCAATATTTAGACAGCATTCAAATCTGACACTTTGGACTTGCCGGTATGTGTATAAAGTAAAAAAGAAATAAAAAATGGCTAAATAATTTTTAATCAGCTTTAGGTAGTAAGCATAATAATTTTAATTATAAGTCATGAGAAAGAATTTTAAGAATAATGCCATCTTGATCAGCATCACTGACTATAAAAGCATGTCACTCAATATTACGCACACTTGTGCCACACACATGAACATTCTACATATGGCGCATATGTTAAAAGGCTTATAAATGCAAAGGTGTGATCACATACTGTATATGCAAACAACTGTATTACAAACTTCCTATCAAAAAGCAAAAAGTATTTTTGAAATGGCATATCAAATGAAACTAGAAACTCTATAGTCTCAAATCTTCTGAACTGAATTTAAATTAATACAGATGTGGATGTGGGGTCGCGTAAGTATCCCTTAATCCCTTAAATATACCAGCACAGGTACACACACAAACACACACACCTTTAACTGTGGCAGTCCTTTTGCAGTTATAGAGAATGGCCAACTCTCCAAAGGCCGTCCCAGGACGCATCTGACCCAGCAGCTTGCCATTCTGTATGACCTCTAATAAACCCTCTAAACAGAAGAGAGACAGAATCAGTTGAAGTTAGTAGTTTAAAGTCATAATTTAGCTTTTTATGACTCTTTCCACACTCTCTCTGACCCTTTAGGAATTTATTTTGCTACTTTGCCTAAAAACTTAACACCTTCTTCACATGTGAGATGAGATACATGTGGTGCACTTATAAGTGGTGCACCTTTGACTGCCTCATCTTTAAATAACAGCCTCTTTGCAAAACAGCATTAGTGACAGGTTCATAAAACAAGCCACAGGTTTTTGAAAACCAAATAGCCGATGTTGATGTGTAAATATGGGTGTTCAGAGCAAGTTCAGTACCAGTTATTTTAGTAGCTTAGTTTGAATAAATTGCCTTTTTTTGGGAGGAACATTTGAAAGTTACACAGTTTTTATAATACAATAAACTCTTTATCCCAAAAATTCAAGGAACATTTCATTAGACTTTGAATGGTATTCAAGTTTGTTAAATTATTGGCGCTGGAATAACTGCAGAAAATTATGGAGAGAGAAAACAACATTTAAATACAGTGCTGCCTTGCACCACAGTAAGAACATATGGAACTATCGGATTGTACCTGCAAGCACGTAAAGATAGTTCCCTGGCTCTCCCTCCTTAATAACCAGCTGCTCACCAGCGTAAATCTTCTCATACATGCAGTCCACCATCTCTCGAGTGTGTTGAGGCTCCAGCTTCTTCAGAAAGTCATTGTTCATGATGGCTGCATTGATCAGTTTCTTAGTGCTGGAGGCAAAGGTAGCAAAAGAGCTTAGAGATGGCAAAAACTTTATGGGTATAAACAATGGGGTCCAAAAGTCATTACTAATGTAACCACTAGTTTAAATCATTACCATTTACAAGACACTGTTTATATAAACAGTTTGCTAAAATAAAGTGGTAAGTGTTTGTGCGGTTTATCCAACTGGATCCAAGTGGAGTTTATTCTGAAATCTCCTTTTAATAAGACACAATTCTTTTTTTTTCGAGCAATGATCCATCAGTGCTGACTGAAGTGGAGGTGGTGAATAATGCATGATTTTCTTGTTAGAACACTTCAGACTGCCTTCAAAACACTATTGAAAAAAGATCATCCAAATATCACCTTTATGGTGCTCCCTTGAGAGCAGACATTGTAAATCGCAACCAAAACCAAGTAAAACAATTGTATTCTTTATAATGAAATAACTATTTATATACATCTAAGGCACTGTACATTATCCAATTCTCTATCATTATTTACTGAAAGCAGGTGGTGGTTCATGAAATTCCCCATAAACTATGTAAAGCACTTTGAGTGCCTAGAAAAGCACTATATAAATGTAAGGAATTATTATTATTATCACTCAACATCAATATCAATAATGTTAAAGGCATACAATGATAGTTTTGCTTAGAAACATCCAAAAGGGTAAGTTATTTTTCAATGAAAATCTTTATTAAAATAAAAAAACAAAAACAAAAAAAAACAAGCTTTTAAATATATATGTATAAAATGCTGACAGAATTTAGACATATGCTGTCTATATTACATAGAAAATACATTTTTATTAAATTTTTGGAACATAAGAACATTTTAAATGTACAGTATAGTTGCTTCATACTACAGCATATCAATGTGTAAATTATTCATTCTTTGAAGGAAAATCTACATTGGAAGGCACGTCTGTTTCAGAGTGTTGTGTGTCCCTCAATGCTATATACTATGGCTGATTCTCATTATCACATCTGAAACAGCAAGGTCTCTCCGTTGACCTAAAATGGAACTTATGAATGAATTAGCGCAGTAGATTTGTAGACTAGCATCAAGAGCGTGTTTAATTAAAACAGTAATGATACCTATCCGTGCATACAGATGGCCCACCCTTTGTGTTCTCTTGAGCCACTCCATCCCCTTCCGAGTGTGTTATGGTAATCGAGGCTTTCAAGCCCCGTCTGGGGTTGGAGACACTACAAAGGCTTGGCTAAACCTTACTCTTGTCTCCACCTTTCAAGAGAGTCAGTGGACCAGTGACTCCATAATGAAACAAAAAATTTAACACCAAAATGTCCAGTGGTGCAATCAGGTTTGTACAACCGTTAGAATCTAATTGGCTAAGCAGCATTCCAAGAGTGCTTATATTTCGTATAACAGTACGGCTGTTTGTATCACTGCACTTGTCTGTGTTCACTGCATTCCAGACCAGGAATGTGACATTGTTTCCTAACCAGACATGACACAAAAGGTTAAGGTATCTTTTCCATGTTAATCAGAGTTTTTGTCCTAACCAGCCACGACACACAATGAGCGTCAGGGTTTTCTATTCTTAAAATGGTTTCTATTTCTGCAACGTTGCGCCGGCCAGCACAGTCACCAAATGGATCTAAAATAAATTTTATTGGAGTATATTAAAGTCGCATCTCACTACCCGGTTCACAAGAACTTGATTTTGGCCGATGGTGTCACACACACCTACCGAATATTGTGCTTAAAGTCTTGCTCTCATCAGCCAGCGCTGTCTCACACACCCACACACACACACACACACACACACACACACTGGTT
Organism: Moxostoma hubbsi; assembly: GCA_032164185.1. Lineage (NCBI taxonomy): Eukaryota > Metazoa > Chordata > Actinopteri > Cypriniformes > Catostomidae > Moxostoma > Moxostoma hubbsi. The sequence continues at coordinate 31,342,300 of JAVLUX010000034.1, read as the reverse complement.
CAGATTCAGAATGGCAGAGGGGACATCCCGGCTCATTACAACTTTCACTCTGCTTCCCTGTTTCGTGGAGATTGGCATAATAACAACAGAGGGACTGAGCAAACATAAGCAATCGTAACAGACTGAATAAGGATGCAATTCATAAAGTAACTTTGCACTGTGTATGTGTGTGAATGTATTCATCCCCTCAGGGTTTGCTGTAGAAAGTTAATGCCTAAATGGAGCTTCAGTGAGAAAATGAGTTGCGTTCAATAAACAGACTGTTCTGTTTGTAATTGCACTTTTTCCCTACATTTTATTTTTAATTATCCTAATTTTATCAAATCAAATCAAAAATCAAATCACTTTATTGTCACACTACTGTGTACACGAGTGCAACAGCAGGTGAAATTCTTGTGTGCAGTTCCGAGCAACATTGCAGTAATGACAGTGACAAGACATAAACCACTTTACAATAAACAACATATTACTCAAAACAATTTACATAACAAACTTACACAACAATTTACATAACAAATGTACACATACCTACACAACAATTTACATAACAAATGTACACAATACACACAATGTAGAATACACACACTAGATACGGGTATAAATATATATATATATATACACTGACTGAATTGGGAGAATATATTGACAGAGTGATGATTAATAAAGTGCAGTGCTGATTGTTGATCGTGAGAGATCATGTGTTCAAAAGTCTTATTGCTTGTGGGAAGAAGCTGTCATGTAGTCGGGTGGTGCGGGTCCTGATGCTGCGATACCGCCTGCCTGATGGAAGCAGTGAGAGCAGCCCATGACTCGGGTGGCTGGAGTCTTTGATAATCCTCCGAGCTTTCTTCACACACCGTCTGTTATATATATCCTGGAGGGAGGGAAGCTCACCTCCGATGATGTTTCTGGCCGTTCGCACCACCCTTTGCAGGTCTTTGCGGTTGTGGGCGGTGCTATTGCCGTACCAGGCGGTGATGCAGCCAGTCAGGATGCTCTCAACAGTACTAGTGTAGAACAGTGTGAGGATGTGGTGGTTCATTCCAAACTTCCTCAGCCGTCTCAGGAAGAAGAGGCGCTGGTGAGCCTTCTTCACAACGGCCTCAGTGTGGACGGACCATGTGAGTTCCTCAGTAATGTGGACACCGAGGAACTTGAAGCTGCTGACTCTCTCCACCGGTGCTCCATTAATGGTGATGGGGCTGTGTTCTCTGTCTTTCTTCCTGAAGTCCACCACAAGCTCCTTGGTTTTACTGACGTTGAGGGAGAGGTTGTGCTCCTGACACCAGCGTGTCAGAGTGTGCACCTCCTCTCTGTAGGCTGTTTCATCATTGTCAGTGATCAGACCTACAACCGTCGTATCGTCAGCAAACTTAATGATGGCATTGGAGCTATGTGTCGCCACACAGTCATGTGTGTAAAGGGAATACAGGAGTGGGCTGAGAACACAGCCCTGCGGGGCTCCAGTGTTGAGGGTCAGTGATGAGGAGATGTTGCTGCCCATTCTAACCACCTGACGTCTGCCTGACAGGAAATCCAGGATCCAGCTGCACAGCGAGCTGTTTAAGCCCAGAGCCCGGAGTTTCACATCAAGCTTGGAGGGCACTATGGTGTTAAATGCTGAACTGTAGTCTACAAACAGCATTCTCACATATGTGTTCCTTTTTTCCAGGTGGGAAAGAGCAGTGTGTATTGTAGATGCAATGGCATCATCAGTGGAGCGGTTTTTACGGTAGGCAAACTGTAATGGGTCCAAAGAGGTGGGCAGAACAGAGCAGATGTGATCTCTGATCAACCTCTCAAAGCATTTGCTGATGATGGGGGTCAGAGCAACAGGACGCCAGTCATTTAAACAAGTGATTTTGGCTTGCTTCGGTACAGGCACAATGGTTGATGTTTTGAAGCATGTGGGGACTACAGACAGGGAGAGGGACAGGTTGAAAATGTCCGTAAAAACACCAGCCAGTTGGTTCGCGCATGCTCTGATGACGCGGCCCGGAATGCCGTCTGGACCCGCGGCTTTACGGATGTTCACCCGTCGAAAGGATCGGGTTACATCCGCAACAGAGACGGAGAGTGAACCATCATCTGTAGTATCGGCCGCGAGTGCTCTCTCCGCGAGGGCGGTGTTGTTGTTGTCCTCAAAACGAGCATAAAATGTATTAAGCTCGTCCGGGAGAGAGGCAGCAGTGTTCATGGCGGAGTTTTTATTCTGTTTATAGTCCGTGATGGTGTTAATTCCCTGCCACATACTTCTGGAGTCAGTGGTGTTGAACTGTCCTTCAATTTTGTGCCTGTTCTGGCGTTTGGCTGTGCTGATGGATTTACGGAGGGCATAACTGGCTTGTTTACGCTCCTCCGCGTTCCCGGAATTAAAAGCGGTGGTCCGCGCAGTAAGTGCCGCGCGAAAATCGCCGTTAACCCAGGGTTTCTGGTTGGGGTAGATCCGTATATTTTTTGTCGGAACAACGTCCTCTACGCACTACAAAATACATTTTAGTGTAAAAATGTCCTCTACAACGTCCTCTACGTTAGACGTCCTCTAACAACGTCCTCTACGCACTACAAAATACATTTTAGTGTAAAAATGTCCTCTACAACGTCCTCTACGTTAGACGTCCTCTAACAACGTCCTCTACGCACTACAAAATACATTTTAGTGTAAAAATGTCCTCTACAACGTCCTCTACGTTAGACGTCCTCTAACAACGTCCTCTACGCACTACAAAATACATTTTAGTGTATTAATATGTGTCACGTCATGCCTGGTGTGGGCATACAGATTGCTTGCAGCTGGAATCTTGTGAGAGTATGAGAGTGATTTTTGAAAGTCAGAGCGTCTGTGTTTACTTTTGCTAGTGGAAGCAGAGCAAGGAGCATAGTTATTTAGTGTTTTATTTAGTCCATGTGTTGCTTAGTGAAACACAATGTTTTGGCTTCTTTTGGAGCTTTTCACATTGGTGGACTTTATTTGTGGAAACCTGAGTAACTCAATATTATTTAGAGTAATTGTGTGTGGAACTGGAGTATAAAACGTCTAGGTTACGGATGTAACCTCCGTTCTCTGATGGAGGGAACGAGACGTTGTGTCGAAGAAGCGACACTAGGGGTCTCTCTTGAGCGCCGAATATACCTCTGATCTATGAAAAAAGGCCAATGAGAAGTTGGGAGACAGAATTTGCATGTCCGCCCCGTATATACGGGTATAAAGGCGGGGAGATACATCTATTTCATTCAGGATTTTTCTGAGGAGCCGGAAATGGTCCAGCCACAGCAGTGGCTCAGCTCAGTGACGTGGCCGGGAGGACACAACGTCTCGTTCCACGACACTAGGGGTCCAATTTAAATCACGCCATGCGCTGAGCTGTGTACTGCTGACACAGGAGCGGGCAGGTACTTGACGTGCCAAAATGAACAGCTGTATCAGACTGCATGTATCCTTCCCCAATGCCCCACAAAGTTGTCGGAATCCTTATAGTTACCCTAGACAGGGGAACAAGGCGATGCTTGCCAACCTGGGAATGGGCCGAGTCTAGCCGGGCCTCTTTTCTCTCTATGTTTCTCGCATAGAGTCAACAGCTGGGGCCATTACACGCACTGGGGAAGGTGGTCTTACCCAGTTTCCTATTCTTTCAGGGAGAAAAGACCCTGCGGACACCACACCTGCCCAGAGAGGGGGAGGTAAGAGTAGTGAATACACCACATGGGCTTTTAGGTCACATGTGGGAAGTGGCACGGTGGTAGATCCCGCCTCTTCGGAGGGAGGAGTTGCTACAGTGGGGAGGGGGTTGGGGGTTGTTTTGTGTAGCTGTGAGGGGGAGATGGAGACAGAGTTTTCCAGTCAAGCCTCGTGCTCACTGCGGCCCGGGAAAGCATAGCGGACATCTGTGTGTCAGCCTCAGACTGGGCGAGCAGACCCGAAGGTGGCAGCCCAGACGAGTCATCAGCATCAGATGCTGCTGTGACGCTCTCCAATGCAGCGGCGATGTCGTCATCCAATTCTGGGGGCTCAAGGGAGAATGCCGGCTGGCCGCGAGGCAGCGTTTATGACTGTCAGAAGTGGAGAGAAATCAACTGCATCCAGGAACTACACAGAGGCAGAAAGACATCTATAAAAAGACGCGTCCTGAAAAGGACATTCAACGCCTGCTGTGTATTGCTCTTTTATGAGTGGGAACTCAAACTCTTTTAGAGGAAATAAACACTTTTTAGGAGGAGAAACACTCTTTCAGACAGTGAAAGCGCTGTCGAAGCCCCCAGGGGTGTAGACAACACAGCGTGCAGAGAGAGAGAAAACGCCAGCTGGAAACGCCTGTAGATCAAACAGCAATGCTTCTCGCTGACAGAGGTGAGTGAAACAGAGGTGAAATTCAGCTTGCTGTTGCACAACCATTCGGCTCCGAAGAAAAATTCTGACTGGCACTTGCTGCCCCGCTTCCCTTTATACCCGTATGTCCAGCGGCGGGGCATGCAAATTCTGTCTGCCAACTTGACATTGGCCTTTTCTCAGGTTCAGAGGTACGTTTGGCGTCCCAGGAAGACCCGTTGTGTCACTTCATTCAACACAACATTGAGTGAGTGACAGAAGGGGAACATAATACAGTGCTGTGAAAAAAATATTTTATAGATCTTCAAACGAGGTGTAAAAAAGGAAACCTGAGTAACCACAAAATACATATATATATATATATATATATATATATATATATATATATATATATATATATGATTTTATTTTTTTTTTTAAGAAAAAGGTTTTCCAATAGCTATATCACCCATGTGAAAAACAAATTGCCCCCTTAAACTTAATAGCTGGTTGTGCCACCTTTAGCAGCAACAACTGCATCCAAATGCTTCTGATAGCTGGAGATCAGTCTTTCACAACTCTGTGGTGAAATCTTGGCAGAACTTTGCAGAACTGCTTTAGTTCAGCTACATTGGAGGGTTTTTGAGCATAACTGCCCTTTTAAGGTCACGCCACAGCATCTCAATCGGGTTCAAGTCAGGACTTTGAAACTTTAATTTTGCTTCATTTGAGCCATTCAGGGGTGGACTTACTCCTATGCTTTGGATCATTCTCTTGCTGCATATTCCAGTTGTGCTTGAGCTTCAAATCATGGACTGATGACCAGAGGTTCTCCTTTAGGATTTTCTGGTAGAAATCAGAATTCATGTTTCCCTCAATTATTGCAAGTCACACTGGCCCTGAAGCAGCAAAGCATTCCCACTACCATCACCATGCTTGACCGTAGGTATGATGTTCTTTTTGTGGAAGTCTGCGTCTGATTTACACCTGATGTATCGGGACCTAGAGCTGGGCGATTATAAAAAAAATTTAAATGAATAAAAATTTACGTTTTTGACATGATGTAATTTTTTTTTTTAATTGTGGAATCGAGGTTTTGCATAAAGTATTAGCAGATGCTGTAGTTAAATTCACTGTCAAACCACCAATGGCTGAATATAAAAGAGAAAAACAGCACATGGCTCGATGCCATCCTCAATCTGATAAACTGAACATGTGGAAATATGCGCATCTGCAAACATGGAGACCGAAATATTATATTGTACAGTGTGATTGTAGGTAGACTTCCTCCATCATGCTTGTTTACACTGGCTTAATCAAACCATAACTATGTTCTGTGTAAGTTGTGTAAGTCATGAAGTACAAAGCTACATTTTCTGAGATGCAAATGTATGTGTTTACAGGGTTGGGAGGGTTACTTTTGAAATGTATTTCACTACAGATAACAGAATACACGGTGTACATTGTAATTTGTAATGTATTCCACTAGATTACTCAAAGTCAGTAATGTATTCTAAATACTTTGGATTACTTCTTCAGCACTGGTTGATATGTACAAATATATAAGTAGCTTAAGGGTGAAGGGAAACTGACTTGACCACAGTGCATCATTGGAGTGGGTAGTTGCTCATGGCTCCTGGTTCTCTGATTGGTGGATCTTTCGCGGCTGTACCATAGGTAATGTAGTTATTTACCATGAATTATTTTATCAAAAACATTGTTTAAACAATGAAGTTGAAATAACACAGGTGGATGGCTTCAACAGAAGCATTTACCATCGATGAACAACATTGGATTGTTTTATTGCATTTTTAGTTTAGTTTAATGTGAAATTTGAATTTAGAAATGTCTTTTGTTTATGTTTTTTATGTTTCAATAAATGAAAAATGTTTTAAAGCAAAATCAATAAAACAAAAAAATTCACCTAATTTGTTGTTTGTTCAGAGCGTGCAGCACGAGCCTGTCATGTGGAGCACACGCATGTAAAGAGTTCTCACTCTTTTTTCTCTGTTTCATTCATCTGAAAACAGTTTGCAAGAATAATATCATCTGTGAGAATGCTGCAAATTATCTCTGATCATCTCAGGAGGTGCTCTGAGTTTGGTTCATGTTATTTCCACTCGGTTGGCATGTATTGTGAACGCAACTCTGCAGGTTCAGTAATATATATCTTTGTATTAAATAAACAAAGATGAAAGTTATTCAATCAAAAAGTAATGCAAGACACATTCAAGTTGAACCTAAAATTTTGTTTGACTTTATTTTCTTTAGGCAGCATTAACTGTATGACCAAAAAGCAATACAAACACAAATTCGATAAGAACACATTTGGCAGCATTATTTTGGGAACACAAGTGAATTTATTAGGTTTATACATTTTTATTATTATTGTCTTAACATTTATAATTGTCTTTAGTTCTTAATCTGTAGGCTATTAGTCATTTTCCATCTGTGTTGATGGAAGCGTGCGTGATTGCAAATGTTGTTGAAGACGGTAAATTATTGAATTTGGGGAGGTGGGTAAATACGATTTTTTGATCACTAAGTCATTTATTTTATTGCTTTTTTCTTTTAGTTTAAAGTGCAATTTGAATTTAGAAATGTCTTTCGTTTATGTTTTTCGAGTTTCAACAAATGAATAACATTTTTTAAAGTAAAATCAATAAAGCAAAAAAATTCACCGCCACTCGGCAGGGGGGTTGACGATGTAATAGGATATTGCGATATTATTTTAAGGCAATTATTGCAAAAATATTTTTACATATCGCCCAGCCCTTACGAATGTAAACTGATGAGCTCTATAATGCTAAATTGATTGACAGTTAATTCCGTTCCTCGAATCTGATTGGATGAGAGCCGTTCCAAGAGTGCTGATATACAGTCCAACAGCAATTGGGCTTTACTGTTTGTATAACTCAAATTCTCAGTGTTTGTGGCTTTCAAAATACTAGTGGGGATTTTGATTCATCTCTTATTTTGATTTCATACACTGATTTGTTCAGTGACCATTTCTGGAGATTTTACATGTATTCCATTAGATGGCGACAAATGAGCATCTTTGCAATTCTCAGTAAGTCGTTCTATCATTGACTCAACTGATTTGTTAAAATCACAGAATTGTTTTCCACCAAAAGAGAACGAGAATGATTTGTTCACCTTAAAGATTTGTCCAAAAACACTGATTATTTACAATGAAACATCACCAGTTTAATTGAGTACAGAGAGTATGACTTCTTTTGGAATTACTTTTGTTGGCATAGAAGAAATGCACAAACGAAGTAAGCCAGTTTTTGTCTGAAACATAAGTTATTTAATATTATTTACTTTTTTACAGTTTTTTGAACTGTTGTATAAAAGCACGAGTAAGAGTGCTGTTGTTCTGTATATCAGCACAGCTTGATATTACTTAATGAGCACACTTACCCAGAGTTTTTGCAAACTCGTATTCTTTCTGTGGAGATGTGATGGACCTTGTGGTCAAAGCAGAAGTGACCTGAAGTGGGTTCGGCTGAAACCCCCTCCTTGGCCTTTAAGCGCCGATGTACCTCCACGGCCACTTTGTGGAAGCGTGTGGAGCCCTGGTTGATCACACTCAGAAGTCTGCGACTGTGCCTCGGAGGTGCTGGTGGTGAGCAGCCGAGGCTGTTATAACCAATGGCATCCTGGAGTTTATCGATCTGAGACATCTTTGCATCTAGTTCCCTTTGAAGACTTTGCAAGTGATTCTCCTGAGCACGCAGCTTCTGGTCTCTCCGTGCCAATTCCTCCTCCAGATGAGCAATCCTGATCTTCAGGGGTTCCGTTGACTCCCATACAGGAGCCTCTTTTATACTGGAGGCCAGGCAGGTCTCCTCTAGCCGAGGGGCTTTGATCGAACCGTTCCCCATGATCAGAGATTGAGCGGGCACCATAGAGAGGCCTTTGGGCTTTTTAACTTGTTTACTGGTTGACCACTGAAATCAGAGGAAGAGATAATATCAGGATAAGTATCATATACCTTTTAATAAATTATTTAAAGATTGTTTGACAAAAAAGATCACATAATAATAAGTACCACATGTGCTCTGCATAAATTAATGTTTAAGTTGTAATATGTGGACAAAGTATATTTATGGTACACTGAAAAAACTTATTTAATTTATTTATTTTTATCAGTTAACCTACTTTACTTATGTTTTTAAATGACTGAATCAACCTGACTACTTTAGGTTACACTAACAAAGTAACTTTAAGGTTTATGTAAGATTGAAAACTTCTTAAGGCAACAACAAAAATAAATAAAAAAAATAAAAATGATACAGTGTCGAATAGTGAATTCATAAAGGCGTTATTACATATTAATTGAGAAATTTAAATTAAAACATTCAGTTTATTGATACTTCACCTGTCGAGTATTATTATTATTATTATTATTATTATTATTATTATTATTATTATATTGTTTGGAGCAATAAACATGTCTAATCTCGACATTTAAACATTAAAAATGGTCATTGATCGCTATGAACCCTCTACTCACGCTTACCAAACGGCCAGAATCAATTGTATGCGTTAAATGTTCGACAAGTTTGACAAAAAATTCTATTTAAAATACTTAAGTGTGCTTACCACCTGTCAGTGTGTTGTGAAGTTGTCACTGCTTTCTGTTTCAGTATCTGTGAGAAATGCTGCTGGTGTCACATATGAGCGATCGGTCTGGTGTTCTCCACGCGCAATGAAAGGATGAGACAAGTCGCGCGCTACAGATGCTGCTGGATGATATTAATGAGACTTGTGCAGTGATGCCAACATTATATTTTAGTGACCTCCAGCGGCGACAATTTAACATTACACAGGACAAGGGGGAAACGGTTCATAGGAACTTTGATTAGCCAGAAACATTGTTTTCAGTATTTGTATTTCAGGAACATAATATATATATATATATATATATATATATATATATATATATATATATATATATATATATATATATATACACACACACATATAATGTACATTGATGACCTGTAAAGCATTTGGAATTTCAGCATTAAATGGTCTTAATATTAATATTACTCAAAGTCAGAAGTTAAGACAAACACAATGTGCTGCTTAAGCTAACATCACACAAACAATAGATCTTTCATGACTTTATTGAACGCATCCCACATTAAACATTCAAAGTTATGTGGATAATTAAGTGTACCCTTGGATGTAATAACTGATTGATCCTCCTTGGGCAGCAATAACCTCCACAAAGCGTTTCCTGTAGCTGAATATTAGACCTGCACAACGCTGAGAAGGAATTTTGGACCATTCTACCTTACTGAACTGCTTCAGCTCAGCCATATTCTTAGGATGTTTGGTGTGAATAGCTCTCTTGAGGTCATTCTACAGCATTTCTGTTGGGTTATGTCATTATTTTTTATAAGTCAAAGTAGCACTAACCCACACCTCCAGTCTGGTTTCATAAATTGGATGCCACTCCTAACTTTAAATAGCTTTTTTGTCATCTTTTGCCTAGGGGTTCACTTAATTTTGCACCCTGCACTGTGAATGTTTTATGGTATGTGTTCAGTAAAGACGTGAAAGATTATAATTGTTTGTGTGTTGTTTGCTTAAGCACATTGTGTTTGTCAGGACTTTGATGAAGATGAGATCACATTTTATGACCAATTAATACAGAAAACCAGCTAATTCCAAAGGGTTCACATACTTTTTCTTGCCACTGTATGATGCAGTAATATTTTTGAATGTTAGTAATGAAAACCATTATAGTGTTGTCAATACACTTATTAAATTACTTCACTGATGTAATGGGATATCTTGTATAAGAAACACTAGATTTTTTATTGCCATAAATAATCTCAACGGCCTTCAAGCATTTTCCTTTTTGTTTGTTTGTTTTGTATTTATGAATTTATGTTGAATTATTAAAAACTAGCAGTTTACAGAAATTGTCAATGGAGTCAGTAAATGTTCAATTAGTCAATTTCTTTATTTAAGTGACTAACACAATTCTTATGTTCTTTTTGCAAAATAAACAATTAGCTGAGTAATCTAAAAAAAGAAAAGAAAAGAAAAATAGAAAAAAATCAAATAAAAGACTGTTCAGGTCAGAAAAAATAAATAAATAAAAGTAAAATACCTTAATACAACTTTAGTTAACAGTTAATATTTGTGTCTCCAGAGGCATATATTGAATCAGCAATAATAAACTTTTACATCTTAATTCAATGCTTGATTTTAAACCAAAAAGGAAAAAAAGAAAAGGCAACGAAACAAGAAAATGTCTGTCAAAAAGACTGAAACATGTTAGTTAGACATGCAAGTGGTTAAAATTCATCTTACACTTGCACCTTCTGTAAAAGCACAAAAATAAATGCCCTCTTACCTATTTACACAAAACTGTACTACAACATCAACAACAGTAACGATATGATACAAACTGTCGGATACTATTTTTTTCAGTAGGACATACACTTATTGTTGATGATTTAAATAATAATTGTACTAGTGAGCAGGTGAACTTTCACAACATGCTCACACAGGCAGTGAGTGATAAGAGATCAGATTGATCCAAACATAAACTGGCATTAAAGACAACAATTGCCAAAGCTGGACAGCTGTACTGAAAGTGTACTCCTTATAAAATGTCATAAATGTACAATATGAACTGCAATGCAGAAATAAATGATTATGCAAACCGTTATTTTATCAAACATACTTTTACAAAAATATCTTTAAAAAAATCATGAATTATGAAATCAGGATTTGGAGATATGACAACTTTAAAATGCTGTCACAAATTTGCATTTGAGTAAATCCGGATAACTTTTTGAAGAGTACGCTGTACAAAAAAGGACAATTACAAGATAAAGACATGTTTTTTGTCAAAAGGGAAATGTTCTGTGTAGAAAATACATGATGTACAATACAAATAGTATATTCTTGTTCAAGTTACACTCTTCAATGTGCAAAACAACACTGAAAAAACAACAACAACAGCAACTATGCCTCGTGCATATACAATAATGAAAGGAGAATCACTTCATAACATGCCCTAAAGTTAAAAAAAAAAAAAAAAAGATCACCTAATGTTAAATATAATGCAGATTGTACAAGATCTAATTCATACCTGTTTTTTGTTTTTGTACCATATCTAATCAAGCTTTATCTTTTGTGTCAGGAGTTCCAGAAATATTAAATATTTGCATCAAACACTTGTAATAACTGCCCCAAAAGAAGATAAATACATGTTTATAAGTAGTTTCTACATTATTATTAAATGCCTATTTTTTGAAGCATCTTTCATAAAGTGTAATGTCATCATAAACAAATAAATTCAGAACCTCATCATTTGAAATAAAGTTCAAAATAAACATATTTTAACAATTATTTTTTTTCTTCAAATGGTTTCATGTGTTACGTCCCTGGACGATTTCAATGTATGATTGAATATGAATTCAGATTAAACTTGTAACACCCAATGAACACTTTTTAAGTTTTGATATTCAACGAGTTTTAAGATTCACACATTTCAACTGTATGACAAATTGCCATTTAATTGAATTGAGTAATCTTTAAATAGTTTATATGTTGTGAAATCAGAAAAAAATGAGAAGTATACAAATAATTAATGAGGAGTATGAACTTATATACAAAATTCATACGTTTTAAACAGCAGAGCAACTACATTTGATTTGGCTTTAAGTGAATATTCCGGGTTCAATACAAGTTAAGGTCAATCGACAGCATTTGTGGCATGATTATTTTCGACTTGTCCCTCTTTTTCTTAAAAAAAAAAGCTAAAATCTGGGTTATAGTGAAGCACATATAATGGAAGTGAATGGGACCAATGTGTAAATTTGTTAAAATCCTCACTGTTTCAAAAGAATAGCCACAAAAAATAAACAATGTGTATAAACATGATTTTAGCATGATAAAATTGCTTATTAACCTTTTTCTGTGTAAAGTTACAGACAATTTTACAACTTCATAGCATGATGTTTTAATGGCATCAAACACTTAAACCCTAAAATGACAATAAAAATTATGATTTAAACAACTTAATTAATGCATGAGTTATAACAGAAGAATTAATGTAAGTGCTTTTATAAAATTATAAGTTTCACATTTCTGCCTTTAAACCCTCCAAAAATTTGCCCCGTTCACTTCCATTGTACGTGTCTCACTAGCCGCTTGTCCACTATCAGGCCAGTGCGAGTCAGGGCTATCAACTGTTAATGTCGTTTTTGCTTTATTTTAAGAAAAGGAGGGACGAGTCAAAATTATGTTTGTGGAAATCAACATTACGCCAAAAATTCTGTTGATTGAGCTTAACTTGTATTGAACCCAGAATATTTATTTTATTGAACACATTTATACTTTAAAAAGTTAAGCATATTTTCATAAATCTAACTGAAAACATTTGTTAAATCTTACTTTTAGCAGACTTCATATATATATATATATATATATATATATATATTTTTTTTTTTTTTTTTTTTTGAGTGATGAGAACATTAATTTCTCTGTTTTCTGGATAACTTGACATAATGGAAGATTTAGTGAAACTATCAAATTTGAATGGTTTTTGGCTATATACAACCAATCTCTGTCTAAAAACAGGCGTCAAAACATAGCATAAGGAATGCTTGCATTCGATAACAAACAGAAACACAGAATTAATAAAGGAAAATATAGAAGAGAATATAGCTGCTGGTACATATGACACCACATCAAGTCCAAACACACTGATACAGGTCACAATTTTTGTAAGGAAATAAAACATAATTTTCCCTTACAAACGCTGGTATGATTGATGTGGTATTGTAACCCCATAGCAATTCTGTGTGAATCTTATGTGGATTTGATCATTTGATAGCTGTCATAACAGTCACTTTCAAACTGCTCAAAGCTCCTAAAAAGAGTTAATCAAGAGTGAGTCTGCTCAGCCCTTGCCCCTTATGTAGAAAAGTGAATGGATTTTTGTAGCAAAAAAGTTTACTCTTAGTAATCATAGGCATAAACATTTACAATAAACAAATATTTTTTAACACGAACCATGCAGCAACAGATTCAAACCCCAACATGTCATTGTCAGTTTAAATGTGTTATGCTTTAGCTGCCCTACATAAATTCCCAAGAGCACAGCTTTCCTTTTCCAAACACATTGTGATCAGTTGTTATGTTTCAAAGAGATTGCAAAATATACAGATTGTGTCAGTATTAACATGTCTAAGCTGTTTACAGCATTAAAATGTTGCATTCATGTTGCAACACCTGCAATGCCCTTTTTGCAAATGGCTAATATCTGGAGGATGTTTTTTTTACTTTATTTCTAGGCAACTTTTACTAGGATTTTTATTAGTATAAAGATGCTGGTACATTACTCCTTTCAAATTAGTTACATTGATAGTAATTTATATTCTATATTAGCTGTTTATGGCTCTATATACTGCAGTTGCAGTATGATTATCAGTTTATTTAAAAAACAATATTTACTACGCTACTTTTATGTACAGGCACAAACAACAACATATTGTATAAATGTAATACTCATACATGTAAGCATAATGTACTGCACTCAGCCTACACTGTCAAAGCACGATCATTATGTACACTCATTTGAAATTTTAGCCTAGTATTAACATGAGTAGAAATGTGAATGTGAGATTGCATTCTACCTGCAACTCTCAAAAGAAGGCAGTGACGGATTGAATCAGGAATCATCAAAGATTTGTGTATTTTTTCTTTTCTTTCTTTGGTTTGGTTTGGAAACACACGGACACTCAAAAGTCATCTGTATGTTCAGTGAGCTGCGCTGAGTTATCTGATCACAGTTGCTTGTGTCGAACATGAATAATGATCATCATTTCTTGTAACTATCAAGGGACAAAAAAAGCTAAAATGTTGTCTTTCACATAGTGAACAATAAAAAGGAGAAATGAAAGAGTGTAAAACTTGGAGAATCGACAGGCTACTTTTTTTGCATCATCACCTTATCCGTAAAGACAGGGGAAAAAAATAGCGAAGGAAATGAACATTCCTTGTGCATTGCAGTCGTTCAGTCAGTCTGCTCACATCTGCCACCCAACTGAGTGTTCCAGTTCTACTGGACGGTTGCACAGGAAAAATCCTTCAAACAGCCACCGTTGAGCAAACCAAACTCAAAGATCTCTTATAGTTTTTGTGTCAGAAATTGTCAGAACCACGCGGATCTCATGGCAGTGTTACTTTTTGGCTAGCTGGAACGGATTCTGGCCCTTTAAATAAAAAAGAAAGAAAATATATTTGTAGTAGACTGCCACTTTGCCCCTTAAGATGACATAAAGGTGGAAAAAGTCTCAGACAACATGCAAAGGACATCATGTTCACAACGATATGTTATTGTTAATACTCCTACCATTGTGTAGAATAAGTGAGTTCTGTTCTTCAGCAGCCAGTTATTGTGAAGCTTCCAACACACGAATGCAGTTGTCACACTTTTCACCAGATGCAAATCCAAATAACACACACAAATACACACTGCAACATGTGAACAGCCAGGGGGAGTTAATTTTTCTTAGTCCCTTTGTAAACATCAACATGTCAACACTATGCAAACAATCTGGTGAAAAGTAAAGTAAGAAGACTTGAGGGCCAAAATCAAAGAGAGACACGTAAGGAAACAGTTTGGCTGAAAACAATATTCACAGCCATTTATTTTCTTATAATCCTCATGTAGACAGCATAGCTTCATTGACATTATTGTTGATATGTGTCAGATCTATTTTGGCAAGGGTAAAATTATTAAGGCACATGTTAGTATGAGGTATTACAGACAGATAAAGAGTTTATAGAGACCGGTGATTACAAACCATGCTTAGCTTAATATTAACTAGCAAAACAGAACCCAAACATAGCTTTTTGTGGTAAGCAGCAGCAATCCTACACAATCCTTTACTTTAATGACTTCAACACAGAATGAACACAAAACAAACAAAACCATATCTAAGGGCCTTCTTTTATAACCCTGATATTTCCTGGGAATTACACATACTATAATGAAAAATGTCGTGTTTATAATACTAACTTCATTGGCTTCATTCTTCATATGTACTTCATAGCTGAGGTAAAATTGGGCATAGATGCTTTTTAACAAACACAAAGATTTGCTTGAGAGTGAGCAGCAATATAGTATGAGATAAATTACAAGAATAAAAATCATTGCCCAAGAATGCGAATGAAATGATCTCTACTATTAAAAATTAAGTGATATGAATACACATAGAAAATAGCTGCTCAAAGGGCAATATTTTGTCTACATGACATATTTACACAAAGCCCATAAAGGAAAAGCACTGCATGTGGAATTCTGATAGACTGATTGTTTCTTCAGAAATAGCTTTTCTTTTGGAAAAACAAAAGGCACATATAGACTGAAAACAGATTGAAATGCTCACTAAACGAGTAATGCCATGCCAATGCTTATAATGTATGCACTGAAAAGCATTTAAATCAAATGTCTGGATAATTTATACTGCATCTATAGTATGGACCTTGAAATAAGTCATTTGAATTATTAGTAAACATATGCAGTTACAGTGTAAGATCATTAGGTGTGGTGTGATTTTCAACAATGTCCATGTTAATCTCAGAGCAAAAGGGTTTCCTCTTAACACACAAGGCCAATTTCAAATCCTGCTCCACTAATCAGTGCAGCGTAGTCTTTAAACAACACATTAAACCACCATGATACAATAAGTTAATAGGCACTTATCAGTTAACATAATGCACAAATATCATGCATATGCTGCCACAGCATATTTCTTGATCAAAACATTTTGACATAATGCATAGTTACAGTATAAAGTCCATTACATAAACAACATTACCAGTAATAAAATAAACAATCTGTACAAAAGTCCTATCAGGATTTTGCTATGGTTTACTGTATTTTCTTTTCCATCAATATAACGGATCAGTGATAAAAAAAAAAAAAAAAAAAATAGTACAAAAATAAATATTCTATTTACAATCACACATGGCATTCTGGAATTAACATCACTGCAAAACAAGAGGCAAAAAGACCACAAGTTAATTCCAAACACTAATGTTTCATGCAAGTGGAAGTATAGAGGTTTTAGCTATCAAATTTTGATGGTTAAATCACAAATAAATCTCCACTTATATGATAAACTTTTCATAAATGAAAAAACAATTATATAAGTTCCAAGAAATTTCTATTCACATATCCCAAGTTGTAATATTATTTAGTATTACACAATAATCATGTAGATCACAGTTCATGTAATAGTTTTGGATTTACAGTATACTTCCATGGAACAGTGGAACACGCAAAGGCCGTGTGCAACGTCTTGTCCAACTGTCGTGAGAGCGCTAATTCTAAGGGCAATATTTGTGCCAGCGCAAAGCGAACGTGGGCGTGGGTGGGAGTGTTGGCGCTACTGTGGCAGTAGACGAGCAAACTGTGTGTATTGTATGTAAATGAAGTGGCGCAAAGTGCAATTTGCTTTTTTCCTGAGTATTTGGTAATTGCGCTGACATTTCAAAAACAGGTCTTATCCTAGCACAGTCTAAAAATGTCCTGCATTTGCAGTTTGGAGAATCCACCAGCAGGTTCATTTCCAAGCTCTGAAAACATGGTGTAACATCATATAATGACACTCACTGCTGTAGCAAACATTTATGAGATTTGTGTTAAACTTTCTAGAAGTCATGGTTTATTTTTAATTCATTATTATTTATATAATTATATTGTACTTTATATTTACAATTGCATTTATGATCTCATTTATATTGGTATTTTTCAACCTGTCATCTTTTGGGATTAAGGGAGGTGATTATTTTACATAATTTTTTACCACTTCGGTATTTGCATTACATTTTAATTTAGTTTGAAATTAAATTTGAATTTAGAAATATTTATGTTTTAAGTTTTTTGTGTTTCAAATAAAAAATTAAATTGTTTAAGCTAAATCGACCGGTAAAAGTGAGTCTAATGTGGAAGGCAATCACTTTTAATACTAGCCATGAATTATGTGTCACTTGATCAGTATGATTAATAATAATTACATTCTCTATAATTTAACGAAGCATAAATCCAAATCCTGATGAGAACCACATTTTCCATTCGTATAAAAAATGGAGCGTGTCACTGTCATAAAATTGCCTGACATTCAACAAGGACACAGTTAATGCCATATGTCAATATTTCTACAGTAGTCTTCTAATTTACTGCATACAGTCCATTTACACTACAAACTTATTATGAATGTGCTGTCTTTGTTTATATTGCTGGTACTTGACAGGGAATGGACTATATAATAGGAAGCAGATAGTGACGAAGTAGCAACTCCAAATAAAATTGCACTTGACCCGGCCTATTAGCGCTTTGCTTGCGCGATTTTGCCAAACCCACTTGCGACTACACTTAGCGTATGCTTACATGAAAATACCAAAATTTAATGGCCACTGACTTTGCGCTTATGACCTATGGCATGGCACTGCACTTAGCACTAGCACTCTTAAAACAGGGTCCCAGATTATTAATTCATAGCATGAGTTATGTCAAGTAGGGATAGTATGGATCGGATGCAATAATTATAAATGCAAAGTGTTAATATGATCAATAGTAAAAACTCACTTTATTCCAACACCCTGGTACTGGCAGACCATCATCGCCCTAAAAAGAAAAAGAAGAGGAGTGGTGAATAAAGACAGAAATCATATACATTATGCAATAAAGGAAAATGATTGCATCCACATTTAGGCTACTTAACCATCTCAATAGTTGCTCTTGAAACATAACATTGTTACAATCAATCAATCAATCAATCAATCAATCAATCAATCAATCAATCAATCAATCCTCTACCAGGCTGCTTAAATTCAGAAAAGTTTTTACATTCTTGACAATTCAATTGGGTAAATTGGTATCCATGAAAAAAAAATTCTCAGCCAAGATGCTAGCTTTTTGCAACAACACATTTCTGGTGAACACTCTTTTAATGCAGATTTTTCTGGTGACCGGTTGCCCCATTTTACTGGAATGAAGCTGGCATGTGGTAACTTGACAATGCAAAGAAACTATTGGTTATAAACCAATATTAAAGGTTATAAGAGTAAAGAATTAGAGAAAACTGAATGTTAGAGAATACTGAACGTGTGAATAAGGGACATGAACATGAAGTGCATGCAGTCATGGAAAACATGAAATAGTTTTAGTAAAGTAGTTTTAACAACACCTTGCATTACAAAGTGTCTCTAGTTCCACAGAAATAAAGTTAAGCAAATGTTAAAATGGCAGAACAATTAGATATTAATGGAAGCTGTTTGTTAGATCATTTCTTTCATTTTTTTTGCGTAAGCTTACTGAAAACTGATTTAAAAAGTAAATAATTCAACTTTACAGATTAGGATATGCAAAGGGAAGTTTCTCAATATTAATTTTGGGATACCATGCAAGAATAACTTTATTTTGTCTCCATTCCTTAAAAGGCCTGTGCTAATGCATTAGGTGATTACAAGTCATTACAGGTTCAGGAAGCTAGAAAGCATGCTGAATAAGAAAAGGGATAGACAGCAGCATACCACAGCGCACGGGGCATCCAGCCCGTCCAGGCCTGGCAGCCCCGGTTCACCTTTCTCCCCTTTAAAGCCTCGGAAACCCTGTTCATGAAATTAATCATATAAACATCCTGTTGTCCAACCAGACCCATGCATAGGCCGCTCTGTCCCAGCATCTGATTGGTCCAGAGCAAATGCACTGCGCCTGAGACTGATAGGAACAGGCATACACGGTCCACAGGGCTGGAAACTACACATGGTTCAAAATAAGGCACTTTCCATAAATAAGTCTTTTTATCCCTTTTTGCAGGTGCTTAACCTGCAGTTTGTCATCCTCAGGAGGTGAACACTTATATTAATTATAATATAATTTTATTAGCTGTTTTATTTAATATAAATGTTTCTAGAGGTTCATTTACTATTCATTGCAATTTTTGCAACCCTGTTACAAGGGTGGTTTAGTCATTTCTAGTAAGATAAACATAGAAAATGCTTCATTTTTTAAAATTAAAAAAGTTCAATAAAACCCACACTAGTAACCGGGTTCCTGTTACTGTATATCATACTGTATATCAAGCTATAGGGTCTAGTTAGTTTGGGATACAATGTTGATTTGAAGGGGGTAACATTGGGCAACCCACATCAAATTAACTAGGGGCTAGTGTAAATCTTCTTTTCAAACAAGTATAATTGTATGGTGTATCAAAGTTTATTAACCATATATAATGGTTCTCACAACAATGCCTGTGCTTTGAATGCTTTTTAAAGTAACTATGCCCTTTTTATGGAAAGTGCCATATCAGTTTTTTTGAACTAGTGGCTCCATCCTACTGTGTTCCACAGAACTGTATTCCTGTCCTGTTTTAATCCTGAAAAGGAAAGATCCCATTGACAGTTCTGGTGCTTAGTCATTTTAAATCAAAACCCCTATTTACAACCATTCTAAGGAAATGCATTAGAATATCTATGAGCACAAAGTCTCTATATAAGAATTTACGCTATATTTCACAGACTTGGACCAGAACTGCTCAGGGCATTTGTTAGTGTAATATCACACGAAGACATAAGGAGACGTAGCTTTCAGGAAGTCTCCTTTTGCCTTAGTGCTACACGTTGAACGAAAGACATACCAACGGACACGGGGCATCTAATCCTGGGGCTCCTTGGTCTCCCTTATCCCCTTTGGCCCCCCTGTTGCCTTTCTTTCCCCTCTCCCCCTGCAAACAACAGTGCATTCAAAGTCAGACTTTAGTCCCCCTAGTCTACGACAACAGTACTGTTAAGAAAAGCACCATCACTGAAAATAACTTTGAAATACTTTTGGATGCTTTAAGAGACATTCTGAAAGTAGATGTGCTTTTGTATGGAGCTACAATGAGTATTGAGATCATTTACAGAGGGTAAGTGGAGGGGTTAAGGAGGAAGGAAATCAGCCAATGTGGTTAGTGTGCAGACTTGAATTTATTATTAAATCTTTACTATTCTTCTATTTTGTATTGTCATTCACCAGTCACTAATTTTTTAATGATAATAAGTCATATATTTTTAAGATGGACTCAGTAAACTTTTGTCTATTGCACGATATGAGAGTTGCGCTAGGCAATATAAGAGTGGTCTTGGACATTACACTGACATCTATTGGTGTGGATGCAGTATTATGCTGAAGTGTTAAGTTACAGATGTTATTGTAGAAAATGGCCTATTTCAACACATTGTCATAACAACACATTATTATAGCGACTTCTTGTCTGCACCACCAATACCTCACTCTTTGTCCGTGCCTGCACCAAATGAAAAGTCACCCTTGGTCCAAATTTTAAATGTCTCTTCGATGCCATTTTCAACAAATTTTATGTGATTTCACGTCTTTGCTCAAGGCTACATATTAAAATGGATGGAATTAAAATTCTGAATTAATTTACTTATTGCTTCATATAATTTTTACATAGATTGTCATGGGACACTAAAGTAGTTTTCCAAAAAGCACCATTAAATGATCATAAAAGTATATTCTATTTGTGCACTGTATTCTGGATCTTCAGAAATGGGCACCCGAGTTAGAGACTTGCACTCGAGTCTCACTTGAGTCGCATTTTAATTTCAGACTTGACCTGAAAAGACTTCAGACTTGGAAGAACTTATTTTATAGGTGCACTCAGTAATATTTTTAATATGTCATCTTGGACTTACGCTGACACCTAGTGGTGTGGATGCAGCATCATTCAAATGCAATAGTTTTCAGTTATTGATGCCATTGTAGAAATTTGCAATTCACAGTCAGCCATGATTAATTTAATCCCTGAGTGAAAGTGTCCAATATCAGGGTGGATACTGAGATTAAGGGAGTAGTTTTGAGCTGGTCATGTGATCATTACATGGCGGCCCGCATGAGGAGAACCTTCCATGTATAATAAAACAGGTTTATTAGGTTACTGAAATGAATCTTTATTTTAATGTGAGTGTTCATGATATTATACATTTCAAAACTACAAGTAAAACTTTTAAAATGAGGAAAAAATGACTGCGTGCACCTTAAATTTGGTTGAATGTGATGCATTAATAATGGCTGATGCATTTATTCAGTTGAATAATAATTGTATCATTCTGTCCTTGGAGCCTTCAGAGCTGATGATAAGAGATCTCTCTCTCTCTCTTACACATCCACACACATACCCACACACCCCAGCACACATTTTGAAATGATGGCGCATCATTTTAATTAATGTTTTTTTAAATCCAACCCAGACGAAATTAAAGTGATGTGCATCCTTTGCATGGTGGAATTTAATCTTCATTGAAGCTCAACAAGTGAAATATCACCAGGGACAATTTTGCAGAGACAGACCACTGGTATTAAAAAGAATTGGAGAAACTGAAATGTCCAACGGCCAGCAGATGAAGCCAAGGAAGAACCTTAAAAGTAAAAGAGCCAATCGACTTTTAGAGAACGTGCATGCTCATTAACTGGACCGGCCTACATTTTTTTTGGCATGATATGTGCTGAAGAAGCACAATTTATAAGACCACTGTTGTCAGATTTTACTGGTGATTTTAATTATATTCCTATTATCTTGACCAACCGTTTTGCAGATATTGGTCTTTCCCTATTCAAGTCGATAGGAGATGTACTATTATGCAGCATGTTTAAGAAGAACGTCATGGTTACTGTTGTAACCTCCGTTCCCCGAGGGAAGGAACGAGACGTTGTGTCGAATGAAGTGACACAAGGGTTCTTCCTGGGATGCCAAACGTACCTCTGAACCGCAGAAAACGCTACTGTCAAGTTGGCAGACAAAATTTGCATGCTTCGCCCCGGACATACGGGTATAAAGGGAAGCGGGGCAGCGAGAAATGTGTACTTGCGCAGCCCCCAGGGCCAGCTGTGTGCCAGCGAGACTGTCCCGAGAGGAGCTCCTGTCAGGGAATACCAGATCGAGCAGTGGGAGTTGTCTTGAGAGGCAAAGAGATCTATCTGTGCCTTTCCGAATTGGTCCCTTATCAGCTGGACCACCTGGGGGTGGAGCCTGCACTTTATACTGGGCAAAACCTGCCAGGACAGTGCATCCGCCATTGTGTTGTGGTTGCCAGGGATGTGAGTGGTGCATAGTGACCTGAGTCATGGCTGACTCCAAAGGAGGAGATGGCGGGCGAGTTGTGACATATGACGAGAGCGCACGCCACCTTGGCAATTTATGTATGCTACCGGCGCGGTGCTGTCTGAATGGATCAAGACGTGCTTTCCCCGGATTAGTGGGAGAAACCTCCGTAGGGCAAGAGATACAGCCAACAACTCTAGGCAGTTGATGTGCCAATGCTGCCGGGGTCCTGTTCATGGGCCAGCGGCAGCGTGCCCATTTCGACAAGGTGCCCCAACCCTGTCGAGAGCCATCTGTGGTCACCACGACGCGTCTGGACACCTGCTGCAAGGGAACTCCGAAAGAAAGCAGAGGTCTGTCCAAGGGTTGAAAGTCTGACGGCAAGAAGGGGTGATTTGTCACATGGTATGTGCCGTGGCGCCATGCCCATCTCGGGACTCGAGTCTGTAGCCAGTGCTGAAGCGGTCTCATATGCCCCAGGAGCCTCTGGAATTGTTTTAGAGGAACCGCTGTGCTGGGCTCGAAGAGAGTGAGGAACCTGAGCACTGACTGAGCGCGCTCGTTGGTGAGACGCGTTGTCATTGAGACTGAGTCTAACTCCATGCCGAGAAATGAGCTTGCTCTTTTCCCAGTTGACCTGAAGCCATAGACGGCTGAGGTGCCTGAGCACCTGGTCCCTGTGAGAGCACAGTAACTATCGAGTGTGAGCCAGGATGAGCCAGTCGTCAAGGTAGTTGAGTATGCAGATGCCCACTTCCCTTAGCGGGGCAAGAGCTGCCTCTGCGTTCTTCAGATGAGAACTGGTTGAGAACTCACAGGTCCAAGATTGGTCGCAACCCGCCGCTTTTTTTTCCGGGTACGATGAAGTAAGGGCTGTAGAAACCCTTCTCTATCTCAGCTAGAGGGACTGGCTCTATCGCATCCTTGAGGAGCAGGGTCGTGATCTCTGCTCGTAAAGCGCTGGCTTTCTCACCACACACGGACGTGGAGCGAACACCGCTGAAAAGAGGCGGGAGCCAGGCGAACTGAATCGCGTAGCCGAGTCGGATGGTCCTGGCCAGCCAGTGCGATGGATTGGGAAGTGAAAGCATGCAACCAAGCTCCACGCGAGGGGCACTAACGCGACGATCACTTTTGACATACAAGGCGGGGCTTTGTGGAGGGGGGGATCAGGTAATAGCGTGTCGGGAGGCAGAAAAGTGTCCTGAGGCTTGGGTGCTGTGAAAAGACTCAAAGCACTTACCTTGCTCTGTGCACCCGGCAGGGGGCGGTTTAGAGAATGAGGAAGAGGTCCTAGAGAGGCTTCTTCGGAACTCATCAGCGCTGGCCTGTTTGGGCTGTGTAGTCGTGGGACCGGAGGCGAGGGAACTGCTTCCAGGGAGCCGGGACTGTAGAGTTTTGGGGCCAGGGTGCCGTGAGAACGGCACGCAACGGCTGAATGACCAGGGAGTGAGGAAATCGCTCTTTTATTGAGAATGGGGGTACCGCAGCCCGAAGGACTCTGGGAAGAATGGTACTGGGGGAGCGTGGCTGTGAGCAGCACCTGGAGCCGAGTTACTAGTCGTCAAGCCGCGAAGGCTGTGGGGAGCACGGAGGGTTCCAGTCCAAGCCCACACTCACGGCAGCCCGGGCAAGCATGTCAGCCATCTGCGCGTCCGCCTCAGTCTCAGCGTCTTCTGCGTCAGAAGCCTGGACGGTCTCTGATGCAGCGGCGATGTCATCATCCAAGTCCAGGGGCTCAAGGGAGAATGCCCGCTGGCTGTGAGGCTAGCCGCACTCATACCGAGCTCAGAAAGGAAATGAGCGAGCATGTTGGGGGGGGCGGGTGGTTCGTGGGGATTTACCCAGCGAAACCGAGCCCGTCGTTATCCCCATATCGCCTTTATCGCCAGCCGGGTCATCCTCAATCCCGTGGGAAGAAGCAGCATTCACCTTGAGGAAGGAGAGCCGTGACCGCAATGCTGCCATGATCATGTTCTCGCAATGGGTACATGAGCCATCCACGAATGCCGCCTCAGTGTGATCACTGCACAGGCACACAAGGCAGCGTCTGAGGCCGTTGGTCTTGGAGAAATCGACCGCATCCAGGAACAACACAGGGGCGGAAAGGCATCCTGAAAAGGACGTTCAACGCTGCTGTGTATTGCTCTTTTGTGAGAGGAAAACTCAAACTCTTTTAGGAGGAGAACACTCTTTTAACAGTGAAAAGCGCTGCCGAAGCGCCCAGGGGTGTAGACTACAGAGCGTGCAGAGAGAGAGAAAATGCCAGCTGGAAACGCGCCGTATATCCAACAGCAATGCTTCTCGCTGACAGAGGTGAGTGAAACAGTGGTGAATTCAGCTTGCTGTTGCACAACCGTTTGGCTCCGAAGAAAAACTTCTGACTGACAGTCACTGCCCTGCTTCCATTTATACCTGTATGTCCGGGGCGGGGCATGCAAATTCTGTCTGCCAACTTAACATTAGCCTTTTCTCAGGTTCAGAGGTACGTTTGGCATCCCAGGAAGACCCCTTGTGTCACTTCATTCATCACAACGTCAAGTGAGTGACAGAAGGGGAAAATAGTTTCCCGGCGTGCCAGGGAGAGCTCCAAAGATAGCCGCAGAGTGGACAGACTTGCCTTGAAAACGATGCACGGCCTGCCAGCATCATTTACATGGAACTACGTTTACGTCCATAAAGTATGGCGAAAATTTGTTTATTGGTAAATTTTTTGCACATATGTAATGAGTTCTGTAGTTGCATTTCTCTTGTGCTTTGTTGCGGTTCAGGTGAGAATGAGACAAGAACAGTAAAGAACCATCAAAGGTGCCCTGACTGTCATCACAACTGCAAAACAATGTAGTGAGGTTCACGCACCGTTTGCAGTGATTCACCGAATTCGGCTCTGATCCCATTCGTTATTAGTCCATGCTCTGGTTTGCTTGTAACGGATCCTTTTATTTACATATTTGCGTAATTCCAAATACAAAGTTCATGTAAAACAAGATGACAGCACTGGACGCATGGAAGTGATGAAATCAGGACAGAGTTATATAATTCTTGTCAAAAATTGACAAGTAGTAATTACAAAAAGTAATTAATATTACAGTTATTAATACACAATGTAATACAATATTAATAGGTTACTGTTAATAATAACAGGCTTCAAAGAATAATAAATATAACCATAAAAGAAGCCATTAGTGTCGTCATTAGGTCATTTAGTGTGAATCATAGAGTATATAATTCCTGAATCACTAAGGTTGATTTTATGTTCCTTATGCATAGTCCTATTTTGCTAATAAATTTGCTGTATCAAAGAAATTTAGGAAAAGCTTTGAGACAAGTAAACAATTAGTTTTACTGGCCAGAAACACAATTAATAAGCTTAAAGGGATAGGTCACCCAAAAATAAAAATTCTCTCATCATTTACTCACACTCATGCCATCTCATATGTTTATGATTTTCTTTTTTCTGCTGAAAACAAACTAAGATTTGTAGAAGAGTATCTCAGCTCTGTTGGTCCTATCCATGTAATTGAATAGGTACCAAAATTCTGAAGCTCCAAAAGCACTTAAATGCAGCATAAAAGTAATCCATATGACTACAAAAGAAGAACAATGTGAAAGTGAAAATGGAGATTTATAGTAATAAAGTACTTAAAA
This sequence comes from Moxostoma hubbsi, assembly GCA_032164185.1. Classification (NCBI taxonomy): domain Eukaryota; kingdom Metazoa; phylum Chordata; class Actinopteri; order Cypriniformes; family Catostomidae; genus Moxostoma; species Moxostoma hubbsi. The sequence goes on along the minus strand of JAVLUX010000034.1, from coordinate 31,316,194 downwards.
ATTGATTGTCTTGGAGCTTCAAAATTATGGTACTCATTCAAGTGCATTGTATGGACCTACAGAGCTAAAACATTCTTCTAAAAATCTTTGTTTATGTTCAGTTAGGGTGATCAAATTGTAACGTGTATATATTCCGAAATGTATAATATAAATATACATTTGAAATAAGTAAATCTAAAAATAATAAAAAATGCACGTAAATGCTTGTTTCACCACTCACATGGCCTGATCTGTGTTTTGTTTTTGTATTTTTTTTGCATTGAAGTACCAGCTTTACAGGTCAAGTACAGAGGTTGCACTACAAATATCAGAGGAAGGGGTTGTACAAATTTAATCATGGTTTATTTTATCTGTCCTATTAGTTTATGTTTCCCTGATAAGTAGTATACTTCAAAGTCAACATTTTTTCCGCAGTTTACATTATTTATTATTCTGGTTGACAGCGCAAAGCACGTCTGCTGACATTTTGCCTACACACATACTGCACACGCAGAAAGCAAGCGGGCGGGCAAGAGAGAGATTTTTTATGCACAGCACTGCACACTTTGGGTGCTTCTCAAATGGAGGGCTGCAGCCCAGTCAGGCTCTGTCCTTCCTAGACCAGTACTTCAGAGGCTGTAGGTCAGACTCCTCAGCATTCAGTGCTAGTAAGGTGTAGTAAGTGTGCACGGTGAACCATAAACTTGTGATATTTTACTTAGTTCAGAAAGCCCATATACTTCAGAAATATGCCCATATTTAAGCAAAATGTTTTATTCACAAAGCTAGAGTCACTCAAAAAAGCTTTTATATAATTCATTTTGCAACATTGATCTTAGAATTAATATTCAAACCCCTTCAAATATGAAAAACCTAACCCTAGACTTTATAAAATTATAAAACGTATAAATCTTTTCAAATTCATGTAATTGTGCTTGAATTAATTATATTTATTTATTAATTTATTTGTGCTTTGTATCTTCTGATTTGTTGTATTTTCTAAACTTCTTTTTATTTTTCTACATATTGTCTTGGTGCAAATGGGAATAAAATCTCAGAGTAAGCAGCGTCACAAAGGTTTCCGCCACCGCAGTCAAGAAACTTGTTTTCCACCCTTTTATAAAATAGTTTGGGACACGTGCAAAGGATTGTGGGTGATTCAATTTTGAATGAGACATGACTGCTGTCTTTAGGAAGATATTCAGCAATTAAAATTATACACTTCTCTCCATTACTCATATGGTTTCAGAAGATTTTCAATGCAACATGAGACATTTTGAAAATGTTTATAGTGTTTTCTTATTTATTTATTTATTTATTTTTTGGAATAAATTATTCTGACTGCACTTTTATGTGCTTGTTAGATCTTTTATAAAGTTGAGACTAAGTTAGATTTAGGTGTATATTATAGTAACTGCAACTATTGTGACTAAATGTACCTGCCTGTTACATGTTTTATATTTTTTACAAGTTTTTTATAAGGTTAAGGGATGTGGCTGGGTTAGGGGATCTAAAACATTGATATGATAGTATAATGTATAGTTAACTTAAGTATAATAAAACACTGCGGATAAACACACAGCAAATCTGAAGCTGGTCGAAGCCTGTGAAAGAATCCTCTGAACTGAAGTGAGAACGGAATGAAAAGAACATTTTTATGATGCAGGCAAAAAGTCGCAATGAAGACATCTTCCTCATGAGACTGCCCTATCTATTCACATCTAGCCATGATTAATCATTCTGTAAGCTAAAGTGTCTGATAACAGGTTGTTATTGAACTAAAACGAGTACTATTCAGCTGGTCATGTTATCTTAACAATAAAGCAAGTGATTTCTTCTCATGCGTAAAAGGTCAAATTTCTTTGTATAAAACTTTTTAATGAGGATATAATAACTCAGAGCACCTTTACTAAACATTTAATAAATACTTAAAGCTGAATACATACAATGAAATAATGTGATTAACTTTTTGTAGCTCATCATTTAATTTGAAATAGTCCCAAACGATAAAGGACAAGAGAGAATAATGAAAAAGATAAGGTCTACTGTATATGTTTAGAATGAAATGTTTGGCTCAAATAAAATTTGGAATGAAATGTTGGCTCATATAAATAAAGAATATATCAATGATTTCAAATAGAAGAATTTAGTCTGACTCTAAAAACGAAAGACTAGGGTGCAAAAAGCTGACAATGCCACTAGAAAATGATTGCTTGTCCAACATCTGTATTCGTTATAACAGATCCTTTCTTTATTACTAATTGCGATCATTCTGGACCTTTGTTTGTTTTAAGAGAGTTCCATGATTTATCTTCAAGTCTGCACGCAAAGTTGAAAGGTTGTTGGGGAGGAAACTATTACATTAAAGCTTCATAACTCTTCCAAACTGGGATCTATCCAAAATACAATAAAGAGTTCTAAAATTCCAAACAGTCCTCATTATGGATTTTATTGTTACACTGATGGGAGTCTGAAAAATAAAAAAGTGGATTGACATTATGAATGAACAAATACTGATTCCTTAAGACTCCCTAGAGTCTTAAATACTCCAATCAGGATGTCAAAATGAGTCCTACATTGACATAATGCCATTTATATATTTTGTGCTTTTTCAAAACACATCCAGATGAGGATTTCATGGAACAGTAAGAACTCTGTGCATTATAATAATTGTGGGGGAATAATTGCAGGCTGGAAGGGAGGTCGGTGAAGGATATAAACAAAAGAGGTGAGAATGAGGAGAAGTATTAACCCAGGCTACAACGTTAGGATGCAGGAGGAGCAGGAGAAGGCCAGGGAGTGAGAGGGGGACAGAGAGGACGACCCGGCCCGACTCAGCAAAGAGAGCCACGGGACACAGGCCAGGGTGCGGGGGGAGGAAAAGGGGATATAGGAAGACCTGTGGAAAAAAAGAGAGAGGAAGACAAGGAAAGGACAAGAGTAAAAACAGCACCGTGTCCAAGGGTCCTCCACAACACCTTCCACTAGGCATCGATTTAGAGTCAGAATGATGAAATACTGGTCAATATGATAGTTCTTGATGTTTAGGGTTTTATTTATCAGCAGTGAAGGATGCTGGGAGGAGCACTGACATGTCTTGACTTTCAAGGTGGGAAACATTCAATCAATAACTGAAGAAATTAGTGTTAATAGGAGAGAGGCATACATTCTAGGAGGATGGAATACACAGAAAAAAGAATAGGTGAGCAAAGGCATAGCTGTACAAATTGAATCATGTGACAAACTGTTTTTTTTTTAGATTTTAACTATTCAACTTTTATGCCATAGCTATGTTTCTAGGTTAAGTGTGCATTTTTGTATTGCTAAAAAGTGGTTGTGGTTATACAGTGGCACCAAAGCATATTTAGACACTAAACCACACTTAAAATATATTTAAATTTACAATCAAAGCATTTAGCAGACTAGAGCACCAAACAAAATTGATTAAGCATCACATATGGCACAGTTGTGATTAATTTATGGCAAGCGTGCACATTGGAATGCTATATGTTATAAGATAAGTATTCCCTGTAGAATAAATCCAGAATTCCCAGTATATATGGCTTTTATTGCAACAGATAACAAAATATCAAAACAAACGGCATCAGCAAACAAATAATGCTATCTTTCTTCAAACTAACTGCATTTGTATAGACATTTATTTTTAACCTGGTCCCAGGACAGTTATTAGCCAGAGGTGTAGTTCCTCACATTAACTTGGACATGTCCCACTAACACTTGGCATCCAGTAAGTGCCCAAATAAGTCTTAATTTTGAGGTAGTTTTATAATTTAAAACCTAATTTAAAAAGAAATGTTTCTTGGATATTTCTATTTAATTCAATGACATATAGACATTTTAGGTGTGGCTTCAGTGTCCAAACACTTTTTTGGTCTACTGCAAGTGTATTTATGACAACAACAGCAACTGAGATTGCTTGCAATTAATCTAGCAAAATAATTTCAAAAGTCTAAGAAATGTACTGTTCAATAAAATCTATCATGATGAACATATCTACATTTTCTAGCACTGAGCAGTAGCCATTATCATTTCTCATGTGGACATATGTTATTGTCCCTTAAGTCACAATAACATACTGTGCAAACATACAATCAAAAGGGCACTTATAATCTTACCCGGTTTCCTTTTAATCCTGCTGGTCCTACTAAACCCTGAATTAATGGGAAAGAGACATGATTGTTGGTCTATTTTTCATTTGAAGGCATGTATACTGCACATTGTTTGGACTTGGACTTACAGGGATGCCTTGAGGCCCAATTGGTCCTGCTACTCCCATATCTCCTTTTTCCCCCTGTAAAGTAAATAAAATGTAAGCATTATATCAAACTGCATTACACTGTAATGTTATACCTTTACATCAGAGTAGACTTTAACACAATGCTGTAACTCTATTTCTAGGTTAAGCTTGAAAAAATAACGCAATTTATTTTGTGCATTGAAAATAAGTGGTTGTGGTTATACAGTGGCACCAAAGCATAGTGGATGTAGACACTAAACCACACTTCAAATATTTTACATTTACAATAAAGGCATAAAGTAGACCTTCTTATCCAGAGCACCTTACAAAAGTGATTAAGCATCACATAATGTATGACATAATGGCATAATGCACTTTAGAATGCTTCTTTCTGATTGGTTGACAGATGTTCCAAGGGTTTGATTTAATTGAATGGCAAAGAAGTAGTTCCAAGTTTGTTGACCTATGTTACAGCTGCATGTCACGAGCTATACAGATGCAGTTTCGAAGCAAGAAAACTGGTGGCATAAGGGGCCATTCACAATGAACCCGTTTTTGTGTCTTTGACAGTTCTGGCAAGTCTAACTAAAGCACAGTGATTTGTAGATGCTGTGTTAGGTGAACAAAAAGCTTTTTTTTGTTTAAAGAACTAGAATGCATTCCATGTGAATGGATCCTATGGGGGTGCTTGTTTTGAGATAAACACATGTAGATGTGGTGATCATGGTTTAAGTGAACGACTTGATTCCAGACAACTATAATGGCCACTTTGCTTCATACTGTGGCTGCGTTTCCACCTCTGTGCATCTAATAATTCAATGATCCCAGATCATAACACTGCCTCCAGAGGATTGTACAGTGGACACTATGCTTGATGGGTGCATTGCTTCATTTGCTTCCCTTCTTACCCTGACGTGCCCAACGCTTTGGAATAGGGTAAATCTGGACTCATCAGACCACATTACTTTTTTCTATTGCTCCACAGTCTAATCTTTATGCTCCCTAGAAAACTGAAGTATTTTTTTATGATTAGTCTCACTAAAAAGTGGCTTTCTTGTGGCTGTTTAGTCTCAATCCTGTAAGTTATCGTGACATTGTGCTTGTGGAAATGCTCTTACTTTCACTATTATACATAGCCGTGAGTTCTGCTGTCGATTTTTTATGATGTGACTTCATCAAGCATTTTAGTGATCTCCAATAATGATCATTTAAGATTTTATTCCAACCACATTTCTTGTGCGATGCTGACAGTTCACCACTATCCTTCCAGGTTTTAATAATGCCTTGGACAGTTCTTAAAACAATTCCAGTGATTTCAGCAATGTCCTCAGCTGTTTTCTTTGCTTGATGCAGGCCAATAATTTACCCTTTCTGAAACACAGTAACATCTTTTCCACGACCACGGAAAATATCTTCTGACATGGTTGTTTAAGAAATGAGAAGCTACACACTGCATTAGTTGAGGTTAAAATAATTGACGCCAGCTGAAACATATTAATCACTGCAATAATGATCCAACCATAGGCTCTTAAGAATCTGCTTATTTAAATCCAAACAGTGACTTTTTCTGACCAGGCAGTGTACTTACAAATGTTATTAAACTTTCGTTCCTGTATGGCTTTTCACTTTTTAACATCTAAAAATGATTTTAAAAAATGTTACATGATTAACAGATCATTTGTTAATGTAAATTATGCTTACACATATTTTATTACTTTTCATATATGATTAATAAATGAGCTCAACCTAATTTTTTCAGAAATGAGTAGTATTTTTCACCACTTCCAACACTGTTTACAAATTATGAATTAATGTCCAGCTAATTAGTAAACAACATCTGTAAAAGCCACACACTTACTCTTTGTTTGTTAATGTATTTAAGCATGTTTTTACTATTTACACATCTTTACAACTCATCTATTTATTAGTTGTTTATATTTTTGCAATACCAATCTAAAGTTGAAACTATACATACATTGTAAATGTTTATAAAGGTTTACTAATCGTTATTTAGTACCTTTACAGTGATTGAACTTTGAATTATTTGAATTTATGTTAACTAATAATCTGTTAAGCAATTTGTACATAAATTAACAAATACATTATCTCATATTTCTAACTATTTGAATATACATTAACTAATGAACTGTTGTAAATTATATAATGTTTGTTAATTTGATTAATTAATGAAAGTTATTATACATTTTGTAAAAAAAAAAAAAAAAAAAAATGTATTGCAATATGGTTAAAACACCACTAACCCTTTCTCCTTTTGGTCCTGCCGGCCCAGAAAATCCAGCTGGTCCAATTAGACCCTTTGAACATGAACAGAGAGAGTGACATGAGTGCGCTTCAACAGAGGGCATGGTGGTGGGTAACAGGATGAGAGAGGGAGAGAAACAAGTCAGAGTTAAGCACCAATAGATCAACAAACTTTGAGCTGAATAAGTGCTGTTTTTAAGCCATAAACTAGTAGCCTAAATCTTGAGTAACTTTAAAGACTGAGGATACTGGATTTTTAGACAAAATCTGTTAAGGAACTAAAGAATTCTAAAGTTTGTTGACCTAAAGGGAAATTAACAGGTAAACAAGTAAATATAACAGTGACTCCATCTTCCATTTTCCTCCCTTGAGGATTCAACAGAAGGGCTGTTAGACATCTTGCTTTTTCAGGAGTCTTGCTTCTCAGCCATTTGTACAGTATGCCATACTGTTACCATCGTTCATGCAGCTGCATCTCATCATGCTCACTTCTGGCATGACCTTTAAAGGTCAAAGCTTGAATGCGCTTTTGCTCAAAGTCAACAGAGGCCAGGCATGTTTGAATGTATGTAGAGGTACAGAGAGCTGCGACGGTTTGAAATGTGAAGGGATTATTCATTTTGGTACAGCACTCTGCTGAAAAAAATAAATAAGTAAATAAACTTCATCTTAAACTGGCCTAAGGTGGTTGCTGGGCTTTCTGTACAGATGGTTTAGCTTGTTGGATATCTGGTCTCTTAGCCTGATCAACTGACCAGTATCCAAAACACCTCTATAAACATCAAAACAGACAAGACTAACCAGCTTGGCCGGGCTGGGAGAAAAGCTAACCACCTTATGCTGGTTTAAGCTGTTTTTTTCTTCTTCAGCAGGGCACTAAGTGTATACTTTTCAAAGAGAGAGAAAGTGTGTTGATGATTTGAGGAATAAACTGAGGGGTGGTACCTTTGAAAAGAGCAAGAGACAACAGCCAAAATAGGCCTAGGGACAAAGATCATATCAAAGTCATGCCAATACAACCCCAACAAGGCCTTGGCCATTAAACAATAGAGAAACAGAAACGCAGACAACAAGCAAGCAGCAGTTCAAGCAGCAGAAAGATAGAAAGAGAAAAGCAAGCAGACTGTGGAGGGGTAAGACAAAGGGGTGGATGGAAATAGAGAAGGGGGGATGATGGGAACGGATCTTGCGCCACTCACCACTGGACCAGGCCTGCCGTCTAAACCATGAGCCCCCTGGACAGTGTGTTAGAGGGCGAGAGGAGAGATGGAGGTGGTGGTGGTGGTTGGGTGGGGTGGGGGGGGAGGAAGGAGATGGCTGAGTGAGTGAAGCAGTGACTTGTGTGCCATATAAAAACAACACTAATTTTGATGGAGTAGTGATGTGTTGAAGATGATGTGTGAGAGATTGACAGGAACTCTTTTTAACTTTCCTTTAGCTTGCTACAATCTCAGTAGTGCCAGTGTTGCCGCTTGTAGTGAACCAGTGAATGACTGGTTCTAAATACAGTATGCTTTTCCCATTTCAGGTCTATAGATGCAGGTTTAAACAGTGCATCCGGAACATATTCACAGCGCTTCACTTTTTCCACATTTTAGGTTACAGCCTTATTCCAAAATTGAATAAATTCATTATTTTCCTCAAAATTCTACAAATAACAGCCATAATGACAACGTGAAAGAAGTTTGTTTGAAATCTTTGCAAATTTATTAAAAATAAAAAAAACACACAAAAAACCCCCCCAAAAAACCAAAAAAAAACACATGTACATAAGTACTTACAGCCTTTGCTCAATACTTTGTTGTGTATGATGCTACAAGCTTGGCACACCTATTTTTGGGCAGTTTCTCCCATTCTTCTTTGCAGAACCTCTCAAGATCCATCAGGTTGGATGGGGAGCGTCAGTGCACAGCTATTTTCAGATCTCTCCAGAGAAGTTCAGTCGGGTTCAAGTCTGGGCTCTGGCTGGGCCACTCAAGAACATTCAGAGTTGTCCCGTAGCCACTCCTTTGTTAACTTGGCTGTGTGCTTGGGGTCGTTGTCCTGTTGGACGATGAACCGTCGACCCAGTCTGAGGTCCAGAGCACTCTGGAGCAGGTTTTCATCAAGGATGTCTCTGTACATTGCTGCATTCCTCTTTCCCTCGATCCTGACTAGTCTCCCAGTTCCTGCTGCTGAAAAACATCCCCACAGCATGATGCTGCCTCCACCATGCTTCACCGTAGAGATGGTATTGGCCAGGTGATGAGCGGTGCCTGGTTTTCTCCAAACATGACACTTGCCATTCAGGCCAAAGAGATCAATCTTTGTTTCAGCAGACCAGAGAATTTTGTTTCTCATGGTCTGAGAGTCCTTCAGGTGCCTTTTGGCAAACTCCAGGTGGGCTGTCATGTGCCTTTTAAAGAGGAGTGGCTTCTGTCTGGACACCCCACCATACAGGCCTGATTGGTGGAGTGCTGCAGAGATGGTTGTTCTTCTGGAAGGTTCTCCTCTCTCCACAGAGAAATGCTGGAGCTCTGTCAGAGTGAACATCAGGTTCTTGGTCACCTCCCTGACTAAGGCCCTTCTCCCCCAATCGCTCAAATTGGCCAGGCGGCCAGCTCTAGGTAAAGTCCTGGTGATGATGGAGGCCACTGTGCTCATTGGGACCTTCAATGTTGCAGACATTTTTTCTGTATACTTCCCCAGATCTGTGCCTCGATACAGTCCTGTCTCGGAGGTCTACAGACAATTCCTTGGACTTCATGGCTTGGTTTGTGCTCTGACATGCACTGTTAACTGTGGGACCTTATATAGACAGGTGTGAGCCTTTCCAAATCATGTCCAATCAACTGAATTTACCACAGGTGGTCTCCAATCAAGTTGTAGAAACATCTCAAGGATGATCAGTGGAAACAGGACACACCTGAGCTCAATTTTGAGTGTCATGGCAAAGGATGTGAATACTAATGTACATGTGATTTTTATTTTTAATAAATTTGCAAAGATTTTAAACAAACTTCTTTCATGTTGTCATTATGGGGTATTGTTTGTAGAATTTTGAGGAAAATAATGAATTTAATCCATTTTGGAATAAGGCTGTAACATAACAAAATGTGGAAAAAGTGAAGCTCTGTGAATACTTTCCGGATGCACTGTAAATAGATTATGTGTGATAGCCTATAAATTCCAGAAGATACGCAAAAACTAAAAATAAAACTGCAATGTATATAGCTGATCCAAAAATCTATCGAGTTGCCTACGAAAAACAGCATTTTAAAGGGATAGTTCACCCCAAAATGAAAATTCTCTCATCATTTACTCACCCTCATGCCATTCCGGATGTGTATGACTTTCTTTCTTCAGCGGAACACAAATTAAGGTTTTCCTAAGAATTTCTCAGCTCTTTTGGGCCATACAATGCAAGTTAATAGGTGTCAACATTTTAAAGCTTTAAAAATCATGTGGGTCAGCATAAAAGTAATCCATATGACTCCAGTGGTTCAACTCATATATTCAGAAGTGATTTGATAAGTGTGGGTGAGAAACAGATGAATATTTTAGTCAGTTTTTTTACTATAAATTCTCCTCCCTGCTCAATCTCCACTTTAACTTTCACATTCTTCGTTTTTGGTGATTCACATTTTTCATGCATATGCATCCTACTGGCAGGGAGAATAATTTCTAGCAAAAATTATTGCTTTTTGGACCTTCAAAGTTCTAGTCACCATTCACTTGAATTGTATGGACCCACAGAGCAGACATATTCTTCCAAAAATATTAATTTGTGTTCTACAGAAGAAAATCACACACATCTGGGTAAATGGTTAGAGAATTTTCATTATTGGGTGAACTACTCCTTTAAGGCATCATATGCATCGCTTTCGATGCAAAGGGTGTTCCAAAACGTTAGCAGCAAAATTATGTTGGACAAAAAATTCTGGAAGCAGAAGGCAATCGCATAATACATGGTAACAAGATCAGTGAAAAAATCTACATACTTAACATAATTAATACTTAAATAAGATTTACATTTTATTTATTTAGATTTTCTCATAAAAACATTTTTATAAATAACTATTTTATCCAATATTTGTATTTGTATGGTATGTATTTTACATTGTTAGCTTAACAACAAGCTCAATTCTCCTGTGCACTTCATGTGGGAATTTGCTGCCAATGTATATGTTTCAAATCAGATTATGAGTTTATTTCTGTTAGAATGCTGCCTTAGAAGGAAACAAGCTTACCAGGTTTTGCAACAGAGCCATTATGTCAAGATAACAACCTTTACATCCAAGAGATTTTTTTTGTATTTAAGAAATGTATACTTATAAATAATTTACTAAATTAAAAAACAAAAGGAGTTACTGTGCCATTGATGTTTTGACTAGAACAAGTTTATCAATGACTTTGACACCATAGATATACACCAGAAGTCAGGAAAAGACCCCTGAAACAATAACAATAACACAATCTAAAGCATGCCATTTAACAGAGCACAGATGCTATAGTATATAAACAACCACATTTCATTTTTTTTTTAAATACAGTAATAACATCATTCTCATCATATGGGGAGGAATGAAAGCCAGTTACAGTAATCTGAAACCATCAAGAATCAGTATTCTATTCAAATGTGTATAAAACAATGTGACAACTAAGATGATCATATGATGGCACTTGTATATATTTGCCATGATTGCAAAATGTGTATGTCCACTGATCCATGCAATGTGATGACACTTAAGCCATGAACCATGATGAAAGCAAAGCCACGTGAATTGGCTGCACATTGATATTTGTATTAAGGGGTGCTAAAGCACAGACCTTTCACAACACATGCTTTTCGTACTATTGGGAAATATAAAAAAAAAGATAAGTTGTGACAAGGATTTTCAGACATTTTCAAATTAATTCTGAGTTTGACTATATAAGTATAATTATATACAGTATGTCTGTTTAATGTGCTTTATACTTACCAAATGTTCACTTTACATTGACTGACTTGTTGGTTTGATATGTTTTTACTCTACTAAATCTGTTCTGTCTCTGTCAGCAAGTGCAGTGCATATTGAAATATTAAATGCTTGAAATGTGCTTACAGGGAGTCCAAGATGGCCTCTGTCTCCTTTGTCTCCCTTCTGTCCAGGTGATCCCTTTTCTCCTCTCAGACCTACACCTGGCTCACCCTGACACAGAAAGTATATATTAACTTTAATGCATTTTATGTTCTTTAACATAGTTGAACATACTGTAGAACTTCCATTCAATAACCACGGTTATACTAAGGGACACTTACCTTTGGTCCTGACAAACCTGGAGGTCCCTGATAAGTGAAAAAGAATGAATATGAGATTTAAGCATCAAAATCTGTGATTACTGTTGCTCCTTTGGATAAATGCATAATTTAAATGTCAAATGAGGCCCTTTGCCAAATATCACACAAGTTCCTAAAGCAGAGATTGATCTACAAATATTTGGGAATGATGAGAAGTTCATTTAAATTTACTGATATTATAAGTCTTTCATATGGAGAAGATATTGCCCTCACCAATGGCCCAACTGGCCCTGCAGGTCCTGGAGGTCCAGCAGGCCCGTAGACCTAGGAAACAGTAAATAAAAGAAAAGTCAAAACATTTCAAAACTTGAACTTTCCGAACATTTCCAAAAAAGTAAAACTGTGTAAGACCAATTGGATGAATCACATCAAGCCAACATCGCTTGGTCATATTTCACCACAAAATCAAAAGAAGGAAATATAAAATTATATTTTGCAATAAAGTAAAGAAAGAAAATTAAGCCTTTGAAGACTGCTCTGTAGATTGTTTGCATTGTGACATATTGCTTGCATTATATATATATATATATATATATATATATATATATACACACACACACATACAGTACATGGGTTTGATTCCCAGGCAACACAAATAAGGACACTACTGTATGTACACCTTGAATCCATGGTTAAGTTGCTTTGTATAAAAGCTTCTGCCAACTGCATACATGTATGTAAATGTATATTGCTAATTAATTATACATAATAGTTTGCTATACTGCCTTTAATGTATGCTGATTTTAATAATAAAAAAAAAGATCAGTGTAATTTTACTGTAAAACAATTGATAATAACTATAACATATTGCAGTAATCTTCATGAAGAATCATTGCTGATTGCTTAATTGATGCTTAATTGTCATGACAATAATAACACAATGAAGGAAAAATCTTATTGGTCCTAAAAAAAGCTTTATCTTAACTTCTTAATAGTCTCTTTTCATTTTGGGGTAAAATTTAACCTGAACATGATTTTGTGAGATCCATCCATCCATCAACAACCGCTTATCCTGTGTACAGGGTCGCGGGGGGGCTGGAGCCTATCCCAGCTAACATTGGGCGAAAGGCGGGGTACACCCTGGACAGGTCGCCAGTCCATCGCAGGGCCACACATAGACAAACAACCATTCACACTCACATTCATACCTAGGGCAATTTTTTATTTTTTTTTGGAGACATCGATTAACCTAGCCTGCATGTCTTTGGATGGTGGGAGGAAGCCGGAGCACCCGGAGAGAACCCACACAGACAACATGCAAACTCCACACAGAAAGGCCAGGGCAACCGGGGTTTGAACCCACGACCTTCTTGCTGTGAGGCGACAGTGCTAACCGCTGCACCACCATGCCGCCTAATTTTGTGAGAATCGACAACTAAAAAGTGTGGAACATACCAGCTCTGCTTTGTCTCCCTTTTCCCCAGCTTCACCTTTTTGACCCTGAAGACGTTGTGAAAAATCAAAAGAAGAGGAACACTCAACATTACCATTCATTCAATGAAATTCTACATGACATGTTGAAAAACACTCTACCCCAAAATTATGTAATGCCTTTTCAACAATGACATCTATTTTCATGAGGGGCACCATTGCGTACCATCGGGCCTGGCAATCCAATGGGTCCAGCTGGCCCTGAAACCCCATTTTCTCCAGTAGGGCCATCTAAACCCTACAGAATAAGGAAGGAATGGGGAGGCAGAAATTAAATTGGCGGTAAAGTAAATTTTGTGGATGGGTTTTACAAACATTACTTGACAGCCTTGAAAATAAGCTCCACAAGAGACCGTTGGATTATGTAGGATTAACGATTAGTAAAGGCTTGTAAGAACGCAATGCTCAACACAAACTATTACCAACTTCATTAAAGCACTCATAGTAGGATACTGCCACTTCTTTAAATGACAATGACCAAGTTTACATGCATTACAAGGTCTATTAGATATTCTGGTTAAGCATTCATTCTGAAAAAGACGTTAACATGCTCCACAGCATTCCTGTGAGCTATTCATCTATTCTACTCTGGAAATACTGGAGATGTTTGCTCTTGCCATTTATTATGTTTCATTTTAGATTTAGAATTTTGGATAAACCCATAAATTATCACATTAGTGTGGGAGGGAACTGATGGAGGGAACGAGACATTGTGTCGAATTAAGCGACACTAGGGGTCTTTCTTGAAGGCCTCGGTTACCTCTGAACTTGAGAAAAGGCCAATGAGAAATTGGCAGACAGAATTTGCATGTCCTTCCCCCAGACAAAAGGATATAAAAGGAGGGAATTGTGCATCTGTTTAGTCAGGTTTTGCACTGAGGAGCCAAGAATAAGTTTCGGCCGTTACAGTGGCTCGGTTCAGCGTCGTGGCCGGGGGGACACAAAGTCTCATTCCCTCCATCAGGGAATGGATGTTACAACAGTAACCTAGATGTTCCCCGTCTGTCGCTCACTTGACTTTGTGTCGAATGAAGCGACAATAGGGGTCCCTATTCAATCATGCCATGTGCTGAACCGTGTACGTGAACTGCTGATGCAGGTGCGGGCAGGCAGTTGCGTGCCAAAGCAGCAGGCTGCATCAGACTCCACATACCCTTCCCCAACGCCCCATAAAAACGTCATAAACATTTTAGTTCCCCGGCATCTCAAAGGGTGGGAACAAGCAACGTGCAAAGCATGGGAGCAGGCCGCGCCAGCCGTGCCTTTTCACTTTCTATGTTTCTCGCATAGAGTTAAAGCGGCTGGGGCCATTTAACACTATAATGGTCTCTGAAGGCCCGAAAGGACCATGGAGAATCCCATGAGGGGAACAGGCATGGCCTGGGAGGGTTCAGCCACCAGACGCCTCTAAGGAACCTGATAATCAGGTTGTGCTTCCCTAAGGACTTGCCATCCACTGCATTGTGGTAAGCCGACACGGAGGCTACATAGACCTTCAAGTTGGGGGGTGGGGACAGCCTCCCCTCCAGCCATTCCTGCAGACATTAGAGCACTGACCCGACTGTGCATCTCTGCGGGTCTTCAGATCGGGAAGAACAAGAATTCTCGAACAAGCGGCACTTCAGGACATAAAGCTGCCTGGTAGAGGGAGCTCTGTCTTGGTTGATCGTGTCTACAACTGCAGGTGGTAGGCCACTTGGATCTTCCGCAGCGTGTCCAAGGGCCAGACATGGAGGTTCCAGATGTCTGGATGTGGAGGGTGGCCCGTCCCTGAGAAATAATTTCCATTTTCAGGGGAATCTGCCAGGGAGGTGCTGTCGCGAGGCGCTTAAGATCCGAGGACCAAGTCCGAGTGGGCCAATAGGGGGCTACTAGGGTGATTTGTTCCTCACAGAACAAACAGACCACCGTGAGAACGGCGTGTGGGGGCACCGGTGACCGAAGGAGTGAGGGAACCGCTCTCTTTTTCCAGGCAATGTGGGTACCGCGGCCCCTGTGGGGTGCGGCAAGAGCTTTCCCTCCTGGCCCTCCACCGGCGGATGGATTGGTCCAGATAACAACTCCATAGCGGCCATCTCGCTCCTTGGTTTTTTTGTCTCAGGAACGCTTGGGAGCCTTCTGGGTCCCGGTAGTGGTTTGTGAGATAGGGGCGTCAGCTTCCTACGGGGAGCTCTACACTGAGGCTGAGAGCTGGGCCAGGTTGAAGCGGAGCTGCCTGTTGTTTAAAAGCCACAGGAGGATGCCCTCGGTGAGCAGACAGAGCATGGCTCGCGCTGTAACGGCGGCGAGGCATGATGTGGGAGATGGCCTCCGTCTGCTTCCTCACTGCCAAAGACTGCTGGGCAAATTCTTCAAAGGTGTCGCCCAATAACCTAAACTGGGAGATGGGGCATTGAGAAAGCAGGCTTTGTCGGGGTCCCGCATCTCGGCCAGGTTCAGCCACAGATGTGGACCACAGTTGTGGGCATTGCCTGTCCGAGTGCTGGCGCTGTTACCTTCGTGGCCCGGGGGGAACGGTCGGACATCGAGCGCAGATCCCGCAGCACATCAAGACTACCCAAGTGCAGATCTTTAAGTGCCATGGCCTGCTGGACTTGTAGCAGGGCCATGGCATGCAGGGCGGAGGCAGCTTGAGGGGCCACCACGACATCGAGGGTAGTGAGAGCAGAGGAGCGAGGAAGCTGGTTTCAGGCAGTAAAATGTGCCCTCTACGGCTTCGTCAACTCGTCATGCACCTCTGGGAAGAAAGGAACCGGGGGGGTGGGTTGTGGCTTTGAGCGGTGCCCTGACCCGAGGAAACAATCGTCTAGCCATGAGGGGTGAGGGGGGGTGGAGGGTTCCAGTACAGCTCCGCGCTCATCGCAGCCCGGGCAAGCATATCGAGATAAGACTTGCTGTGGGGAGAGCAGGTCTTACATCGGAACCAGACGGAAGCAAACGAGTGTGCTGGTGGGCGGGTGGATTGTGGGAAACGCTGTCGAAGTGCTCAGGGGCGCAGAGAAGGGAGAAAGCCGCTGGTAATGTGCCATAGGATCCAACATCAATGCTCTTAGAGGCGAGTGGAACACTAGTGGAACACCAGCTTGCTGAACATACAACCGTTCGGCTCCGAAGAAAAAATCTGACTAAACAGATGCACAGATCCGGGGGAGGGACATGCAAATTCTGTCTGCCAATCTCTCATTGGCCTTGTCTCAAGTTCAGAGGTAAACAAGGCCTTCAAGAAAGACCTAGTGTCACTTCATTCGACACAACATCGAGTGAGCGACAGACTGGGAACTAACAAAAGGCCATATAGGCCATCAACTTTTTAAGAAAAACTTTTAAACAGATATACTGTGAATAAGTGAATATTCAGAAAAATCTGTTTACATGACACAAAATGTGATTTTTAGAAACTAGAATATTGGCTTCCTCTGGTTAATGCAATCATGTTAATGAATTTACATGATGTTTAATCAGAATATGACCACATTCTGATTAATATCAGAATATTCTTATATACAGTATATTTAAAAATACGGCCTTTGTCTTTCAGGTAGGGAATCAATAAAATAGGACCATTGTGATTATTTAACAATTCAGGTGTAGTCAAACAGTATTATTTGCAATCAGCTGCATTTTCAGTGGTAATGCTGGCACTCTCACTCACAGGTGATCCAGAGGGGCCAATATCTCCCTTGTCTCCTTTTGGCCCTGGAAAGCCCATGACTCCTCCCTCTCCTCGTGGTCCCTCAGGTCCAGAAGGGCCGATGGGTCCCTGCTCACCTGGCTTTCCTCTTGGGCCCTTAGAAGCAAATACATACAATCACTTAAGCATATTTAGGATCCACCTTTGTGTAAATACCTCCATCAATGAACTAATGGCATATTAGTCCATAATATATGGAGATTTTTAATTTAAAGTAAATAATAATAAATATTTACCTTTTCCCCATCAATACCAGGGGGACCTGGAAGTCCAACATCACCCTGAAAAAAAAAGAGGTTTCGAGAAAAATAATTGGGAAGTCTCTTGCAATTTCATAAGGTGATGCTAGTCTCACAGAAAGGATAGAGGCAGGGGTGTCCTGCACACCAGTGGTAGTCTAGTATTCAAGTACACTTAATGTCATGTACATCAGGGAGAGAAAATAGAAGAATGAGTAAGGTTTGTCAGCTACCTTCAAGCCTGGAGGCCCAGGAGGTCCAGGCAGACCAGGAGGGCCCTAAAATAACAAGATTAGGTGTTAAAATAAACATTGAGAGATATCTGTCTGTGTGCCCCAAAAGTCTTCAAACAAAATGTCAGTGTTTTTGAAGAAAGCTGCTGAAGATACAGGCTTGAGGCAAATGCAGTGACACTTACCATTGAATGCACATTGCGAATATCCTGAAAAACATAAATTACTTAGATCTTTCACACAATACAATGGAAGCTACTAAAACTTGTTCAACAATTGGCCTAAGAAGTCAATTAGCGCTTTACATATTTCAATAGAAGCTAAACAATCTTGTACAACAATTAGACTGAAAAGTAAATATAAATTCTTAGAGACGTTAATGAAGACATACATTCTCATTGTTGTTGATTAAAGTTTTTCCTGGCTCGCCTGTTGGACCTGGTGGACCCTATTGAGTGATGAGGAAACAAACAATATTTACAATAATTCAGTAATTAACAAAGCTGATGAACTGGTTTACTGCATGTTGTCTGTATATGAGAGAATTGTATTAATGTCCTAATATATGCATGGCCTCTACTTACCCTTGGTCCAGATGGGCCGTCCTGACCAGGTGCACCCTGCAGGGCAGAAAACATGATTTGCAACATTCTTCTCCAAGGACATAAAATATAACAATATATCACATGCTTCTCTATTGTTGCAATGAACAAGCACTCAGTTTGGTTAATAAAATGCCAGTTGCCCACCTGTACGCCTTGATCACCTTTCTCACCCTATGAAAATAATGCAAGAATAAAAACAGAGTTCCTGTACAGTATAACAGTAAGGTCATTTTTTGCACACTAGACATACAGTATTCAAATAGCAAATTGTTGTTGATTTCATGTTTACTAATGTTTAATGAAAGAAGTGTAAATTGGTACGTAATACACTTAAAAGTAGTATTTTCAACACACAGTAAACAGTAATTCAATGTAATCCAAAATGAATCATATTAGATCACCTAAAGTGTAATCTAAATTATTTAGTTACTGATTTAAATTTAAATTGTGTAATTTGTAGTCAGAACCAGATTGCATTTCAGAAATAATCTACCCAACACTGGATATACTGTAGAGTGGTCCCAAAAAGTAACTGGACACTTTTAAAATGTATTAATGTCATTGCACTAGATGAGGGGTTTTAAAACTGGGGCCTGGGGAAGGGTACTGAAAAGGGTGCTTGGGGTCCGCAGAAGCTTTTAGAGTATAATTTTTTTTAGGTAAAAAAATTTACATATACCAAATTTGACATTATCAGTGCTGCCTGACTTATTTGTTTTTCTTCCTAACAACCAAGTGTATGGAGAAGGTACCTTGGGTCCAGCTGTTCCTGGTAGTCCTGTGGCACCTGGTTCACCTTTAATGCCATTTCCCGCAGCACTGGGCTCACCATTCTCTCCCTACCAATAAATAAAGACATAGGAGTTAACCATAAGAAACTAATTCATTAGCATTTAAGATGCAGTCTGGTGTCAGCACTTTCAATTAGTGAATCAGCTATGGTACTTAATAATAGGGAGCAAGCACAAGTAAAAAACACAAAGTGATATCTAGAAATTTGCAATGATATGACATGGCAAACAGAATTAATTGTGACACTAAATAAGATTAAAAAATCCAGCAGAATAAACTGCTTAATGCAGACACGAAGTAACCAATTTACATGTCTTTTGGACATGCACGGGTCAATAAAGTGGCTTTATGTGAAATCAAAAACCAAGCATCTCGTGAAGCAGCAAACTTCAAATTCAAGCATCAAATGAAACTGTGGGTTTAGCAATTTAGTGAGACATTCACAATGCACGTTCGGGGTATACCTTGTAGCCCCGCTTTCCAGGGATACCAGAAACACCTGCCTGACCCTTTATAGTAAGAGGAAATTTACCATTATATTTTCCTAATTTCATCTGAGCATATCTGTTAAAGACACAATCACACCAAGCCAGGCCTTTACCTTTCGTCCAGGGGCACCTGGAAAACCAGGCTCACCCTGAAGTGTGCAAGATGTCAACAGCAGAAAAACAGAGAAAGAGAGAGAGAGAGAGAGAGAGAGAGAGAGAGAGAGAGAGAGGAAAACAATGAGAAAAGACCCAAACATGTCCTCTAGTGCTGACCTCTGAAAATCAACACAGGAAACAACATTATACATTTTGCCTGAAAAAATACTTTGGGGCACGTCACCACTTGTTCTTCATTTGAACCGAAGATCGTTTTCAGTAATTCTTCAGAGTTCATAGTTAGGCAACACAAACCAGAGCTATTTGGAAAAACATTGTTTACATCTATTGTAAACCCTCTCGGGTCTATCAGATGTCATAATTTCTATTGAAGCAATTAGACAGTACACGTTGGTATCAATATTTAGATTGGCATGTTGAAGTTTGTGCACTCCAGGCACGCAAATAGCTGATCACTAGCAGTGCTGCAATTAGCCGCCCACAATCGGTTTGTTATTAGTAGTAAAGAGCACATGACATTTATTTAATTCATGTCTGTTAGCTCAGACTAATGAGCCGACATCAAGGCAGTGATCTACAGACACAGCTGTGACTGCATGCGGACACTCAAACCATCGGGCCATGGGATAATGGGGGGGTATGTGGGGTGGGGAGGTGGTGGCTGACTGCTTGAGGCACAATCGTTCTTTCATTTGCCATCTCATTCCTCAAGTCTCAGATGCCACTTTACAGCTTCAATGAGAAGGTGATATGGTTATACATGGCGCGCCTGCATAATGAGGTATTAATCGCCCTCTGGTGTGAAAGCAATTAGATATTTAATTGTAATATATAAGACTGGGCTCTCAGAAGAGCATTTTTAGCAGTAGAATGCTTTTGGAACAGCATGCAGACTTGCAGAGTTCTGGGAAATAAAGAGACATCTTTGTAAAATGTGGGGGGTATGGAGTTGGGGATTGGGGTTGTAAATTGGGAGGAAGGGGTAAAAGAGGTTTCAGTAGAAGTGAACTACCTTCACTCCTTGTTTCCCTGGCATTCCAGGCATCCCTAGATCACCCTGCAAAATCAATCAATTATCAATTACCCATCTTTTCAACCCTTAATCAACCTGTCAAAGTCAACAATAAATGCTGTTTGTAACCCATTTTACTTCCATAACCTAATGTATTTCCAGGTAAAACAGAATATTAAGCAAGGAAAAATTTATGTTAGCACTTGATTTTATCCATTGGGGACTGATCGGATTGTGAGAAGTGGGTGTTACATTCCAGAATGGAGCATGGTAGTTGGATGGCAGGGATTGAAAAAGAAAGTTTTGGTCCTTTTTTCCTTTGCACTGCAACATTTTCTGTGGGTGAAGTACAGTTGTCTCAATGAGAATCCACACAATCAGAAATTGTAAGGAATTTCACTACACAAATTTTGCCAGGAGTTCAAGTTTGGTGAAAAACGATAGGCGAATTCGCAATAGCAAAATTGACCAATAGAAAATGGCTTGGTCTGGAAGTGACCTCTATTGAATGGGTAGGGCATTGTCCATAGCTAAACTAAATATACATCTTTGCACACAAAATTCCGCAGGCGATATACAGTCATCTCAATGGGAATTTTTCCTACATGAATTTTACATCATTGACCAGTCGTTGGTTTGGCAGTGCTTCGAACATACTGTAGAAACACTGAATATTCAGAATGGACGAGGAAATCATTTACACAGAAATTCTTTTTAACGTCACTCTACCAGAGAATAAAATGGAACATAAAAAAGAGGCAACTTGGCTAGTATCTTTAGCAAGTTTCACACAATGCCTTTCTCACAATACATTTTCACTTGCAAAGAATAATGTTACCCTGCCTTCAGAGGGATTCGTAAAGTCAGCCAAGATGAAACCCAATTTCAGATAGGGAGTGAGTTATTACATTTTGATTAACAAGACAAACATCAAGCGTAGTGTCAGTTCAGACAGGTCACTGATCATGACGTCTACCAATACAATTCAGACGCTTATCAGAGCAGTCCTATTTAAGTCCTCCAATTATTAATTGCCTTAGCTGCTTTACATTGCCAGCCTGATCTAACATAAAATTCGGCAAGTGTGGGCCGTTTTTTCTTTTGCTGAAATCGGTATACGTTGACCAAATATGAAAACACTGCCTCCAGAGGCTAAAGCGGTAATAGTTTCAGAG
Source organism: Moxostoma hubbsi (assembly GCA_032164185.1). Lineage (NCBI taxonomy): Eukaryota > Metazoa > Chordata > Actinopteri > Cypriniformes > Catostomidae > Moxostoma > Moxostoma hubbsi. The sequence goes on along the minus strand of JAVLUX010000034.1, from coordinate 31,294,592 downwards.
CATATAAACAAGTGTAACATACATTTATATCCAGGAGAGTTTGCCAGAAGCCAGTTGAAAAAATAATTGTTTTTAGCTAAACAGGGTGTAAAACAATAAATCAACAAGTATTCTACCCCTTAACCAAATCTAACCCTAACCATTAGTAGAGACAAAATGCAATGTTAGGGATAGAAATGCAACCTCCTTATCACACTTGTGATTGTTTATACAAATGTGATTACTTCATCATTTGAATGGGGATTGAACTGTGGTCTACCATGCAACTGATGCAACATGCTACCTGTCATGCCATGAGGGAAAGTAATTGTTGTTGATGTCAGTGAGTCGGCATACTGTTGCCGATCCTAAGGTACCGGAACTTTCAGAAACAGCATACCGAATTCCCGTGTGATCATGTTGCCATTACATAGATGCAAGCTGCACTACACCCTACTTCATCCCCAGCTCCACATCTTGTATGGCAGCTTTGCTTTTAATTTTCTCTACATCTGTCTTGTTTTTCTGCATTCTAGGACTAAAATGTATTTGCTGCACTCTGTTCTGTCCATGAATGGCGGCATGGATTGGCGGAGAGTTTACCCAGAACAGAACCATACCGCCAACACCAACAGACTGCTTTAATTGTCTATAAATAAAGTTCAAGTATTCATTCAAGTATTCATTTAACAGAAGTGGTCCTGACTGAAATATATTTTTTGGATAACGTGCACAGATGAATCATGCAAGATAAGGCCAGTAACATATGTAATAAAAATAAATAGGATAAATTTAGATTTCATGTGGACTTTAAACAGTCGCACATTTATGACCCAACACCAAAAATCTCATTCATAACCGAAGCAAAACACAATTGAAAGATTTTTGATTTAGCAGTTTGTGAGAATGGGTATTTCCCTGCTAAACAGACATTTGCTATTCTGGTTTAACAGCTAGACCAGCAACAAACCACTAAAAACTAGCATGAACCAGCCAAGACCAGCATGGATATTTATATTGGTCTAAGCTGGTCTTTTTAGCAGGGTTAGAAAACAAACAAACAAACAAACAAACACATTAGATAGCCAGCACTCAATCGTTGCTTTAACTGCCTTACGAGAAGAATTTTACAACATGCCAGGCGAATTCCTAGAAACCCCTATAGAAAACAGTGCATACCATTTAAAGACTGGCAGCCAGACAGCAAGCACTCTAAGTGGAGGGCAGAGGGCAAAGATGGCATGAAGACTCCAGTGAGTCTGAGCAGGGGGCAGGTGGCAGAGCTTGCACATCTCGCTTTGACAGGTGCAGTGGTCAGACCTTGAGAGGGTTGCAGGTTATCAAGAAAGACAGAGCGCACGTGTGTGGTGTGAGAGTGCAGTAATGATCCAAAGCACCCTACTGTGTTATTGGGTCTGAGATAAGACAGCTACATACTCAGCTGCCTTCATAAACACTGTGAGACCAATCAGGGACCAAGAAGAGACATCAGGGGTTGGATAAAACGAAAGAGAGAGAGTGGGAGTGTAGTTTGGGGGTTTATGTGTTGACGGTTAGACACGGTTAGTGTCTGTTAGTGAGAGAGCACCTATTTTTTCACCACTTATTTTTTGTTAGAATTAAAAGCAGGAATCTTTCTATTTTGTGAAAGTTAAAAGGATTGAATACTTAATGTATTTAATGCTCCAAGCATGACATTTTATATAATAACAATGTACCTCAACCTCTTCCTTTCCAATCAAATCCAGTCATCCCATTTGTCCATCGTCATGCCTCTGTCTACCTCATCCACTTCTATTTTAGCACTAGAGTTAATAACACTTGGTGGGGCAGAGGCTATAGGCCCAGATTCAGGGGAACTGACATAGACTGCAAGTGATTTATGAGAGCGTTAATCTCTAAGCTACAAACAATGTGGATGCAGCCTTTGGAGTTAAGAGGAACTTTGGGAAGGTGAAGAGAACACTTATCAGCACTGGAGAAAGGGGCTACGTTCTCTGCTGACAAACTCTATTCATAATAAGTAATGGCTTAGTTTGGCTACTCTGAAATAGGAGACCAAAGTATATGAGTCAAAATTACTACAAGCAAATCTGACCAATTGAAGATGGTTGGAATGTTTTAAACTTTTTATTGAATACAATTATTGATTTGCTTTGGTGCAAAAACTTACTTTGCTGTACTACTAAAAAACATTCTTCTATGTCTGGAGGGGAGTATGTCATTGAGAGGTTTGAGAGTGAAAATCAAAAAGAGAAAAAAAATAGAAGAGAAGAAAGGCAGACCTCTTTTTATTCTCTGAGGTGCTGCTGGGCAGTTCTTCATATTCACACTTCTCTTTCCACTGCACAGGCTTATCACGCCATCCTCTTTCATTCTTTCACATAGGAGTCTAATGCCAGGGGTGCTATGCATGCCTTACAAGTGTGTACTTTTGTCAGTGTGTGTGTGTGGTAGCTGGTCAACAGTATTTGCTGGTTTTTTGAATGCTGGTCACAACATGGGATGCTTTTTGACTATCTTAACGAGAAAGGATTCTTTGGTCAACCAGCTTTACCAGAAAAAAAGAAAATAAAAAAACAACTGATTGACCAGACTCACTAGATATATTTGGTGGTGAACAATAAGGCATTACTAGTCCACCAGTTGGATCAATTTGAAAAACAAAACAAAAAACATGGTAGTACCATGGTATTTCCAAAAACATTGTATTACCATAGTACATATCCAAAAAACATGGTAGTACAATGATACATTTCCAAAAACATTGTATTAGCATGGTACATGTAAAAAAACATGGCAGTATCATGGTACATGTCCAAAAATCATGGTATTACCATAGTACATGTCCAAATAACATGGTATTACCATAGTACATGTCCAAATAACATGGTATTACCATAGTACATGTCCAAAAATCATGGTTTTACCATAGTACATGTCCAAAAAACATGGTATTACCATAGTACATGTCCAAAAAACATGTTATTACAATGGTACTTGTCCAAAAATCATGGTATTACCATGGTACATGTTCAAAAAAACATTGTAGTGTCATGGTACATCCAAAACTCATGGTATTACCATAGTACATGTCCAAAAAACATGGTATCACCATGGTACTTGTCCAAAAGACATGGTATTACCATGATACTTGTCCAAAAAAACATGGTAGTGTCATGGTACATCCAAAAGTCATGGTATTACCATAGTACATGTCCAAAAGTCATGGTGTTACCATAGTACATGTCCACAGAACATAGTATTACCATCCAAAAAAACATTACTAGTCCACCAGTTAAACCAATTTGAAAAAAACAAAAAAAAACATGGTAGTACCATGTTACTTGTCCAAAAAACATGGTAGTATCGTAGTACATGTCCAAAAACATGGTATAACCTTGGTACATGTTCAAAAAAACCATTGAATTACCATGGTACATATCCAAAACATATGTACCCCCTGCTCCCCATCTAAAAAACCCCTTTAGGTGGTTGGAGATGAAATGGCTGGTGGACTTCAGGGGGGCCACTTTTTTTGTGTGGGCCCCACGTGCTCTGAGTGACTGCCCATGTCGCCCATGCCTAAATCCACCCCTGCAATTAGAGGTGGTGATAAAGCTGTATGTATGTACATTTCTAAATATAGCACTGCTACAGATGCGTTTTTTCATCTGTCAGTTTCACAGCTGGTACTGTACGTCTGCTGAGACTGATGTAGTAAACATTCACATACTCAAATGCACACGTGATACACTGAAATACAGAAACACAAGGCATTTCCATAACAACGGACCTGTAACAATCAAAGAGCACAACAGCGTGTGTATGGCAAGGGGAACGGCAGGTTACAAAAATAAGTGTGCTAAGTCCATCAGGCCGCATGTAACGGGGGACTCGCCACAAACAGCAGTATTAGAAGCCACTAAATCATAGACACAGGTGCTCAGATGAAGGAAAGAGAGACATTTCTTGTGCTGTGGCTTGTTTTTCCTCTTAGCATGCAATCCCTCTGGTCTTCCAGCATGACACATGTACTGAATCTTCTGGTCTTTGTTCACATTCTTGGTTTAAATATAAAGCGTTTGTCCTGTCCTAAATGGAGCCTTTATTCCAGCCGATAGTCCTCCAAGTTCAAACTTTTGTGATACAAGTGCACTAGCCCAATTCAAGGGAATGGTGACCAAAACTTTAAAGCTCCAAAAAGCATGTAAAGCAGCTTAAAAGTCATCCATATGACTGTAGTGGTTTAATTCACGTCTTTTCCTGCAATCAAATCTACTTTTGCCAAAAATAGACCAAAATGTAACTTAATCTTGACAGCAGTCTCCTTTGCGATCATGGTTTCAAGCTCACACTTCCTAGCACCATCCAGCAGTCTGCTGATGTGTCAAGCTCAAGGAAGCATAATCGAGCATGAAATCATGATCATTCCTAGAGACTGCATTGGCAATATGTACAGTGAAAAAGGAGTTACATTTTGGTCTGTTCTCACCCAAAATTGATTACATTGCTGAAGAAGACAAGGATTAAACCACTGGAGTTTTATGGATTACTTTTATGCTGCATTTATGTGCTTTTTTGGAGCTTCAATGTTTTCGATCCTATTCACAAAGTGCTTTTTTACAGCACAATTCAAATACAAGACAAGTGACAATAAATTGATACAGACTCTGATCTTAAGGAAACCTCTGATCCTGTGAGCGTCAGAACTTTCATTGTGGGGCTCTACAGGGTGGTCCTGAGACAAGAGACAGGAGTCCAGGGAGGCGTGGTGTATGAGGAGGAAATTAAAATTCCATCAAACTCTTGCTAGTCCCGCAGATGGATTTCTGCGGGACACTGACTTCACATAAGATGTCAGGCCCATGGACTCAATCCTCTGTTTACACCCTCTATTGATAAGTGCACAGGGTTTTACTGAATAGGGTGATGTTATGCATTTATTCTATTTATTTATTTCCTTAAGGGTATAATGTTAGTTTCTTTTCTTTCTTTTTTTTTGCCACCAAAACTGTCATAATTTTGTTTGACTTTATTTAAGTGTAATAAATCTGAGATTTACATTTTTTACAGCATTTAACAGAATACAAGTTTAAATGGCATTACATCGTCATGACAACCAAGTCTTGATTTTGGATATAACATTTTACCTACAAGGTTAGTAAACAATTTTATCCCACTAAAAATCATATAATGTTTACGACATTAAAATAATGTTAACATTTATAATGTTTACGTTTTGTGGCTATACTTTTCTTTTAGTGTGTATTTTCATTTTTTAAGATTCCAACAGCAGGTGGTAATAAAGTTTATGTCCAAACTCTGAACATCTAGTTGAACATTAAATTATGTCTCGGGCAAATATTTATAGAGATTTGTGTTAAACTATTTATAGGTCATGGTTTATTTTTCATTTATAATAATTATTATGTTTATATTTACAATTGTATTTATGATCTAATTTGTATTCATATTTTTCCACCTATTGTCATTGAGTGATTTTTTTAAGTCACTGCAAAAGAGGCCAGTGGAAGAAATTGGAGTGTAATTGTTTGGATTTTACGAAAGGTGGTTATATATGATTTATATCACCACTCCGTTTTTGAATTTAGAAATATTTTTAGTAAAAAAAATTTTGGTGTTTAAAAAAAAATGCATTTAATTGAATGCATTTTTTTTAAACACCAAAAAAATTTAACATTGAAGGGAAGTGCGGGCAAACATCCACAGCCTAATGTGGAAGGCCGATACAATCACTGTTAATTCTAGCCATGATTTGTTTGTCATTTGATCAATAAGATTAATAATACTTGCATTCTTTATAGTTTAATGGAGACTTTATCCAAATTCTGACAATAACCACATTTTCTATGTGTATAAAAGAAGAAAGTCACTGTCATAAAAATATGCCTGACATTCAACCTGTTCAGCTATATTTAAAGGCACGAAAGAACGCAAGTCCGCATTTCTTTTAATTCATTGCAAACACTACCAACTTCCAATGAATGTGCTGTCTTTGTTTATATAGCTGATTCTTGACAGGGAATGGACTATATAATAGGACGGTGTGATAACCTCAGAATTAAATTACACTTGACCCAGCCCTTCAGCACTTTGCACATGCAATTTTGCCAAACCCACTTGCACCTGAACTTAGCGTATGCTTGCCCAAAAATACCAAAACTTAATGGCCATGCCCAATGACTTTGCACTGGCTGAACTAAAATAGGGCCCTATGCCACAAGTGCTATCGATTGAGCTTAACTTGTATTGAACCTGGAACATTCCTTTGAACTGAAAATTTGGACTGTTAAAAAATAAACTCCAGCCGCTCATTTCTAAAGCTGGGATTCTTCAGAAAGATATGCAAATTTCTAGATGCCGAACACAGCCAGAAACAGCACAAGGTGCCATAAGTTTCTGAACAACCAATTTGTGGTTGACGTGTACATGTGAAAGGTCATTTGTTAATGTTTTGAGTTTCTGACATCAGGATTTCATTTTTGCAACTTTGTTTCTTTACAGTAGATGGTCTTTATAGACTTATGAAGTTTTGAGTTCTTAAAGATACAGTATGCTTTCAAGGTACAATGAAATAAATAAATAAAAAAGATTCCTCATGCATGACATGATCTCTTTAAGTCATCACACCCTGTGTTTCCCTCAGCAGGCCCATGAGTACATTTGAAGGCTATTACCGATGGCATTAAAATACCAGATATACAGTCTGAATAGCTTTATCCTTTAGGGACTAGTTGTGCATCAGCAGGTGTAAACTTAATGCGCATCCCACTCCTGTTTACAAAATGAAAATATCCCTATTGAGAAACAGGACATGTACTAAATCACTTCTGCAGATGCACATCTTCACTAACAGAAATGCCTCCAGGCATAAGAACTGTAACATAAATCTTTACATGTTTAGATATACTCTCTAGAGAATATTGCTCCTTCTGTGACTTCAAATTTGATGTTTATGCTACTAAGGAGGTTAAAGGTGAGGTGTGTAATTTCAATGTTAAAATACTTCTATAAGTAAGCCATTTATAGATTGAAGAATTGAACTCTGTGGTGCTTTCATGGCTTGGCCTGACAACATTCACTCAACCAATGGTGTGAATTTGGGGCAGGACCATTTTCTGTTCACAGAAAAAGAAAGACCTGATTCAGGAAACCTGTTCGAAATAATTTTATTACTATTTTTGCAAATCTGTTTGGTGACGCAAATGACAAATTACACACTTCACCTTTAAAAATGCGGGGGGAAACAAAGAAAGCACAAATGTATGTTTGATTACAATAAACCCCCAATCTGACATTAGAATCAAAACTCACAAATGAAAAATCAGAGATTTGCATAAACAGAATTCTTCATTTTTACATGACAGTAAGAACAAAAATAGCAAGAACAATAATTGCCTCTTACCTTCAGCCCTTGATCTCCTTTAATTCCCTACAGACAAAAAAGTCAATAAATTAACAGTATGCCATACATCGCAAAAACAGCATCAACAAATTATAAACATTTCTAGTTGTCTTGCTATTTCTCACTCTGAAATAGCTGTCTCAATTGCAATGAATTTATATCTATCAGAGCAACTTAGCAATCTTTAAGTCAGCCAAAAAATTAAACAGAGTTTGTGTTCAAGACATCACTTAACTAAATAAACTGTTCAATTTCCTGTTTGGTAGTGGAATTATACGAACAAACATATAAATGCTGTATGGTTTGGCAGCATCGAGTAAATAGCAAAACATCCATGAATAGTAATTAAAACAAAATAAAGCCTCAGGGGTGGAAGACAAAGTCAGCCGTTGATAAATAGTATTGGTAATGCGCCGGATAACACGAGCCTCCTCTGATTTGAACCTTTTAATTGTAAAGCCATTGACTTGGACCTTTGCCTGTCTGACATGTAAAGATGTATTTTTTCTGAGAAGTTGTGAGAGGCCAGAGACAACCTCAGTGCACAGGGAAGAACACATAAATCTCTGGTTTTGTGAGTATTAGGAACAACAATCGCAAGCATCCACAAGGTGGTGCAGTTGTGAAAAAATAAACACATGGCTATGTTTGAAATGTAATACTAACTGTATAGTAAATAAAACAGTAGACATTATTCCACAATAAACATTTCACACACTAGTATGATCATTTGCTGTCACATGACCTAACAGAGCTGTTCACCCTTTATATGAATTTGTAGGTGATCTCGGAAGGCTAATTCACAATGGGCCTCCTAAGGAATTACCTATGGGTTTTTAAAATGGGGTTTTTCAATTTATGAGTAAAAGAAGGTCTGTGGTTAACATTACTTGAAGATACTTGGGACGTTAAAATTACACACAGTCACACCTCAAACAACTGCTATACCTATTGCATCCAATCAATATGTCAATCAATATATATATAATATCAATTTTTTTATTAAGACATAAAGTCTTAACTCTTGGTGTTCTTATCGAAGAATTATAATAGTACTTCCGGTTAATTTACAACATTTGAATTGGAAGCTGAAGTCGAGCATGCTGCACACTACACTATACACTATTTTATGCAATGTGCTTTATACATGTGCTGCACATTTTGGCCAATGTAGTAGGCTGTTCCATACATACTGAATATTTGCAAACTGTGCACTGTATACATACTGTATACTGCAGGAAAATTACGATACATATGGTAGTAAGCTATTCTGAACATGATTTAGTGAAAAAGATAAAGGGAATGCTTACATCCAGACAGAGCCGCCGGAAATGGAACGGAATTTCGGCTGACATAAAATATGCTCACTTCTGGTGCACACATTAATAGTAGTAAAGCATGGGAATTGACTAAAAACATGTGACTACTAGCTGCTTTGAGTCATTGCTTTCCTTTTCTTGATAAAAATACTCAAAACTGATGTCTCCCTAAAGCAATGAAAAGGTCAGGCATCCGCAAACTTTAACAAGTTATAAATAAAACAACAAAATTAACATTAAATGAAACTTAAAACATAACTATATCCCCTAATCATTTTAAATTTTACTTAATAACACCCCAAACAGTCCCCAAAACCTGAAGAGATGTACCTCATTATTTATACAATAACAACAGCCAAAAGCAAGTCCTCAAGCATAAACAACAACAGACATTAAAGTATGGACTTTACTTTATGGTAAGGACTATAATTCATTTTAGCATCTGATATTCGATTAAATAGGTAAACGTGCCATTTTGCCCTTTGCACTAAGAAAAGTAAAAGAAATGCAGACGTATAAAGAACAAACGCACCGGATCCTGAATAAAATAAGCCAGGAATGAATGAAAGTGGATAAGGGGACGCTGGATGTCACTGCCATTCTATAACCACAAGGAGATGTTCCATAATACACAAGTCCAGATGCTTATGTAAGTAGTTATAACTTGCATGATATGACTAATATGATAGTCGTAGAATGTTATTTCTATTTCAAGTAATGTTATTACTTGTTATCAAGTTAAACTGCTTGCACAATGTTATCCATCTTATCATGTAAAATAACGTTTAAGTGTTTTAAAACCTATGAGGATTTTGTGTTATTCTTCTTCAAGAGGGACATTTTATTTATAAGATTTATATCGAAGATCAGTCATAAAGTCAGCAGAATTAGACAAAGTATGGTAATGAACAAATATTGCTTTGTATCCTATTATTGGGGATGAGGAAATAAATGTAACCCTTACCTCTTCAAGTCACACAATGCTGAATGCAATATACTGCTTTAAAAAGGTATTAAACACAGGGCAAATTGTGCTTGTGTAACGTTGTTGAATGCAGACACAAACAATACAACGACTTTTAAATGATTTAGACACATAAAAAAGAGGGACCGATGCACAAGAACACGCAGTTGAGCCAATAGAGTTTTCCAGTAGTATCCGAAACCAAAGACAGCTGCCTCATCATGTGAACTGTGAATATATTGACACGGGTATAGCCAGTCTCTCTCTCTCTCTCTGTTTCAGCATGGAAGCAGATTTGAACCTCTTTAGTTAGATTACTTAAACATATTAACTGTGTATGTTGATAAATAACTCGTCAGTAACTGTGATTTTGACGATCTTGGAAGCTGGTCTAGTATAAATTGGCCATATTGACTATAGAATACTGTGATGATGTCACAACCATCCCAGTTTACTGCTCCACCACCGGTGCTTATATCCCACCTGAGCCAAGATAAAACACATGCTGAATATAAACATAAAAAAACATGAGGCAATAAGGAATTTTCCATAAGCCCATTATGTCCCATGCGATATGCATACTATCAATCCAGCTTTAGATATTGACTAGGTGCGTGTGTTGGAAAGAAACTACATGTCTGATGGAAAAAAGCTTGCGTTCACAGAGGTACACAGGAAGGGAAAGGACATGTAGGTTGTTTCAAAGTTGAAATGTGTAAAAGCGTAACACAAACCCGAGGTTAAGAATTATAGACAGGCAAATTCGATTTCTCATGGAAAAATCATATGTGGTTTCTGTGCCAACATTTATTCCTCACAAAGTGTCAATCAAAGCACTTGTAACTTTACATAGGCTAAGCTGTTTGACCTACTGTTCTCTTCTGTTCTGGAAAGAACTGTGGAACGAGGTGAAGAGAGTGCAAGGAACTAAAAAAGCACTAACCAGAAGATATAGATGGAAACAAAATGATTGTTCTACTGTAGACAATATCAAGTGTTGTCTACACTGTATTATTACTTATGTTGTGTTTTTCTACGGCATTGCACTCTTCTGCTATCTTAATACAATCTTTTATTACCTCAAGGCGAGGCATTCAACTACTTCAGAGTTAAGCTCATGGGGAAGACCGTAATGCCCAAACAGATGCTGTTATCAGCATCTGGTACTTTGTCCAAATCCCTCAGTTCTCCCCCTGGCATTTAAAATGGTAATCCAACCAGTAACCAGAGTTTGGCCCTTATCACTGTGAGTACATGTGTGCCTTTGTGTACTTATGTGTAGAGGAGGTTTGCATAACTGACAAAACAGAGATATACACAGACTGACTTTTGACTTGAGACAAAAGATCATGCTCTATAAATCTGTTAAGAACGTCTCCTGTTGCTTTGCATCTGATTTAATCTACAAGAGTATTCATTGAACGCTGTCAATCTGAAGTCAACATCTGCTTTAGGATTATTTAATGTATTGACCCAGAAGTGAAGGATGACCTGTGGAGCAGGTTAATTATTTAAGCTGCTTAAACTGTTCTAAGGTTAGAGATTCTTACCTGAGGGCCTTCAGGTCCAATTGGGCCTGTCTCACCATGGTCACCCTAAAAGAAAAGGACAAAGTCAGTTAGGCTTTGTTTCAACAGGCAGCACAAATTAGATTTTTGGCATAGCCGACTCAATCCGTTCAGTTGTTTGAAGTCAGAACAGCAAAACGTCACATGAAATCCTGACCCGATCCAATCAACATCCATGTTTGCTTTGAAATCTGATTTCTGAGTTCGTATTTGCAGCAATTACAATATGTAGAAAAATAAAAAGTGCAGGTAGTTTAGACAATACAACAAATCAGAAGACACAAAGCACAAAAAAAAAATATTAAATGGCAATTACATACATTTTAAGTTTTGTAATTTTTACAAACCTAAGGCTCTGTTTTTTAATATTTGAAAGTGTTTAAATATAAATTCTAAGATCAGTGTTGCAAAATGTATTATATAAAGACTTTTATGAGTGACTAGCCTTGTGAATACAAATTTTGTCTAAATAATTATGTGATTAAGGACATTCTGTATTTCTCATTTTCTGAGGTTTATGGGTTTTCTAAACAAAGTAAAATATCACATGATTCTAAGTTTATGGTTCATCATGCCCACATACTAGACCAGTGAGGAGTGTAACCTACAGCCTCTGAAGTACTGGTCTAGGAAGGACACAGCCTTCATAGGCTGCAGCCTTCCGTTTAAGAATCACCTAACGTCAGAGATAGGAAAAGGAGCTCTTAATGCTATTCGGTGTACAAAACAAGCCTATATGGAACTTGTGACAGAAATCAAGTATTTTTCAGCCTCAGTAAGGCGCAATTTATATATCGGCAGATGGCTGTTTAATATTGTGAAGGATGAGAATATGAGAGATTTTTAATGCCCATTGCAATGAATATGCAACATATGTTGGGACTAGTTTTTTAAATTAGTCAACCTCCCACTTAGACTTTGGGAAATGTTTAATGTTTCTTCAATTGGTGCTATTTTAGCGCATTTCTATCTTTATACTGTGGAAGCCTTTGTTTGAAAAATGTTAATAAAGCACTATATTGTCACATATTGTTTTGTTTTCTTCCCTAAGAAGGAATTAAATGCATTTTGACAGGAAAATAATATATTTAGAGTCAAATTTCAGCACTTACATATTCTGAGATTAATTGCGATTAACTACGAAAAATTATGCGATTAATTGCGATTAAAATTTGTATTCGACTGAAAGTACAAGTAAATACTGATGCCTCTGATGCATATATTCGGGATAAGCTAACAAGTTCAGCACTGCAGCAAGATGTCATGAATGCTCATGAATCAGAAAGCAAAGTTTCCAGTCCTCTCTTTTCACAATGGCAGGTACTCTCTTATGTCTATTGGGGTGGTGCTGTCGCAAGTCATTATTTTGGCAACAGATCTAGGTACTGTATACTGGATATTCACTACACTGTCTGAGCAAACGGATCTCATTTCATCACTTGCAAAAAGAGTCAAAAATCAGATTTGAAAAACAAATTGGGTTTTCGTGCAGTGTGTACAAAGTTATAGAAAAATATGGCCATGCATGAACACAGAGGGAGAATGCAAAATAAAATTGATGAGTTTTGACCAGATGATTTACTCTCTTTAATTCTCTAACATTCTTTCTGTACTCTACTGTAGGATGACTTCTTTAAAGCGATGAGCCAATTTTCCTTCACCAGTCTGAAACACTACATCAACAAGGTGAATGATGATCCTCATATTCAGGACTCTGTCCTGTAGCCTAGTGCTTTTTAAACACTCAATCCTCAATAATTAAGTGATAAGTTTCTTTCTCATGTTTGTGGTTAATTCCTTTAGGTGCCTCTGTGTGTATGCACCAGTTTCAAACAGTTTTTGATTACCAAGTGGAGATCAGACTTTAGTGTCCTTTCAAAGTAATCATCGGCAATACAAAAATATATGGCAAATATGATTTTTTTTAATAGATATTTTATTGTTCATTCAGAGCTCAAGAGGCTTAACTGAGTTTCCAGTTATATTTACATTTCAAGTTTCAACATTGTCTCAGATGTTTATCCTAAAATTCGTTAGGAGGAATAAAAATAAACCCAAATGAGAAAATTGTTGAGTACAGAGCTATAAAATCAATGTGGATAGCACACCTCTAGAGGAGACACATATTTCAGGTGAAAAATCTGAAAAGCAGGAGGCATGAGCAAATGTAATCCTCATGCTGTCTAGGACAACAAATGTAGATATTAAAGAGCAGTGATTTTTCTTGTGTACAGGTTAACAAACAGCAAAGGTCTTACATGCTCACCTTTTGTCCAGGAACACCAGGTTCACCCTAGAATATTTGGAGGAGGAGGGGACAAGACAAGGTTAATACTACAAAGCCATCCACATTAGATCTTAGATCAGACTATAATCGAATAACATGCTTTTACTCAGAAGTGTTTTTATTTGTTTCAGAAAGTCCACTTGAGCTATCCAACTGTATAATGGCCAATAGGTGGAGAGGTATTTCTTTATAGGGAACTTTATGTCCAAAGAAGTAATCCTCTAGTTACAGCTGTTATAAACTGGTAGATGATCTTTATGGAGAGCTGAAGTGTGCTCCTATAAAGGACCTGTGCTTCTAAATAGACAGCAATTAAAATTCCCCAGTCTAAACTCATTGGCAATTAATGTATCAAGGGAAATACATTCTTATCCAACACCAACATGGATAATCAATTATAGCGTATCCACCCCTTCTGTCCTGGCAAAGAAAGAGCGGACCCACCCTGTAGGCTACTGAACTGTATGTGAACTTCATGCAATCCCGTTTATGACTCGCCTGTGGAAAAGACTATCATTGCAATGCAGCTGGACAATAATGTGGTTTTCATGCTTACCTTCAGTCCTGGTAGCATCTACAAATGAAAGAAAGAAAATTTGGCATTTTACACTTTAATTTTGAAGCTCAAATAGTCAGATGGATATTACAGACTTATTTAAATTAATTTTATTGTGGAATAAATATTAATATTTAATTTCATTGCAAGTAATGTCAAGTGTCTGTACGGCAGTAAGGATGAATCCAATTCCAAACACTCACCCTTGGGTCTTTACCAGGTTTACCAGGTTCTCCAGGTTTACCCTATACCGCAATGAGTTAAAGACACAAAATGCTACAAATTAAAAAGTATTTTAAATGTGCAGAAATTACATGTGAGGGATACCGGACAGCCATTCATTGTAATATCCTGAAATAAACCCTGTCAGGCTGATCAGAATGTTTTATAATGACCATCTGTCTGTATATTATCCTGCTTATTACATGGCTACTTAACAGCTATTGGCAAATGGACATGAAATATCGATTTGAGTTTAAAATATTTTACTATGCAAAAAGGAAATTATTGCAAATTGTAGCACTGCTAAAATATGTACAGTAATAAATCAGTTGCCTGGGACAACGGTTAATTATACAGAATCAACAGTTCATTATACAAAAATTCTACAATTCTACAGAATCAAGTATTCCAGAGAGCTGTGTAATAACTTTGATCAATAAGTTTTGAGGAAAACTTATTTCTTTACTCAAACAATTTTCAATGACTTACCGGGGGCCCACTAGCACCAGTTAAGCCAGTAATCCCTGGAGGCCCTGGGGGGCCAGGAGGCCCCGGTGGTCCCTGTGCTCCAGGCTCACCCTGCTGATAGACAGGAAGTTAGCATCTGAGATAAACAAGTAATAAGGCACAATTCACAACAGCAGAGGTAGGGTCCACTCAGATTCAATGCCAGTAATTCTCAATAATCAGATATGAAAATGAAGAATAAGTGACTTGCTAATGGAACTCTCCATACAATAAACTCATAATCCTACACTGTAAAAAAATTTTTGTCAAAAAGGCCTAATCTAAAAAATTTGGTAACATCTAAATGAACTGATTTTATCAACTTGACAATATAAGTTCTAGTAATCTAACATAGCACCAACAAATTAATTTATATTGGTTAGATCAAGTAGAAAAAGATCCTCAAGATATAAATAGCGTATTACCACTTTTTACAGTGAGAATAACTGCCTAATGAAAGAATTGACTTGAAGCTGAGAGGAACCATTGCCTGAAGGTTAAGTTGAAAGTCAAGTTGGTTGTCAAAGTTAGAAGATTGCTTGGGTTATTGTATGTTACAGAGTACCATGTTTGGAAAACAAACCATTTTACTTAAAATTTTTGCATTTATTATACAATATTGCCAGTGGGCTTGGTTGTGATGGGCACAGAAAAAGTAACACCAGTGGTGCACTAAGCACTAATGCCATCAACCAAGGTCTCCTTCAGTGGTTCTCAACTGGTTTTGCTTCTGGACTAAATATATTACTATAATAGTTTATTGTGCAAAATAAATTGTATAAAACATGTGGTTGGAACGAACCATGTTTATCCTTGTTGCAAGAGAAGACATGTAGTAGTCTGGGTCACATTATCTTTTACCTTGTGTAGTTTTATTCATGATTTACAAGAATTAGGTCATGTCACACAACCTGTCCATGCTAGCATGTCCAAGTTAGCATAAAGCTAGCCTAATTTGGCTTCTACCAACTGAATTTGCACCAAACGACAGTAGAATTTGATTGGACATTTATTCCTGCCTTTTAATTGTTGACAAGCCTATTTATTTTGCTACTCAAACTACTAATCTGCATGATTAAATGGCTTGTTGGTTTTTATTATTTGCATTTAGGATTGTTTTCCCTTCTGTCCATGACAGATATGTTCTCCATTTTTTGGTTGCAATCCACCAGTTGAGAACCATTGGTCTATATGATTCATTCAAGGCCTCTTTTTAAACTATCTTTGGTACTTCTCCACTGTGAGCCAGAGGAATCAGCCCCACATGCAGAAAAAGACTAAACAAAATCATCTAGAGGAAAGTGTCCAATATTTACACAGTGAGAGGGATGTGAAAATAGGAAAAAAGACTGGACTAAACAATCTTATGCTGTTTCTGAAAAAGGCCTGGAAGGTGGACTGATTATTTAAGATGCTGTGTACTTAATTAAAGTCTGGTTTCAATATTAAAGATACTTCATCTGGACACTGATAATTCAGTGAGGGGATTCAGTGTAGGTTAGAATAATTTCCCTTCCATTAAAAGTATTTGTTTCAAGTCTGTTACTACAGACAGAAGATTAAGACTTCCTACATTCTGGCAACTATGGATATAAATGATTAATCACAAATAGCACAGACACCATGACAAAGAAAGCCCTTTCTTTAGCATTGTCTCTGTTCAGTAACTAAGTCTGAAGTCCAGATTTCCGGAACACATTCATCAGTTTCAGATCCATATTTGATCTATTTATTCCTTGACAGGGCCTGTCTAGATGTGATTTATGAGGCCAGATGTAGATCCATTAAATGGATACATTCCATGATCCCTTATCCAATGCATATACATGACCCAGCCTGGAGCCCCAGCCAATCAGCAGCTAAATTCTTTCCCTAACACTGTGGTCTTCCACAGTATGTACCATTGTCTCCAAGCATGGTACTCTAAACTGGCACACACAGACTGCACACCTGTAGAAATAAGAAGGGGGACGGCTGCCAACCAAGGTCAACTTGTGCAAGGGGCACTTCCCAAAGTCAGAGGACACAGAGAGCCTTTGAGAGAGAGAGGTAAAATGGGAGGGCTGATATATCTATTTAGTGAGTAGTTACTTTGCTGCCAAATAAGCTCTCTCATTCTATTGTTGTCTTTCAACTCTCATTGTGAAGATTATAGAATCCGATTTTTACTACTGTTTATTTTTTCAATGTGACTGGAGCCCTGCTCTTTGTACTTAAGGGGATTTCATGCATCATTATAGACTGATGGAGGATATAAATGTAAAATTGGAGCTTTTAAAGTCCCCATGAATTCACTTTACAAGCGCAGTTTTCTTTCCAGGGTAGTCACATGTTCTTTTGAAACAGGAAGCTGGGGTGGGATACTGTATACCAAAGGGATTGACCCATTTTTAATATAGCCAATAGGTTATAGTTTACGTTGCGACCATGAACATATAATTTGCTACTTGCTATTGCTAGTCAGAGGCAGGAGGTATTAGGGGAAAGTGAAATTTTCCTTCAAAAAAGTATTTAATTGAACACAAAGTTGAACACGCCCATGAGTATGGGAATAGCCATATATGTTTTTGGTTGCTTTCTTTGAATAGAAAGACTTTACTTTACCTTCATAATGTGATGTTAATTTTAGATGTCTATATCTGCTAAAAGTTACAGCTATTAAGGCCATTTTGGAGGTTCACTGTTATATAAATGGCCTAGAAGCCAAAAGAAACATTGTAAACATTGTTCGAATTGGCATAAGAAATTAAATCTTGTTTTCAGAGAAATCTAGCGAAAGAATTGAGGATTATGCTTAAAACATCACAAAACTATTTGCCAATGCGGTAAGAAAAATAAACTTGTTTTCCTTTTTAAATAAGTTTATTGGTAGCACTTTACAATAAGGATCCATCCATTAACACTAGCTAATGCGTATCATGAGCAAACAATTAATAATATTTATTTTTTACATAATTTATTAATCTTTAATTATGTTATTAAAAATACAATAGTTCATTGTTAATTCATGTTATTTTATAGTGCATTAACTGCATTAACCTACCTAAGAATGATATTAATAAATGAATTAATAAATGCTTAATATGTATTGTTCATTGTTAGTTCATGTTAACCAATGGTGTAAACTAATGATTGTAACAGATTGAACCTTATTGTAAAGTGTTACCAGTTTATTTTTCTTACCCCATTATCATTATTATTTCTTGTTAGATTTCTCTGAAAAATGTATTTTATTGAAGTTAATGTATTATTATTATTATTATTATTTATTATTTTTGCTGTGTGTTGACTCATTTTGATTTAATGGTGTTAAAACCATTTACAAAACCAACAGTTAAAACAATTTTATCAGCTAATACTCATATGGCCTCCTGTCAGCTCACAAGTACCCGAATGCCTATTGACTGGATATAAGGACAATCCATTATGTATTAGGGGAATTTTGTAGAGATAATGTCCAGTTATAACAGATGGACAAAGTCTAAAAATCTAGAGAGGAACTGACAGAAGTTCTTCCTGTGGGGTAGTGCTGTATATGCCTATACGTTTTGTGAATTGGACTTTAAAGAAAGAAAGGTATTTTAAAGCAGGCTCTACTTTCTGACCACTATCCATCAGTAAAGCTTCGCAAATTATTAAGAACCCTTATATTTCGAAAGCTAAGGAAAAGCCTAGAGCCCTACAGCGGTCAGGGAGGATTACTAATGGGTCAGGCCTATCCGGCATTCGGTGGACTGAGGTTGGCATCCGTGGAGAAGGGGTATGAAGGGTGGCAGAGAGAGATGTACCTTGAGGCGCTTTAGGATTAGAGGGCTTATTGAGGGCATGTTGCGAACGGTGATGGGCAACATCTGCTGAGGTCACAAAGCACAGGTGGGCCAAGATGCACAAGACCACCAGGAGGCCAAAGGAAGGAAATGGGCCAGAAAGAGGAGAGGAGGGGGGGGGAATAAGAGCGAACAGTGAGTAAACAGCACAGCGTGGGGAAAGTAAGAGAGAGAACAGAAAGAGGGAAAGATAGAGACTTAGCATCACTAAACAGAGTCAGGGGTCCATCAAAGTCGAGTGATATGTGTCTGCTTGCTTTAAAATTTCCGCAAACTTTTACAAATACTATTATATTGTTCCTAATAATAGATAAGAAAGAAAAGAATAAGGGATTGGAATGACACAAATTATTTATTTTAACTAAATGTGGTTTGATAATGGTTTTATCTCCACTGTGATGGTACCCAAAGTCTCTGCAACAATGCCATGTAGATCACGTGGATTCAGTCTTGCCACAAAGAGAGTTTCGCAACAGACTTACTGTGGCCTGTGCTCCAGCACAGGTGTTGACAATACGCCGTTTCTGTTGAGACCAGCAGCATTGCAAAGATTAAAGAGTTATTGACTCATAAATCCACCATTATATTAACTAATATTAGCCCTAAATATAACTTGTCTTCTTTCTAAAATATACCTGTATGTCACACTTTTATTCACTGAATTTAACAATATAGAGTGTCAACCTGAAAGTCTGTGGTCTTAGGCCACTAGTGTGATAATGCTTATATTTTGCATTCATTTCTAATATTATATTTCAAATTATATTTTGAATTTGGTATGCGCCCAATGCACATTCATGACACCATGTACTTGAGACACACAATTATATATATATATATATATATATATATATATATATATACAGTATTTACACACACACTGGTCAAAAGTTTAGAATAATGTACAAATGTTGCTGTTGCAGGAAAAACTGCATGTTAAGATGTGTCATTATAAATCCTCATCCTGTTTTCAATCAATTATCATAACAGGCACCTCTCTGCATCTCCCACAGCGGATAAACTAGTTCTCAGCTATGCTTCTTTTTGCAGCAGGACTGTAAGACACATTTCATGGTATTAGGGATGAGGGATGGGGAGCAGCCCACAAACCTTCAACATCAGAGCCTGACTGGAACGCAAAGCTGCCAGCGTTTTTAGTTGGAGACCCTGCTTAAACCGGCCCAACATACAAATACGTGGACTTATAGAGACGGATACAAACATAAGCACACACACACACACAGTGATAATTCCTGTTACTGTTCCACCACTCCAGGATGTATCCTTTTAGTGTAGTGCACAGTGGCCTTTAGGCTTCACTCTAACAACAAGGGTCCTTGTTCAACCACCCCAAATAGACCACCCTTAGGTGCAGCTTTGTAAACAGTCTAATGCCTCCCATGTTGACGGTTGACATGCATTAAGGGCAGCTCTGCTTTGATTATATATCAGAGATTATGCATAATGTACTAACTACAATTACAAATACACAATAAAAACAACTATTACTTACTTAGAAACAGTCCGGCCTTGCTGCTATTTCTTTTCTTTCTTTTTCAAACCAAAGTCAAGTTTTAAAAATCCACTTTCAAGTCTATCTTTCTATTTTTATATTGCGTGCCATTTTTGAGATTCTATAATTGATAAAATAGCTTCAAAAAGCCAAAATGACTTTTAAATTGACCAAGGCTGTAACCAAAACCATATCATGACCACATAAGAAACTCTTTTTCTTGGCAGTCACTAACAGAATGTCTTATCAAATCTAATTCAGCATGCTGCTGGCAAAATTGCCTTGTTTACGTGAAACTGTGATTTCCCCTAGACAGGGTTGATGTAATCTGAGGCCCTGCCTTTGCATGTGCTCCATGTGCTACCTATCTGAGTCTGCACCAAGCTGTCAATCTAATGTTACTTGATTCCCCCCACCCTTCTTTCATGTTTATAACCTAACAGCCAAACATTGTGTATGTATTTTTTAATGAATAAAAAAGACAAATCACTCATATCACATAAGATGAAATCAACAGATAAGCTTTGAATCATTTTTGGTAGCTTATCTGAAACAATTCAATGAAAATGTTACATTGTTCTTGACATCATAATGAAATCAAATAAGTTCAATGAAATATCCACTTACCCTGTGAGTGTAGTCACCACACACACCCTAGACCAAAAAGAATCACCAAGAATGTGATGTCCTCTAAGTAATCAATAATAACAACTTTAACTGCTTTTTCCCCCCTTTTTTTCATTTGTATTTTAACTGTGATCTCACCTTCTCCCCTTTAGCACCAGGTTCACCCTGAAAAAATAATATGAACACAGCACTTAAAATCTATTCACAGCCATTTGAACACTGTATAATTTCTTAGGGTTAAAGGTGCAGTAAGTGATTTTTTTGAAAAAAGTGAAATCCTATTTCCCGAAAGATATTAATGAAATAAGTGTTATGAGATACCTCAGTGGTCTCTGTGATTGTACTAGACTCAATGAAACAAAAATGTGTCCAAGGGCCGTGGCCTCTGATGCTTTCTGCCTGTCAATCATTTTGCGCACTCTCATAGTATTGTAATTGCAGCAAATTGTTTAGGTTTAAAGGGATAGTTCACCAAAAATGAAAATTCTCTCATTATTTACTGAACCACATGACATCCCAGATGTTTCTGACTTTCTTTCTTCTACTAAACACAAATTACACTGAATATTCAGGTCCATACAATGCAAGTGAATTGTTACCAGACCTCTGAAGCCCCCAAAATCACATAAAGGCAACATAAAAGTAATCCATAAGACTCAAGTGGTTACATGTATATCTTTAGAAGCAATATGATACATGCAGATAAGAACCAGATCAATATTTATGAATTAAAATTTTAAGTCCTTATCCAAATAAATTATCCTCACTGCCAGTAGGTGGTGATATGCATGAACAATGCGAATCACCAAAAACACAAGAAGAAGAACTCTTTGGGTAGGGGAATTCTTAGGAAAGTGAAAGTGGAGAATCTATATTAAAAAAGGACTTAAATATTGATCTGTTTCTCACATACACCTATCATATCACTTCAGAAGACATGGATTTAACAACTGGAGACTTATGGATTACTTTTATGTTTAATTTAGCTACCAAGCAACCAAGTTCATTGTCATCATTCACTTACATTGTATGGACCTAAAGAGCTGAGACGAAAGAAAGAAAATCATACAGTGAGAAGTGAGTAAATGATGAGAGAATTAAAATGTTGGGGTGAACTTATCACCTAAATGCCATTTTTATGCCATGTTGTTCATAACAGTCGCCAGTTGAGGGCGCTATTTTGCTGCTGTTGTTTCTGACAACCACTTCAGCTTAGTGCCATTCTCAACAAAGCTTATTTGGTATCTTTGAAGTACAGGTTGTGGAAAGAGGGGGCATGGCTAATCCAACGGCTCAGCTTGTGGAAATTCCAGAATGGCTAAAATCACTTAAAGCCCCTTTAACCTTAATTGTTTAAGAGTGTTTAAATATATATTGATATATTTTAAGCAAACACTTACTGGAATTCCTTTTAGACCACGAGGACCCTGAGAAAATGAAAACAATGAAAAAATGTTTTTTTGTAATGAAGATTTCCTGTTTAGAGTCAACAACACCAAACCTCTCAGTCATAAGCACTAACAGAAAAAATAAGATATGGAATGGAATATGTAGAACATGTAGAATTACTGCATACATACATACATATATATATATATATATATATATATATATATATATATATATATATATATATATTCCTTTGTTTTAGAGGGGGGATAAAGTTTCAATACAAAAGCATTAATCAACTTTATTTTTAACTGAACAATATGTATTCCACATCCTTAAAGCTGACATCTGGATTGATTACAGCAGATTGTTGGCCAAACATGAAATACCTTCCATACAGCCATAATGTTTATCCCAAAATACCACCAATCAATATATTTACAACTCCCAAATAAATAAGACCAAAGGCAAATGTGGAACATGATAAATCTGAGAAGAAGCTTATCAATGAAAGACAAGAACAAAAACCTAGCTGAAGGTATGCTATGTATTACTTTGAAAGTCCAATGTTAAAAGCAGGGGCCATACAGCTCTGATTCTGTCTCATAGAGGTGTCACTTTGGAGGAGTTCTAAGTTTGCGGTTTCTCACGATGCTATAATAGGAAGAAGTAAGTGACTGTACTGCATTTCATAAGGAACAGTTTAAAGGGAACATAATGCATCTGCCCATTCTCTTTCATCACTATAAGGGAAAGCTCTGGAAAACAAATTTCAAATCACAGTTTAAAAGGACAGATCCAAACCCAATGCTTTGTTTTGATACCACAGGCGGCTGAAATTATTGCTATGTGATATATGTCACTGGAAGTCACTTTTGACAACCCACAATGAACGAATCACGGGCAAACTGTCTCTCATCATACGCACACATGCAATATACTGCTCTACCCATAAATCAAACTTCAAGAGTGTTGTTCATGCTTACGGCCTAGATAAACACGAACCGTAACAAGCTATCTTGGAAAATAATGGATCTGCTGGTGATTTTTATGGGCATTGACAATTTCTAGTTTTACTCCATGACATATTTCTCCTTATGACAAACTCTTTTAGGGTGTGTTGGTTGAGTTTAGCCCAGCAGTATTTCATTAGGCAAAGTGAATTTGACAGGTCTCATTATGTGTGGCCCTTAAAAAGTTCTAGTATTTATATTCAGATGTTAACACTTCAGTTAATACTGGTCAAGGTTAAAATGTGTTTTCTTAGAATTACATTTATAGCAAAAGTGCTGCTGAGGCTGCTAAAATGTATAAACAATAATGCAAATTTAAGAAAATGCTTACCATATCACCTTTTGGACCGTTCTGTCCCTGTTGGAGGGGGACAACACCACATTTTTGGCAAAGAAAAAATATTAATTCTCCTTTAAGTAGGTAGCACTGATTACATAATATACAGGAAGGGTCATTCTTTATACACATTTCATTATTGATTTCATCTGCTGTCATGATGATGGCGATAAGAGTGAATTTATTACAATAATTGCCATAATCATTATTAACATAATTATCCTCATCATTGTCATAATGACCATCAATTATCAATTACTGCCAAATTATTTGGTACTAGATTTCGAGGTTCCAAACCTATGTGAGTAGCAATTAGTCAAACATTTGTAAGGAATGAAGCAAAACTCACGGGTTTCCCGTCCAAGCCGATTGGACCCTGGAAGAAAATGGGAGAACAGCAGATTAGCGATATTGTGAAGGCACGAAACAGCTCCAATTTTCTTGTGTAGACTAGTTCTCTGATATGAGAATGTTTATGGAAAAAAAAGTTCAAACCAAGGCGCAGGTCAAATATAAAAGGCCAGCATAACATAGGAACACAGAGGATACTGTATTCTATCTCCTCTTAATATTTCAAGCAGATCATTGGTCAACGAATTTAATAAACACCTGAAAAGGGCCTTTAGGACCAGAGCATTTAGACAGTCTATAGAAACAGCCCTGGGATATACTGTACACCAAACACTTCCTGTATAGTCTCACATTCTGTTGGGATTTCTCAGTGCCAGTAAAGCCTTCTCTGCTGGTGTAACATGCCTAATAAATACAGATTTTTTCAATCTTGCATTCTTATTGACCTTTTTGCCAATGTATTTTCAATCGCTTTCCACTCCTAATTCATCTACAAACGAATAGCAAAAAGCTAAAAGTTTATACAATCAGAATTATTTCTTGAGTAAAGTGCGACAACTGTTGCATGCCTTTTTAGCCGAAGCAGCACGTGAGTCTGAGCTCCACTCCGTCAGGCCTTCAGAATTTCTACAGAATCCTTCAACTGTGCAAATGAATTAGCAACTAATGTAAGATTGTCAGATTCATCAGCCAATCAGATTGATTTATTTGTTCTTGGTGGGTGTGGCCTTCAGGATATGTCCCAGTCCAGGCAGCTAGTCTTCTAGCTGACCTTGAGTGACGCAATCACGCTTTAAGTGATTTGAAAGCGAAGAACGCGAGATGCTGAGGTCATCACTGCTGTTATTGCCAGTGAGAAAGAGATCCTTATGGGTTTAAAAACCGGAGATGTTCTGCATGATTGTGCGATTGATTAATTAAACAGGAAAGGAGGACTGTTGAAAAGTAACCGTTTACCCTGACGAAACAAAATTTATTGCAAGCCAAATTTAAATCGGACATATTATTTTGAGAGCTTTTTCTTGGTATTAGACCTCCTTGGTTCTGGTTTCATGTGTGGACGTGTTTTTAAAATGTAAATTGGTATTATTAGCTGACTGCAACATAATGTATGATGGGAAAACAGTGTCTTATTCATTGTGAAACTGTGATTTCTTAATGGCATGAATCGCTCTGAAGGCCTAGACTTAAAATGCACGGGCCGCGGCTGCCGCATTATCCAAATACTAAAATGACAGCTACATCCCTAGACTACTGTGAGTTTCGTGAGCCATTTCCACAAGCATTCATTAAATAAAGAGCTAGGGAAACAATTGCTAATTGATGGCTTTTATAAACTTGTAATTAAATTCTTTATACAAGTTTGCTCAGTTAACTTTAGACAAAAGACTCTTACCGGAAAGCCTGGAAATCCTCTAGTACCGGGCTGCCCCTGAGGAAAGACAAAAAAAGAAGAGGAGTTATTTTCTATACAGAAATACATGAGGAATATGTTAACTTGTTGAAAGGAGGCCTGTGTTGAGAGACTGAGTCTTGTTCTCCCATTCAACTCAGCTGTGTGAGTCATAATTGAGTTTGAAGAACAGGAGCCTTTCTGCTCTGTTGGGAGCACTTTGTGTGGGATAAGGAGAAAAAGACAAATAAAACTCTAAAAACACTTAAATACAGACTGAAATTTGAAACTTGCTAGAACAAATAGACACAAATTAAAGAGTTGTCTTGTTTCAATATGTGAGAGCCAATGAGAAAAGGATCACAAATTAAATATTTAAATGTCAGTAATGATTAGTGCTACACTCTCCTGAGAACAATACTGAGTTCTGCTTTCCAGAAAACCTTTTTACAGCCCTTGGGAAAAGAGGAAGCCATTCAATATCCCTGGCAAAATGGGGTTGCATGGAGCAACCTGAGAGAAAATTACAAGGAAGAGGTGAACAGAGCTAATGAAGGGGATTGTATGTCTGGGTCTCAGGTAGTTATTGGAACATGGCTGAGTTTCCCTTCCTTGGGAACCCAAAGCTAAGGTCTGGAACAATGGAAGTAGCAGCATGTGCCTTCTTAGAATCACTCAAAACAAGACTGATTTTGTTGTAACTAAAGAGTAACAAGAAGTAACAATGTGGACAAACAAGTTAAGTCCAATGAAAAGAATTCTCTGAGTTTCTCCAAACCAACAAATCCATTATGGCTACAATACAAAGCATTCTTTTTGGAGTGATAGAACAACAATTTTCTGATTAAAGTCAGATTTTAGGATTAAACACAGAATACATTTTAGAACAGACTTCCCTGTTGAAATCATCCATGGAAGTTTATTTTTATGAGCTTGGAAGTCGTAATTATGGTGTGATGTGTGTTCAGGTGACTTTGGTCGAAAAAATTGATGTGTTGGGCAATTTCGTTTTTCTCTCTCTTTCACTTATTGACAACCAAAGGAAGCTTTTTGAATTCTACTGCAATGAAATGAAGATCAAAATTTGCAGTTGGAGCATAATTTATGCATTATATACATGTACATTCAAAGAGAATGGTGGTACATTTTACTTTAATCTTACAAACCTCCTTGGTAGCTGACTTAAAGGAGTAAAATAAAATAAAAATTCTCTCATCATTTACTCACCTTCATGCCATCCTAGATCTGTATGACTTTCTTCTGCTGAACACAAACAAAGATTTTTTTTGTCTATTCAATGCAAGTGAATGGTGACCAAAACTTTGAAGCTCCAAGTGGACCTAAAAGCAGCATAAAAGTAATCCATAAGACTCCAGTGATTAAACCTATATCTTCAGAAGTGATATGATAGGTGTGTCCTTTTTTGCTGTAAATCTCCACTTTTACTTTCATCTTCTTTTTTTTATTATACTTATTTGTATTCTTCATGCATATCCACACCTACTGGGCAGGGAGGATATATAGTAAAAATGGACTTAAATATTGATCTGTTTAACACCCACACATATATCGCTTCTGAAGACATAGATTTAACCACAGAGAGTATGAATTACTTTTATGATGCCTTTATGTAATTTTTGGAGCTTTTTTTTGGTCACATTTCACTTGCATTGTGTGGACCTTCAAAGCTGAGATATTCTTCTAAAAATGTTCTGCAGAAGAAAGAAAATCAAACGCATCTTAGATGGCATGAGGGTGAGTAAATGAAGAGATCATTTTCTTTTTTTTTTGGTGAGCTATTCCTATAATAGTGTGTTCTGGCAAGATTTATCACTCTCATTAATAGTACACAAAATCCATGCAAAGTAAATTGTACCATCAACATTCATAATCACACCTTATTATGACCAATATTAAGATTAAAAAAAAATGCTTTTGTTAAAATTGGGGCTTAAAGAGATCAGCTTCAACTAAAACCATCTTAAACCAGCAAAGACCAGCAAACTAGTTTAGGCTGGTTTAAGCTGGGGGCACTCTCAGGACAAGCACAATTCTTCAACGTGCACCTTGATTAAACCATTCAACAAAAACAAGACTCTTAACAAACTAAGAAAATATCTGAACTCTAAAGTTTATATCACTAATATACCATCATTCGCAAGTTACTTTGGTAAATAAGCATCTGCCAGGATAATAAATGTAGCTCAATTCATCATCTTAACAGCTTTTTATTAACACTCTGTCTTTTTACTAATTACCACACTTTTGTGTGGGAAAGAAACCATTACCACCCAGTCAGGTCTACCTGCATCGCTAAATCAGTCATTTCCGCTGGCCTCTCCACACCGCTCGGAGGTGAGGACAAAGCCTGAGCTGTCAGCTCACCTGCTGAAGACATTCTCACTAAGACAGTCCTGCAATTAAACTTCTGCCTGATGTCCACTCATGACGCCTTTATTAAAGGTGATGGAGCATAGTTATAGAGAATTATCAGAAAAACAGATGTCTGGTCTTGACTGTGAAGTCTGACGGCTCAGCAGCCAATAGAGTGTTAGGATGAATGGGGAACCACAAGACAAAGCAAGGCACTGCACGGCATAATCAGAAAGGAAATTGCACTGAAACATTATGCTTTTGTCTTTCTGAGTGGAATGTGTGGAGAGGAAGAAAGGGATAGAGAGTGCCAAATTGGGGACAAGCCCCATTTCACCTGAAGGCTGAACGCCCATTTCAAGATACAGTGCAATCTGGAAGACTAATGTCTGGATTTTAATGACAAGGGCTGGGATGTTTTCATTCCTCCCTACTAATGAAGATGATATTCCAAATGGGTGTCATTACGTGGGAGTCAAAGCCCCTCATTACTCAGACGAAGTGTAAGTGCTTCCATACAAGCTGCTGTAAGATTCCAGGATCATATAAAATGTTCCCTATAATTTTTGCACTTGCTAAGCAAAACCTATTCCTATTGGGTGGACCCTTTGGCTGCCTGAGCAGAAATTAAAAATGGGTTACACTTTTCTATAGGGTTTTATTTGTTAACAATGAACAATTTTTGTATTTTTTTTATAAAGAATTTATTATAATCTTGGTTAATGTAAATGTATCAAAATACAATGGGTCATTGTTTGTTCATGTTAAATCATAATGCTAATAAACTAATTAAATTAATAAACTTAATTTACCATATACAACTTTTCATATATATAATGAGTATACGTGTAAAAATGTGTATATATAAAAATGACAATTAACCAAGATAAATAAGTGCTGTAAAAGTATTGTTCATATTCAGTTTGTAATCATTATTTAACTTATTTAATTATTACATAATATTATGTTAATTATGAGTTAACTAATGTTAACAAATGCAAACTTATTCTAAAGTGCAACCAAAAGAAAATATTCAATTAATAAAATATTTATTTTACAAAATTATAAAATAATACAATTAATATGATATTTTAATTCAATCCAAATTAGGGTTTTTAAGATGCCAAAATGTCAATAGCCAATACCGGCATTTATACTTTCAGTACCTCAACAAAAAGGAGCAATATGCTATTGAATAAATTCCTTTTTTAAAAAGTTAAAGATGTAAATAAATAACATATTGAATTACAACAAAGGCAAGTTGCCTTTAAGTGTATCTCCATTTACATTGTTTTTTTTTATTTTTTTATATTCAGGTAAACAGTCATGATAATGACAAATTAGGCTTAATTTACACTGCAAAATCTAATGCACAGATCTGATATTTGACATACACTCACTGAGCACTTTATTATGAACACCTGTACACCTACTTTTCAGGCAATTATCTAATCAGCCAGTTATATGACAGCAGTGCAATGCATAAATTCATGCAGATATGGGTCAGGAGCTTCAGTGAATGTTCACATCAACCACCAGAATGGGGGTAAAATGTGATCTCAGTGATTTCGACTGTGGCATGATTGTTGGTACCAGATGGGCTGGTTTGAGTATTTCTGTAACTGCTGATCTCCTGAGATTTTCATGCACAACAGTATCTACAGTTTATTCAGAATGGTGCCAAAAACAAAAAACATCCAGTGAGCGGCAGTTCTGCAGATGGAAATGACTTGTTGATGAGAGAGGTCAACAGAGAATGGCCAGACTGGTTCACAGAAAGGCTACGGTAACTCAGATAACCACTCTGTACAATTGCAGTGAGCAAAATAGCGTCTCAGAATGCACAAAACAACTAACCTTGAGGCGGTTGGGCTACAACAGCAGAAGACCACATTGTGCACTTTATTAGGACCATAGTGTTCCTAATAAAGTGCTCAATGAGTGATCTTGATTAGCTGAAATTCATCGGCTTTGCTCCACATACAGTAGTCTGTTGGACGACAGTGATCCTGTCTTATCTACCTTAGACCATATATCTGTGGAGTTCACACTGGGGTGGTCTGAAAGTTAAGTGCAGGAAAATCAAAACAATAGAAGTTCCCCTTGCCAAAAAGTCTTGGAAAAATTTAGGACCAAAACTGCAAGATCTGCACTTTTGCCCTGTCTCTACTCTGGAGATCTGAGATTAGCAGGAGGAGATGATGAAGAATTTTATTAGTGACAGAGCAAACACTTACAGGAGGTCCTCGTGGGCCAATGATAGATAGACCTGGCTCCCCTGGTGCTCCCTAAGGACAGACAGATAGAATGACAGTGAGAAGAGGAAATGATAGAAGAAAAACAGAAAGATATAAACCCTAAACTACACCAAGAATATGAGGCCAAATGCATCAGCACATGAATATATGTGAAAAATATGAAAACTTAACTGAAATTCCCTGTGACATCTGTTAAACATAACTCTTTCTACTAAGTCTCCTCACAGAGAGAGCTTTAAAGAAGCATTCTCTAAAAACATGCATGTGCCTCAGAGGCAAACACAGTATTTTGGTCTGAAAATAAAATGTCAGCAGAGCCTGCACTTGGTTCTCATTTCAGAGTCGTAGTTTACGTCTTGAAAGCGAGCTGAGAGGGTCAGGGAGCACTGCTGAGTAAACAGAGAATGGCCCGGCGGGCTGGTTATCTGGAGCAAACTAGGTGATTTGCACTGTGTCGGCCTGTCCGTAGCGCTGCACCAAACATCCGAGCATGATCCCGCAACACTTTGTGGTCAGAGAGGAAAAGCTCTCAGGTTTCCAACACTCTCCCTAATTAGCTCTCTCATGTGAAACTCTATCAGGAAGACATCTTTGATGACCCAGCCATCCATCAAATTGTAGACCAACTTTAATTTCTCTGCTTGAATGCCTGCTTTATCATGGAGTGGAGGGGTATTTGTTTTAGCACTTTTTTCAGTTACCTATGCAAAGTGAAAGAGGGGTGATGTACAAGGCTGCTGTGGATTATTTTCAGGTCGTGGAAAAGAGAAGGACTCCTCAACTTTGGCCCAGTGGTTTATGGTTACTAAAAGAATCTTGAAAAAATCTGTGCAATTGGACAACTGAAGATCTAAAGATATACCTTTTAAATGGCTTGCATTACAAGCATTTGGCAGCTAGGAATGGGAACCATACAAAGAGTCCATATATAATCAGCCAAAGCAGGAGCAAATTCCCCCTAAAAATCATCCAGAGCAAACAGAATAATATTTAAGGATTTAACTTACTAATGAACTATACAATCTTAACAGATTTCATTTTGCTCTGCAAATAATCCTTTCAGTTCAAATAATACATAATCTCAAGTTAGCAGTTCTTGCAAAGTTCAACCAATCAATCATTGATTCGGCTGATTTTATCCTTATTCGCTTGGCTTTCCACATTTAACTGCATAAAATCAAATTTTACACACAATCAGAATTTATTTGGGTTTTGGGACAAGAGCTTTAAGGCTGCCAGTTTTTGGGCTAGCTTGCTCATTCATCTAGAGAGGGTTGTTTTAATATCTAATGAAGTTCTTCACCCGAAATGTGTTGTTCAATCATAACTGCCTCTAGCTGGAAGGCAAAAGATAACCGCACTTAAAAATAGGGGTGTAATGTAAACCCCCAAAACAGTTAGTCTAGGGAAAAATGAGGGAAGCCCAATGATTATTCTGGATGGAGATTTGGCAGGTTGTTCCAAGGCCACATATTGTCTGGTTCTCCACTTGTGGGCTTGGTGGTCACTTCACTATTTATTTTATCTTCCAAGTTCTCAATAACTCCAGTGGCAGATCAGTGTTATGTTGGGATGTGGGGGTAACCATCTTGTAGAAGTTTAACTGCTCTTCTGCGATGGTGAAGGATGAGAAACATGTTTCTCCTCAGGTTGCATGTTCTGCCTCAGACATTAAATATCATTCTGGTTTGATGAAGGGAGCCCATAGAACTGCTGGCTTGAACAAACATCGAGAGCAGCTGCCAAATGGGACTGGTTTAAGAACAGCCTAAACCACAAATGCCACAACAGGAACTAAAGCTCAATGTACCAAATCCAGTATATAGTGCTCAATCATACGGAATCACAGGCACAATTTATGTAGAAAAATACATACAGGAGCAGACATTGAAGGTACACAGCTAGGATTTTGAAAACCAAATGGGATTTTGGGTAGCTTCGAAGACTGTTTGGATCCCAGCTATAGTGGTAGGGTTTCTTGAGCAGCTCCATTCCAAACATCTCTTTGTCTAGAGTGGGGAGTCTTAAATTAAACAGCTCCAACTTCAGAGCAGTTTTTACAGATCTACTGCTCCAAGAATAAACACAGGTAATCCAAGCAATGTGGGAAATGTTTTCCGAATGTGACCACCCCCTCCCCCCCCACCACCACACACACACACACACACCCACACCCCAGGCCTTTCAAACTAAAGCCTAAAGCCTTCCTGAGATAAATCACGATACCTGTTCACATTGTACGATGGGCTTGGGTCGTCCCCCCACCCATATCAACACAACCACCTCCAGTGAGAGATACTCAGTTCAGCACATGCAGGCCGATGTCCTGCACTTACCTTCTCCCCCGAGTTTCCCTTTAAGCCCTGGTCAGTCACAGCAGACACAGTCACATGCACAGTGAGAAGGAGAGAGACAGAGAGAGGAACCAGGGTTAGAGAGGCTCAGATAGGACACTGGCATGCAGTAGCCTAAGACGGGTTGTTTGGTGGCTGGGGTACGAGAGACACTGAGGTACTGGAGCATTTATGGGTAGGGGAGCACAAATGTGGGGATGTTGTTGAAGATTGGGTCTCTACTGAAATGTGGGTGAAAAACCCCTCTAAAACCAGCCAACAGATGAACCTGACCAGGCTGAGAGAACAGCTAAGACCAGCAAACCACTAGGAATGTTGATGTATATTGATTATTGATTGTCACATTATTTTATTGGTAAATTTTTGAGGCATCGTTATATTAATATTGGCTGACAATTAAATTAGAAGCATAATTTGTGTGCTTTCAATTCACTGTCAGTTGCATTTCATTCAATGTAGTCAGATGTAATAGCTTTGGGAGAACACAAGGGGGTGGCATAACATTTACTGAAGCCGGTCGCAGAGCAGATGTCAAAGACAGATTACGATCTGATGGCAGTCCAAAGTTACAAAGGTTTTTGTACATCTTCAAGAATGAACAATGTGACGTTGATGAGTTTTCAGGTTAGTGTATGAAACTTTGAAGCATTGAATAGGTATTTAATTGAAGTTGTCAAACCACCTAAAGTCACACTTGTAACTGAAAATACATTGTGCAGGCTCTATAAAATATACTCCTACACAATATATCATCCAGTACTGAATAGTTACTAGAGTAAATAAACTATGTCCTTTGATAATGATTTGGGTTGAATTTAATGGAAAACTATGTGAGTAGAGTTTTGGCACTGCCAAATTTTTAACAGCCTCCTGAGACGGCGAGCCTGTGGTGTGTACCTTCATAGAAAATAATTTTTTTTGAATTTTAAAACACCCCACGTCGTCCGCCGGACACGTCCGTTTGTGTGGCCCACTTTAAATGAACCCTGCAGCTCACATTTTATGAAAGCTGTGTTGAGAAATATTTTTGAAAAGACAAAGACTATTATGCAACGTACCATTATGTATCAACAATCATCGGGAAAATCTTCAGATTATCGATATGTGAAAACGGCATTGATCCCAAGCCTACAAACCACCTTAGTCTAGTTTTAGGAGTTTTTATTTTCAACATGAAAACTAACCTAGTCTTAGCTGGATAAAGCTGGTCTGCAAAACTGGCCAAGCTGGTTTAAGCTGGTCTCCCAGCCTGACAAGCTGAAAAGTGTCCAAACCACCTCTAAAACCATCAAGCAGACCAGTCCAACAAGCCTGGGAAACCAGCTAAGACTAGCCAACCACTTTAGGCTGTTTTTAGGTGTTTTTTCAACATCTAAACTAACCTAAACTTGTTTTCTGGTCTCAGCTGGTTTAGGCTGGTCTAGCTGGTCTGCCATACTGGCAAAGCTGGTTTAATCTAGTCTTCCAGCCTGACCAGCTGAAAAGTGCCCAAACCCCCTCTAAGACCAGCAAACCAATTGTTCTTTTTTTCAACATGTAAACTAGCCTAAACTTGTTTGCTAGTTTGCTAGGCTGGTCTCCCATCCTGAACATCTGAAAAGTACCCAAAACCCCTCTTAAAACAGAAAACAGACCAGCCTGACTGGGAGAAAAGCTAATACCAGCAAACCAGCTTAGGCTGGTTTAAGATGTGTTTGTTTTTTCACCCACTTTTCAAGTGGTCTGGCTGGGAGACCATTTTTAACCAGCTAAAACCTGCTTGTCCAGACTGGTAAATCCTCAAGAAAAGACTAAACCAGCAAACCATTGAATTTTTCAGCAGGGTCATGGGTAATGGAGGCTACGGGTGCCTGGAAGCACTGGAGTGTTACACAGTTGGCCTGATTTGAGTAATGGATGGTAGATGAGGAGGCGGCTAACTTTTCTCACAGACGGACTGGTCAGTGGAGGAGGTTTAAGGGGGAGGGATAAGTCACGGAGTGTGAAAAAACACTTCCTGTGAGAATCTACAAAAGCACAAAGTAGCTTTAGCTGGGTAAATTATGGAATGCTATGCTTGTGGCTCACGGTTCAACTTTAACGCTCCTGAAACCTACTTTTATACAGGGATTATTTTTGAGAGAAAACATTAGGTTGAGTTTAGAGTATTTCAACCATACAAGGGTCAGAAGTCTGGAATGTCCCATTTGAGGACACTAATGTTTCCTCAGTTTCTTGTTAAAAATGATAAAAGTAGCTGGTTTGCTACAGTGGGACATCTACACGACTTCTAAATAAATGAACAAGAAGCAGCATACTGGATTTAGATCAACCTTGATTTCTTTTGGAACATATGATGCATTGCACTAATATGACAAAAAATGGCCAGATTTACAATACACAAATCTTATGAATGACGAGGTAAAACAGAACTTGCAACTGGACTAAGATTTGTCTCTGCTTTTCAAATCTGTTTCTCTCATCTTGAATTTGTTCATATATTGTCCCTCCATGGTTGCTTGATATATATATCCCATGTTTTTCTTCCAAGATCACCTCTAAGTTTGGCTGCGTATTTTAGCTTCTCAGCATGCAAAGTGTAACTGATAAGAAAAAGTGCTTCGTTGCGGCTTATTTTCTATTTAAAGTTGAACAAGTAAACCATTTTTCAAATGACTGCACAGCCAAAACAAATTCACTATGAGGAATAAGGAGAGAGTGTTTCTCATAATGTGTAGCCAAAAAGGACAAGTATAGCCTTGTTCAAGTGATGTACAGTTGAAGTCAGAAGTTTACATACACTTTAGCCAAATACATTTATTCTCAGTTTTTCACAATTCATGACAATTAATCACAGAAAACATTCCCTGTCTTAGGTCAGTTAGGATCACTACTTTATTTTAAGAATATGAAATGTCAGAATAATAGTAGAGAGAATGATTTATTTCAGCTTTTATTTCTTTCATCACATTCCCAGTGGGTCACAAGTTTATATACACTTTGTTAGTATTTGGTAGAATTGCCTTTAAATTGTTTAACATGGGTCAAACTTTTTGGGTAGCCTTCCACAAGTTGGAACTTTGGCCCATTCCTCCAGACAGAACTTGTGTAACTGAGTCAGGTTTGTAGGCCTTCTTTCAGTTCTGCTTTTTCAGTTCTGCCCACCAATGTTCTATCGGACTGAGATCAGGGCTTTGTGATGGACATTCCAATACCCTGACTTTATCCTTATTTTGCCACAACTTTGGAGGTATGCTTTGGGTGATTGTCCATTCGAAAGACCCATTTGCGACCAAGCTTTAACTTCCTGGCTGATATCATGAGATGTTGCTTCAATATATCCACATAATGTTCCTTCCTTATGATGCCATCTATTTTGTGAAGTGCAACCCTGTTCCTCCTGCAGCAAAGCACCCCCACAACATGCTGCTGCCACCCCCATACTTCAAGATTGGGATGATGTTCTTCAGCTTGCAAGCCTCACCCTTTTCCCTCCAAACATAACAATGGTCATTATGGCCAAACAGTAACATTTTTGTTTTATCAGACCAGAGCACAATTCTTCAAAAAGTAAGATCTTTGTCCCCATGTGCACTTGCAAACTGTTGTCTGGCTTTTTTATGGCAGTTTTCTTCCTTACTGAGCAGCGTTTCAGGTTTTGCCGATATAGAAATTTGTTTACTGTGGATATAGATACTTGTCTACATGTTTCCTCCAGTATCTTCATAAGGTCCTTTGCTGTTTTTTCTGGGATTGATTTGCATTTTTTGCACCAAACTATGTTAATCTCTAAGAGACAGAATGTGTCTCCTTCCTGAGCAGTATGATGGCTGCGTGGTCCCATAGTGTTTATACTTCCGTACTATTGTTTGTAGAGATGAATGTGGTACCTTCAGATGTTTGGAAATTGCTCCAAAGATTGAACCAGACTTGTGGAGGTCCACAATTTTTTCTGAGGTCTTGGCTGATTTCTTTTGATTTTCCCATGATGTCAAGCAAAGAGGCACTGAGTTTGAAGGTAGGCCTTAAAATAAACCCACAGGTACACCTCAAATTCAGTACACCTCCTATCAGAAGCTATCTGGCTAATTGTCAAAAGGCTTGACATCATTTTCTGGAATTTTTAAAGCTGCTTAAAGGCACAGTTAACTTAGTGTATGTAAACTTATGACCCACTGGAATTGTGATATAATCAATTAAAAGTGAAACATTCTGTCTGTAAACAATTGTTAGAAAAATAACTTGTGTCATTGTGTCAAAGTTGATGTCCTAAATGACATGCCAAATCTATAGTTATTAATATATTATATTAACTCTCTCTCTATATATATATATAATAAATCTGTGGAGTAGTTAAAACAATTAATTTCAATGTCTTCAACATAAGTCTATGTAAACTTCTGACTTCAACTGTATGAATTTTGGTAGACTTAACTGGTGTGCCTAAGTAAAGGTGTAACCTTGTTTTACAGTAATGCTAGAAAGGTTTAGCTATACTGTAAACGATGTCAGTGGCACGTCACTAAACATCAATGTTTTATTAAAAAAGTCACAGCAATATACTACTGTCTAGCTGATTGGGCTTAGTGTACATTCTCAAATCACTCACCATTCTTCCAGGAATACCCATTGATCCTTTGTCTCCCTAGTAATCAATGCAAAATCAAGAGGAAAATCAGGAACAATGAATATGACAGATTGGTTATCCACAATCTAGAGTCAATTTAACTTTACAAGCTTGACTAATTTTTAATTGTCCCTTAATGTTCTTGTCATTAACTTGTCACATGTTAATATTGAATGGCTACTAGTGGACAAACGTTAGTATCTCTTTATTCCAAACATTTTCCTAATGGTGGGTTGAATGCTGATGATGCTTTGAAGGCTAAAGGTCAACTACAAAAGACTTTGAAAAAGAGTGCGTAGAGGTGGTCAGACAGCAAGCTTCATCAACGAATACATTTACATGCACAAAAATATTCAGATATTTATTGGAATTTGGTGATATTCTGATTGTTTATGAGTCATGTAAACACAATAACATGATTGCCATAACCAGATCAGAGAAACTGAACATGAATGTATACACTACCGGTGAAAAGTTTTGAAACACTTATCATTCTTTATATAAAAAAATTTCTTCACATTTTAGAATAAAAGTAAAGTCATCAAAACTATGGAATAACATAAATAGAAATATGGGAATTATGTTGTGACTAAACAAAATCCAAATAAATCAAAACTGTGTTATAATTTAGCAAGTAGTCACCCTTTCTCTAGAATTTGCAGACATGTACTCTTGACATTTTCTCCACCAGCTTCTTGAGGTATCACCCTGGGATGCTTTTTAAACAGTATTGAAGGAGTTCCCATCTATTTTGGGCAATTATTGGCTGCTTTTCTTTGTTATTTGGTCCAAGTCATCAATTTCATTGTAGTTTTATAATTAAATAAATTAACATGGTGGCACAATTATATTTTTGTCTACAAAACGAATTTCAAACATTTAAGCATACGCCTTCAGATCAAAAGATTTTTATGATCACGAGAAACATTTCAGTCAAGTGTTTCAAAAGTTTTGACTGGTAGTGTATCTGAACATCCAACAAGGTTATTCTAGGTGATATTAGATACAGACAGTCAAAATCAATTAAAGAAAAACAAGAGCATAGTTTTTACAGAAGAGAATACTAGGAAAATAATGTCTTAGTTTATTCTGATTAGGAAATCTATGCAATAAATGCAACGATTATGTATACAGCAATAATCCAAAAGATGTGGAACATGTAAACACTTTTTTCAGAATAAAGGTTTAACCTAAGGACCTTAATTGAAAAAGTATCTAAAGGTGGGCAGCGATTATAAAGATTCCAATAAAAGCATCAGGTTAATGCAGTTCATTTCCTTATTCGGCCCTTTTCACAATCTTTGCACAAAATGATGTTTGCAAGCTGACCACAACACAAAAGATGAAGTGTCTGAAAAAGACAGCAGTCAACAGGAAGTGATAGCAATTGAGAATCCTATCCTGTTCTAATTGGCAATTATTTTCAACTTGAACATTCCACCACCTCTCTCAATTAGGAACAATGCCCAGAACATATGGTAAATGTTTGTATAGTAATCTGAGATCTTGATATAATAAACAGTCACAAGGATTCACCATTTACAGTCCTGGAGCAAGACTTTTCATTGTGCATTTCCAAACATTTTACGCTATTTAACACGCTCATAAACTCCTGCCATGCTAAAGTGACTTATTATCCAAAGCTGTCAATTCCTACAGCTGTTTTTATTTGCATTCCTAACGTGGCAGGTCAGTGTATTAGAGGGACTGGGAGCGTTGACAGCTCACTGACGACTGACGATGGGACTGCTTGGCCAAACCTCCATAACTCCACATAAGTCAACAGGACATTTGCTAAAACATTGAATGTGCTCATGGACTGTTGACTTGCAGGTGCATGGTTGTTTAACTAAGCTTTCAAGCTGTTAGACCTTACTGTTAGGGCTATGTTAAGACAATGGATAGTATATTAGAACATTTAACTTGACCTTTAGAGTTAATTCATTGACTACCGCCGAATGTCCCAAGAGGAATGTTTCTTGAGCGAATTTTCTTGGCCCTGTCCAAGGTGCTGATTTGAGACTAACTTAACTCTGCTTTATGCCATTAATTTGAGTTACCGCAATATGCCTTTTTATAAACTATATTTTAAGTATGACAGTTAAATGTTATCAATGTATTATCAGACATTACCTGAATATACATATTGGAGTAAATGATTGCAAAGCTGAAATGTTTCTTCCTTCACTGTTAGTTTGATGCATTAAAGAAAAGATCACAAAGGTCTTACTGTTTGTTTCTCTAAAAAATATAAAATAGGTCCAAATGTCCATTGCAGAGTATTTATATGTCTGTAAAAACATGCATTAGATGTGATCTAAGGTGGTTTTACAGGGGTGGTAAACTCTAAGATTAAACTTTCTTTTTTTTTTTTCAATTTTAATTTTACTTTAGAGCAGACAGCAGAGTCCACCATTGCACCTTTAGCAAATGTTTCATTTGCATACTAATAAATACATCTGTTGTGACTTCTCCTTTTAAACATACTTTGTTGTTATGTCCCACTGCCAATTTTCAATGGGGATATTGTGATAAAGACCAAAACAAGCACACTTTTCTAAACCAATTCGGAAATAATGAAAAATAATTTAGAGAAGTACATATGAAGTAATCTGATGAAACCCTTTTTTCTGACTTATCCAAATAAACCCTAAAAAGAATCTGACAAAAATGAGATCCATTAAATAGCCATATGTACTGTATGTGTGAATATGTTAAATAGCTTAAATATACAAACCACATGCATCCCTTCAAAAGTAAATATGTTCAAAAGTAGTGTACATGCCAATATCAATATTTATAAAGAACTAATCTAAAAGACACATTTTGCTTAATTGCAGATTTTTTTTTTTTTTACATTTACCACCCATTTCCTCCTTACTCTTTCAATCTTAAGACAAAACAACATTTATTGAATTTTCATTTCCTGAAAATACAATCAATCACAAATTTTGGCATGGATCATATTCACACTCTGACCATACCTATCAACAATTCAAATGAAAATAATGCAAATGAACTGTTTCTTCCGTTTCTCCAACTTTTTAGATTTGATGGCAAAGTTTCACAAGGAGAGCTGTCATGAGTGATGGTGGTTTTCAGGTTATAATTGGCAGGTAGAGTAGACTTCACATTTAAGATGGGATTCTCTAACATGCCATAATGAAAAACAGATGTGTTTGAGTATTAGTGTGTAATATTAGAATAACAGAAATTCAGAAGAGTAGATCCAGGCAGACACCAAAGGGCCTGAGAGAATATGACCAAATACAAAACACAATGTGCTAACTTGCTTTTACACATATCTTCTTTAGCATATCTACTTTAGGTGAATACACAATGGTCCCAAAAAAGTTTTTGAACACTGATGATACACTTATAATTGTATGTATGTCACTGCATTAGATACAATTTCAAACCAAGTGTCATTCATTTTAAAGGTGCTCTCAGTAAATGTGTGTCCAAGTGGCTTACATTGGCTCACACAAGCTGCTATTCCACCATCGGGCCGAACAAATTCTCATCGCAAAACTGTGTGCCGATCCGGGCCAGCTGGCAAGGTTACGGTTTAATATTTCCATTGTGGTGCCGTGAATTTGGGAGAATGTACGCAACAGATCCATCTGTTGG
Source organism: Moxostoma hubbsi (assembly GCA_032164185.1). NCBI lineage: Eukaryota > Metazoa > Chordata > Actinopteri > Cypriniformes > Catostomidae > Moxostoma > Moxostoma hubbsi. The sequence goes on along the minus strand of JAVLUX010000034.1, from coordinate 31,254,090 downwards.
AGACGGCATGAGAGGTAAACATTGGAGTGAGTGTGGTATGGTGTATGATTGCACATTTCAGTTGTTAGTACAGCTTTTTTCCTAACAAACAACAAAGACATGGACCATGTTGCAAAAAGTAGAGAAATGTGAATAAGCAAGAGGTTTACCATCATTTGCAGAGGGCTTGTGTTTGCCACTGGACACGAACAAGCAGAAATTTACAAGTTCCCAGACTAGCTAAATAGGATATTTATTGACAAAATCTGAGTATTATATGAAAATAGTAAATGAGAATATATTGATGCATTTTGAGTTTAAATGAGCCAATTATCTCCCTGATGGAACAGGCATTTAGAAAAATAAATCTAGGCTACAATACTAGTTAAGCCATCATAAAAAAAACATGACGATACACTAAACGAGTCACCACGTACTAAAGCTATCCTACCAGCATGGTTGAGAATGGTTGAGTATGGTTAGTTAACCATGGTGAGAATTTCGTGCCAAGAACGGTTTATAATCGAGCCATGCCAATATACTAATATCTAGTATAAACATTTTCGATGGCTATTTATCAGTGCTAATTATTACAATTTTATGTTCAAATGCAAATATTATTTGGATCTAGTAATTCATTATTTTATTGATTTATTTTATGGTATTTTTAACACCTTTTCTTCCAATTTGGAATGCCCAAATCCCACTACTCAGTAGGTCCTCGTGGTAGCGCGATTACTCACCTCAATCGGAGGTGAGAGGACAAGTCTCAGTTGCCTCCGCTTCTGAGACAGTCAATCCGCACAGCTCATCACGTGGCTCACTGTGCATGACACTGCAGAGACTCACAGCATGTGGAGGCTCATGCTACTCTCTGCAATCCATGCACAACTTACGGCGTGCCCCATTTAGAGCGAGAACCACTAATCTTGACCCCAAGGAGGTTACCCAATGTGACTCTATCCTCCCTAGCAACCAGGCCAATTTGGTTGCATAGAAGACCTGGCTGGATTCACTTAGCACACCCTGAATTCGAACTCGTGACTCCAGGGGTGGTAGACAGCGTCAATACTCGCTGAAATACCAAGACCTCCTAGCAATACCATCCATCCATCCATCCATCGTCAACCGCTTATCCTGCGTACAGGGTCGCGGGGGGCTGGAGCCTATCCCAGCTAACATTGGGCGAAAGGCAGGGTACACCCTGGACAGGTCGCCAGTCCATCGCAGGGCCACACATATACAGACACACACTCACACTCACATTCACACCTAGGGCAATTTTTTTGGAGACACCAATTAACCTAACCTGCATGTCTTTGGATGGTGGGAGGAAGCCGGAGAACCCGGAGAGAACCCACGCAGACACGGGGAGAACATGCAAACTCCACACAGAATGGCCGGGGCAACCGGGGTTTGAACCCACGACCTTCTTCTCCTAGCAATACATTATTAAAAAATATTTACAAAGTCTGCTAACAAAATAAACTATACATGTATAAATGTATGAGTTTTCTTGTTGGCAAAATCACCATAACATTTCTGGAATGAGAAGTGTGCCAGTTTTAGAAGTCTTAACTTGCCAATGTTGGAGGGAAAAAGTGAACCCTCAGAATCATGCTTGTCATTGATTATTTAAACGTGGTTACTACCTGGCTTTGAACCCTAGTCTCCCACACTAGCCAATCTAGCCTGATGCAGCACACTGCCAATCATGCCAGGTGGAAAGGTAAACACTTTGTAACCACTGCAAACATGTCTGATAAGAATGCTTGATAAAATGTATTTACATTCCATCAATAAATGTCTTTAAAAATTAATGTACTATTTTGTATATATGTATATATATATATGTATCTGTTACATGTTTATAGTTTACATGCATACATTGTCCTATTTACAATTATTTACATTGATACTCAGAACACATGCTAAATCAGGACTGTCTCTTTAAATAGACAATGTCATCTGAGCACAAGGACAAGGGTTTTTTTTTTCCCTCACATATTCTTTTGGTAGATAAATGTGAGGAAAATTTCACATGTATCTAATGGAGTTCTGGAAAAAATAACATTTAGGCATCATAGATGAACATCTAATGGTAAATTTTGCACTAAAGTAAAATATGTTTATACAGTAGATGCGTGAGTAGTGGCAGATGTTGACCATTTGATTTGAATTGTGCACGTCACTTTATTAAGTGAGCATCTGATTGGGGTTCACTGTTTAATGAAAAACACCTGGCGAATATTTATAATTATATATATTATAATATGATGGATTATCAATGGAGGTTTTCTGTGGGCTGCCTTCCAGTGAGGGCCCATTACTCATGTCCATCATTACCCACGGTCTGACGCCCACGGCTACTGTAACCCTTCCGTAACATGCTCAAAACTGTTTGGCCTAATGGTGGAAAAGCGGCTACTGACATCTAGTTGCCCGGATGCTTCATCATTCAAACACAGACATTTTCAGTTACCAATACCACTGTAGAAATTTGTACATCCAAACAAGCATGCAAACATTTTTAAATGTGGCTCAAATACTTTTCAGGACCATATTTAAATTTAAATTTGAAAAACATAACCTCTCAAATTAAGTACTCTCAATACATTGGTTGTATATCTTCAGTCTGTTAAGAGGATGTCTCAGTTTGTCCTCATACAGTAGCCGTATTTATGACATGCTATTAAAGAATAGTTACTATGTGCAAGATCAAAGATATTGTCATATTAATATGTCGTGTTGTGATAATACATAGTAGTTTCCATATTGAAGTTTTCTGTTTGAATTGTTAAAATACAGTTTCTTAAAAATAAAACACTAGAGACAGTTAAAGTGCAAGAAAACTGAACAGTGAGACAGACTGACAGACAAAGAGACATGTTATGGGACAGTTACCGGAAAGCCAGCTCGTCCAGGTGGACCCTGAAAAAGGGGTGAGAGAAATGGGTACAGAATAAAGAAAGAATCGGTCAACATTACTGTTTAAGAAGAATTCACTACCCTGCCAAGCCATAATAAAATTCACTTGAAAAGTCTGATTTTAGAATTGATTGATTTCATGAATGCAAATGATAATATTGTCTACAATTTTATTGAGGAAACGGGATTTAACTTTACATTTCATTGTGGCAAGGCTCAAAGGTAGCAGCGAGCAAACACTCCAAAGAAGCATTCCACAAATGCAAACACCATCAAATGCTTTTACAACAGAATTCCCTTTGGGCCCCCGAAAATCTTTTTTTTTTTTTTTAATAACATGATATGGTTCTTTAATTTGATGGCTTTCAATTTGTAAACTGAATACAGTTAAATTCTTAGGTTACTTATCGTAAATGATACTGGAGTAGCATCATTTCAGTGCATTTAATCGTAAGCATTTAGTGCCATTAACAACGAAATGTAGGTTGCTATGTCTCAATGTAAAAAAAGATGCTCATTTAGAGGCCCATGCATGCACAAAACATACAGTTTCACAGATGAAGGTGATGGTCGAGAATCCACTATTGTCCTGTCTTAGAACGTCACATGCTTGACTTCAGAGCCTTTTTGAGGACCCTACTCTGGTTTAAAATGAATCAAATCATAGTAACCTAATCAAAATTCAGTTCCTAGATGGTTCTCTCTTCCATTGTGAGAAAACTGTTATAATTCATTGTAAGGGTTTATAAGGCTCTGCTCTTAATGGTTAAAACCTGACAGCTGCTTGATCATTTAAAGAAGACCACCGTGACTCTCTTCATTATCTCATGATGTTGTTAATTTCATGTGTCTGTGGAAGTGCATACAAGTGTGTGTGTTTGTTGGCTTTCCTCTTGGCCTAGAACGTGGAGAAGGGAGCCATTAATGAAGCTTCAGCCCAGGGGAGGAAAATATTGCAGATGGACAAAAGCATCCCTGGTACAATATTTTGTCAGTGCTCTTTAATGTGACCATACACCATTCAAATGTCAAAAAAGAGAGTTAAATGTTAGACCTAATGACATAATTTGAAGAAAGCAATGCTATTTTCTGTCCTGACATATTTCCTATTGAAACAGGAAGTTGGGGCGGGATCTATCGGAGGGATTGTTTTTTTTTTTTTTGTACCTTTTATCCTAGGAGAAGGGGACATTCTCTTTCTGGAGAGTATATTATTGAGAAAATAGAAAAATTGTGTATACCCCTGAAGCAAGATGAGCTTACTGGTCCATTTTCCTGGTATAGACAGACAGAATATATTGCAACATGCATATATCTGCTGTACCATATACAGTGAGGTCTAAGAGTCCATTTGTGAAAATGTTTTTATTTAGCTTTTTTTCTCATTTATTATAATTTTTTTATATTACAAATTGTATTATCAGCACGACAATTAACCCTTTAAGCTCTGAAGGTATTTTTAAAGATTTCCTGTTTCAGTAGCATGCCCAAAATTAAAGCCTTATGACTCCACAAAAAAAGAAGAAAAAGAAGAGGGACAATAGTTTGGAATCTCAGCCTAAGAAACTGTTGAAAAATCACAAGAAAAACAAAATATAACTTTTTTCATTATTTTTCTGATTTGATATTATATAGCTCAGGGTTTATATAAGGTAGCTCTGAAAAACTGATTTTGATTGGTTCCCAATCATGTCACCTGTAACTGAGTAAACTTTTGTGTTGATATGACAAAGCAATCAAAAGTTTTAGCATTACAAAATAATGTACCCTAGTGTCCAAAAACAACTTCAAGTGTCCAAAAGCCTCTCTAAATAAATAAAACATAATATTTGTGCATAAGAACTACTTACACATGCAAATACAATGACTAAAGGAATATTCTATCTCCAAAGCATGCAGGCATGAGTAACATGATTTCTTTGGTGTCTTGAACTTGGCGCCATCTCCAAGTGGACAAATTTCATTAGAGTGAGCGATTCTCTCTGCCCATATTTGGATGACTTCCACCTCTAGTTGCAGCGATCTGAATCCTAATACGATTGGCTTAGCATTCCATGACACTGGACAATGTACTACATCATTTCCAATGAAGTCTTCTGATCCAGGAAAGCTAACATTTTAGCCAGATAACACATTATGTGCTGTGTGCACATTGTGCTTCATGTGGATTATCTATGTCTCTGATTATGTTGTGTGTGGACTCTTTTAACAAACATTCCCTCCTCTAAATAATGGTATGTAATATTTTATGTTCTGTTTATTTGTCATCAAGTTATAAGTGGAAACGTGGCTTTTAAGCAACACCTGTTTACATGTAACCTGTATGTCAAAGACATATACAATATACGTTTCGGTGGCAGGTTGGACGGCACCCCGGCCTGAGTTGAGTGATGGCGGTACGTGGATGCAGGGGTGTGGTTGGACACCGATCTGTGGAGAGTGCGGCCGTGAAAAGCTGATTGGTTAAGGATTTACACCTGTACTAACAGCTTTTTGTATTTTCAGTGAGCTGTGGCAGAGATAAAAGGGGAGGAGACGGCAGCAGACGAGAGAGAGAGTCGCACTGCAACCGCATGTGTGTGTGTGTGTGTGTGTGTGTGTGTGTGTGTGTGTGTGTGTGTGTTTTTGTGTTTAATGTGTGCGGAAAAGAAATGAGCAGTGTGTTAATACATACTTATTCATTGGAGTGAAGTATGCCGTCTCCCATTTCCTCATTCCCTGGAACTAAGGGATTTGTTACACACTTGTACAGTTTTGGTTTTAATGCATTGTAAAGTGCAGCTTCTAAGCTTTAAAACGATACCCATTTTGTATTGGTCAAGACTATATTGACAATTATTCCACTGCTTCATTGAGAATTTAAATATGATGCTGTTGCTCAGTCTTTCACATGTTTTTAGATCATGTTTTCATCTTTCACGTTTTTTTTTTTTTTTTTTTTTTTTACGTTTTTCTTCACTTGTCCCATTAACCACAAGCAGACTTCACACATTAATGTGATACTGAAAGCTAATTGGCTTGAATTGTTATTTTTTATAAATGCAGAATGATGCAAATTTAATTTAAAGTAGGTAAATTGATTAAAACAACTGTTAATTTCATCACTTTTGTTGTTTCAATCATATTGAATACATTTTTGAAGAGGCTTAGCTTTCCTTTCCTCCTCTGATGGGCCACCTCTGGTTTTTGGTATGTCCCTATTTTTTAGTGACCGTGGTAGGCGTGGGTGCTGACTCGTTGACCGTGGCAGGCGTGGGTGCTGGCTCGTTGACCATGGCAGGCATGGGCGCTGGCAGTGGCGAGGGATTACTGTCATACCCGACAGTGTAAGGAGAGAACGTGATCTTCAAGGCATAATCAATTAATTTCATCAGGAAAATCCTCCAGGCAGACAGGATTTCACAGGCACGTTGAGTCCAAAACAATAACGGTCTTTTAACGCAATGTCTCCCCAATTGAAAATCTGTGCGAGACTGCAGAAACGCTCAGTATACTGCTCAATTGTATCGTCACCTTGTTTGAGAGACAGTAATTGTAAAGGCGTTAGATCCATAATGATGGTCAGTTGTTCTGTAACGTTTGCAGGAAGGAGCTGAATTAAAGTGGATCTAAATGCAGGCTTATTTAATGAAAACTAAACGTAAAATAACACAGGAAACTAAAACATGAAAACAGAAGAAACCGTTACATCAATGAAGGGTAACAACTGACAAACAAAAGAGGAAAACCAAGGGATTAAATGCACAAGGGGCAAACGGGGAAACAAGGAACACCAGGGACTAAAAATCACAAGAACCAATGAAACAAAGACAATGACAAGAACTGCAAAACCCATAATCAAAACACAAGACAGGCAGGAACAATAAAAATAATTGGCGACCCCTAGTGGTTTCCAGGGTAATCGTGACAATCTGACCTTTTGTACTAAGAAGTTAACATGGTCAATGTCATTAACATGATTAGTGACCTTGAAACACTGCAAAATCTACTTCATTTTACATTGCAATTTTTCTTTGTTTAAACCCCAGTTTTTCAATGCTCTTGGACTTTTGGACCCCACTGTAGATAACCTGAAAACTAACAGACATCGACTAAAAGCCACAAAACTCTTGATTTTTGATAGGTCTTTTACATCAAAGCTAAGATCCCTAAGAGAGCTAACTTTTTATCTGTAAAAAGTCTGCTGCTCTGTATAAATCTAAAATATATTGTAGTAGTGAAACTTAAAAACAAGGTTTGTAGTGACTGATGCTGTTTATGTCGAAGTGCACAAATGTGCACAAATAATTGATAATAATAGGATCTATACGTTTAGAAGTAAATGGCACACATGTGGTTCATGGTGTTTATGAGTGGCAGTGTGCAGAGGTAGGAACAGATTTCAACTGAATGTCATATTGTATGCTGAGAGATCAGGAGTAACTATGACTGAAAACAATCTGGAGTGGGTATGGTGGGGCTGTGGTGTGCATGAGTAAACTGGTCTACATGTGGTGTGTATGAATGCATTGAAGTTTGTGTAGCAGGTATATGGTGCAGGCCCATGTGCTGAGAGGAAATAGGCCCCTGAGGCCTGTTGGGTGCTGCTCATGTTGGCCCAAAGAAGTGCCTGGTAAGGTCAAGTGTCACCCACCAGAAGAACACTCCATTTGAGATCCACAGTAGCAGGGAACATATGGCTCTCATTTAGCCGACAGCACTGCTGGGTAAATTAAGGGGCTCCTCAGAGGGAAACAAAGGTGACTGCATCCCAAGAGCCCAGCATTGCATGGACAATAGATGTTCAGTACACAAAGGGCACTTACAGATCACATGCAGCACAAATACTAAATGCCGAGTTCATCAAGCACATCTCCAGGGAAAACTAGATATATTTGTGTGCTGCTCTTTTAAACGTCTAGTATTAAAATGTCTATTTATCTAAAAAAAAGTTTATCAGGAAATTAACAATTATTTATTTGACAGTTAACTCCATCCAATGGTGATTTATAATTGTGAATATTGTTGGAATACAATGGAAGTAAAATAAAGGATGTTGAATAAATGTTGTATAAATGGAAACAGCCATATGGTCCATCTGAAATATTCAGCTTTAAAGGGATAGTTCACCCAAAAATCCTCTCACATTTACTCACCCTCATGCCATCCCAGATGTGTATGACTTTCTTCTGAACACAAACAAATATTTTTAGAAGAATATATCAGCTCTGTTGCTCTTTGCAATGCAAATGAATGGTGATCAGACCTTTAAAGCTCCAAAAATCACATAAAGACTGCATAAAAGTAATCCATAAGACCAACAGATCAATATTTAAGTCTATTTTTTACTATAAATCTCTACTTTCACTTTGACTTTCATATTCTTTCACATTTTGAAAGTGAAAGTGGAGATTTAAGGTAAAAAATGACTTAATTATCTGTTTTTCACTCACACTTATCATATTTCTTCTGAAGACAACCACTGGAGTTTTATGGATAACTTTTATGCAGCATTAATGTGTTTTTTGGAGTTTCAAAGTTCTGGTCACCATTCACTTGCATTGTTAGGACCAAGAGAGATGATGTATTCTTCAAAAAATCTTTGTGTTCTTCAGAAGAAAGAAAGTCATACACATCTGGGATTGCATGAGGGTGAGTAAACGATGAGACAATTTCAATTTTTGGGTGAACTCTCCCATAAATGGACTAAAGAAAGTAATGTTGTATTTCTTATGTTATATCCTTCCTCATTTTGTAAGTCGCTTTGAATAAAAGTGTCTGCTAAATGAATAAAGTGCTTAGTTTTCTTTATACCAAAAATATTTACATTTTATTTTTACTTATGAGTTTGTGGTAAAACATTAGCTGTACATGTTTTTGTTAGATTAATTCATTTAGGTTAATGTGTTTGAGACTGGCCATTGCAAAGTTTCACCAGAGCGCACGTTTTAATTACGTTTTTTCAACACAATCTTATGATGTAAGCTTTCTGTCAATGTAAAATGTTTCCCGTCACTAGTTATTTTTAAAGGTTGGGTGGGACTAGCCGTGCCTCTACAAAAGGGCAAAAGGCAATGCCCTTGTGAAGTGACCTGTGAAGAATCACAGACAGTTATGTTTTTAAACTTCTTAAAGCATTCACTTTCAGTGAACAGGAAAGGGACAATTTGGTGAAGTTGTACAGTTCCAATCACTTCAGTAAGAGTGTTATTTTAGCATACCCCCCAAGAACTGTCATATGTCACTATAATGGGCTGGCCCAGAGGGAAATGCTAAGAACATTGATCAGGCACCATGGGTGCCAGACTCCCTCCTTCCACTACTGAAAACAAACACTGTTGTTAAAGTCACACTGACACTGATTGCCCATAAATCATCAAACCTGTTTTAAGGAGACCGACATGATTAATAAGATTCGCTAACAATCTATAAACCCTTCTTACTTGAGTTACAGTTACAACTGATATGGTAGAGATATTTTGTTTGTGATTTTTCTTTCATGTCGGCAGTGCTTCTGTGGCTGCTGTTATTTCATTAATCACTGGAGCTTGACTTTCTCCCTCCTACCGCAGGGATGCAGCTGTCCAACTGCACCTAATTTAACACTTTTGTCTTTCATCCTCTCCCTATATGTCTCTTGCCATTCTTCAATGGTATCATCCATCAACACCACCCCTCAAAAGATATACTGTAGGAAGTAGGTTGTTTCTACCAATACTGTTCACATTCTGAAAAGTATCAGTGTCTGTACAAATGCCCAAAGTTACCATTTATTTCAAAGCCAAAAGAACCATGCCATGCCACTTAAAGAGATAGTTCACCAAGAATGAAAATGATATCATCATTTACTCACTCTCATGTTGTTTCATGCCCATCTATCTTTGTTTCGTCAATGGAACATAAAAGGAGATGTTAAGCAGAACGTTAGCCTCATTCACTCTTTACTTTCATTTTATGTAAAGATGCAATGAAAGTAAATGGTTATTGAGACTTACATTCTGCCTAACATCTCCATTTATGTTCCACGGTAGAAAGAACGTCAAAAGGACGTGAAACAAAACACAATCGTGTGTAAATTATGGCTCAATTTATATTTTTGGGAGAGCACAAAACACAAGCTCTTCTGCCCAGATTGTGGAAGTTTAAAAGGAAAGAAGTCACGGAAGTTTCATTTATGTGAATGAAATCATGTAATCGGCATGGGACTCATGAAAGACAAATTCATACTGTCAAGATACACAGAAAGCCACAGAGTTTGAGTCTCATTACCACAATCCAGTCAACTAAGGCATCACGTCTACTTACGGGAGGTCCTGCAACAAAAACAGAGAGAAGAAGAGATTAGTCATACAGAGAAAACACACACACACACACACACACAAAACATATTGTTTGGATCACCTTTGCACCATGTGCACATTACATCAAACATTTGACCCTGACTGATATTAGCTGGCCAAGACTGCAGGAAAACAGTGAGATCTGAATTTCCATGGTCTGACCAGATTCCGAAATGGCTTTGTTGCCTGTCCAGTTCAGTTGAAGCCAGACTGAACTTATGAATATAACAACTGATGAATAAGCCTCTGATTCTCTTTGCCGTGACTCTTACCATAAGGAAATCTGCAAGGAAGCTTATAGCTCACACGCAGGTAATTTTATGATGTGCTTCACAGTGACAGTTCGGTACATAAATAAAGTGTTACAAAGTGTTTATAATTTAGCAGATCATAGCACTTTAAAGCTCTCTTTGGGAAAAAGGGACCATTGAGAACTGAGTGGGAGAATGAGCCACATCACTGGAAGTCTGCCTGCACAGATAAATCACACACCTCCAAACATGAGGACCCCACCCAGACATCACTTCAAGCATCCAGTCACACACACACACACTCCAGTGCTAAATCACACACATTCAATAGCAGCATAATTAATTGTGGAAAAAGAATTAACATTGTTAGTCTTAAGCTGGCCCAGACAGCCATCTGTAATGATTTTAGGAGGAACTCTGCAGAATTCAGAATGGTTTTAAACATGCCAAAATGCATTAAATAGAGTACTTGTATCAGCTCCATTATTATACAACTAGCCAAATATTTAAAAGTCATGTAATTAAAAAATATATATACTAGCTCAGTTTAATATGCAGACAACTGTAAGTCATTCTTAAAGCCGATTGCCCTGAAGAACACGTGTAAACACTGAGTCAAATTCAAAACATTGCTCTGTTTGTTTGAGCATCCTGACCAGCCTGAGACAGCAACATTGGCTCAGCCAATAGCATGAGTTTGGGGTTGTACTACCTTTTTGTGTTTAGGTTTTATTTTTTGAAATAGAGTGCAACGGTTAGTTACGGAAGAAAAAATCCTATTTTTTGTTCCATAGAATAATTTATATTATTGATAATAGGGATGTGCCCGAAGCTGAATACTCTGTTCGGAAGGCATGAATAATGACTTCAAAACGAATAATGGATTCATCCTAATAATAAAAAAATATTTGTTTGACTGATAATCCAAGAAATACAAGCATAAAGCGACACTGAAAATTAACGTATTCTAAATTACAATGAATTTATGAATCTGTAAAGCCAATATTTCTAAAGTGTAAACCTTATGAATGAAAATGCACGCGTTGTCATTTAAGATTGGATGACCGCGGTCTCGACTCCGTTTGCAGTCTCTGTTAATTGTCCACGTCTGGAGCTTGTCAAGTGTATCATTAAGATATAGTACAACATCCTACACACTTTCCACTTCTTGAAATGTCTTTGTTAATGTATCACACGATTCACATGTGATTCCCATGTATTTATTTATAGCATAAACCTGAGCGAGATGTTAAATTCCTGACCTGAAGTGATTTAATGTCGGAGGTCATCTAACCATCTCTTAAAGTTGACCACATTTATGTCCACATCAGCGATTAAGGTTATTAACTGGTTAAGACTTTATTCCGAAAAAAAGGTAAAATGCTCCGTAAAGGTTTAAATGCTCCATACAGTATTCATCAATTAGGAATAGTCCTCCTTATTTAAAATGAAGAAACTGAAACCTACTCCATCTTTTTTTCTTCTTTTTGAGCTCTGAAAAGGCACTGTATAAGTTTAACATTATTATAATAATTATTATTATTTAACTAAATAATGGTGTCCTTCGTAAAAATTCCTGATTCCTGACATTGAACGTCTTTTTAAAGATGCATCTTTATAAAGATGCCTTTCCGTCTTTGTGTGATTCCTGTATGTGGTCGTTATCTCTCCGCCTCCGACGGCCACGGGGGCTGCCTCACGTGGCTGGGCAGCGATCACACTGAGGCAGTGTTTGTGGATGGTTCATGTACTCATTGCAAGAATATGACCATGGCAACGTTGCGGTCGCTGTTTCCTTCTTCCAAAGCAGGAAAGCCACTATAGCTGCCCCCAATGCTGTGCCTTCTACCCATGGGTATGAGGCCATGCCGGCTGGAGCTGGAGGAGATTTGGTGAGTTCAATGGGCGTGTCTCACTGGGTTCCCCGCGGACCTCCTGTTGCCCAGCACACTCGTTTGCTCCCGTCCGGTTCCGAAATGAGACCAGCCCGCCTCATGGCCAACTTGACGCCTCTTTCTGGACCTGTGAGCAGGGTGAGTCTTCGATCGCTTCATCAGAGAGCGCACTGGCGATGTCGGACGCTGAGGACTCGACTGGGCTGCCAACTTCGAGTCAGCCCACCCAGTCTGAGGCTGACCACCATGCTTGCCCGGGTCGCCCCGAGTATTGGGTTGGACTGAACCCTCCACCCTACCCTGAGCGCTCACGGCTTGATGACTGATTCCTGGGTTCGGGCACCACTCATAGCAACGCCGCCTACTCACCAAACCACCCCCCCCCCCCCCCCACCGGTTCCTTTCTTCCCGGAGGTGCAAGACGAACTGACAAGGTCATGGAGGGCACCTATTGCTGCACGAAACAGACTTCCAGGTCGTCCGCTCTCACTAACTTTTTTTTGTGTTTCCTCACTCCTAGAGTCACATAATCGGTGTTCACGACCGCTGTTGTCACGGCGACCAGACACCGAGCACTCACAGCCAGGGCCCCTTGAACGTGGCCCCTCCCGCCTCAACGTTGTCAAAATAAAAGCATGATTCATAATAAAAGCAAAATACCTGAAATTGAAGAAATTGCAACAGAAATATATTCTAACTGTATATTAAAATGTAATACTCATGGTAGAAATAATAATAATTATTATTATAATAATAATAAATAATAATGATTAATGAATAATGTTTGTAATAATAATAAAAATTAAGCAATATATCACAAACAAGAGTGCTTATGTATTGAATAAACGTTTGTTAAAAAAATACAGCGGTATGTTGATAAGTAATTGTTCTATTTTTTTTTATATATATAAGACACCATTTTGATAATGAAATTAAATTAAACTTTAAAACATGGAATTCTGGAGAAATAATACAAATAAAAAAATTGGGGGAAAAAATACAACCGATATCAGTAGGGCCCTGCTTAAAAACAAACAAGGGTTAGAAACACTTGAAGGAAACATGCATATCTTTTAATTTATTATTTTCATTGAAATTTAACTTTAAATAGGCTAAAGAAGTGTGTTCAATAGCACATTATCATATTAGCAATTATTTTCTGTGGTCTTGAAATTGGTATTGAGAACCGTGAACTTTCACTGGTATCAGTACCAACTACTTCAATTTTGGTACTGTGACAACATTATCTGTAATTAATAAAATCTTAAAATCAACCCTAAAATAAATTGGTAACAATGCAAAGAAGCTAAAACTTGTGTAATTTGATTAAAAGTCCTTGTTCATTTCAAAAGTCTACCTGCATCATTTGCTTTGATTTAAAACTAAAACAGTGCATTACAATAATCTAGGTGAGATTAAATAAAACCATGAATAAGCTTCTCTGTATTCCTAAAACTCAAAACCTGTCTCACCTTGGAAATGTTTCTTAACTGATAAAAACATGACTGAACTAACTTCCTGACATGATATTCAAAAATGATTATTAATCATTAGTTTCAGTCAAAATAGATGCCCAAATTTCTCATCACCTGCTGAATATTCAGGACCACTTGATTTAGTGCTGAATCAATCTGACATTTTAGATTATAACAACCTCTGTTTTAGCAGAAGATTACACACCATCCAATTTTTTATATGTGCTATATACACTTGAAGAACATTTAAATTTGACAGATCATTGGGATTCAATGAAAAATATAACTGTAGGTCAAATGCATAGCAAATATTAGCACTCTAATTAGTTTGGTAGGATTTACACTAACTGTACACCCTATTTTACATCCTTTAATTAAGACAGAAAAGATCACAGCAGAACTGAGATTCATAGAACATAAATTTAATAACGCATTTTCTTTTATGGAACCAAAAATGATGGTCTTAAAGTTACCCAACTTCTTCTCTGGGGCTTATTTTGTCTGCTCCTCTGGACAACTGTTCAAGAACAAACTAATCCATCCGACAAATATGTACCAGAGTAATTGAACTATCTGACCAGAACTATAAAGGTTAATTTCAACCTTTTATTCTTTAAAAAATCTGAAAATATATCACCTCCCTATTTCATTTCTGGAAAATTAGTGGAGCAACAGTGTGAACCTTTGATTTGGGAAGAACTATATAATGAAATGAAGAACAAAGGCCACTTTAAAATAAACGTAATTGAAAAAATTATCTAGAGTTCATCATCACAAGGTGAAGATACACCTTTGGATGGAGTTTGTGGATGACTCCCAAAAGTTAGCCGTGAGTCAGACTAGTGAATTAACTATGGCAGTTTTAAATAATGCTGCAGTCACGCCAGTGATAAACCTTTCCTATGGGCCTGTCATTATTCTTTCCTTTCCTGTTTTGAGAAGCATGTATTTTCTTAGAAATCGGAGCCAGCATTTATCAAAGCTGTTGCTGAGACAGCAAGCTTTATTTTAGACCTGAAAGCAGGAATATGACAAAAAACGAGCGAACAACACACAAAATATGTGTGGTCAAACAAGAATAGATCTCTGAACATTCAAGGTCAATCTTTGTCACTTCATCATAAAGGATGTCATATAACCTACTGTAAAGTATAGGCCTGCATCTCATATGATAATAGGATTCATTTCAATTGAATGACATAATAAGTACAAAATATAAAGAAAATAAAGCTTTTGAATGGACAATCCTGTGAAATTAAAATACCAAATGTAAGGGATAATATACAAATAACAAAGAGAGGGGGATCAGGACCCCAACACAAAGCATCCCGAAGGGGTTTATTTTGCAAAACAATGACAGGCTGACTGCTCATTATACGACTACTTATCAAATAAATCAACTGACATGAAATATTGATCTTGAGTTGAAATTATTGCATTAAATCACACAAGAAATGTGAAAACTTAACTCAACAGTGCTTGAGATTGGTTGTCAAGGTCAATGGTCAAGCATACAGTTCAGTAGTCATTATACACAAATATTTGACTGCAGAATGCTGTGGTTGACCAATCAGAATCAAGTATTTCAGAGTGCGATGTAATGATGGATATGACCATAAATATCTTATAATGTTTTGCCCAAAGAATTCTGTTGAATTGATACTGCCACATTTGCACTACAGGACAGAGTTTTGCCTCAGTTCATATGGGCAAGCATCTCTGAATGATTTTCATGGAGGACAGTTTGTTTTCATGGTTCCATTGCTCTTAACAGCCTTGGTTTGTGCATAGCAGCTTATATTGACAACAGCAGTCCATAGAGTTGGCAGGCACAGGCATATGCGTACTGAAAACCTACCTGAAGCCCCATTGCGGCCTTTCTTTCCCCTCAAACCTGGTGGTCCTAATTGAGAAACAACCTACAATTAGTTCCACAGTCACATTTATCCATGCTCTGACTGAAGCAACAGCACCACACCACGGCAAAGCCTTACCAGGATATGATTTATATTACTCCACATAGAGCTATGCAAGAATGTCATTACAACACTTCCCAGCTAAGCAATGATGGAGATTATATAACAATTTCATGACTGTTAACATCACACAAATCTCCCTGTGGTGTCTGTAATTAAAGGCAAAAATCAGGCCACCACACAGTCATGCCAGGCAGCCACGGCAGGAAGCATATAACGTGCATATAACGTGTTATAAACTGCGCCTGTTCGGCCAGCTAAAGCTCTAGGATGGGTAGACATTTGGATAGACGATGTTCTGGGTGTGGAGGTCCATAGAGCCCCGAAGTGAAAGTCGAAACCGAGCGCACAGACATGTGGAAGCATGTGTTCTTATTCCTGATGCATTCTGAACTTGCAACTACTTCCTGCTCAACAGGCAACCTTCATCCAAAGACACATTAAGCACGGGCTTCAAAAATACCCATGTGATGATGCCCCAGGGACTGTAGATGTAAAACTGCGTGTGTGTGTTTATGGAAGAGAGCGTGCGGTTGTCGTGTCATGCCAGTGGATGTGCATAGGGCTTACGCACAACAAACAATGCCGCACTGTAAACACAAGGAACATTTAATGATTTCATTAAATATTTAGGCAGTGCTATGCCAGTTAAAGTATTAATATCATGCAGTGCAATTTAAAGCTAAGAAGTCACCGCATTACACAGCCACCTGTTACCATCCTTATGCAAGAGATTTGGAAAGTGATAGGAAGGGAGATCTTCGTGTTGCCTGCTGACACGCACCCGAGCCACCAGCACCACCTCTTTTCTCAACCCTGAATATTAAACTATGATGACCCAGATATATTCTTAATTCTTAGCAATATTTTTCAACAAAAACAAAACTTCTCTGGTACTGGAAACACATTTGGAAAAAGTATTATGTTGGTACCATGGTACTGTGATTGGTACTCTACAGTACTTCAAAGAATACCATGGTTTTACCATAGTACTGTGTCCAAATATATATATATATATATATATATATATATATATATATATATATATGTATGTATGTATGTATTATATATATAGCATAAAAATGAAGCCTATTTTAAGACCCTTAACATTTCGGCCAAATCAATACCATAATGTGTGCTGGCATTTTAGATTATATATATTGTGATTCTAAGATTCTCATTACTATAATCCATATTTATTTATTTTTGCATTTAAATCTGCATTAATGAATTGCTTTTTTTTATTTTTTATAACGCTTTTCAATAAAGTTGTATTTTTTTTAACATTAGTTAATGCATTAGGTATCATGAACTAAAAATGTACAATATTTATTTAAATAATTTATTAATCTTGGTTAATGTTAACTTCTAAAAATACAATTGTTTCTTGATATTTCATGTTAGTTCCTAATCCATTAACTAAGGTTAACTTATACAGCTCTTAATATTATATATGTTTGATGAAATAAACATTAACTAAGATTAATAAGTAATTTAAAAGTATTGTTAATAGTTAGTTTAGGTCAGCTAATGTAGTTAACTAATGTAAAGAGATACAACCTTATTACAAAGTGTTACCATTTACTTTTCTTTTGATATTAATGTAAACAGGCCATATTGGGGGAAATATGACATGGAAATGTTCTTGACCGGTTTCATGAGATGGCTAGAAAAAACTGTTATAAATCAAAGAGCCTTATTCATGAAACACAAGAAGAAGAATTATCTCTGAGTAAATCGTAAATGACGTTTTAACCACTATATAGACACACTGATGTAGATGACTCAAACCAGCTGGGAGACTGGTACACTTAAGATGTTCTGAGGACCACTATATAGATCCAGGAATAACTGCAAGAATCCTACCCAAAAATACACCCAACCCTCCCCTCCACTGCTGGCACCACTCTGCTTATCATGTGCCAATTTCTCCAAATGCTCTCTCCTCTGATTGCGCCTGTAAGCATGCCTTAGTGCCCAAGAATGACTGTTTCATTTTTCAGACTTCCGCACTGCAAGTAAAGCACAGCTCTAAGCAGAGGATAAATCAGGAATATGAATATAACAGCAAATGTTGTTCTAGAAAGGTATGGATTGCATTTCAGACATGGAAAAGCTTAGTGCAAGAATTCAGCCCTACTTTTGTGATATACTATTCTTAAGTGTTTAGTACATACTGTATGGGTGGCAGATATTTAAAGCAGGAAAAGTTAGGACAAAAACAAATCTATGCATAAAAAATGTCCTATACAGTCACACCATAAAAGCATTTTGATGTTAAGCTCTAATTTCGATACAGGAATTGAATGGTGAGACAAGTTACCTTGCTGTTGGCAGATTGACAATCGTAAGGTGCCTCGTCCTCAAGCCTTTCCACTACCAGCACAGATAGCTAACCGTGCTGAGAAATCCGGGCCGAGAGTGGTTTGTAACGTGCTGTGCCGAACTGTGCTCAAGTGGAAATGCTAATGAAACTTTACCTCACCATGCTCAGAACCATTCAGCCCGATAGTGGAAAAGCGGTTTGTGATATAACCCTTGGTACAACTAGCCCTGGTCTACAGTGTATTTTAAGACATTTTTAATTGTTTATATAAGTACATCACACCAATCACCCATATACAGCTACACAAGGTGCCTATCAATCAGTTTTAGTGTTTGATGTTCTTGTCATCTTTGGCTGCAGCTGAACTTTTTAAGATGAACAAAGCATTCCCCACACCTTTTGAAACCTGGAAAAATCCCTGCACACATTTCATGACTTTTCACAACTGTTATATATAACCTTGTCAAATATAAGTTTGCATGGTCTCCAAATAAAAATACAGCTATGTGGCAATTTCAGAGGGCTGATGAGATTAGTTGAGATCTTTGAGAAAGTGATATTGTGCTCCAAGCACCTCCAGTCTCCTAAGGGAACCAATAAACCTTCAACAAAGGCCCTATCATGTTCTGATAGGTCCACAAATATTTCAAGTCCAGAGAAGCCTACAGCCAATCATGCACCCCAACCCGTACTGAACCCGTGCAATCCAGATGACTGACATCTCATTGAACAGCTCTGGCTCCAAAGAGATTGCAGGCCTGGTTACAGGAGTCAAACAGCGGTGCATCTACTATTGTCTGCTCACTGATGACAGTTGACCCATTCACGACGATCCCTTGCTGCTTTGTCGCCTCATTAAACTCCAGTCACAGTTTGAGAAAGGATCACACCACAAGTCATTCTTCATTCTCACTGTTGGCCACTGCAGTTTAATCTCATACCATGAGAATATGGGATTCAGAATTTCCAGAAGGCTCTGTTGAAAGAGTTTGGCAAATGCTTGACTACACTTGCACCTACTGGTCAATAAAAAACATCTGACACATGTACAATAGGCTCGTACACAAAGTAAAGCATTTCGATCATATAGATAAGAAAGAAAGGAGAGGTACGACATTAGAAGTTTGGGAAAATTATTTTGCTAGCTTTCTTAAGGGCACAGGGTTCTCAGCCAAGTCAACGGACGCCTTCGCCCTTTCTTCCTCTGGCCAATTGCAGCATTCCCAGAAGGTTGGAATGAGGATGAATTAGTGCAGAGCTATTTCTTCCATTCCAAGATGCAGCTAGGTGGAGAAATATTTTCCCAAACAATCCTTTGAGCAGAAATAAAGTACGTCATTACACTCAAGATTAAATAACTGCCATAAGCCACTTATTGGAGATGACTACAAAGACGCCTTTGTGATGGTGCCAGAAAAAACACTATTACTCTGACTTTACCATTATTCTCCCAAATTGCTCTCAGGAGGAAAAAATATACATCAAAAATCTGACACTGGGTAGAAGAAAGGTATCCTGCAGCAAATGTTCTGAGTGGTGAAGTGGCAAACTGGAGTGCCACATAAATCTTGCAGAGCTTTTTTTTTCTTTCTTTTTGCAGTGGCTATTTTCGCTTTCTAAATCGAAGGGTTGATTTAGATGGCCATCAATTGCAATTTGGTTCCACAGAAATTCATCTATAATTAGAAATTTGAGAAACATCCAACTGAGGCACTACCACAAACTGCCCTGCTGAAAAGACCATGTATTTCCAGGCGGGTTATGCTGGTTTAAAGTTGCAATTCTATATAAATGATGCTACAACACCAGTATCATGTGTTCTTTGTAGAATCAGAATATTCTAAAAGAGGTAGTGTAGGGCAGTTAGAAAGTGCACGGGGGCATTTGGTTAAATAGAGTTTGCATTATTTCCTCTTTAATTGGCCAATTTTCTGGTTGGAATTTAGATTCATTGACTTTTCACTTGGGTTGACATGGCTGGCTTTTATTTGCTATGAACCTTTGTTGGGTCCTGCTCAATAAATCAGAGTCACAAAGCCAGCAGGACAAGCATTTGACTTCATTAGTAGAAACAGGAGGGATATGAAGCATCAGGAATATCAATAGGACCACAGAGATCGATTGAATTCCATTTTTTTTTTTATCCACAACCATTGGAAAAATCCCTTTAGCCCTGAGGTTGTCTTATCTATCACAAATAAAATGCAGATTAAAAGAGCAGAATTGCATTAACACCTGCTGGTCCTCACAGATGCTGAAGTCATTATGCTTCAGTAGCTATGTCTAATGAAATTTAAAGACTGTGCGTTAAAGAAAGTTTAAAAAAGTATGTGCACATACTAAAGAAGTGTTCACTAAATCAATAAACCACCAGAGCAAATGCATACAGTGATTTCACCACAGATGGGCACAACATGAAGCAGTTACCATGGTAAACTCCCTTTACTGTGATAAAATCACTGTAACACTCACACTTATCCCATCCCAGATGTGTATGACTTTATTTTTTCTGCAGAACACTAATTACCATTTCTAGAAGAATATCTAGCAGAATAACTTGGTCAGCATACAATGCACGTGAATGGGTACCTGTATTTTTAAGCTCAAAAAATCATATAAAGGCAGCATTAAAGTAATCCATATGACTCCATTGCACTTATTATAAATATCCACTTTTTTCTCTTTCACATTCTTCTTTTTTGGCGATTTTTGTGCATGTTACAGTGATGACCTACTGGGGAGGGATGATAATTTATAGTAAAAAAGGACTTAAATATTTATCTTTTTCTCACCCACACCTATCACATCACTTCTAAAAATGTGGATTTATATGGATTATTTTTATGGTGCCTTTATATGATTTTTGGAGCTTCAATTCTAGTACCCAATTACTTGCATTGTATGGACCTACTGAGCTGAGATATTCTTCTAAATATCTTTGTTTGTGTTCAACAGAAGAAAGAAAATCATACACATATGGGATGGCATGAGGGTGAGTAAATAATGAGAGAATTTTAATTTTTGGGTGAACAAATCATTCAAGTATTTTTGGCAGCATGGTACTACAAGTTGCTTATTGCTTCTTCTTTTAGTAATGGTTGGCAACATAAATATGATAGAAGACACCAATGTTCACTTTATTAAGCAATTTTAGGGACTTGTAGTGATACTGACCAACAGTGAACCAACCAGGAGAATGTTTTATGTACCCAATACCCTCTCAGTTGTTTGCAGAGTGTCAGGTGTTTACTGTAACCATGAGAAAACATCAAACAGCCTTTATAGTGTGAAAATATCCCATGTGAATTTGGGTCTCTTCCCAATAAGCAGGTTGAGTGAGTGAGAAGTTTCAGAGGAGAACATTATGTTGTGAGGGTAGTGAAAGTGGAGGAAGTTCACTTTCATACATCCTGTGTCTTGGAATCTGGGCTTATTCAGCAATTCAGCAAGAATAAATTGTGCAAAATAATTGGCACACAAACAAGCTGGCATCAAGTGCAGTCAGGGAATATGGTATTATTGTACTAACTAGAATATAGCCATTTACATTAACTACAGCTAGGGTAAGAAACTATGTCCTTTCATACAGTGGCCCCAAAAGTGTGAATGTCAGTTCATTACATACAAAATAAGAATTCAAGTAGCATTTGAACTCAAAATGAACTTCACTTTTCTTAGCCATTTTTTCTTTTTTAATTGCTATTATCTAACTGGTCCCAAGGTCATTTTAGTTTATGTATGAAGTCATTATGTGTGTATCAATTTTACACAAATGTCCTAGCAGGGTAATTAACCATGTTTTGAGCTTATCACATTAACTAGTACTACACAAGTGTCCAAATGTCTTTTGTACTCATTTTGAACAATATATATATTTTCTTGTAATTTAAAACCAAACAAACGTCTAGTTTACACATGTAACCTCCATTCCCTGATGGAGGGAACGCGACGTTGTGTCGAAGAAGCGACACTAGGGGTCTCTCTTGAGTGCTGAATATGCCTCTGATCTATGAAAAAAGGCCAATACATCACATGGGTTTTTTGGCGGCATGTGGAAAGTGACGCAGTGGTAGATCCAGCCTCACTAGGAGGGGGGAGTTGCTACAACACGGCGACCGGAGGGCAGCTGGTACTGCCTAAGGGAGACGCGGGTCCACTCGTAAGGGGACCGTACCATGGACAATACACACAGGGGGAGTCCACGTAGGAGTCCTGACCTGTGGAGCACCTATTCCAGTACAGGGTAGATTAAGTACCCGCAATGGACTGGGTCGGCGAGTTCCTCCGCTGAACTGCGGACCCAAAGGGCTAGGGAGGAATCACCCAGGGATACAAATGAGTGGGATCTCCTGAGAGAGAAAGCACACAATTTTACCTCGACCGAGGGAAAGGGCGCCAGGTGCAAGCGATCCACAACATCAGTCAGTCAGCGTGTTACTGAGATCTACTGGCTCAGACCTGAAAAAACACGGGACGATACTGACTCAACCCAGAGATTGTAGAATCTTGCAAAGGTATTAGGTGTTGCCCAACCCGCTGCTATACATATGTCTGCCAGGGAGGTGCCCCTGGCCAGTGCCCATGAGGATGCTACACAACTTGTTGAGTGTGCTCGGACCCGCGGTGGGGGGGGGGGGGGGGGGGGGTAGGGACATGGCCTGGGTGTGATAGGCCAATGAAATGGCATCCACGACCCAGTGGGAAAGCCTCTGTTTGGAGACAGCATTCCCTTACTGCTGTCCGACAAAGCAGACAAAGAGCTGCTCAGAACATCTAAAGCTCTGCATGGAGTCCAAGTATGCGTACCGCAAAGCATGTACCGGACACAGCAACAAACTCCTCCCGGGGCAGCACTTGCAGGTTCACTACCTGATCTCTTAGGATCACATATGTGTCTGCCGGACCGAACTCCAGGCAAGTGTTGCTAACAGAGAACGCTTGCAGGTCCCCGATCCTCATGATGGAGGTGAGCGCGATCAGCAGGGCAGTCTTAAGAAAGAGGGCACTGAGTCCAACTGATTCTAGCGGCTCTGGAGGCCCGCGAGGACCACTGAGAGATCCCAGGAGGGGAACAGGCTTGCCCAGAGACAAAGGAAATAGCTCTGTTATTGAGAATGTGGGTACCGCAGCCCTGTCTAGGGGGGGCGGCAAATGAAATAACTTCAGCAAAAGATCCTCCTCCCAGCCCTCCACCGGAGGACAGAGTGGTCTTCTTACCAGCTCCGGAGCTAACGTCTCGGTCTATGGGTTGGACGTCTCAGGAGCGCCTGGGAGCCTTCTGGGTCCTCGAGGGGGTCCATGAGACAGGGGGCGTCTGCTTCCTGCAGGGTGCTCGACGTGGGGGCTGAGAGCTGGGCCCGGGTTGAGGCGGAGCAGGGTGTTTCTTAGACGCAGGAGGACACCCTCGGCGAGCAGACAGGACATGGCCCATGGCGGCAGGCTTGCGGCAGGTCAGGATGTGAGAGATGGCCTCCGTCTGTTTCTTCACTGCAGAGAACTGCTGGGCGAAGTCCTTTCCGGGGCACAGGTGCATCACAACAGCTCTGTCCACCTGGGGAATCGCCGTGTACCCGTGGGCCGCTCCACCGTCGAGGGTAGCAAGAGCGGATGAGCGAGTGGCTTTGTAATGAGTGGAGATGGGCGCTCTCCACAAAGACGTCAGCTCATCATGCACTTCTGGGAAAAACAGAACCGGGAGGGGTCGAGGCTGTGAGCAGCGTCCATACCCCAGGAACCAGTCATCCAACCACGATGGCTGTGGGGAGGATGGAGGGTTCCAGTCCTGTCGGTCATCTGAGCGTCAGCCTCAGCCTGGACGTGCTGGCCTGAAGGCGGCCGCCCAGGGGAGTCATCCGTGTCAGACGCTGCGCTCTCCGTTGCAGCGGTGAATTCATCCACCTCAAGCTCTAGAGAATAAGCAGGCTGGCTGTGAGGCGAGCCGCTGTTGCCACGAGCAAGGACAGGAGTCAACAAGCGTGCTGGGGGCGGGTGGTCCAAGGGGGCGTACCCAGCAGAGCTGCACCCGCTGCCATCCCCAGATCGCCTCCATCGCCAGCCGCATCGCCCTCAATCCCGTGGGAAGAAGGAGCAATGCAGGGGATGGCTGGAGTGGCATGCTTTCTATTGAAAGCGAGCCATGACCGCAACGTTGCCATGGTCATGCTCTAGCAGTGAGAGTATGAACCATCCACAAACGTTGCCTCGGTGTGATCGCTGCCCAGACATGCATCCAGGAACTACACCAGGGGTGGAAAGGCATCTTTAAAAAGACGAGTCCTGAAAAGGACATTCAACACCGCTGTGTATTGCTCTAATAGAGGAAAATACTGTTTTATAAGAAATATCACTCTTTTACAACTCTTTTAAACTCTGCCATGCAGGGAAGGAGAAAGCCACTGTAGTGCGCCGTAGATCCAACAGCAGAGAGCGTCAGAGGAACAGGAACGGGTGTGTGACTCACAGCTCACTGCAGACACAACCATCTGAAGAACATTTCTGAATGAATTCTACGTATTTCCTCACCTTTATACCCGTATGTCCAGGGGCGGGGTATGCAAATACTGTCTGCCAATTTCTCATTGGCCTTTTTTCATAGATCAGAGGCATATTCGTCGCTCAAGAGAGAGACCCCTAGTGTCGCTTCTTCGACACAACGTCGAAGTGAGCGACAGACGGGGAACTAAATGTTTTGCTAGAAAAGTGTGTTTGTGGACAAATACAGTTTGGGGTCTACTGTATATCTTAGGAAATGAAACAAGAAACAGTTCAGGACAAGAGGTTGACAGACTCTTCCCACACAAACATGGGTACACACCCATTCTCTACACACAAAGTGAAATAAAAGGAAACCCCACAACCTCAAAAGCAACAAACACATTAGTTATGCAGGACATATGGCTGCCGGTGTAGGGTTAAACCAACACTTTGACTACTGCTGAACAGAGTCAGACACTTTAAAGGAGGCTTTGGGAATGTTTTATGCTTTTGCCTTGACAATTGTAATTGCGATGGATACACTCGTGACTCCCCCTTTAACCTCTTGAGAGCTTTGAATTTGGGAGCTCTGCTAAGAAGGTGATAAAAGGGCAAGATAAGAATTGTCTGTTTTGAAAACTGAATACATAAAAAAAAAGGATCTGTCCGTAAAGTACACTCACTTTTAAGAAAACAACAAAACAAAACAATTCATCAGAATGATGAAAACATACATTTAATAATGGTATTTGCAAGAGCACAACACAATTTCAACCTAGTCTCATAGAATAAATGTTACTATAACAAAATATTTGCAAACTGAGTTTTACGTGCTGCTTTCTACGTTTTGCTGCAGGCGCTACAACAAGAGTTTTATTCACTTTCACACAAATCATGGGTACTATGTTTACGACTTTATAAACACGTATTTTTCACTCTATTACTCACACAGTGCTATGTTATTATATCAAAACACTTTTACCCTAATGCATTATTTGAAAAATGATCTATTTAAACACTTGTATTACAGACCCACCTACATTTACACACTTCTTACAATGTGATTTGTTTCCACGGTAGCTCACCTGATAAAGCGTTGGACTTTGGACTTGAAGACAAAAGTGAAAGTGGCATAGAAGTGACACGAAATGATGTGGTTCTTCAGTACATGTGCTTTTTATGTCAAATTAGCTTTTAAAACACTATCGGTTAGGTTTAGGGGTTGATTCAGGGTAAGGATATCTGTTTTGTTCGCCTCTCATTTAAGTTTTAGGACACTATTGGTTATAGATTTAGGCTAAAGTTTTAGGTTAGGGAGGTACATTTTCCTCATTAAACATCCATCTAATATTCATCTTAAAAAAAACTCTGATTACAACAAAATTTCACTCGCTTTTTTGGCTCCCCCTGCTGGACATTTCACTGGGAAACTGCAGCCAAACATGTAATGAACCACATCATTTTGGTTTGCAAAAATGTTGTCATTGTCACATAAATTTCATGAGATCAGGGTGCAAATTTTGTTTCATAGATGGGTGTTTCTTCACCTACAGTAACTTTTATGTCCCAGGGGTTTGATTTTGGTAAAACCCACTGATTTAATCTTTTGTTGTGCAAAAGTTGAAGTGAACAGCATCAAGCTATAATTAAAAAAAAATAAAAAATTTGGATAAATACAATGCTAGCTATTGAAATTAGGCATAGCAAGTCTGCCATTTATTTCCAAAAAATTAATTTCCACCACAGAATGACATTGTAGTGGCTGGTGGAAATGACATTGTGGTGAAATTATGTTTCAGAAAAATTATTCTGTGATGCATGTATATACACAGTTCAAAATTGTTAGTGGATAAGTCTATTAAACTAGTGAGAGTTTGCAAGGTATGTAGAAGAGAGTTTATTTTCTAAAGTCCAGATAGTTGATGAAACACCAAAATACCACTTAGTCTCTTTCATTGGCTTGTTACCTTCCACACATTCTCAAAATCAAATTCGAAGACAGACTGAAAAAGAGGAGGTTTTCCCCAATATGGTGTCAGTCTTTTCTCAAGAGTCTAGCTAGGCAAATCCATTATT
This sequence comes from Moxostoma hubbsi, assembly GCA_032164185.1. Classification (NCBI taxonomy): domain Eukaryota; kingdom Metazoa; phylum Chordata; class Actinopteri; order Cypriniformes; family Catostomidae; genus Moxostoma; species Moxostoma hubbsi. The sequence continues at coordinate 31,227,391 of JAVLUX010000034.1, read as the reverse complement.
GAGCTTTGTCACATTGGCTAAGTGAATTACTGCAGACTGAGGAGCTCCCACAGGACCGCCATGCTTAGGGTTTTACAGCTCCCATTCACATTCAAACTATATTGCCCAAGAGCAAAAATATGAAGTGTGATGAGAGCTCAGAGAGCCTGAGTCTGACAATATTGGGTTACTAAGGGTGAAAATACAGCATCTTGTCATGCCAAGAGTTATACAAGCCTGATGAGCAGATTTCAGTGGCATTGCTGAAATAAACAGGGAGCACCTCAATGTCTTTACCATGTGTGTTACAGCACTGGCGTCTGGCCAGTGGCTCTTAACACACACCGTGGCTGGTGTGTCAAAAGTGACAATCAAATAAATGCAGCCTGTCGGCTGATTACAAAAGCAGAGCTGTTGAAATAAACATTACACAGCTAGAAACATGTTAAAATAGCCATGCACAGGCTTTGATAAAGGGACTAATGTGGAGTTACTAGGCAGAAAAGCTCATAAACCTATTTAAAGGCTATAAAAATGCTTCTGTATATATTTCTACAAAATATAACAATAAGCTACCATCATACTGTATATAAATTAAATACTTATGAAATTACATATGCAAATGTTGCATGTTAGAATGTTAATGGTTTAACTCTGACAAATCAGGTATCCTCCATTCAGCAATAAATAAAAAAAATAATTGCTAAAAGTCTTAATCTAATTAGAAATGCAACCTATATCTGCAGACCTAATGAAAGAGTCAGTTTTCCTTTGTTTTATTTTAACTTAAAAAAAACCTTTACATGGCAAAATTGGTGTCATTTGTTTTCTGGTAATCTGAGTTACTTTGAAAATGGAATATATATTTATATTCTTTAACACTTTAATATGGTACAAAAAATTAAAACATTTAAAAAAAAAAAAAAGAAGAAGAAGAAGACATTATGAAGATTTATCTTTCAGATTGTAGCAACTGCACACCACTTTACCCCTTACAACGACCCCAAATTTGTTCTGCAATCAGGAGTTTGTACAAATTAGAAAACCAAAATAGCATATGAAATTAAACAGACTTGATGAAGGATAATATGCCAAAACAAAGGGTAAAAGGGAGAAATCACAAAAAGTTTCATGTTTCCTTTAGATGTTACTTCCTCAAATGAGAGAAACAGACTTGGCCACAAACAGTGAGCAGCATCCAGTAAGTAGGAATATGACCGAAATACCAACATTCCTCTTTTCCCAGAACTTGGAGCTGGTGAGCAATGTGTTGTAACTCCAATTTATCTAGGGTTTACCTTTGGGAACAAGACTGAAGTGAGACAAAACTGAAGCAAAACAAAAATAATCAAAATGAACCATGTGTAATGTGCTTGTAAATTGTTTCTGCTCTGTGCACGGATCCTTACGGCTTAGTTATGGACTGTTGATGGGAACACAGAGAACATTTCAACACCCTTCTCAATTACACCTCAAAATAATGTGGCACAAAAGCAGTGTCCCTGGCTGCAAGTCACAATCTTTTTGAGTCACAAACAAGGTGTAAAAACAATACGTTGATCCCGACAATAAAATATATCAGACAGATTGTGTTATACAATCTGGTAGAAATGTGTCAAGCAGTAGAGATTTTGCTATATAACAAGATTTAACAGTGCAACCATCAGTTCACAGGACTGCTAAACATTTTTTAAACATGAGAGTAGGGCTGCAAATACCATTTATTTTGATAATCGATTAATCTTCGTTTATTTCTACGGTTAATCGATTAATTGAATAAAAATGCAATGTTAAAAACAGGCAGCACACCTTGACTGCTGAGACTTCAGTCTGATATCCATGAAAGCTGCACAATTGATTGCATTGAAACTGAAATGGTGGTATAATGTGAATGATTGCGCTCCCTTTCTCCATTGTGATCGGTTTCATTGACGCGGATGCGATTGCTCATGACAGTTTAACAGAGACTCGCTTGTGGTAAGAACAAACAGTTTTAAAACGTAGAAAATAGCTGTAAAATAGTGATGCGCTGGAGAGAAACAACTCTCACGCACCAAACAGCACAAGCAGCTGACGCAGTAACCGCTCCACATTAAACTGTATTCTTATTACGATCTTCTTGAAGTGTTAGAAAGTTCTCTCGTGCACTGGAAAACTTGGGTGGTGGTTTTTTCCCGCTTCAACTTGTCTCTGTTTTTTTCATGAGTTTCATAATGCGACACATTTTTCACTGGGCTGTAAAGTTACGTCACTGGCGGGGCTTTTCCATGCTTACCGCAAATATCCAACTAATCGCTAATAAAATACATTGTTGATTATTTCCATTATCGATAGTAATCGATTTTATCGATTAGTTGTTGCAGTCCTTTATGAGAGCAATGAGGAGACTTGGAGTATGAATGCTTACAAACTGGAGAAAGCTCTGGTGGAGCTTTCAGATGGATGGAAATGTCTAAGATGCATGTTGACAGTGTGGAAAAAGCCAAGAATACAGCAAATTGTTGAATACATAGTATTTGTGGCATAATGTTGATTACCACAGAAAATTATTTAGACTTGAGTTCTCATTTATTTAAAAAAATACAAATAAATTTACAGTAAAGACACTTACAGAGGAAGTGAATGGGGCCAGTCTATAGACAAATACACACGGTTTCAAAAGTATAACCACAAGATGTAAACATTATGCCTGTTAACATTATTTTAGTGTGATTGAATCGCTTACATGGATTACAGAGTTAAACAGGGGTATGTTGTCATGGCAATAATGTTGTAATAAATTAAATATTATGTTAACATGAATAATGTTTATATCTTGTGGCTATTCTTTGAAACGTATTTAAATATTTATGTACTGGACCTATTCACTTCCATTGTAAGTGCCCTCCTATAACCATCAGTTTGCTTATTTTTAAGTAAACGAGGGACGACTTGAGATTATTCTTTGTGATAAGTAACATTACGCTGCAAAAGCTGTTGATTGAGGTTAACTTAGATTGAACCCAGAACATTCCTTTACATTTGCATTGATCAATAAATGCCTACATCAGAACGAGTGACAAAAGTAAAAAATATCTTGATTTTTGGTTTCATAATGGAGCGTCGCTTTCACAAACCCTTGCGTTTTTCCTCTACTTTCTCACGACACACAATCTCCATTGACATCAGTGGATTTGTAACGTTCTCTGGAACAGTGTGAACTCTGATGTGTAGGCACCTTAACAATGTAAAACATGACACATTACCACATGGTTATTAAATATAAAAAAAAATATTTTCATCTAATTTTCAGCAAAAATATCTGTATATATTTTCTATAGCGTAATATATAACATAAACGGGATATTACAAATACCATGATAGAGATTCAGGTCATACCGCCCACCCCTAATTCACTAAAATGTCCTGCTATAAGACATCAAATCCAATAAAAATTAAGAATTCTGTATTTTATGTAAGTGTGATTTGAGATCTCATGCGTGTATATGCATGTGTGTTTATTTGACTTACAAATATTACATTGCCATGGAGATGTCAAGCAGGGGAAGTACTTAATCTGAGATGTACTGTGCTTTGTAGGCTTGATTCAGCTCAGTTCCTGTCTCACATGCAGCATTAACACACACTCTGCCATTTCCCAGAACGTGGTCCATCAACACACATACACACCTCAACCTAATGAACCCCATTTTTCTCTTTTTTCTCTACTTCATCTCTCTCTCTCTCTCTCTATCTCTCTCTCTCTCTCTCTCTCTAGGATCAGCGCTGATCTTTCAAGATCCTCTTCTCTCCATCTGCTGTTCAGATCTTCTGGACGCTCCAGCAATGTCCAGATGCTCAGCTGGCCTGAGTGGTCTCCCAACACCGTCATGTGCCAATCTGAACTTGGAGTATAAACACTATGTCTCGCCGAAGGCTTTACCCACTTCTGCCAGCACAACCGGCCAGGACCCTTTCTTAACCAGGCTTAGAGTGGGTGCCAGTGCCAACCGCTACTGCAGTCGCAGGCGTCAGTGTGTGGTGGGCGTGAAGCAGATGGAATGACATTTAACATTCCAGAGGAGCCTATCAATTTCTGCGTTCTGGCGGGATTCAGTATTTATGCCAACAAGTGGACTAAAGATGTACATTATTGGTCAAAAGTTTGGTCATACTGAGACATCTACTGGGTCTTTATTACTTATACAGACTTTATTATATAATAGTAAAGTCATCAAAACTATGAAATGATTGAGTAGTGATAAAAAAAAAAAAAAAAAAATCTATATTGCTTAAAATCAAACATTATTAATAAATTTAACAACTTTTTTGAGGTTATTATATAAGGATCAACATCCAGGCACCATGCAGACTGAACCAGTCTAACCATAAAACTTTATTTATGTTACCTTATGTCTACAATTCATCATATGAAAAAAATTGACATGTATACTGCCTGATGGTCAAGTCTAAATCCCTGGAGAGTCTTTGGATGTTAACATACAGCAATCACAGCGAGAAAAACAGCAGTGTTAAGTGAATTATCTCTTCATCACACACAAAGTGTGCGTACATGCTCAAAACATAAATAAACAGGGAACAAGCCTTGTTTGTCTTGAGCTTCTCAGACTCTAGCACATGGAGTCTCTCACATTCAGTTGAAAGGAATGGGCCAGCATGTGAGGGGGCCCTTGATATGATTGCCCTCCAGGCATTTGACCAGAGGAGGAAGTCAGAAAGCTCTTCAGAGAAAGCAAGCAACCCGCTTGACAGCCACCATCCTAAAGGATAAACTGTGCCTGAGTTCTTGAGCCAAGCGAAGTCTGAGAGATCAGAAGTATATCAGCAAAAAAACTTTAGAAGAAGTTAACTTACTGCCGAACACCTCCTTTTATGTTCCATGGAAGAAAGAATGTCATGCATGCACATAAATGATGACAACATTTTCATTTTTGAGTGAACTATTCATTTAAGATGCGGTATACCAGTTTTGATGCCAATGAATCAAACATCACTGGTTCTTGTATGTCTTGTAATTGACATCAAACCTGGTGCAACATGTATTGATGTGCCATATTTGAATGTACACAAGTGCAAATGAGCCCTGGGATTCGGGGAATGATTTCCAGCAAATTATTTCCATTTAGGTCTAAATTTAGGGTTCTTGCACAAAGCTAACACATGGTTTCAGAAGAATGTTCATATTGAGCATGAGTAGAATGCATGGACTACCTTTATGGTATTTATGGTGCTTTTTTGGAACTCAACAGCATCTGTCCCAATTCACTTTCATTTTATGGGAAAGAGTAGTCTAAATATCCTTCCTAACATCTCCTTGTATCCTCCATGGGACAAAGAAAGTCATATGGGTTTGGAATGACATGAAGGTGAGTAAATTATCTATACCATTAAATCCCTCACTTTGGGAATTGATATTTTATACAAATACAACATCCTACAAAAGAATGGCACTAATTTAAGCCCTAGTAAATTAAGTCCAGGAAAAATCTAACTTCAAAGCATAGAACATGTGTGGTGTGAAACTCAATAAAAAATCCAATAAAAACATCTAACTACGATAGGCTCCCAGCGAGTTTCACTCAATCACAGGCTCTGAATTCCTGCAGGCAGAATGACTGACAATATATAACTGGCTATATGTGATGTCCAGCATAGTCATGTCAATGTATGGGTGTATGCAAGCCATATTGGCTCATACACCATCTGCTGTTGGCCTGTTATGCACCAAACAATGTGGGCCCCTGTTCACATCACTGCCTCTTCTTTTTCTATGTCACTCAGATCAGCCAAGCAGGACGTTTAACCAAATACCACGACTCCTGACCGCCTGCTCTCCACCCGCTACCTCCAGCGCCTCACAGGCACAATGTTGGGGAGATGTGGGACACCAATATATGCTGCTCAAGCGCATGACCCACTGCTATCACTCAGCGGAGTCCGCTGCAATTCATCCCTAAGGCCTCACACGTGGGGAAATCCTTCTTAACACACACCACTAATCACACAGAGGCAGCAAGAGGTGGAGGTGTCAGCCATGATGGCAAAATCACAGACCTCTAACAAAGAAGGCAATGTTTAGTCTTGTGGAGTATGAGACTGACTGAGCAGGTAAAAGAGTTAAGCACACGGTGTGTTGACAACAGCACTTTAACACTGAGAGAAAAACTAGAGAGAATACAAGTGGGTGACAGGTTGTTCTAAGAACATTACACAGAAAAATGAAAATTCTGTCATTATTTTCTCAGCAATGTGTCATTACACCCTGTGTGCTGCCATTTTTTAAGGCACACAAAAGCAGAAATTTTGAATTAGTATTATGCAGCTCTTGGCATATAACATCTGAATAGACAAATAAACACCATAAAAGTTGTCCATACGAGTCGTGCAGTATATTTCAAGTCATCTAAATGCCGTAGGTTAGCTTTGCGTGAGGAAAACACAAAAAAGTCATTATTCACTGATAATCTTCACCTCTGACAAAAGCTGGGTCTAGCAGTACATCTGCATCCAGATTCACAACAGTACTGATTTGCGCATACATGGAACCTAAACGTGATGTACAATTTTACAATTCTGGACGCAAACGCCTGCTAGATTTGGGGTAGGGCAAAATTATCAGTAATTGTCAGTAATGACTTCAATTTATGTCTGTTCTTCACAAAAACTTGAAATATAGTGCACAAGTCATATAGATTACTTTATTGATCATTTTAATGGTGTTTTATTTATTTATTTATTTGGGGGGGGGGGTCATTGTATTGTAAGAGCTCCAAAATGATTCTTCAACAAAGTATTCTTTTAAACCTTAGAAGAATACTTTATCTAGCCGAAAATAAAACACAAGGTCTTTAACAACTTTTGACGTGTGTACTAGCGTTCGTGTTCATGTCTGAGCCATCAGTGAAAGGGAAGTAAAACTACAGGTGTTTGTTTATCCCTCATGTCTCTTGCGTCCATTCCAATGTCACAGATACCCATGTACCACAGCCAAATATTTGACAGGCTGCAAATTATGGTGTCAGGTGCCAAAGGACAAAGGTGCTGAGCTGCATCTCTGCCTTCCAAGAACCGCATGAAGATGTTATAATGAGACATTGCTATAACTGTTTTATAATATAGTTAATAGGGTCGGCGACATATAATCAACGAATCCTGTATGAGGTATACAAGTCCAAATGTGGACAGGATGGCCTTGATGTCCATATTGGAATTATCTAAAAGATCTAAAAGAATATAAAGATAGAAATGCACAAAAATAACACTAAAATCTCCTTTCCCCATCATTTGATCACAAACATGGCTGTTGTAAATGTGTTTTGTGGTGTGTGCATCAGTGTAATGACTCCAGGCAAACACGTTGCAAAGGTTGTGCCATGGTTTATGCTTTATTAATGGTAAATACACTAAATAATCACGATTAAGAAAATGTATCGCGTTTAACTTTTTTAATCGCATGCGTTAATGCTTTAATTTTTTGACAGCTCTTGATATTTTACAATCCCTAATCTGAGACCAAAATTTCTTTAACATACATTCATTCATTAATTGAATTGATCATTTAGCGATTTAATTGGATGTCATTAGTGGCACAGAAAATACACACTTCACATTTAACCTAGTGTAAAAATCTTGTGTCACTACAGTGCAGAAACGTAACACCAGTTCAAACTCCTATTTTTAAAATGATCTGTTAACACATTGAAGCAAATTCTAAGACTCTTTTCAGAATTTCCACCTTTAACTTTAGTCCTGGATTAAGATCAATTACCAGGTTCCTGCCGCTCTTAGAGCTGTAAGTGAAAGAAGGCAAACACTGGGATCTATCCGGTTGGCACATAAAAAGACAGCCGCAATACACATGCACACACAGGCGCTATGCGTCTCTAATCCTGGATGACTATAGTGCACTTTGGTGTGCAGATAACACAAGCCTGCACAAACACACAAACTCACTTGTGACTGTAAAAAAAAAAAAAAATCCCCCTCTCTACATTTGTTGGGCTGGGGCTACTGTAAATTATGAGATCAGGTTTGGAGTCTGCAAAACGTGCATGGTTTCATCTGCAAGAGTTCACTGCTAATGCAGGGGGCCTCTGTCTTAGCATGACAGAGCCAAATGGCACTGGGCTAGCGCCACATCACACTGCCACTCAGACCCCAATTCCACTAAAATGGTGTGAACCTTTCTCAGAACAGACTCACAGAAACAAATTACTATACATAGCTTTTTTTCAACATGATTCAACTTCTTTTCTACATCCGTTGACCGTTGAGCATTCACATTTTCAAAAATGTCACCTCAGTAACTTCATTTTCATGACTGACCTGCCTACACACAAACATGGAGTAGTAGCACATCATAGTCTTTCTCCTTTGAGAACATATTTAAAATTCCAAAGTAATTTAATTCACCCTCTTTTTTTTCATTTTTTTTTTGTTCTCATGAGTTAGCTTTGATGTAGCAGTCAGAAGCTATTTAGCTATATATTTACATATATTTCAAGCAAACAGGGAAAGTAAAGTTGCTGGAGTAGCTTTGAATCCTGTAAAAAATAGGAACTTTTAGTCCATCAATTGTGCTGTGACACAGACACCAAGTGTAGACAGTTGTGTTACTTATAATAGGAATTATCACTTTTTTCTTTGCATTTTGAATTTTCGTCGTTTTAAAAAATGTGATTGGTGAGGACATTAACCCACCCCCATCCTATGACCTTATTGGTTCCTGATTTGAGACCAGAAGATTTAAAGGGCTAATGCAGAACGATGGACAAGGGGTATCAAAGAGCAAGCAAAAGGCTGAGATCACAAAAAAACTGAACACTAGTGTTTACGGTGATGGCCACAAGCCTAAAGGCTCTCTTTAAATATTTGCACACTCTCTAAAAACCTGTACTCAGAGTACTTGGGACAGATGACTACACCTTTTGTCATAGAGGTTTCTCAGAGGTTGTGTTATGGTGCTTATTTGAGGTTTGGTCTAATATGCTGTGCACCTTGATTAAAGGGAAGACCTGGCTAAACACTGTTCAGTCATTATATCGTCCTCTCATTATTCTATAAATGAAAAGTCAATGTATTGTACAAAGTCTTTTGTGGTCAACAAGGCAAGTTTAGGTCACCGTTGATGGATTGTGTGTCTACGTTACTGGTCTACATAAAGGTCTGCTCTGACCACGGGCATAGCAATCGAGAACACGGTTATGCCACAGTCCCACACTTACACACACACACCTCTGCCTGACAACCCAAAAAGGGGCCCCTCAGTGAAAGCCCACAGCACTGTAAATAACCCTGTTTATCTTGGGGACATCAAACGGATGCTTCATGGCAAGATGAGCAAACCAACTGGGGCTCAGCCGGGGGAAGGTAGGATGGTAAAGGAGTTGTAGATGATTACAACCCCCCGTTCTCCTGGCCTCTATGTATGTTTGATCCTCTCCGTTCCCCAACACACAAATTAAGTGGACACTCACACTCCTGTTTCACAGCTGGTAATGACATTCCCTTGGGCCTGTTAGGGATTCATCAGCATATCCAGTATGTCTTAACAGCATTGGGTTGATGAAGTACTGTAGTTTACCTTTGACCTCAGGTACAGGACACAATAATAAATATTCTGCACTGTGCCTGACGATAACTTAATCCCCTTAGAAAAGTAATATACTGTAGCACAGGTGGTACTATAGTAGAGTGATGGTATCAGATGGTAATACCATGGTACTTCGATACATATCATACTGAAATTCATGTACAATGGTATTTAAATGGTACTCCAATTTTTTTTTAAATACCATGGTAGTAACATGGTATATGTCCAAAAAAACAAACATATTTGAATATGTAGTACCAATCCTGTCCCATGGTACGCCAAGGTACTTCCAAGAGTGCCATGGTAGTACCATGGTACGATATCCAAAAAAAAAAAAAAAAAAATGGTTGTATCATTCATGTACCATGATACCCCAAAAGTACATCAAAGTATACCATGGTAAAAAATGGTAGAACCATTCCTGCCACATGGCACTCCTAGGTACTTCCATTGGTACATGGCCAAAAGTAAAAAATGGCAGTACCATGATACAATGTCCACACAAAAAAAAAAAACATTGTAGTTAAATTCCTATACCATGGTACTACAAGGTACTTACAAGAAAAGCATGGTAGTACCGTGGCACTTTTTGGTTACTTTTTTTCTGTCAGGAGCAAGCAAACACAACCAAAGTCTTATGAGTTTATTTTGCTCTTAACCATAACCAATATTGATGTTCTTGCCCTGCTTTTAAAAGTAATTAAGCTAGAAATTAGAATTAAGAGCCAGTGAAAAATAAACAAAAAGAATTAGTCCATCTTTAAGGTTCTCAGTTCAAATGAAAAAACAGCTGTCGTCTTTGTAAGAGGTTGAGAAGATAATTTGTCTAATGTAACGATTTCTTAAACAAGTCTGTGTTGAGAAAGCATCATTTGAGCAATTATATACCTTACTGTTAGGCATTAACAAATTGATTTTCCCTTATTTCAGCAAAGTATACTTCTGTGCAGTTTGGCAGTAGTGTTATTTTCCTACTTGAGTACTTTACGTAATTTCCCACAGAGTCCTTTAAAATGCAGTCCGGTTGGCAAGACCCATGGTCTTTAAAAAAAAAATAAAATAAGAGTAAACAGGCAGATTTCTGGGAAGCCTGCAGTGTGCTGACAGCACACAAGGCTCATCTGACTCTGTAGTCTGTGAACTAAGTCCCTGTCTGGGCTTTTGGAATTGATCAAATTCAATCAATTCATTTGTACACAGTGAGGTAAAGAGGTCCTGTTTATACAGCCTGATCCCATTAATATAAAACGTAGCTATTTGTACATTAATATTTGTAAAATTAAACGTACATGTTTTTATGTTAGAACAGACACTAAAACTTACAATATGGATGGTTGAAAGCATCTAAAAAAAATTTATGTATTTACAGCTTTAGAATCTATATTTAAATATGCAAATTGATTATAAATATATTTGTAAATTTGTAGCGTTTTATAGACATTTTAGATCCCTTAACACTACGCAAAACTCTAAACATAACTACATTTAAACAATATAAAATTTTTAGCAAGTTGATTATTGTACAGTAGCAGTAATGTACATTTTTGTTAAAATTTATTCATTTATATATATTTTACAGCCGCTAATCCTACGCCTAATCCTAAACCTAACCATAACCATTTATTAGCATATAAAACACAAAACAGTCAGATAAATTTAATCACATTAATTTATTCACAAAAATTGCAAAATTAACATAAGTTATTCAAAGGGAGATGCGCTGCATCCGATGTGCTCCTTGATGGCATACAATAGCATTGTGTGAGGTGGAGAGTAGAATTTAAATAATTACTCACTGTAAATTTTCTTCTGATGCACTGCAGAACAGCGATGTATATGTTTGAATGAGATATAATATCGCAGAATACGGTAGTTGCAAATGGTCATGAGACACTTGAGAGCCAATGAGCATTTGACATCACTGCTGTAAAACCGCTGGTCGTAATGCTTGAGGCGGCATTTTTTTTTAATTTTGCAAACTAAACCAGTGCATGTTGACAGTTAGCGTGGGCGCTATGGGGATTGTTGAATTGATTCCTGGAGGGATCAAAACTGAACCTGAATTGGCATTATTCTTATTGGGACAGGTAAGCTTACATAACTGCAAAGCATGTGAAATATAATGCCATAAGGATTGATCTGTGTCATTTTAGCTTACTTGATCTTGCCTGCTAACACCGACGAATTGCAAGCTATCTTGCTTCATATCTTTCAAATAATTTAAATGATCTTCTCTTTACAATAAAAGTCAGGTATACTGATTCACAGTAACTGACATAAACAATGTTAATCTGTAATTATTCAGCCAGCTAAACTACAATAACACATGAAATGAATGCTAGAAAATGTTCAAGATAATGTAAAAAGACCCATTCATTAGTGTAACGTTTAAATTAAAATATATACATTATATTATTATTAAACAATAGCAAATTGATATATCAAAACAACAGTTGTGATGGAATCACATCAATACTGAATATTGTCAACATATTTATAATGTACAGTCTATTTTATAAACAGCTACTGTCATCATCCACCAAATTTAGCTAACAGCTATTGATAAAGCTAGTGAGCTAATGCTAATCCTATAAATGCAGACAATGTGTCATGCAAAGAAAAGTGATAACTTCAAATTAAAGTCTCGCATAGTCAGACCTACAGTATATCCAGACTTTGTGTTACACCTGTTCCAGCACTGGAGTCAAATATAATATACAGTCTCAAAGTTTGTAGTAAAACAATCATAACTGTGCAATTTTATGCACAGTTCATAATTGATATAATAAATTATGCTACATCATCTGTCAGCATGATCCCGGTGAATCACGTTCAGTCTCTTTGTATATTTATCATTGTTTTTGTAGATGCTCGCTCACGTACCCTATGGAGTGTGTGCATGAGCACGAGCAAGCGGTAGCTGGCTGCAGTTCACCTAACAGCCACAGGTGTCATTAATAACAAGGGTTTCTGAATCTTATTTACGGCACCTTTCAAATATTTTTGAGGTATTACACTTCCACTGTCATAGGGACAAAAATGCATATACATTTTCAATAAAAACTAATGCAAAATACAGTTTCATAGCCATCATTGAGATACTTTGAATAGTACATTTGCTCTATTCACTTGCCTCTGCAAAAGGTTAATTTAGGACCCTGTGTAAACCCCTATGAATCAAGTCTTTCAATGCTGCGAGTGACGATATTTGGATCCAACAATATCTGAGGCAACTTTTTCCCTCAGTTTCCCCCCACTTTCTTTTCCTCATACTTTCTTCCAAACTTGCCTCACCATTAAGTCAACCAGAGGTCCCCAGCTTTTTGATGTCAACAAGAATGGAAGTTAGGTCTCTAGTGTCCCTGTTAAACACATCTCATCTCTTCTCTTCTTAATCACAACTTCTCTCTGTGTACTCCGTACTTATCTGTGGAACTTCAGCTTCTAACGACTTTCCAAGACAAAAGTATAAAGCAAATCCTTTGTGGGAGCATTTGAATTTTCCTTGAATACAAAATAAAAAAAAGCACTTTAGACTTGGAGTCCAATGTAACTGATTGGAATTCTCACTGAGGCTCAATTATTTGCTACTTTACAATTCAATGAATTTGGTAAGATAAAAGCAAAGAAGCCACTGCTGTAAAGAACACAGAAGAAATCCCAGAGCTTTTCCTTGAAGACGACAGACTTTGAGAATGTTTCCCACTGATCTGGAGCCAAAGAGTTTATGAACACGGAGTAGTCACTAGTGGTCGACCAATATATCACTGATGCCAATAATTAAAAAATAACAAATATCGGCCGATACATTTTACCATTGGGCCGATTTGTTTCTTAAGCGACAGGAATCGCCTGCTTGTAGGTGAAGGAGCCACCTGAGACATGTAAATGACCATTGGCAGTTAGTTTTGTTGTTACATGTCATTGTGATACCACAATAAGGTACCGGTGTGCAACACAGTCTCATTTAAACGGTCCTGCATATCAGAGTCATGACAGACGCGTATGACCTAGTGATGTTTAAAGTGATCTAGTCTTTTATTTTTTTTCTCTCTCAACAGTTCCCAGCAACTGTTAGCTGACTTTTATAATGATAAAAAAAAAAAGCAAATATCAATAAAACGTCTATCATTTGCCATCTGAAAGAATGTGGATATCTCCTTTAAACAGATTTAATTAAACCTCACAAAACTTATGCAAATCCAGCATTTTCTTTGTGGAGTGCTCATTTATCTCCTTTTGAATCACGTTTTATACTAGCCTGGACCAAAACTGACTTTTACTCATGAATGTTGTGTGATGGTCAGTCCATGACACTCTAAGCAGGTGATCCAGCCCAAGTTAAATGGGAGTGGTCAGTGGATTGCTGTTCTTGCTTGATCCGCACGAATGTGATAGAGCAACTTCAAAGTAAAAGTGATTCACGTGCACTATAATTAAATCTCATGGTCACTGTGTGTACAATTAGTTTGAATCTGTCTTTTTGTAAGAAATAGTGAACGCCAATGTGCACATCTACCATCCGTGGTACTGGTACTTCAGTACCCAAGTCAATACTACGATAATAAAAAGATGTAACAATAACAGCGTTTCATCAGAACCGGTACTTCAGAGCCCTGACTGTTTCTGGTAACAGTGTGATTTAATGACCCACGTTTGCTTTTAAATGTTCAAACGCTTATTTGAGCACGAGCTCTGTGTAATGGTTTTTGAGGAAGCATGCAAGATGGCATAGAGTTATAAAAATAAATAAAAAAATTAAATAAAAATAATTTAAACAAGACAACAATAAAACTGAAAACAAACCGACTGGGGGGGGGGGGGGGGGGGGGGGGGTAACTGGAAATGACAGGAACGACTAGGCTGGAAACAAAACACGACGATCTGGCAGGGAAGATAAGACAAAAGGAGAGAATAAATAGAGGAAAGGGAGATAGGATACAGGTGCTGCTAATAATCACAAGCAGAATCACCTGTGAGAAACATGAAGGAGAGAGAAAACAAATGACAACACAAGAATGCTTATTAAACTGTAAAAGACTGCAGTCCAGTATGAGCTACATGCTTGAATGTATGTGTGAAGCCCAGCGCTCGTACACTGGAAACTCCACAAACATTGAAGATGAAAAGAAGACTGTCAACCACATAGCACATGTAAACTATATACTTATATAATTAAATCACAGCATTTGCACTCTATTGATCAAACTGGGCCACATAGTAAACTGTTTATCCCGAAATGTGAAGCTTCCGGTGACAAAACATCAAATTAAGAGCATGTTTCAAAATAAAAGCCAGAAGCCTGAAATTGAAGAAATTACAACTATAAAGTAAAATTTTATAATTAATGTAGTAATATTAATAATACTAATAATTATTAATATTAGTAATAATAATTTGATTAGACACCATTTTGATGATGAAATTAAATTAAACTTTAAAACATGGAATTCTGGAAATATAATAAAAGGAAAACAGAATTTGTGAAAAAAAAGCTTAATTGAGAAACACTTGAAGGAAACTTTTTTGTCATTTAATTTATTATTTGTAACTTTTTAAATATGCTAAAGGAGTGTGTTCAATAGCACATTACCTAATTTTCATATTTTTACTGTGGTATAGAAATTGATATCAAGAACGTGAAAAATCACTGGTATCGATACCGACTACTGAAATTTTGGTATAGTAACAATACTAGTGTGCACTGTAGTGATGTCCAGTTCATGACCGAATTGTTCTTTTGAACCGGTTCTTTTCAGTGAACGAGATGAATTAGTTCACCAGATCGGACTGAATAATTTGAAACAGTTTGCATCTCAAGTCTAGACTGATCCACAAGTTACTCTATCTTAACCTGTCTCTCAGACATGCCTGACATGAAATGAGCTGATTCTTCTTCTTCTTCTTTGATACCGGCTGTAACAAACACAAGTCTGTTACTGTTTTGTGGAGTGCAATGTTCATCTCTACCACTAGAGGGAGATCATGTAGAGGTTCTTCAAAGTGCTATATGTAGGGAAGTAGAAGAAGAGTAAAGAGATGAAGGGTTTGATTCCCAAATCCTAGAGTCCTAGAATTTGAAGATTCCTATGAGGCATGTTCAGACTTGGATCCAGTTTAAGAGGATATTTCTACGTTCTTTCCTGAGAGATGATTATGAAGCAGAAGTTGAAAGTAGACTTGGAGAGAGAAAACAAGTTCCTCGAGAATGTATCAGAGACAGTATAGAGCCGTGTGCCTATGATGGCGGAGTAACATACAAGAAAAGGAGATTCTGCAAGCCATTTGAAGGAACTGCTACCCAAAGTTGGCTAGTTTGCTTAGAGGCAATGCCAAGGATGTGCGTGAATTAGTGAGAATTGTAACTCAAATTGAGAGAGATTTTTCTGAAGCCAAGCATTACTGGAATCGTGCCAATAACGAAGCGCAGTAAAGGAAGGCGCACACACTTCCTGGCTCTGTTTTCCAGTCTCCCCATGCCACCACTCATGCAATGCAAGTTGTGTCAATGACCACCAAACCAGACCTCAAATGATCACTTTATCCATCTTATTTCATGGATGTTATCTGCATGCCATGGTTGGCACTGGAGGTACTCTTTCTATGATTTAAGGGTCGTGGTGGAACCAACTTAGAAACAAAGAAAGATGGAAACCTTGGGAAGGACAAACATTTGTGCTGGAGAAAATGAAGAAGTTCAAACTGCTCTAGGAGTAGTGAAGTGGGAGTGTGAATTGCAGGGACAAAAGTTCAGTTTATGTCTCCATGTTATGCGTGATAAAGATCTCACCATACTCACCATTCTCTGGCATCATCCTCGACTTCAGTAAAGTCAACTACATCTAACCGTCCGAAGCTGATGGAGAAGATAGAGTATTTTTTCTACCTCTCATTTCCTAAAATGAAGGAGACCTCTGAGTCTCTACAGCTAATCCATGAAGTAGTACTCAGAGCTGACACAACCAGTGTTTAAGTCTTTGCTGGAGAATGTTATGGTGGAATGGCCCACTGTCTGCACACAGAACATTGGATACTCTGAAATAATCAAGCATAGGATTGTCACATTGATGAAATCGCTGTGAGAAAAAAACTTACAGAATGTCACATGAGAAAGTTAATTGATTGAGGGATCCAGGATATGTTAGACAGTGGCATCATACATCACTCAGTATCTTACTGGGCTGAAACTGTGGTTCTTGTGTCCAAAAAAGGATGGTGGTACATGATTTTCTATAAACTGTCAAGGACTGAATGTAAAGACACTCTTGGATTGTGACCTCATGGAAGCACTGACTAAAGCTCCAGTACTGGTACAACCAGACTTTAACAATCCTATCAGTGTACAATGGAATGAAATAGCTACTGCCCAACAAAGTGAATCTAAGATCCAAGAGTTGGTAAAAAAAAAGGCCACCACTGATTTCAACCTGAATAGGGTACACTATTGTATGGAGAATGGATTTATTTTCCAAAGCATTCCTGATCGCAAGGAAAGTCAAAAATCGCAACTGGTCATTCCTGAATATATGAGAGAGGAGTTTATGAAATATTCATATGACAGTCCACTCAGTGGACACTTTGGACAACTTTCTTGAGGTTATTGGACATTGCCTATTGGCCAAATGTATGCAGAGATGTCTGGAAACATTGCAAGGAATGTCACATCAGCCAGAAGTACAAACAATCTGTGTCAAAAACTCTGGTTACCTCCAATCAACCCCAGTTGTTGAACCTGGATATATGCTGGGAGTAGACTTAATGGGACCCTCCCCTAGAGTGCTAAACAGAATGTACATCTTCTGGTAGTAGTGGATTACTGTTTGAAGTGGGTAGGGTTGTTTCCACTACATACATTACAGTCACTTCACAAGTTCTTTGTAGAAGAGATTTTTCTTGTGTCAAATCAAGGTAATGGCTCATCCTCAAACCAATCTCACAGAGTGCATTTACCGCACACTAAAAACCATGATAGCTTTTTATATGGGAAATAACCATGGTCATTGGTTTGCCATTTCAGATTTGCCATTAACACTGCTTGGCACAGGTTTCACACCTGCTGAAGTCGCTATAGGCCGGAAGTTGAAGGGACCACTAGAAAGGGCTCTGCCAAAAGCTCCTGACACAAGCAGTCCTGCATATGAAGTGATAACCAGACAAGAGTTTCTGCACACTGTGAGTGAAAATGTGGGTAGAGCTCAACTGAAACAGGGTCGCTATTACAATCAGAAGAGGAAGCAAGAAACCCTCCAGGAAACCGACCTGGTTTGGGTTCAAACTCTTCCTTTGTCTCGGGCAGAGGATAGCTACATGGCCAAATTTTCTGCCAAGTGGAAAGGCCTTGCCAAAATCTGTAAAAAACATGGTCCTGTCAATTACTCTGTTTAATTTCTAGACAGGTTAGACCAGCTGATACTTTCCATAATAAAAAGTCTTATTATGGGAATGTAAATTCTTCCACTGAGGGGAGGGGTATATAACAAACAGTCTGTTACTGTTCTGTGGAGTGCAATGTCCATCTCTACCTCTAGAGGGTGATTTATATAGGGAAGTAGAAGAAGAGTAAAGAGGTGAACAAGCAATGATTGTTTGACTACCAACTGAAATGCCAATCTGTGTTCATCTAGAGTTCTAGTTGATGAATTTGAAGATTCCTTGCTTTGGGGAAATAACAATTGATTGTGGAAGCTGTCTTATATGAGATAAGTTGGATATTGTTCATTGATTGAGACTACTCATTGATTACACCACAACCTTAAACCTGCTTCTACCATCATCAGTGGTTTTCATCACATATTAAGGATTTCATTGCATAAACTGAACTTCTAGTTATATCCTCTTTTCTGAGTAATTGTATCTGAACTTACCTGAAAATCAAATTGCTGGGACTTGCTTTCATCTTTAATTTTGAGCACTGTGTTTGAATATTTGAGTTTGTCTGCTTGTAAATTCCATCACTAAATGTTCAAAAGCATACATATGTGTCAGTTTTGGATAATTATGTCCTCTGCTTGTTCTATATAATTGTTGAAGATATTAATTTACCTAGGAAACATTATATGGGAATAATATGATCCTAAAACTGGTGATGTCTGCTTTTCCTAACTCTTCTTTGCAATGAACCACTCCAACTAGTTCACAATCAGACTGAACACTTCAGTTGCAACAGTTCTCACGTTACCAGTGCAATGAGTCGCTCGCAGAACTTCTCGAGTGAACAGTACACTGAACTGAGAATCGCCTCTTTCGGAGGTGTCTGACGTATGAGCTGCTGATACTGGATACTGGAAATATGTTTATGACTTGATTGTATAACCATTTTATCAACGTATGATGATGATCCGATCGCAAGTTCTGACGTCACCAGTACACTGATCCGGGGACAGCAGCTCTCGAGTCACTGTACACTGAGTCGATCATAGCAGTTCTTGAATTAACAGAACACTGAACTGAGAATGGCCTCTTTCAGTTCTAAATATTGAGAACTGATGAGTGAGTTGCTGATGAGCATGCATCGTTCTTTTTAAACGGTTCATTGAAACGAACCATCCGAAAGAACTAGTTCACGGAAAAGAATCGGACTTCTCATCACTAGTGCACTGTTGTTATATCCTTCCTTGTGTCTTACTATTTATTTTTGTGCAAACGATTACTAAAATGGGAAGATGCAGAAGATATTATGAGAAACTGCTATCTTCTACTTAAAACACACCAAATCTTATTTTTTTATCTTTACAAAGCTAAAGTTTTGTGTGAAAATATGAGGAAATATAATGCTAAATAAAAGTGAATTCATTTTAGCCAATTTGTGTTTGTCATCTCATATACTAACATTATATAAAATTGTGTGACATATCAACATTATATCGGCCTATATTGGCCTATATCGGCCATCCTGCTCTCTGGATCTCTACTAGTGATAGAAGTCAACATCTTTAATGCAGAAACCATCTTTACGCAAGACAATTCTAGCTACACAAGCTCAATTTCACATGTCGTTAGATTGTGAAATGTGTGAGAGCACAACATAAAAGTTGCATTCTTAATACTTCTGCTTAAGAAAAAACTTCTTCCCTGGTTTTTTGTCTCACAGTTCAACTACTGTCCTGGTGGAGCTGGCTAAGCTAGTTAGATCTTATAATCATGTTCTTAGCTTGTATACAGTTCAAGTCACTGGAATGTCAGTAAGCAATATGATTAATCAGTCAAAAAAAAAAAACATATTATCTACCATGTTATGTTTATAAATATATATAAACATACCTTTAGTGTATGTTCCACTAAGAGCTTCACAGTCGAGTCTATAAAGGTGGCTGAACTGTATTAAAGTGTTTCAAAAGTCAAAACTACTTGGTCGTGTCACACATAAAAAACATTTTGGTAATTTTACTGCTACCTATAAAAATTTAATGTCCTGAGGGCATACTGATAAAAAATATCAAAGTTCTTCCAGAAAACATCAGATTTTTGTAGCAAACATATCAACTGAACCCTTTTCTTTTAAAATTCTGACCACACTTTGCCTCAAGGGTGAAAGTATTATTTAATTGAAAAAGCCCTTTCAAAAGTTAGAGAAAGATTATAAAAGAGAGGGAGGATGAAAGGACAGAGGAGGAGGAGAGGGACTGAGAAAGTGGGGGCAGATTAGGTAAATACAGTAAAATGCTATAGCAAGATAGAAGGCGACATGGTTCTCAGACTTGACAGCACAAACAAAGGAAAGGAAATGCTGCCTCTCTTTTTAATGGGCCTAATTAGCTCTTAAGTGCTTCACTTGGATCGGTGAGCAAGCTGGGGGAGGATGGGGGCTGGGAACAGTGAAGTGGATCTTCAGAAATACATCCCAATAACTAAAATAAAGTTCTATAAAAAAAGTTTAAAAACATGTAATCATTCATACACTCTAAAACATTGTTGGATTTTTGCTGTGGTGACATAATCGAAAGGCTTTAATGTCCAATCCAGCAAGTACTTCACAGGGATTATGGGTAATTTCAGTATTGATTGATGGGGTTAGAGGTCAAAGTAGCATCCAGGAGTTTCTTCAGCCTGAAACAGATCTTGTCTACTAAATTAGCAGCAGTCTTGGGTGATTATGAGTAGGTTATGCAACTTTACACCTGTTAGTCTGTGCTAAAATGGTCCATAGGAGGTCTGGATTCTGGAAGTACAACCATTATATTTCCTATTTAACTGGCCTACTAGAGGGTCCATGACCTGGACTGGGTGTGTGTCAAATAAAGGAGACATCCAAAATATGCAGTGTTAGGCGTACTCCAGAACCAGAATTGGGAAACACATATTTACATCAATCATATTAGTGATTTTCAATGTATTTCAGTATAAAAAGTATATTATGTTACTTTCCAAAAAAAGTCAATGAAATTTAAGTTGACTAAACATACAATTGAGTAAAACAATTAAACAAACTTTGTAGATTGAATTTAAATTAAGAATGATGTGAAAAACATTTGCTAGTTGTGAGTCAAATTAAGTCAATATTAAACTGACATGCCTTAAATGTAATGCCCTTCATGTGACATAATTCCTTTTAATAACTCTCAATAATACAGTCGATATTTGCGTCACTGATTTAACGAGTTTTGGTTTCAGATGAAAAGGTGATTGAGCTTAACAGGAAATGACATAAGCATAGCCCCAAGGCCGATATATCAAATAAGTGCCTGATGTGGACTTAAAAGAGAGAGGTAAGTCATCTACGTGAGTCTGTCTCATACTGCGCCATCTGTTTAAGTCCTTATTAGCTTAAAAGCAGCATTGATGCCAATGTTATCGTCAAAAGAGGGCTGATTTCTTCATTATATTTGACAATGCTTGAAGTCCTGGTTTAAGCATGAAGACTCCTCTTTCATATGATTACCTTTTCTTTCAACCTTTTCACATAGAGTAAGTTCTCAAAAACAACTCCTGTGCTATCCAGAGACACATGACTATGGAAATGAACATAATCTTTAAATTAGATAGAGTATGCAGATTTTAATCTCTTTAGCCATAATCATAGATAATTTTTGATAAGTCAGATTTGGATCTGACTTGTTAAACGCTCGCCTTGTTCTCTCCAGTGCTTTGCATGTTATATACTCTAAAGGTGACTGAAGGTACTTAAAAAAGCCCAAAACAGCCATATGTTATGAGTCAGTGTAGTTTTATGCTGACTGGAGTGATGCTGCGTCTCT
The DNA here is from genome assembly GCA_032164185.1 of Moxostoma hubbsi. NCBI lineage: Eukaryota > Metazoa > Chordata > Actinopteri > Cypriniformes > Catostomidae > Moxostoma > Moxostoma hubbsi. The sequence continues at coordinate 31,205,626 of JAVLUX010000034.1, read as the reverse complement.
CCAAAATACACAATAACTAAACCTGTGCTTCCGTACTAAATGAATGACTGATGTAAAGCAGATAGGCTACTTTTACAGACCCATTCTGAGTTATGCACATTAATTCGTGCTGGCCCAATATACCCGATTTTACCCTATGTGTACATTTCAAACATTCTAGTCCATACTGAAGGTACTGTAAAACAAACCTAAACATATTTGAGGAGTTAAAAAATTGGATTTCCCTCTGAGCGGGAGGCAATGCTTTTGTGACCAGCTGGTGACAATCTCTTCAGCTAAGACTTTCAAGCACCTAATTAGTCTTAGGCTCTAAAAGGTGACACACGACCTTTAGAAATGTGCTACTACAATTTCGACTACTGTTAAAGTAAATAGCCTGCGGAACAAAAAGTGTCCAATAGGGGATTTTTTTCTACTTTCAAATATAATAAAAACTGTTGCTTTTGGACGTCTGCCCAGAGCTGTTAACATAAGAAGTGAACTGACTCCCTCTGAGCGGCAGTAAGCAGAATGCACCTTGATGCCCACAGGAAGTCTGCTGCACATTAGGGGGCCTCACAGATGATGCCAACACATACTCTGCCTTAGGGAAAGGGGACCAAGGTCCACACATACATACACAGATACACAGATACACACTCACATATACAGACAAATTGCATGTGACCTGTGTTTTAAGATCTCACACTATCAGATTTCTGGACTGAATGTATATCCTGTGACTAGAATGACTGTTTTACATTATTTCCAGTAGTCCAATTATTTGATTGAGTTCCTGATTTTGCTGTTTTGGTTTTGTTGTGTCTGTCCTATTCAATACATTTTCATTGTGACATCTATTATTTCGGACATTGTAACAATAACGCCAGTTTCCAAGATTTGTACAGTACCTTGACAACTATTCTGATCGCAATGCCTGCAATGATAAAAAATAACCTTTATTTAAGCAATATCACATGACCAAGAGTGTGATTTGGCCGTTGGACCAGAATTAACGTCATAAACAATAAATCTTCATTAAATTCTTTTCACATTCCATTTTTGGATGTATAAGAGTTTTAATTATAATAAAAGAACATAGTATTCTTAATATATAAATTACAGAGTAATAAACTGTGTTACCAGAAAACACAAGTCATAGGCAACTTTCCAACATAATGCTCTTTCAAAGAGCACTTTTTCGATCATGTGTATCTCCTAAAAGCTACTGGCAGATGTTCCTGAGTGTATAAGAGTGTGCAACGAGTGGAATTCAACAGGGGATGCAAACACACATGATCTGTTAGGAGCCAGAAAGATTTAGAAGCTTGGCTCTCCAGGTTTCCAAACCGAAACAATGCCTCCAGCGTGTGACTAAAATGTCCTTTTTCAAAAAGGGCAATAGAAGTGACCACATATATAGCACTTGATATATCACTCCTCTGTTCAGCTGTGAGATTGTGTTGGTTCAGCTTCCTGCTAATTTTTATCACCATCTGCACAAGTACTTAACATTTCTCTGAATTTCAAACTTGGTGGGAAGATGTTTGTGTTTGTTGGTTCATATCCAAATAAATCAGAACTTCTATGCATTTGTGTCTTGTTCAAAATATTTGTGAGAGATCTTCCCATAGGCTACTTTTGAGGAAAACGCACCTCTAAGGGTTGCACTCCCATAACGCTGTAAGCGTTAAATGGATAGTTCATTCAAAAATTTTTATTCTGTTTTCATTTACTCACCCTCATTTTGTTTCATACCCGCAGGACTTACTTACTTGTGTGGAACGCAAAAGTAGATGTAAGAAAAATGGGGGAAAATAGATGGAAAAAGATGCAATGAAAGTGAATGGTGACTGAAGCCATTCACTTTTACTCTTGTAAGAAGAACAATATCATTGGTAACAACATGAGGGTAAGTAACCATGTATAGAATAAGTGCAAGCGAAGTCAAGTGATCAGCGACATTACCAACACTTTATCAACACATTACGTACCAACTATTCACAGAACTAGTTGACAAAAATTTCTGATTTGTCTGCAAATTTCAAAGCACTTGTTCAGTTTTGGTCATAATGCCTAAATGCATTGTAAAATACATCTTCTAAGATTTAAAATTATACTATTTTGCTCATTATTTTCTTCTCGGTGGGCCAATCTGAGCTTAAAGGGATAAAAAAAATACTGTATGACAATTTGATAAATGATTTGCACACATATTATATTTTAGAGTTGTGTGCATATATTCATAATTCAGGGGTTTTGAAAACCCAATTCTCGAAAACCATTTTCATACCTCCTGGGATTGTGAAATTGTGGATTATAGCATTGCAATGATTTAAACAATATTCCAGGATATCCAGACATGAATTTTTTTCATTAAAGACATTCCAGCAGTATTTTTATGACAAGCTTAATGGAGTTAGGTTTCGATTACACCTAATTTCACCTCCACTTATTCGCTATCATGCATCTGTAGAAGCAAAAACTAGCTCTAATTTTTGGCCAACTACAGAGGAATGACCGTGCATTTCCTCAAACTATTTATTCGAGCAAGTGTCTCAGATTATAAATTTGTCTTTGTCTTGGGTGAATATTCCTCAGGTATCTTTGAATACATACCATAGAGTCTAGCCAAAAATATACAAACAAGATGTGAAAATTCAGAATGTGAATATCTTCTGTGAAAGGCTCAGCAAAAACTGAGTATTTTATGGGGTATTTCCAGGAACATTCTATGATTATGCCCCTCTATATGCTTAAAAATACCCCAAAGTGTTCAAAATGGAACCAAACAATTCAGTAAATTCCTCTACCTGTCATTCCTTATCAAATTCCAATTTAACCTCCATAGGCCAATTCCAATTCCAACTCATGAATTAAAAGATTCTGAAAGCTGTTTCTCGCAAACTGTCTTGTCCTTTCTGCTTCCTCAATCTCTGTCTGTTCCCAGTAAGGCTGCTGTATGGCAGCTGCAGTGAAAAGTAATCATGGGTGAGGAAACAAGATCCGAAAGCCCCTTTTCCTGTCAGCAGACAAGTCAAGGTGAACTTGGAACTCCTTAAATAACCAGCAGCACGACCCTTTCACCTGACCCTGCTGTGAAGATCAGAGGAAGCCTCTTGTTTACAACAACATTAAGGCATTTATTACTCCAACTGCTCTTTTTTTCTTTCCTCCTTTCTCAAGAGATAGTATAAACAGGCTTTAACGTACTAAGTTAATTTGAGTGTGTTGAACCGCCCCTTCACATGGGCACTGTGAGGTTGTGTCTTTGTATTTCTGTGTATTTCTCTCTCTCTCCACACGAACCGCAGTACTCTTTGATCCAGACCTGGGGGTCTATATTTGTCTGTCATCAAGCAATGCACTGGGCGTTCTCTAAGTGCCCACCATGCCATGTGTTGTGTGCCTATAGCCATGTGTGAGCTCTGGAGCCACTCTGACATCTGAGTGTGTATCTTATCCAATACAATGGCTACAAAGTATGAACATAACACAGTCAGAGATGTTCCAACAATTAAACAAGGAAATATCGAAGTACAAACCTACTGTCTCTACCAAAGGAAAATGATTGGTATGTTGCTCATTGTACGTATCATGGCATTTTCCCGATTAAGTGAACACTAGACTTTTGCCTTTCACACAAATCACCAGTAAAAGGACATATTATCAGTTCATAAACACTTACTTTTCTCCCTGTTGCTCACACAATGCTATCTTATGACATCAAAATACTTTTACTCTAATGCATGACTTGTAAGGTGACATTTATGCTTGTTCAAACACATTCAAATTGGGCAGTAGCTCAACTGATAGAGCGTTGCAGTTGCTATGCCAAAGACCAAGATACAAGTACCAAAGAGCACACAAGTCAACACGTGACACTATCGTTTAGGTTTAAGGTTTAGGATGTCGTTTTGCTGATTTAAAACTCAATAGAGCATTAACCGTAAAACCCTCATCTGTATGGGAGAACATATAACTCGCTTTCAGCACCACTCAGTGGACATTTCACATAGGAATTGCAGCGATGCATGTAAGGAGCCACGTAATATCATTTGGCAAAACTGTCGTCACATGTGCCACTTGTATCTCATTTAGAGCTTCAGCAGAGATCTTAACAATGCCTCAACATATGCTCGGATTTGCCAAGATAGCAAAGTCTGCAATCAGTGCAATTTTGATATGAACTCATACATTTCTCATCAAATTCTTCCAAAATGTCTATCTATGTTGATTTTATAGGACTATACTATTAAGGCATGTCAACAATTGTCTTATTTCTGTCCCTTTTTATTCCTCCTAAGCTATTTTAAATCAAAAGTCGATACTTCAAAAAAACATAACTGAGAAATAAATTAAGTCTTATAGATTTGAAGAGCAACACCTGAGCAATAAAACAATTATCTGGGATGTGTTGTTGTTGCTTTTTTGATTGCTGGGGATGTTAAACATGGCAAATATCTCATACGTAAAGATCCCCCGAATCAAGCTCAGATTGCACAGACTAGATATGGCTTCTTGTCAGACAGCTTCTAGGTAAACTGTCAAAGTCACTTCCTGCCAGTAATGCTTGGGGCTTTAGAAGTCTATACCCTCTGGCACTTCCTGTCACCCTGCTCAATGACTTCCTTGTCATTAATCCTCTCAGATTGGCACACAATGAAATTCCATGATGTCTTGCTCTCTACGGTCGCCACAGAAATCTACAGAAGACCAGCAGAGGAGCTGTCAAAACTAGTGTCCATGATGCACATATCCAAAGATAGACCCCTTACTCCATCGCTTAAGACCCCCTATAACACCACAAATGCCACTGATCTTGGCCTGTAGTCTGAATTCAGTTACAGAGAAGCTAAATCCACTGGGGAATTGGATGTTTGGTTTTGTGGAAATAAGAGCAACAGGCGGTGGGTGGGTGGTGTATCGAGTCAGAGAGGCTGACTGTCTCCTTTCTCTTCTTTTCCTAATAGTGTGTCCAAGAAAGTGCCATTCAGCTTTTCTGCAAACAATGTGTGGATTCAAAAGCATTCTGGAAGCTTGGGCCTGGATTCAATCTAACCGTCACTGAAGTTTTCCTGTATACAGACAAATTTGTTGGCAGCAAGTGCCTTTGGGATAATTTTAACAAATCTCTGCAAGAACAAAAGAGCATCTTATCCATCATCATGCTGTAATTTTCTACAGTGTTCCTTCACACCTCGAGCTGCATGCATTTGGTTTCCATGTCACCATGACCACCATACCAGCAACAAAAGCATGGCATATAAACATGCTGATTCAAATAAATTTTTTACAACCATAAATCATTGTCTTTATGTATACATACTATGTTCTTTTTTCCTCTGGCAGCTAAATTGTGAAAATGCTTCACGAGTCACTGTTAACAGCACTGGGACGCAGCCTGCCTATCTATGACAAGCTATGACAAAACATTATGTTTATATATACACATCTGTTCAGAGGGTATTGAGTTCAGAGCTAAACATGCACACTGAATATTTACCATTGTTAAATCAGTGGTTCTCAATTGGTATGGTTTCAGGATCCAGATTTTACATTCTAGTAGCCACCCGACCCAGAACCATAAATGTTTATTGTAAAAGGTAAACAAGAATGTCCTTAAATTCAAACACTGAAATGTATTTGCATATTTAATAATTTATTTTGGAAATTTCAACAGGCTTGTTATAATAGTTTGTGTTTTTTTTCTAAATGGCTCTTGTCATGCTCTCACCAATAATTCACTGCACAAAACACGTGGTTGTCAGCACAAGCCATGTTTATCCTCATTTCAAGCCATATTTAAGGTAGTCAGAGTCATATATTTGTTTATGGTTTTGAGGAATAACGTGGAGGAACGCATGCATGCACGCATTACGATTGCCAAAATTCTCCCCATCCGTCCATCCTTATCGCTCACCACACTTTCCATGTTGACATTTTCCTGATTTGCTTAGCTTTCACAAAGTGATGGATGAATCTGCGGCAAAATACCGTAGCGTTTGATTGGATGTGCAACAACAAAAGATATGTGACTGTAAAGTACGTACAGTACCTTTTAAAAGTTAATAAGCTAATTTATTTTGTTATCCAAATTAGAACAGGCAATTACTGGTTGTGACCGACAAGTTGAGAACCACTGTTATAAACTGCATTAACCCTTAATGCATACCTCATGTTTTTAGAGATCCGGGAACCTCAAACCACCCCGTACTGCACCTCATCGCGTTTTTGGAGTTGTGCCCACTCCTTTTTCGTATTCCTCAACCTCTCTCTTATAAACAGTGTAAACATGTCCAAATTGTAAAACAAAACAAAAAACAAAAACAAATTATGCAATTTAAAATTAAGGTCATTAGAGACCCTAAGAGTGTTTATTATTAGTATTATAATTATCTTAATTTTTTTTGCACTTACATAAATTATGTTTGTATGATTATTTCATATCTATTTAAGTTTACTATCACAGAATATCTATTTCTTTGTTTATTAAAAGAGAAATTAGTTTATTATTTTCATTTCAATAATTACTGTCTCGCATTGATTTTGTGTGCAAGAATGAATGAACAACAATGGTGAATATTCAGTATACCATATGTGTGTACACATACATGTTATACATGTTATTTCTTACTCAAGGTGACACTGATGTTTCAGTGATTGACTTGATTTACATTTGGCATTGCTATTTGATGAAGACATAACATGGAAGTAAACTATAGCAAGTACAACACATGAACAGTGTGGGTGTACTATTGAAATTACGTAAGTTTTCCATCTATTAAGTCTCAATTAGTGCCTGAAATAATATATCTAACTTATGTGTAGCTTATGAGTATCTCGTGTATATGTGTTTGATAGAAATTTCCGTGTGAAAATAATAAACCCTGTTCTAGATTTGTCCTGATTTGTTGCTTTTTCTCTTTGATAAATGAAAAATAAAACATCCAAATATATTTTATTCTATAATTTTTTAATTGTCTTGAAATCATTTTGATAATTTTACACTATCTGGACATTTTTCAGATCCATCTGTGATATATATATAAGTGGCGGGTCTCTAATGACACAATTATGAGTGTTGAAGTTCTCATGCATTTAAGGGTTAATATAGAATTTAAATAATTTGAACTCAGTAGCATATGTCTAATATGTTTATTACTCACAGAGAACTCTCAATTATCATCGTTCTGGAAAATAGGCAATAATCTAGTCAATGAGTGTGGCACGGTGGGGGGCGGGACCGGCGCGTGGTTGCGCACGCCCGGTCCCGTGTCGGGCTAAATTGAGCCGTCAGGAGGGATAAAGGCCACTCGCAGACGGTGATCGAGAGAGAGAGCTTAATCAGCAGACATGTCTGCTGTCCTATGTGTTTGTTTTAAGTTCTTTATTAAATTATTATTTATGTTGACAAGCCGGTTTCTCGCCTCTTCCTTGCCACAATGCATTACAGAAAATATACAGTCAGAAAATGTCTTCTTAAAGTGACGTGCCATTGCTATTTATGAATTCTGGAGTACTGTTAGTATTTATTGTCAATAAAAATAAATGAGGGGCACATCAAGGGTCTTGAATGAGAGAATGGGCACACTTAGGTGAAGTACATCTCTAAAAGTTTGCCAAACATTCTGACAGTCCACTATGAGAGTGAGAATATGTGGCACTGTACAGCTGAAACGTGCAATGCTGGAGGGTAAACAGTTGTGTGCATGAACAGACTGACTTTGTCAACAAAAACAAATCATGGAGGATTTCAGAGTGAATCAGAATGGCCCCTTGAGATTCAGAAAAGAAGAAGAAAAAAATAAACTCATTTGGATGTGTTGATACAGTCCCTAATCTTATATGCATGTGTTTTTGGAGTGCAATGGAGCTAGAGTGGTGCTACAATCTTAAAACAAGTTGTTCCTGAGACCCTTGTTGACAGAAACATCTTAAACCAGCCTAAGGTGGTTATCTGGTCTCTTAGCCTGGCAAAGCTGACCAAGACAGACCAGCTTAAACCAACTAAGACCACCTTATGCTGGTATGAGTCACTTTTTCTGAAGGGAGATGCATGGAAAAGAGGAAGGTATTAACCACCAGGTACTCATATATTCTGTCAAACTACACATCTCCTAAACATCCCAAGCCAGATATAATACACTGTACTTGGGTTGAACTGGGCGTGACAGACACGTAACATTCTTTATAAACCTGGAAGAGAAGAAACCAACTATACACTGAAGTTTTTGTTAAACACTTAGTTGTTGTGGCGTTGATGTGATTATGCCATTGTGGATAGCAAAGTTATGCCTCTTCTCTTGTTGCAGCATTAATTCAATCTAATAAGTGTGCATGTGAGTCTGTGCTTTTGATGAAAGGGCCACAGACGGGCCACTATAGCCCACTCCAGCACTTAAAATAAACAATGGAATGGAAGCCATCTGAACACTGCGTGCTGGAGTGATTGACAGACAGCAGCTGGCGACATGGAGAACGACACATATGTGAACACATCCGATAATACACATAGTATTTATATGCATGCATTTTAAAAAGCGTAACCATGCACACTGTAAACAAAATGTGCATGTTTGCAAACAAAAACTTTGATCTTACTTGTCATCTACAGTCAGTTAACTTCTCCCTTTGTTTTCCATGGAGGAAAAGAAGTCATCCAGGTTTGGAACAACATGATGGTGAGTAAATTACAGACTTTTCATTTTGGGGTGAACTATTCCTTTAAGTAAAACTACAGTTTTATGGCGAGATTTTCCACTTTCCCATGGTACAGCAATAAAGACCAAACAACAACAAACACGGCCATTATCTGGGATGCCTGCTGTTAAACGGTGCCCACACCTGGCCCAACAGGCTTCACTCTTAAAAAGGCCATCCATGACATATCCATCTTAAACTGGTTTCACTACGCTGTCTGAAGACACTTTCCACTCCGTTAACACAACAATGACTGGTACTGACTAGCTTAATTAACACTGAGATGTGTGTACCATCTGGCCTGGTTCTCAGGGATGTGTAAAGTCACACACACACACACACACACACAAGGTTGTTGTCTAATGACTGACATCTGGAGGTTACATTGAGGAAGCAGGTATAAAAATTTAGCTGCAAGGAAGCCTGTCGTGATGTGACAAGCAGATCAGATTTTAACCCTCTCTGATGCATGTGTGAATTCAGGTGTGTTGTTACAAACCGCCATGGGAGATTATCTTTGACCCTTACTCATAATTCAATATAACTGTATCCTGTATGTATATTTTATTGTGGCTTTTATTATTTATGACCAAAAAAAGTGCAACAAAAGAAGTGCTGGATCAAAAAAAAGAAACAATCCTGTATTGAAAAGTACAGATGTGCAACATCTGTGGCACCAAATGGAATTGCGCAAATAAACACTGTTTTCAAAATAGCTTTCTGAATATGCCCCCCTTCTTCCGTTGATTGAAAAAAACAGATACTGTAGTTCCACCCCCAACTCACGCCACTCGTCAAGTCAATGTTACTGTCTCTGTTGAGATGGGTCACTCAAAACAAACAGAGGAATTTTCACAGGGACACAGTGTTTACAGTTTTTGAGAAAATTAACCTATGACTGGCTAACTTATAGTTGTCTCTGTACTCCTAAACAAGTTCATACCTGATAGCTGGGTGGTCTACCAAAGCTTTGCAAATCGGTTTTGAGTCTGTGAAAAGAATCAGTTAAAAAGGAGAATCATTCTCGAATCGGACATCACTATCTCCAAGCCCAGCCAAGCTAAGACCAGCAAACCAATAGGCTGTTTTTTTTTTCAAGCAGTGATTATGGATGTGACTTTTTAGTAGTATGGTGTGAACGATTCTGACTGTTCCCTACGATCAGGAAGAGACACATGACGCCATACCAGAACTCCGGCTTGCATCACAGCCCGTTCAAACACAAAGAGAAACCAATGACTGCCAACAGCGCCCGAAAATACGACTGCACCTGTCACCTCATTCCTGCCAGTCCGAGGGCACAAGTGCAGTGCTGTGGATTGCAAAGGCCCAGGAAGTGGTGGGGTTGTTTTTTCCTATAAAAAAGGGACTCTTTTCAATAATTTACATAACAGAGGGAAATTGGGTCTAATTGATTGTGCAGGTCTCTATCCTGGAGCTGGGAAAACAATAGCAGTTTCTTAACATATCTATAGACAAGATGCTCAAAGGCCTTTGCAAAAAGCCTTAACTGCAAGCTACATTCAACAGCACACCAGAAGCAGTGGGTAGAGCACATTAACACAGGTGTGATGTGATCGGGGGAGGGTTGTGGATGAATGGGGTAAACAGGCATACCTGATGGACAGAGACAGCTGTGAGGTGCATCCCGCGCTGCTCGAATCTTCGGAAGACGTGCTGCTAATTTCTGCAAAAGAACAGGAAGACATTCAAGTTAGAAGCGCAAAAATGTACCACGTTGTATGTGAGGTATAATATTTAAAAAAATTCAGTCTTCAATATACAGATTCAAACTAAATGGAGTAAAAACAATTGTATAGCTGACCTCGACAGATTAACAAATACACCTGCCCCAAAAAGTATTTGAACATTTAAAATGTAACAATGTCCTTGCATGAAACAACAAAATATAAAAAAATATTTTTAAAAAAAAAAAAAACCATACTAAATATACACCATACTAAAATTGAACTTGCGGCAAGTTGGTAATTCCAAAGAAATTCCAAAAATGGCTGCCGTCATTCCAAAATGTCTAATGTCAGGAAAACTGACACTAAGTCTAAGAAAAATCTAGCATCATTTCACATTTTGTATGTATATTGCAGATTCATACATTTGAAGTGTGGCTTTAGTGTCCAGATACTTTTTGGGGCCACTGTATATTTGGCGGTCCGACCTTCACTGGGGTCACAACTTCTATTGTCTCTGCATATCTGTTGGAGCCGTTCGCTCTATTAGCAGCGTACTGTGAGCGTATTGACAGGTGCAGCACTGTTGTAAGTTACTTGATTAGCAATGTACGTGTGTATACTATGTCAACATTTTTCTTTCACATAATTTCTCAAACTTGATTTCTTTCTTTTTTTTTTAACCAAACAGGAAATTATATAATTCAGACCCTCCAGAATGTTATAACAGCCATACCACAGCTTAACTAAAGCAAGACGAATGGGATTTAGAGAACAGTAGATTCTCTTAAAAATAAATTTCCACTAGCTGTGCATGACATTGAACAGAGCTACTATTGTAGGTTTAGTCCAAGCTTATAAAACTTTTTAAAATAAGTTTTAAGAGTTAAAGGAGTAGTTCACCCATAAATGAAAATTATCTCATTATTTACTCGCCCTCATCCATTCCCAGATGTGTACGACTTTCTTTCTTCTGCAGAACACAAACAAAGATTTGTAGAAGAATGGCTCTTCTTGTGATGGCTCGTGAATGGTGACCAGAACTTTGAAGATCCATAAAGCACATGAAGGCAGCATAAAAGTAATCCATACAACCCCAGATGTTAAATCCATATCTTCAGGAGTGATGTGATAGGTGTAGGTGAGAAAGAGAACCTTGTTTAAGTCCTTGTATTACTATTTATATTATTACTATTACTACTTTTATTATTTTTATTTCTCCTCCCTGCCCAGTAGGTAGTGATATCCACGAAGAGCGTGAATTGCCAAAAAACAGAAGAAGAAGAACTCTCGTTAATGCATATAAGAGGGCTGTGTTAAAGTAGATTTATAGTACAAATGGACATAAATATTGACCTGTTTCTCGCCCACACCTATCATATCGCTTCTGAAGATATGAGTTTAACCACTGGAGTCGTATGGATTACTTTTATGCTGCCTTTGTATGCTTTTTGGAGCTTCAAAATTTTGGTTTCTGTTGACTTGCATTGTATGGACTACAGAGCTGAAATATTCTTCCAAAAATCTTTATTTGTGTTCAGCAGAAGTTAGAAAGTCATACACATATGGGATGGCATATTTTCATTTAAGTATTTTTGGCAGCATGGTACAGGACTACAGGTCATGACCTCTCTTTCTAATATTGAAGCACTTGCGATACATACTATTGAGCAGTAATCTGACATTTTTCTTGCCCCAGTTTATATTAACAACAAACTGTCCAGGGCCTTTATTTGGTCGATACTTGCAGTTCCTCTTCTTGGCTGGAGTAGTCTTTATTCAGACTGGTCTCAGACACTACAAGCTATTGTGGCAAGTTTTCCACACTACTGAACTCAGCAGCACTATAGATAATGGTCATCAGAAATAGAGCTTGCGGAGCTTAAGAAAAGAAGGAAAAGTTGAAGAATTATGTTAAAATATATTGTATGTGTGACAGCTGGTTTAACCAACAAACGCTTGTTGTGTAAGCACAAAAAACTGTGGAAAATGGATTACAATTTGAAAGAAACCTGTACTGTGTGCTAACGACTTTTCCACGGGAGCAATATACTGTACGTATTAAACAGGGTTTGCCAAAACTTTAATCCATGATTTTCCATTGCTCAGTTCCCAGGTTACATCCAAATTTAAGCAACAAATTACTGAGCATTTTCAATCTAATTGGTGTTTTTAAGTCAAACCATGGCATGAACGAAGCCTGATGCACTTAAAGCTAAGTGTTCTCATAAATAATAAGGTAGTGTGCCATTTTTACCAAACAATAACCAGTGATGAATGCAAAGTTCTTGACTATGAGCAACATCTAAAGAAACAATGACTCTACTTCATTACATTTTAAACTCTATAAGGGGTTTAGATCAAATATATTCTTGCGTTACAAAAGGTTAGATGCAACACAACGAATACAGTTTTTTTTTTTTAAAGTAAACATTCTTTTTATTCTGACACACTTTCTAAAAAATGCAGCACTTCTTCACCAGATGCTAAAAACACAGTAAGGCACAGCGCAATTGTCAAAGACCATTGTTTACCATTGTTTAAGAAAAATAAATTGAAAAACAGCACAGACTGATGCAAATACATGTTTATTGTGAATGGCCCCTGCTTGAATAAAGGTGTTAACTTATTGTATGTTCCTGGTCTCATTGTGCACTATTCACCAGGGCACGTTATTCCAAATGAAAATGTATATTTTAAATGTATTAACTTGCTCTGCCTTTGAAATTATTTTATTTTTCTTCTGATGTCACAAATCTCTTTTTCAACACCTCGTCTCTGACCACCTCAAGTAAATACAGTATCATCCCATACTACATTTTTTCACAACGAATATCCTGTTTTACTCGAAAATATGCCAACTTACAGTTTGAAAACTTAATTTCATGTTGAGTTTAAAGGAATAGTTTGCCCAAAAATGACTTACTCACCCTTGTGTTGTTCCAAACCCATATGACTTTCTTTTGCAGAACAAAAAAAGGGCCCAAAAGTATAAAAGCAGTTGACCGTGACTCACTTTAAAGCCTAAAAAAGGGCCCAAAAGTATAAAAGTAGCCCATGCACCTTGCGAGTCACATGTCAAGTCTCCTATAGGCATAAGATTTTGGTGAGATTCAAGTCAATTATTCAGTGAAGAAAGAAAGTCATGCGGGTTTGGAAGGTCCTGAAGATGAGTAAAAGATGATAAAATTTTCATTTTTGGGTGAACTATTTCTATAAGATGACAATATCCTGTGTGATGTATATGGTAAGTTTGCCATAATGGTATGAGACAGCTGATCCCCCAAAGCTTTCGTGGGTAGGTTAGGAGGGAGGGGACATTCTCTGCCTCCCAGCTTTAATGGTAACTCTATACCAAGTATTTGATCTGGTTTTAACAATCTATTTTGAAAGGATGACAAAACATTTTACAATTCCAGTGACCGATTACTAATAAGACCCCAGACTTTGTGCCTGCAGGCCTAACTTTATCTCTCTTTCCATCTCTTTCTTTTACACACTCAGCTACTTCTTCCCTGACCAGATCTTGATTACACCCTTAAAGGACTGGCACATTGTATTATAAATAGTTAAATCAGCCCCATTCTCTACTTCAACAGACACATTCACTTTAGATGTTTCTCAATTTACATAAAGGCTTGATGTAAGTAACTGCAGAACCATGCAATTTTATGGTGATGCTGAGATGTTTAATGTCAGCATGTTTATGGGAAACATCTGTCCTTGATAACAGAACACCCTGATAATAAATGCACTTCAGATGTTTTTAAAGCCCTATTAGTATTAGACAAACCCCTGATTCATTGAGAGTAAGTGATTCATCATTATTCAGACACTGTAATGTAATTAACACAATTACAATCAACTTCAGATTGACTCAACTGTGATGTGGCTTGGCTGACTCTGCTCCACACACTAGATATTCAACTGCAACATCCTCAATAGACTATTGCTTTACAAACTACGGGTAGTAAGATGGCAGCCATTCTCCAAGCATTGTTTTTGCTATCAAGAAACTTTTAACACTGCAGAATTTGACATGTATCTAGGTGGTGAACCACCAGAGGCCAGTGTGACGGGACAAGGGCCGCAGGCGATGTTATATCTTACTTTTCTCAACCTCACCACTTTGGGCTCATTGTAACACTAGACAACGTGTGTTCGGCTAGTGCTGAAGCTGGTTAGAGCCCTAACTGGTTGATTTGATGAAAAACGGGTGGTCGTAAGGTGACACAATGCAGGAGTAGACATGCTAATCACTGCTTAAGTTTAATGAGGAAAATAGAAAATAATAGGAACTAGGGCTGTCAGTCGATCATTTTTTATTCAAATTAATTACATGGTGTACCGATTAATTAATCGCGATTAATCCCATATACAAATATTTGCTGAAAGCCCCTCATATAACAATAATTCAATATATAATGATGAAATAATTATACATAGTTATCTTTAAATATATATATATATATATATATATTAGGGATGTCAATCGATTACAAATTTTAATCGAATGAATTACATGGTCTCCCGATTAATTAATCGTGATTAATCGCATTTACAAATATTTGCTGAGAAAGCCCCTCATATAACAATAATTCAATATATAATGATTATACATATTTATATCAATATATAATTATGCAATATTTAATATATATATATATATATATATATATATATATATATATATATATATATATATATATATATATATATATAAAATATTCAGATAATTAAAATGCATTCCTCTAGCAGAAGAGTTAATCATTGATAAGACAATACAAAAAGCGGCTTTAGAATACAATGTATTATTTCCTACATATTATTGATCATAAGTCAATCATTGGCCTACAGTTCACAGCAATCCATTACACAAGTGAGTTTGTCAATCAGTTGGAGATTTATTATGAGGGCTTGTTTAAGGACCCGTCAATTTACACCTTTGTCACACATTTGTATTTTTTTTTATTAATGCTTACAAAACTTTTACATCTAGAGCCAAGAGGTATAGTAAAACAAACAACAAAAAAAAGGAAAATAAATAAACAGTTTAAATAAAATATGAAATTGTTTACATATATCAATACACTTTATAGTTTTCTTGTTACTCAAACTGGAAATTGTTCTTAGTTATTGCTGAACCTCTGAATTAAGTGATGGTTTATAACCACCATACTTACATTTATGAATAATAAACTTTGCCAACAAAAGCATAAAATTAATCAAATAATATTCCTTATGATGAGACATGTCATAGCCAAAAAAACGAATGAAACATTTTCAAAACAAAGTTGAAAGCTGGGAATAAAATGATCTCTAACAATCTTGCAGAAATCAGACCAAAACAAGTCGAGTAGGGACAACTCCAAAATAAACGAAAAAATGTTTCCGCCTGCAGACCACAAAATGTACAGAATATATCGACATCACAATTAAATCTCTCTACAAGAAAATAATTAGTGGGGTAGTAATTATAAATAAGTTTGAAGGAAATTTCCAAATTTTGCACCATCTCAATCCAGCCACACCCTGCGTCAGACATGCTTGTGTAGCGTCTCGGGTGTGTTGCGCCATAAACATAAAATGTTTAAATCACTGTGTCAAGTTAAATATAGTTTAATATTCAATCTTTAAACGCATCTTGAGATCCCTTAGATCGCATTTGCGCTCCTTCGAGTGTTTAGAACGCAAAAACACCTTCACTTTCTTCACTGTATAAACTGTGTGTTGCTCATACAGCTTAAGTTTCACTTGCTGCCCTCTGGAGTAAACAGGTGGTACTAAAAGCTTGCATTTCTCAGGAATCTTCCTTATTATGGTCTGGGGGAAGTGCGATTAATTGCATTCATTTTTTTAACGCGTTATTTTTAGTAAAATTAATTAACTGAATTAACGTGTTAAATCGACAGCCCTAATAGGAATGTATCTATGATCACTTCAATAATGTGGATATATCACATACGCAGCAGGCAAATTTAGCAATGTGCTTGTGTTATTTACAGACAGTCATTCTATATCTGTGCTAGACAGGATGTGAAAAATATGGAGCCATGTAGAAGAATCTGATCTGGCAGCAGTAAACGCAATAGTTCAATAGGGCGAACTATTAATATGATTTTGAAATGTACCAAACAAACTTTATTCTGTATTATAAACATTTAATTTGTCCACACACATTGTCCTCACATATTGTGATACTAATGTGAACACGGTAAACCCTAATGTTGTCTAGTGCCATCCCAGATGTATTACTTTTTTCTTCTGCTGAACACAAAAAAATATTTTTGGAAGAATATCTCAGCATTGTCCATACAATGCAAGTTAATGGTGACCAGTCATTTGAAGCTCCATAAAGCAGATAAAAGCAGCATAAAAGTAATTAATATGACTCCAGTGGTTAAATCTATTTCTTCAGAAGAAATATGATCAATATTTAAGTCATGTTCCTCCCTGCCCAGTAGATATGCATAAGCAATGTGAATTGGAAAAACAAAAGAAGGATGTGGAATTGAAAGTGGAGATTTTAAAAGTGGATTATAGTATAACAGGACTTAAATATTGATCTGTTTCTCACCCACACTTCTCATATCACTTCTGAAGACATAGATTAAACCACTGGAGTTTTATGGATTACTGTTTGCCTTTATGTGCTTTATGGACCTTCAAAGTTCTGGCCACCATTCATGTGCACAGACCTACAGAGCTGAAATTCTTCTAAAACATTTTGTGTACAGCAGAAGACAGAAAGTCATACACATCTGGGATGGCATGAGGATGAGTAAATGATGAGAGAATTTTCATGAGATACATCATTATTGAGCTGTTATCTGATGTTTGAACTACACTGTAAACCATAAAGTTGTCATTACTGTAAAAATCAAGTTGTCTTAATTAAGTATTACTTGAAATGTCAAGTTTTGGACTCATAACATCCATAGATTTAAGATTTGAAGTGTTAACTCAAAATACCGAGTACAAAAATCAGGCTATGGGGAATACCCACAATCCCTTGTTGCTTGAATTATGTTTCCTTGGTCAGAGGGAACAGATTGGGGAATTTAAATAATTAGCTCTTTTGTTGTATTATTTAAGCTTTGTTGCAAATAGTTGTTTGGTGTAATGTCATCATTAGGGTGATCTGTGTCTCTTTGGTCAAGTTGGACCCTGGTCACACTATCTTAGTTCTCTTTGCGCAAGTGCAGCTGAAGCGCATATATGCATTTCTGTAACTAATTATTTAATAACTGACTTAGAATCAGTTATCATCTTTATTTGAGCTGTGCTGTTGTTTGATGTAAAATTGAATCAATTAAATTAAAATGTACAACAGTAGAAACAATATTTAAATTCAAATCTGAGTTAAGTCTACTTGCATGTAGTGAACTCAACATAAATAGTTAAGTTCACTCTACTTGAAAAACAAGTTAACTGAACTTAAATACTCACGTTTTGGGAGACCCCATTACTCAATGGAATTGAGGTAACAAGTTTACTCAATCAGATTATTTCAATTAACTTATTAGGGTTTTCAGTGTAGAATTGAGTCCATTCAAATAACATTATTAAGTAGAAACAACAACATTAAAATAGCAAATCTGAGTTATGTCTACTTGCATCTAGTATCCTTAACTTAAATAGTTATGTTCATTCTATATGATCACCAAGTTAAGTGAACTTAATTACACAAGTTTTGAAAACGCTATTGCTCAGTTGAGGGCACAAGTTTACTCCATCATTTGAGGGCTTGACACAGGATTTTGGCAGATTAGTTCGTCAATTTCTCAACTTTAAATTCATATTTTCATAGACCTGGATGTAGTTCCAGGAACCTTAAAGTCATTGTACTCAATGAACTTTCTGAACACACATTTTTCAAAGACTCAACAAGTCCCTCCCGTTGAGACACAACGCTTCTCAAGGTGGGACGACATTAAAATCTCCTCTTTCACTCTGTCCACGGACCCAATACATATAGCAGACAGTTGGACTATTTTGATGATAGACATTTCTGTCATTATTACGTCACACTGATTTGCGTCTTGCACAAATGGGCAGCAAAAATGTTGACAGTTTATTTTGATAGAAATCGCAGTGAGATTAGAATTTATAAATTTTATTATTATTATTATTATTATTATTATTAAAAGTATTTTTTTTTTTTTTTTTTTTTAAAGAAGAAGACAAAAAAGGGACCGCTCACCTCCTCTAAAATCTGATCGAGTCGACTCCAGAGAACGGGCTCCACCTGTTCTAAAGAGATCCAACTCGAGATTCGGGGATCTCTGTCTTTTTCTAAACTGAGCACTCTGGACTGCAGATCCGACGTCCTCAGGTAAAGCAACACGCAAACTCCAAACGAGAGCAAGCACAGTGCGGTGCACACGCATTTACTATACATGTCCTTCCAGTTTGTCCAAAGGCGCTTTTGGTAAGGATGCTCCACACAAGTCCTGTCATGGGTGGACTGGGGTGATACTCTCAATTTCGTGTCCTCCATGTCTGTTAAACGTAGTTTATATAGGCTATTTAATCTTTATCCACCACTTTATCAGGCTGAGCAGGTTCTGGGTTCGAAAAAGCGATTAAAAGTTCTCTTTTCAAGGTAATTCACTGACGCATAACCCTTTTTCATCTGATTATATCAATCTTCAAAACGACCTCAATGGAGGCATGCTGCTGATTCAAGTGCATGGAGATTGTGGTTCAGTAAGGTCCTGCTCTAGTGGGAGTCCGTGCGGATGAGTCGTGCCATTTGACGGGTTTCTCTGACTGCTGCGCGCTTGAATCTCTCTCAGAATGAAACCTGACACACACTACTTACGGCACAGAAGGTCCTTGCGCTTCTCTGTCCCGGACAAGCCCCTCCTTTCGGTTTATTTAGGCTAAACGGCAGGGCGGGATTCACGGAGGAGCTGACTGACCCCTGCTTCTATCCGACTCTTGTAGACGATATTTTTAGGTGCAGTGAATCTACGAGTAAAGTGGACATGAAACACTACAAAATCATTCAAGCAGTTGAAATTGATTAATCATTAAGATATCTACTTCAAATATAACTGAGAGAAGTATTAAATTTGCAAAATGCCCCCAAATAATTGATTGGCCAACCCTTTGCTGGAGTGGTTATTTTGAAGAAGAATTATTTAGAACTTATTACTCAAAAAAGCATCTATCTTTCTCAAAATTATTTGTTTAAGTTGACAAATTTTGGCCTAGAACTATTGTCCCTATATTTACACAGTAGCCTATCACCTTTATTGTAATTTTGATCAAAACTACCTTTTGTTATTATTTCATGTCACACAAATTATGTTGCTCCATCATATTTAATCACATAAAGGCCACAAAGTAATGCATACGACTCCAGTGGTTAAATCTATGTCTTCAGAAGTGATATAATAAGTGTGGGTGAGAAACAGATCACTATTCAAATCCTTTTTTCTATAAATCTCCCTTTTCACTGTTACTTTCAGAATGCGAATGTGAAAGAGGAGATTGATAGTAAATAGTAAAAAGGACTTAAATATGGATCTGTTTCTCACTCACACTTATTATATCGCTTCTGAAGACATGGATTTAACCACTTGTCATTTTAGAACTTCAAAGGTTTGGTCACTATTCACTTGCATTGTATGGACCTACAGAGCTTAAATATTCCACTGAAAATTAGATAATTTTAAATTTTGGGTGAACTATCCCTTTAAGAGCCTCAGTATAACCTGCATGCCTCTGAGGTCACTGATAGGAACACTGCTGTGGCCAGTGTTTAATTCACAGTAATTTTAAAGCCCCCAGTTTGACAGAAAATCATGTCTAGATTTTGTTAAGCCCCCAATGAGCCTACAAAGCTGACTGTGGCAAGAAAAAGTACTCTATAAGGTGTATTAGTGAAGAGAATAAACCTTGAGAGGAACCAGACTCAGCTGGGGTGTCCCTCCTCATCTGGGTTTACAAAGAATGTAAACATGCATGCCAATATAATTTATAATAATTTAAAGTATATACAGTATACAGTCTGTGTAATACATTTCATGTGTTTAATGGAGATAAAGGTGTCAATTGAAATTATTAAGTTCTTGTTTTCCTGGATTATGTAGATATATTACAGCAAGTTGCAGGGTGAGGACAGCAGCCAGGCAGACATTTCAGATGAGTAGAGGAGAATTTGCATTCTCTATAACATTTTTGGTATGATACACAATATACAAATATTTAAGAGTGTGCTATGAAAGTGAATTTGTATTGATCTGTGCTTTATTTTCAACTGTTATTATGCACTGTTAATGTATTATAATGAAACATAATAATTTGATCATAAATGCTTGGGGACTCTCAGTCCTGTTGTTTATTATTATAGCCTATGGATAAATTACACTTACATTATTTCCCAAAGTTTTGGGCATGATATTTATTGTTATAGTACTAACTCAAAAAGACAGACAGACAGACAGACAGACAGACTGATTACATTATGGGTTCTAGAAGAGGACATGTAAGTTGTCATCACATCTGGTCTGGCAATCCAGGTTTGGCAAAAGAAGTCTTTGCCCAAGTCTGTGCCTGGCATATGTCTACAGACAGAAAGACAGACAGACAGACAGACAGACAGACAGATAGACAGATAGATAGATAGATAGATAGATAGATAGATAGATAGATAGATAGATAGATAGATAGATAGATAGATAGATAGATAGATTATCTATTGTAACCAGAGCACATTCTTTAGCAGGTCAATTATATGGTTGGTTATATCATCTGATTTCCCCTCCCTTCCTTTTAATGAATGCCTTGGACAGAAGTAGTCATTTTAGCAGACATCCGTTTATCTGAAGTGACTTACCGTACAATTATTACAGGGACAGTCACCCTAGAACAACCTCAGTTTACACAAAGGTACATGGTACATGGAGCTGGGGCTCAAATGTGCAACATTTTGGTTACAAGCTCAGCTTTTTAACCACTACACAACACTAAATACATTTTAATACTACAACAATAAACTTCCAATTCATTGCCAAGACAGATGTTAAAAGATAAACTTCACACTGCATTCATTTAGAATAATATTTAGGTTAAGTCTTGATAACCATGGCATCAAAGATCAAGCTGTCAAAACAGTGAAGTGTGATGCCCTGGGTCATTGTTTTGATCTGAGATTGATAGATTAAAGTTGGTGTTAATATAAGCTTCCCATTTCCCTTTTAAAACATTTGGCAGTTTGTGTCCCCAGGAGACCTGTTTTTGTGACCTGGCAGGTGGCTGCAAATTCCTCATGAATCTAGTTGATCTCTGTGATAAAACTTTATCAGCAAGAGGTAAAACAAACTAGCCTCCCCCCTCGTCAATTATTTGATTATTCCCTTCTTTCATCGCAATCTGTGTTGAGTGAGTTGGAGAGGTAGGGGCTCTTTATTTGAAAAAAACATACAACAAATTATCCCTTCTGATCAAACTCTGTACAGCTTGCATTTTAACCCAAATATGAGCATTAAAGAGAAAATAGATTTCTAGGCTAAGTCAGAATGAGGACACAAAATAGTAGTATCTTAAAAAGAAGCCAGAACAGAGCAGTACATACAAGAGGACAAAAGGACAATTGTCCCCTGTCCACAAAACACATGTGAGTTGGCTTTCAGTGGAGTATTTGGCTCTGCAAAGTTATTGGAATGAGCTGATAGAGTTGACTGAATGAAAATTCTACTCCTGACGCATGGACCGCCCGCATGCAAGAATCTATGTGCTGTCCATCTGTCAAACTACTAGAAAAAAATCATTTTTCCTCTCCCACTTTCCGTCACACAGATGAATATACAGATGAAATGTAGGGGGCGCACCAACTCAGCTGAGCACACACACATGCGCTTGTCCATTGACATTAAGTGTATTTTTATAGCACATAGATCATCCTCTGTTATGCTGAATATCTTGGCTTTGGAGTTGTCTAGAAACTAAATATTTGAGTCATTTGACAGCTGAGATCCTCAGCTTTGCGATGATGTATATGATGTAACATTTCATCGTCAATATTTGAGATCATCAAATGCTTATCATGATTTTTTACTGAACTGCATATATTGAGATATAGCACTGGATTATTTACCCAAGCAAGCTCACAGATAAGTAAACAATGGCTCATTTTAAAGAAAACAACCTAAGGTAAGAGTTGATATAAACTGTTCATAAAAGTGGCTATTTGGGGCTTACAGAGGCAGTGATAAGGGCAGACATGAGATGTTTGTATTTATTGTCTTACAGAGATGTTATTTCACATCATGCTTCTTTTGATAAACATTCACACTGTGGCATTATGACAATAAAATAAACTACATAGTCACATTGAGAATAAGAGAATGAGAGCTGTCACTTGATATGTGCTATGTGAAACACTTTCATATTCAGATTTACTGTATATTTCTACAGCTTTAACAAAAGGTGGCGCTCATTTGCGACACAGATACTTTCAGGTCTTATTTTACGTAACATAAAAGCAAAATTTAGTTATGTGAAAAGTTCAGATTCTAAGCTTTCAAATTGCACCACATATGCCGGACTTGTGGATCCAGGGACTTTTATTTTGTAAACATATTACACGCTACTGGCTGCACCCACGGACCCAGTTCCGGGTCTGCAGAGTTGAAAAGGATAATCTGTAAATTATAGGTCACGCCAATCATAATTACTATTTCATTTGTTTGCTGTTTTGCTGTCTGTAGCAACTAAGGCTGCGGTTAACTGAGCAGATGAGCTTTGGACCTCCAAAATCAAGATCGTCGACCTCAAGCAGTGGTTGCTGTAATTACATTTAGAAAACCACACAGGCAGATTAGATTATAGTTTGTTTTCCACAGGCCCACTAAAAGCTTTAAAAATATATTAGAGAATTTCCTGACCCATGGTTCCAGCTGTGATTTTAGTCAAATTAGGAGATGTCCTTCCACTATCAATCACATCTGAAGCTCGGATAGCCCCACAGAGGGTTTAGCACACGTGAACGGGAGAATTTCCAAGAAACTTAATGAACTCAATGTAATTTTGATATGGCCAGTTTAGTTTAGAATGAAAAATGATGTTGCAGATGAGTGCAATATAATTCCTGTTCAAAAGGATCTAATATTGTTTTAAGCCAAATCAGTTGTGCAATGTTGCGCAAAGACCTGCCATTTATTCAAGAAAGGCATCAATGGTCAATTTAGAAGGAATACAGACCAAATGTTAACACAAACTGTCAGATGACATTTGTGACAGGTTGTGGAAACTTAGTAAAATGTCTTTTAACAGACCAGATCAAATTCCCAACATTGAGTATCTGCGCATGAGGAAAAACCCTTGTCATTATTTATTTTTTTTTTACTCACGAACATCTGAGCGTGCTCTTGAGCAGAGCCATTTCATCTGGTTCACTAGAAAGCAAGGGCATCTGGACACAATTTGAACATGACAATTTTCTGGTCAACTACTTAGTAATCATGCATCCCTGTATGGGCACTGACGGTGAATGATCTTTAAAGAAACAGCGTGATCACTCTCTATATTTAGATAATTCTCTTAAATATCTATGATTAATTTGCCATATGAGTTGCATAAAAGATTGTAAATGTCATTATAGGTGATGATCAACAATATATGGAATAACTGTACTTGCCAAACAGATTTATTACAATATATTTTATCTGATCTCCAGATTCAAAATAGTGAGTATATTCCATTCTTGTAATGTCCACTCACTGACATGGACAGTGAGAAAAATTGTCATTACATTGTATATTTTAAAGGGGTTATATCACGAGGAATCAAATTTCAATTCACCTTTTGAGATCAAAGACCATGTTCTAGTCTTTCAGAACTCAAGACGACTTTCCCAATCTAAAAAGATGTGTTCAGAAACTTGGCTTGAACAATAATTATCAATGACCAGCTGAAGTTTACTTTTAACAAGCCCCTTATTATTTCAGTCCGATGGTCACCGTTTGTGTGTGGAACATCTCAGTATGGATTTCTTTGTGAATCTGTTACTATGCAATACAGGCTTTGCAAAAAGACCATTATTGAAGGATGGGACAGATAAAAACTACATTGGAGCCGACATCAAACCCACCGCTTGCAGTGCTGAAGTGTTATTACTCATTTCACATGTGTAGCAGCCATTTACATGAGAGCCTTAATGGCACAGCTGAATAAAAGGAGTCTTTAAAACTTCAAAAATTGTATAAGGCACAGAAAGAGGATGGAAAATTGTCAATTAAAACAAAAATTATTACTGTTTTTTGGTCCAGAAACTTTCCTAACATTATAAGTCAACATCAGAGGGAAAACTCAAATAAAAAGTGTATGATATAACCCTTTTAAGAGTTATATTGCACAGCTCACAGGCTGTTCAGAACCAATCCGTTCTTGCACAAAAACATAAAGCTATATGCAACTCAACAGATAAAATAGAACGCAGGTGTCTCGAGGAGCATTTTGAAAGTTGATGTTGTTTTTAACCAAACACTGAATCTAAAAAATGCAGTGCTCCTCTGCGAGACGAGAAAAAACAGCGAGACACAATGCAATGGTCAAAGAATACAAATTAGTGCATGTGTACAGTACACCAGGGCATAGATTCTGAGGGGATGGGGGGAGGTAACCCAATAATTAAAACAAGCAAGTACAACAGCCCCCATTATTTATACACTGATCAAGTTGAAGTTGAAGTTTACACTCTCGGCACACTTTATAAGGAACACTATGGTCCTAATAAAGTGCCTGACATGTACTTCTGTTGTAGCCCATCCGCCTCAAGGTTTGATGTGTTGTGCATTCTGAGATGCTATTTTGCTCACGACAATTGAACAGATTGGTTATCTGAGATAACGTAGCCTTTCTGTCAGCTCGGAACAGTCTGGCCATTCTCCATTGAATCCCCTCATCAACAAGTTGTTTCCGTCCGCAGAATTGCCGCTCACTGGATGTTTTTGGCAACATTCTGAGTAAATTCTAGAGACTGTTGTTTGTGAAAATCCCAGGAGATCAGCAGTTACAGAAATACTCAAACCAGCACGTCTGGCACCAATAATTATGCCACGGACGAAATCACTGAGATCACATTTTTTACCCAATCTGATGGCTGATGTGAACATAAACTGAAGCTCCTGAAAACTGATTTTATGCATTGTACTGCTGCCACATTATTGGCTGATTAGGTAATCGCGTGAAAAAGTCAGTGTAAATTGCTTTTCTGCTTAGTAAAGAAAGTAATGAAGTTGTAGTAATGCAAAAAATACATCAAATATATATATATATATATATATATATATATATATATATATATATATATACTGTTGGCCAAAAGTTTGGAATAATGTACAGATTTTGCTGTTTCAGAAGGAAATTGGTACTTTAATTCACCAAAGTGGCTTTCAACTGATCACAAAGTATAGTCAGGACATTACTGATGTAAAAAACAGCACCATCACTATTTGAAAAAAGTCATTTTTGAGTAATCATGTTAAACTGATAATTTGGTACTAGAAAATCACTTGCCATTATATCAAACACAGTTGAAAGCTATTTGGTTCATTAAATGAAGCTTAACATTGTCTTTGTGTTTGTTTTTGAGTTGCCACAGTATGTAGAATGGCATGTCTTAAGATCAATATTAGGTCAAAAATGGCAAAAAAGAAAGAGCTTTCTCTAGAAACTCGTCAGTCAATCATTGTTTTGAGGAATGAAGGCTATACAATGCTTGAAATTGCCAATAAAAAAGGTGTACACTTCAGTCTAACAAGGACAGAAAGAGATGTGGAAGGCCAGATGTACAAATAAACAAGGATAAGTACATCAGAGACTCTTGTTTGAGAAATAGACGCCTCACATGTCCTCAGCTGACAGCTTCATTAAATTCTACTCAACAGCAGTTTCATGTACAAAACTGAGAGGGCTCAGGGGTGCAGGTCTTATGGGAAGAATTGCAAAGAAAAAGCCACTGAAACAGAAAAACAAAAAGAAAAGTTTAGAGTTTGCAAAGACTCAGACATTGGACAAGAGATAATTGGAAAAGAGTGTTATGGATCTTAACCCCATTGAGATTTTGTGGGATCAGTTAGACTGTAAGGTGGATGAGAAGTGCCCGACAAGTCAGTCACATCTATGGCAAGTGCTACAGGAAGTGTGGGGGTCAAATGTCACCTGAATATCTGGAAAATCAGACAGCTAGAATGTGAAAGATCTGCAAAGCTGTCATTGCTGCACACAGAGGATTTTTTTTAATGAGAACTCTTTGAGTTTTATTTTAAATTGTAATAGTAATTTTTCATGTTATTAATGACCTGACTATACATTTTGATCAGTTGAATGCCACTTTGGCGATTTAAAGTACCAATTTTTTGCCATAAGAGCAAATTCTGTACATTATTCCATCTTTGGCCGCCAGTGTATAAAATGTATTTGTTTTTTGTTTTTTTAAATTAAACGTTTAAAAGCACACTTAAAACACACACAGAAAATCTCAACAAATTCTAAGTAAAAATGATATTGTTGTTAAAGAGTCTGTTACCAAGGAGTGGTAGGATTACCAGAACATTTTGTAATGTCTTTAATACAGTTTATTTCCCAAAGAATTGACAATATTTTATCCCCTAGTTAATAGATTAAGATTGTGAAGTGGAGGATCTCTCAGGGACATCTCTGTTATTAATTTCACAGCGGCTTGCTCTCTTCGAGTTCACAGATCAGGTAGCTGTATTGAGCTGTTTGTGTTCCTCTCAATAATGTTTTGTGTACCCTTTCCAAGGCAGCTGCTTGCCTTTTTGTGCAACCCGCTGAAAGCAAATTTCCATGCTCAAGAAATGGTCTTATCAAAGAACAAGATATACTGACAAGGTCATCAACATAGGCTCCATGCTTTGCCAACACAGTAAAGAAATAGAGATGCTGAGAAACCCTTTAGAAACACTCATCAATGTTGTCATGGTGATACCCTATGTATTTTGACTGCAATACCACAGGCAGGCTACCTCCTGACCACCCAATCTAAGTGGTGCTTGCCGAGTAGGATTTCTTGCCAAACATATCCTTATTTCAACAGACTTCTCTCAAGGGCTTCTCTCCTTTCTTAGGTAGCACATAGACCCACCCTATACACCTTGTCCTTTTTTCTTTTTTTTCCCAAGGGGGCCATCAACAGAGTAAAGTGATCACTTGAGTCTAAGGAGGTAAGTACATTTGGGATATTATAGTTGGTATCAAGATTCGTTATAATCAAATCTAAGATGGTATTTCCTCTGGTGGTTTCCTTGACAACTAGTTTAAAATCTGGATGAGGACTGATAATAGACTTGATGGGTAGCTGGTTGAAATCCCCAGAAAAAAATTATGCAAGCCTCTTTTGTGCGAATAAGATATAGTCTATAGCTTTTAGCTACATTTCTTGTTCATTTGCCCAGGGAGTATTATAAAATACTCCAGTTACAACAGATGAGACTGTTCTTGGGAGTTGCCTTAGTCGTAATTGTATTCAAAGGCATTCAGCGTTTCCTCTTTCTAATTCAGTACACCTTTTATAAGTTTTTGCCCACGTATATGGCTACACCATCACCTCTCAACTTTGTATTTAAAACTTTGTCATATGTCATTCTCCTTTATGTTTTGTGTTTGATTTAGGTCTCTAAACCTAGGTTGGCTGCTTAACTAATAAACATGCTTCAAGAGCACTATTAGCAATTTAGAAATCAGAACTTTGGCCCTTTATTGTGTGGTCAAAATAAAAAGAACTTTTAGAGTGTGGCTTTGAAGGATGAATATTATGGGAAGTTTTTTATGTCTCCAAAATTGGGCCAGTGACTCACTTACCACAAATGCGTTTGATAATATCTTATTAAAATGTAATCACATATTACTTAATTAACCTGTTAAGAATAGCTCTTTGTAAACACAATAAATAACTCTGATGGTTGGCCCTAAAAAGTTGCACCTTCCATAAAGTAGCAGTTTTCAGGTCAATTGACCTTTAATTTTACTAGCAACTGGTTTTCCTTTCATCTTGAATGTGCTGATCAGTTTTAATGCTTATGAAAGTTTTATTCTGACTCAATGGAATTCTAAAAATCATAGTTAAATTTTCATTTGTATATATTGTAGCTTCTCAATCCACTGCTTATTGCAGTCGATTGCCGCTCCATTATAACGTTATTCTATAACTGCTGAACTCAAATGTTTTTAATGGAACATACAGTATGGTACTATAAATACATTTTTATGGAACTTATAGTGAAAATGTTAAAACGGCAGCTTTTTAAACTCAATAGTCTCAACCACAACAGATTAAATAAGTGGGTTTAATTAAGATACTTTGGTGTAGTTATTGCATTGATCACTAGCTTACCTGTAAATTAATTGTGTTTCCTATTCCATATGTTCTGGTGATGGCCCTGAAGATTGCACTCTTTAATAGCACACTAAATTTAGTTTTTCTATCTCTTAAAGAGATATTAAAATGTGTGACATGAAGACATTAACTCCTGCTATTATAACAGTACACTTTTAGTACTGTTCAAATTAGAGACATTGCATAACTTTACCTTAAACTGAATGGTAACAATGTCATTCCCTAGTTGCTGCTCATATCCAATTTTAAGAGGGAAAATAACAAGAAACAGACTGGGTCAGTATGAATTTCATTGTCATATAGAAACTAGACAAATTGGGAGAATCCACTTCACCAACCACTGTCCCATGCATTGATGTACTGTAATACTTCACAAACTTCCAAAAGTTTTAAAATCTTTCACAGCCTCTCTTTTTTTTGCACGCAAGCACATTATCTCTCACTCAAACGCACATGATGAATGAGGTGGTGTCCCACCAACCAACAGGTGTTTGTAGAGGATGTGATTGGTTCTTAAGAATGCCAATTCATTTTTTGAGCCAATCACAACATCCTGTTCGTAAAGATACAGAGTCGAACAAAAGAATAGATTCCTGTATCAGAGTCGACTCTGATTCTAGGATGTGTCAGAGTTGAGGAATCAACTCCCCATCACTACTTCTTTGTCTTTTTAACCCGTTTACACCTGAATTTAAGATGTGTCTTGGGTAATCCAATTACATGTGGTCAGATATGACACATCACTGTTTATGCCTGGTATTACCATGTGTCTCAAATGCATCTCTTCCATCCACTTAGGTCTCTGATTTCATGACAACATCAGTCACTATGTCATTGTGCTACCGCATGATAATAAACCAGTAAGAAAGCGTGAACAAAATTGGCACACTGTTTCTTACAGATGCCGTTGAAATGTAATCTAGGCACAAACACAACATTTCAATCAGAAGTATTCATAATTTTTTGTACCTGTATAAAATTGAGCTTCAGATGTGTGTGCTTGTCATCGGTTTCACTGTGTGTTGATATCAAACACATTGAAGAAGCTCCGTGAGGTTCTCGTGACTAAACCGTGCACTGAGATGTGACGTGCTTCACTGCTGTCTGGAACTATACTGGACAGACACCTCCAATGCAATGTGGTCACATGCGTTTTTCACTACGTTCGTATGTGGTTTTTGTGATCCGATCCAAAATGTTTTATACCCCACTGACACTAAACACTGACCACATGTGATGGGATTACCAAAAATGCATCTTAATAGGTGTAAATGGGTGTAAATTCTTGTTCATGGTCATCATCTTCCTCTTTTTTGTCTTTTTGTTCTTCACCATCTTCTTTGTCTTAGTTGATGTCTTCTTTGTCATCTTTGTTGTAATCATCTTCTTAGTCTAAATCCACATTGTCTTCATTTTATTCTTAATCTTCTTTGTAGTCTTCTTCATTGCCATTTTCATCACCTTCTTTGTCATTATTTTCTTTGTTGGCCACTGTGTTGTCTTCTTTTATGTTGCCTTCTTTTTGCTACCTTCTTTTTTTCCATCATCTTGTTGTTGGACTTTTTGTTATCTTCTTCATTGTCTTATACTTAATATTCCTTGTAGTCTTCTTGGTCCACTTTTTGTTATCTTCTTCATCGTCTTTTTGTTCTCTTCTTTGTCATTGTCATCTACCTTTCATCTTTGTCTTCTTCACCTTCTTTGTCGACATCCTCTTCATCTTCTTTATGTTCTATAGCATATTATTTGTCGTCTTCGAATTCATCTTCGTCGTCGTCCACGTAGTCGTCTACTAAGTCTATATCTTCTCCTTTGTCGTCTACCTCATTTTCTTTGCCTTCTTCGTTGTCTTCATCATCTTTTTCATCATCATCTTCGCATCTACTATACTGACATTTTCGTCCTCACTGTCTTCTTTGTCATCTATTTCTTAGTCCTTCATATTCACCAAATCATATTTTTGTCATTTTCTTTTTCTTCATCCCTTCCTCTTTGTTGTCATCTTCTTCATCATCTTTTTTTCCTCTTCGTCCTATTCTTTGTCTTATTTGTTTTTTTTGTTTTGTCTTTTTCACTTTCTTCTGTCTTCTTCGTTGTCTTTGTTGTTTTCTTTGTTGTCACGATTTTCCTTTCCATTGTCTCTGCTGTCTGCTGTCTTATTCTTCGTCTTCATCTCCTACTTTGTCATCTTCTTCATCATCATCATCATCTTTTTTCTTCATCATTGTGTTCTTCGTCATCGGAAAATTTAACTATGTAGTTTCATGTAGTTTATGTGTGAGACCACGGATTTTATCAACATACAAGAAAAAAATTAAAGGCTTCACATTTTTACAACATTTTCCATCCAATGATAATTTTGGTAACGTTTATATTTTATTTTTTCATGACAATTTCCCAACTGTTGCTCACCCTTTGCTCCTGCCTTTAAGATATGCTCCCTTCACATGTGACATGAGCAACATCGCTTTCTTCTAAACTGGACGGTCCAAGTTTCTGATCAACCAATAAATATGGACGAACGTTTGCTGATGAATTCAATTCAGAGAGTTGAGTTCAGAATGAGTTGTTTAGGCAGCTTGGTTTCAATAAATGCTCTCTTTGGACTAAGGAAGAAGTTTTGAGCCCTGAAACTTAGATTGTATGTTTTCATAGTATTTTGAACTGTTTTTATCTTAAAAGATCAAAGGCAATGTGATTCCTCGTGATATGACCCCACTAAGCTTCTCTTCATGCTGAATAACCATCCAGCAAAACATGTTGATCTTCCAGTCTCTACATTTTCATGTGACTCTAACCAGCCTATCAAACAGATGTGGCTCTTAAATATCAAAATTACTACCCTGTCTTCCAGCTCAGCATTATTACATGTTGGGGCTGTTATGGGTTGCACGTGTTAAAAGAGTGTCCTAATCCCCTGTGCAGATGTTAATGAATGCAAGATTTCCTGCACCACTGAAAGCCTGCCTCCTTCATTTCATTCTCCCCTTGCCTTCCCTCAGTGAACGGTGGCCAAAACGCAGAGCTGCCCTCTTTTAAATGACATGAGGTGCAAAGGATGGCTGCTCCTGGATTATGGCGGTTAGCCCAAGCCTCAGGCCCCTTTCTGGTCTACATGGTTCTCTGACACTTCTATAATTAGGCCACTGCTCCACCCTCAAACTTATTTTCTTTTTAGATATTAAAGTATTGCTGACATCCACATCAAAATAAATTACAGGCCTTAGATCACTTATTGTCTGGTAATTTTTTTCTTTTGAGGGGAAGATGGAGAGTGATTTTTGTTCATTTTGTTCATTACTTTACTCAGTGAATGAATGCACCTGTCTGCCTGTGGCACAAACTGAACAAAAACACAGTCTGCTCTTAATTTACTGTACAAATGAGCATGTCAGTAAGTATTCAGAACATATGCCACCACTTTTGTATAAAATAAAAGTAGACGGTTGACAGCATAACTAATAACTAGACTCAAACCCCATTGGGAATTTTTGACTAAACACTCATTGGCACATTTATCATATTCAAATTTAAGAATTATGAAGCACAATATTTACTGTGATCTGAAGCACTTTAAAGGGATAGCCTCAGTCTCCATTCACTTTCATTGTATGGAAAAAATATGCAATGAAAGTGAATGGAGACTGATGTAGTTCCACAAGTAAGCAAGCCAAACAGGTTTGAAACATCATGAGGATGTGTAAATTATAACAGAATGTACATTTTTGGGTGAACTATTCCTTTAATTGCCATAAATAAAGAGATCCGATTAATTATTGGGCATGTCATTATGTTTTATCAAATATGTAACGGATGTCTTAAAATAATATTTCGTGTTCAATACAAGTTCAACAACATTTGTGGCATAATATTGATTACCACAAAAAATGTATTTAAACTTTTCTCTCCTTACAGATGGGGCCATTCTGTAATCATTAAAATACTCACTGCTTCAAAAGTATAGCCACAAGTGAACAATATGCATGT
Source organism: Moxostoma hubbsi (assembly GCA_032164185.1). Classification (NCBI taxonomy): domain Eukaryota; kingdom Metazoa; phylum Chordata; class Actinopteri; order Cypriniformes; family Catostomidae; genus Moxostoma; species Moxostoma hubbsi. The sequence continues at coordinate 31,172,899 of JAVLUX010000034.1, read as the reverse complement.
TAACAAGATTTATTGTGATAAAATAATTTGTAAAAATTCAAATGTAACTGATTTAAAATAAAATAAAAAAATTTGTGTAAATTAATATCCAATTATACAACTCCGTTGCCATAACAATGCAACCCTAAAAAACTAAAACAACTTTAAACAATTTAACAGCTCCGTAATACATGAGTTTTAACAGAAGAATTAATGCAAGTGCTTTTATAAAATTATAAGCTTCACATGTATGCCTTTAAACCTTTAAAAATTTGAACTTTAAAAATTGGTCCCATTCACTTCAATTGTAAGTGCCTCACTATAACTTCAATTTCTGTAAAAATATTTTTGTGGAAATCAACATTATGCGGTATTGATGTGGTAATCATCAATTATATAATTGAGTCTAACATGTATTGAATCCCCCCGCGACCCTGTACAGGATAAGCGGTTGACGATGTATGGATGGATGGATGTATTGAATCCGAAATATTTTTTGAAGCAGTTAAGGCAATTTAAATAAATCACTTCATCCTTCTTTGTTGTTTTCTACATTACAGTAAACAAGCAGGGAAAACAATTACACATTCATTACAAACCTTCATGTTAATCACCCCAACCATCGCTATTCAATCTGATTTTCCCATCCTCCCTTCTTCATTCACACATCTGTTTGGTCTATTTAGGTCTAGTTGTCTTTAATAAAGTGTAATGAAGAACAAATTTGAAACAGGTAATCTTAGGTCCCTGTGCACAGATGTGGGGCAATAGTTACTTTAATGAAGAAAGAAAAACAATCACAGAGTGAAGTAAAAATAATTTGAACCTGATCAATGTGTTGGTTTCATGCCGTTGAAATTCAACACACTGTGTATTTTTTTATAGGAAGTCAAAGTGCATCCATTGAATTATTTGTCGGGTAACATGTGATCTATGCGCTATTTTCACAGCTGTATTTTTCCATCAATCTCTTCAGCCACAGATCCATGGCTGAAGCTATAGTGCCTTCTCATGGGTCAGTCCACTTTGTGTGGAGTTACAATAAATTGCCAGTTTATCCAATGTAAACACTTAGACATTACTGTGCTGTTGATGATTGATTACATTATGGGTTCTAGAAGAGGAAATGTAAGTTGTCATCACATCTGGTCTGGCAATCCAGGTTTGGCAAAAGAAGTCTTTGCCCAAGTCTGTGCCTGGCATATGTCTACAGACAGACAGACAGACAGACAGACAGACAGATAGATAGATAGATAGATAGATAGATAGATAGATAGATGATAGGTAGGTAGGTAGGTAGGTAGGTAGGTAGGTAGACAGACAGACAGACAGACAGACAGACAGACAGACAGACAGACAGACAGACAGACAGACAGACAGATAGATAGATAGATAGATAGATAGATAGATAGATAGATAGATAGATAGATAGATAGATAGATAGATAGACAGACAGACAGACAGACAGACAGACAGACAGACAGACAGACAGACAGACAGACAGACAGACAGACAGACAGACAGACAGGCAAGGCAGGCAGGCAGGCAGGCAGGCAGGCAGACAGACAGACAGACAGACAGATAGATAGATAGATGATAGGTAGGTAGGTAGACAGAGAGACAGATAGACAGACAGACAGACAGACAGACAGACAGACAGACAGATAGATAGATAGATAGATAGATAGATAGATAGATAGATGATAGACAGACAGACAGATAGACAGATAGATAGATAGATAGATAGATAGATAGATAGATAGATAGACAGACAGACAGACAGACAGACAGACAGACAGACAGGTAGGTAGGTAGGTAGGTAGACAGACACTTTGTGGTTGTTAAACTTAGTGGAACATTTTCATAGTTCGTGTGATGAACTGCTCCTGTTGTTACTCTGCAAGGACACCCAGTTAAATTTGTGTGGGTGAAACTGACTAAAAATCCACAAAAAATAAGCAGTTGACTTTGAAATAAAAAAAAATCAATGGAAAGATTAGATTGTCTCTTCCATATTGTAATAAAATGCCTAGTTGTAAGCCAAGCCCATTTCTCACCGCCCCTGATAATGACCAGGTGTGAAATGCATCGACTTCTAAACAGTGAAAGTAGGAATAAAAGAGGAAAGGACACTAAGGCCCAGACCTAAGACGGCTGCCTTACTATCGGATATCATTTTAAGGTATTATCTGTGCATGGGAGCATACTGCAATTATTAGCAAGAAATATGTGATAATGGATAGATAGATAAAACATGATAATAGAACCCACTGCAATCTATTATTGGTTTAATCTTTCAACACTGATTTACATATCAGACTACCCGGAAAATTCCCTCACAGACCGGAACTGCATTTTTCATCTCAGCCTGACTACTTCCCTGGTGCACTGTACACTGTCCATATGTACTGTACTATTTTACCCTCACAAGCATGGCTAAGGGTATTTATGTGTGAGTGTGTGTGTGTGCATCTATGTGTGTGTGTGCACTTGTGTGCTGCTTTCCATCAACCTGCTGCTGCTCAAATCATCGGCACTGTAGAGAGGAAGCAGTCTGAACAGGTGTGGAGAGGGGGAGGACAGAGAGAAGGATTCTTTCAACATTAAACTCCATGATTTGTGAAGCAGACAGGCCCTGTTAGAAGCCTGTCATTCTTCAGAAACTGATCGCATACCCTATTAAAGGAGTAAGATGGGTCCAATTTAGTAAGTGCTGGCTCACTAGGGACCTGGCGTGTCTTTCACTAGGATTGACACATGTTTGTGTGATAATAGATTTCAAAGCGGATGTGAAGTCTTTAGTATCCTCTCTGTATCTCTGCATGCTGAGCTTGACAGCTGTGAGTTGAACAAAGTTCAGTGGAATAGGAACTGGAGAGCGCTGTGTAACTCGACACCTCTGAGACAAGGCCAAAAGATGTAAAACAGAAACTCTGTAGAGAGACACCTGCTTTCACCTGCATCTGAACCATCCTGTCTATCTGTCTATTAGGGCTGCACAATACATCGAATTTATCAAAATTTCGCAAATCTACAAACGGAATGGTTATAATACTTTAAAAAGTAACTTTAATGGCGACTCAGATAGCAGAGGATGGACTGGGTCTGTGATTGGTGTGACACCTGCACATCCTTTGCCTTTCACCCTTTCTCTTTAGATGAGCTCGCTGAACAAAACAACAAACACAGCACGAGGCATGATGTCCAATTCACTTAAGACACATATTCACAACTGAGTTGTCTTTGCTAGAGAAAATAAATGAAAAGTCTGTTTTAATAGTACTGGAGGGGATTATTGAATACCGGACATTTCTGACATGCTATTGCAGATAATCTTCTGTTGATTAATTACTATTCATTTTATTATATGAAAATGTTCACTTTGTAGTGTTTCTATTGCAATATATTGTCTACCTGGGAGTGCAGGCATTTGAAAATAACAGTCTTTTCGGTATTGTTTAAGGTCAAAATTCCCATGTTATTTACCTAATCTCTTTTTTTCTTTATCGCACCTTTCCTAAATATCATGCAGCCCTACTGTCTGTCTGTCTATCTGTCTGTCTGTCTGTCTGTCTGTCTGTCTATCTGTCTGTCTAGAGTATGGACACTGATATATGAACATGGCATCCTTTGTGTTTTTCTCACCATCTTCCTGAGTATTTATTTTCTTTGAGAGCTGGAAAAGTATCTTGAGGATGATGCAATGTATCACTGATGTCCATTTATGATCGATGACCTCAGTAGCATTGTAAAAAGTAATGCTTTATTTTCTTGCATTCTTTTACACACCTGTAAAACGATCCAAGTTTATGGGCAATGGAGGAGTTAGGAGACAGCGAACAGTTAAGTATTTTATTCATACACTTCACAAAAAATAAAACAAAAAAATGGCTCTTGGTGGCCAACTCAAATAGGGACCTCAATATACAGTAAACAGTCTTGCTGCTGGTCCTTCAGACACTACTGCTCTGACCCACACACTCTCTCCCACACTGACGCTCTGGTGTGCCTTTTCAGGTCTCCATCCACCATCATTATAATGAGAGACAGGTGTTAGAGATAACTACGACCAAGGTGTCGAGCCTTACCGCTCTCCCTCTACCACAGACCGACACATGACCACGCCCCCCATGCCACAACACCCTTTTCCCTTTCTGTGAAAATGTATTAAATATTTTGACAAGTTTTCAGGCTTTAGCTATCAATAAGAATATATGGCTAATTTATATGACGTTTAACATATTTTACTAATCCACAGAATTCCACAGTTTAAAAAATAAATTAATTAAAAGAAGAAAAAAGTCTGCAGAATTCATTTGGATCTGGTTCAAATACACAATTCATATGAAGAAAACACCACAAATTTGCACAGGAGTATATATTTCACAAGTCCTTATACAAATTGTATTTTGTAATGTGAGGTACCGGTGTTTTTCTGTAGTCAGATGAAGATATATAATGGTAATTCAGAGGTGCACACAGTATACTGACACATGGGTACACGCTCAGAGTAATTGTCACTTTTGGCAATGTATAAGGAAATGTTCTTGAAATCAAGTACCATACACACCTCATCCCTTAATTGGCACTTGGCAAAAAAAATTGAGTCCCAAGGGAGAAAGGGGATTTGTATTTCAATTTAAATAAATACATGTCATGGCCACTTTCCCTCACCTTTTTTAGCAGCAGAGAAAAGGACATGTTCGTTCCCAGCTGGTTTTGAAATCACGGCCCATTCTAAGCTTTTTCTGATGACTTTTAGAAAGGGGGAGAGCTGAGTTGTGTTCTCTATGTGTCCACATCCAGTCAAAAGTGTGGAATCCTGACTGAATTTATGTCTAAAATGTATGATCTTAAAACCTTTTTGATCTGAAGGCATATGTTCAAATTCATGAAATTCGGTTTGTAAAAGAAAATGTTTTTTTTTTAATTTCTTTCCATAAACAAAATTTTAATTATTATTTTATTTTTTTAAATGGATGCATTGGACCAAATAGTAAAGGAAGAGCAGCCAACAAGGGTACAGCGTCAATGGGAACTTGGTAAAAAAGCATCCTAGGATGCACCTCATGAAGTTGTTTGAGAGAATGCCAAGATTGTGTTAGCTATAATAGTTCATGATTTGTGTTCATGAATTCCCATACTTTCATATGTGTTGTTTTATAGTTTTGATTATCATTATTTTACAGTGTGGAAAATATAATTACTACAAAACAAACAGCCTGATCTCATTAAATTTACAATGGCAACATTTTAGCAAACCAAAATTACATGCTTCATTACAAGTTTGGCTGCAGTTTCCCAGTGAAATGTCCTCGCCAAAAGTGAGTGAAACAAGATGTTGTAATCAGACAAGGTTTTTAAGGTGAATATTAGATGGATCTTTTAAGGAGGTAGGTAGAAAGGTAAAATTTACCTCCTTAACCTAAAAGTTTAACCTAAACCTAACCAATAGTGTTCATAAGTTAAATGAGAGGTGAACAAAACAAATATTCTTACCCTAAACTAACACTTAAACTTAAAGTCCAACACTCTTTCAGGTGAGCGACCACAAAAGTTAAGCACACTGGAATAAGCGTGCAAGTGTAGATGAGTCTGTTTTACAAGCATTAAAATGTATCCTTTTTTTTAAATGTTGTGTTAGAGAAAGGAGTTTTGTTATAATAATATAGCAGTGTGTGAGGAATAGAGCGACAATTAAGCGTTTATAAAGTCCTAAACAGCCATAGTACCTATGATTTGAGTGAAAGTGAATAAAACGCACAATAGTTGTAGCGCCTCTACTGTTCATTTCACCTGGAAACTGCAGCAAAACGTAGAATGTGTCATGTAAAACTAGATTTAAAAATGTAGTTATAGTAATGGTTATTCTATGAGAATATGAACAAAACATACTCTTGCCACAAGGTGCGCTTAGTGTGAACTGTCCTCTTAAATAGTGAGTTTTCTCTTTCATTTCAACCGATGTTGTGGCGTAGCATCAGTTTTGAAGAGATTATTGATGAGCAAGTAAGTTGTAATCAATATATTTAAAGCAATACATTACTCAGGGTTGCAAAGTAAACATGCCCTTTTACAAATACATAATTCCTGTTATGCCGGCCCATGATTTTACTATTAGAGGGCAGAGGATGGCTAATTGCTAGCCTGCAGATAGATATGACTGACTATCAGCTGAGAAAACACATGAGGTTGTCTCATGATTACAGCAATTTGAGTGCTAATCAGACGCCCCGAGAAACAAATTAGATTGGCAGGGATCAGTGAAATAACGGCCTATAGCCATCCCCTCTGACCACATTCATCCTCTGCAACACTTTGAGAGCATTTGTTATAGAGGACAATGTGCTTTTCTGCACATGTTCAGTAAAAAGTAACTGATCTGTAACTTAAGGTCAGGGCCCTACGCAGAGTTCCAGTGGTATGATATGAGCTTGAAGCGATCATCTGTGTACCGCAACTGTTTTCGGGTCCTTGAATAACGTATAACGTGCGAGTAAGGGCCGCCGGTGGACTTTCTGGTGCCCCCCTAAGGGAGTTGATGCCCTCCGCAGACTGTATAGTCTGCTTATAGGGAGCGGCGGTACTGTTTGAGGTATAATTTAACTTAAAAAAAACATTCTCCTAAAAAATAATTTACTCACTCTCATGTCGTTCCAAACCCAAATGCAGAGAAATATAAGACACCGTCTAACATAGTCATATATCCTAGCATTTCTGTTGCAAGTCATTTCCCTAGAAGCAGATCCTTAAGAATGTAGATTGTTTGTGTTTTCAGCCCCCTGCCATCATGGCTTTCAGAAAATAAATCTGTTGTGTAACAGGCAGCTGCTCTATAAATTTTCCTTGCCCTCAGAACACCCAATTAAAGGCTTTGTTAGTCTTTACGTGGCATAAATCAATTTCTGCACTCTCTCTCTATCCCACTTCAGCTGTCAGTATTTATATTTAGTGTTGAGGCAAAATAAGGGCGATGTCATAAATTCATTGCCCAGAGAAATCCAACCTGCTGCGAAGTTCACTGCTCAAACAGCAATTCTCTATTAAAGCCCAGATGCTGCTTGAGCTTTATTGCTATAAGGTGTCTCTCAGTATATACTTCCTTCTCACACATTGGTGTTGTTGTAAAGTCTGGTCCAATAATTACTCATAACACTCTTCTGCCAACGCATCTCTCCATATTTTAAAGTCACCGACTGACAGTACAATTCAAGGACTGTCACTTCTGGTATCATAAAGCATATTAATGCTTCAAAATACTTATATAACTGGCCAGAACGTGGGAAACAAATCAGGCTGATTTGAGCAATCTGTTCATTTCAGTATCTGTTACTAGGACAGACTCTCTTTTCCATCCTATTTGATAACCCACTAAGGTCTCCAAACTGTATCCATTGTATTATTCAAGGCCATAGTGATATGAATTATTGTTGCCATTTATTTTCCAAATGCAAGCTCTCAGGCTTTCTCTCACCCTCTTTCTTTGTGTAAAATAGAGCAAAAATTCTTCAATCCCACTTTATTAGGTGTCTTGTGGGAGGTTTTTTTTGTGGGATTTTTTCCCCCCCAAAAAATATTCATATTTATTCATTATTTATTTGGAGTCCCACAGTGACCCTACCCTAGCAGCAAATGTGAGATGTTAAAATTTCATGCAACGTCATGTATGCAATAAGTATGATGGTATTAAATGTAAGTGCATGGAAATTAAAAACACCTAACATAAAGTGTGACAATTTCTTATCTTGTTTACTCTGACTGCATATTTAAATATATTATATGTATTATATATATATATATATATATATATATATATGCTTAAAAAAAAATCACATCTTCAGGCAACACATTCCTACACCAACACAGGGAATGGTTTAACCAGGCAATATGAAGGGACTTTCCCCATCTCAGATTGCTTTTACATTCTTTTATTTAAGGGTGTGGACAAACTGACTTCTGACAGCTGTCTTGCACATCAGAGCATTACAACAAGAAAAGCTGATTAATTCTTAAAAGCTATTTTATAAATATACAAATTGCAAGTATGCCAACTCTATATAAATTATCAGTACCTTGTGTTATCTTATGTAATAATGGGAAATATATATATATATATATATATATATATGTATATGGGAAAAATATGCATTCTCAAAACTGACTTTATTGTCATTAACACTTTTAAAGGAGAGTATGATACGTGAAAGAGTTGTTTTGCATTGTTAAAAGCAGCATCTTGTACCTTGTGCATTGCAATCAATGGATAGTCTGTAAATAGCTTCAAAAGCTGTGAGAATGAGATGAGAATGTCTTTCTAATAAGAAATTCTGAACCTTACAAGTGTCTTAAGGAACTCTCACCATCATCTGTGGGTCAATGTGACTAAGGCAGGACAGAGTGCCCTTACATCACAGGATTACAAAAGTCATGCATTAACAATATTATGAAAGGTCAGACAGATCAATTCTATTTTACTGTAGTAATATGTAATAGTGTATAGGCCATTATATACATTCATTGTTGTGTAAAAATAATTGTTTTCCAAGTACTAGTCATAAAGTATCATCCAATACCATGTACCGATATGAGTATTATTGTGTGCGTTTGTGCGAGTATGCATTCCTTGTGTAAGAACATTTGATATCTTAATATAGCAAATATAAGCATTTTAATAATTACTAATGACAATTCATGACCGTTTTACCAGGGTGCAGTTTACCTTTAAAAGTAATCCAGCTAAGGTATGTGTATGATATGTGATCACATTTTAATGGTGTTACTTTATGTGTATTGTTGTGTCTATTTACATAGTGAGCAATGCAGCATTAGTGTTGATTATTCTGGCTTTGTTGTGCCTGACAGTGTTCAATGTTTTATTGCTTTGTCCTGTGTTACTGTTTGGCTAAGAGTGTGGAGCGAGTAAGTATAAGTGAGAGAGAGAAACGTCTCGGTCACGTATGTAACCTCCGTTCCCTGATGGAGGGAATGAGACGTTGTGTCGAAGAAGCGACATTAGGGGTCTCTCTTGAGCACCGAATATGCTCTATGAAAAAAGGCCAATGAGAGTTGGCGAACAGTATTTGCATACCCTGCTCCCGGATACAGATTTAAAGGCGAGGGAAATACACTCGTTCATTCAGGATTTTTCTGAGGAGCCGGGAGTGTTCCGGCCACCTCAGCAGCTTGGCTCAGCGACGTGGCCGGGAAGACACGATGTCTCGTTTCCTCCATAAGGGAACGGAGGTTACATACGTAACCGAGACATTCCCCGTCTGTCGCTCACTTCGACGTCATGTCGAAGAAGCGACACTAGGGGTCCACTTCAAATCACGCCATGCACTGACCCATGTACGTGTGCTGCTGACACAGAAGCGGGCAGGTATTTCACGTGCACAAGCGACCAACTGAGTTCAGACTGCCCGTACTCTTCCCCAATGCCCCAAAAAAGTCGTCGGAATCCGTTTGGTTACCCTAGAGGGGAACAAGGCGACGCTTACAACTAGGGAATGGGCCAAGCCTGGCTGGACCTCTTTTCTCTCTATGTTTTCTCGGCATAGAGCAAGAGCAGCCGGGGCCCTTACCGCATCGTGGGAAGGGGGTCTTACTCGAATTCCTATTCTTTCAGGGGGAAAAGACCCTGCGGAGGCCACACCCACCCGAAAGGGGAGGTAAAGGTGGCAAAATACATCACATGGCCTCTTCGGTCACATGTGGGAAGAATGGCGTGGTGGTAGATCCAGCCTCAAGGAGGGGGGAGTTGCTACAACACGGCAACTGGAGGGCAGTGGAGGACTGCCTAAGGGAGACGCGGGTCAGCTCGTAAGGTGACCATACCGCGGAAGTACACACAGGAGGAGTCTACGTAGGAGGCCTGATCTGTGGAGCACCTATTCCAGTAGGGGTAGCCTGGGGTACCCATAGTGGACTGGGTCGGTGAGTTCCTCCGCTGATCTGCAGACCCAAGAGGGCTAGGGAGGAATCGACCAGGAACCTAAAAGGGATATCCAGGGAAGAAGGCGCACTGTTTTACCTCGGCAGAGGGAAAGGGTGCTGGACGCAAGTGATTCACCCGGTCAGACCATCGATGTGTACCGAGTTCTACGGGCTCGGACCTGAGAAAACACGGGACGAGACTGACTCAACCCTGAGATTGTAAAATCTCGCAAAGGTGTTAGGTGTTGCCCAGCCCGCAGCTCTGCAAATATCTGCTAGGGAGGTGACCCTAGCCAGTGCCCATGAGGATGCCACACTCCTGGTAGAGTGGGCTCGAACCCGTAGGGGGGGTGGCACGGCCTGGGTGTGGTAGGCCAACAGAATGGCATCCACCACCCAGTGGGACAGCCTCTGTTTGGAGACAGTGTTCCCTTTCTGCTGTCCCCCAAAGCAGACAAAGATCTGCTCAGAGCATCTGAAGCTCTGGGTGCGTTCCAGGTAGGCACGCAAAGCACGTACCAGATACAGCAGTGAGGGGGCTGGGTCTGCCTCCTCCCGGGGCAGTGCTTGCAGGTTCACTCCCTGATCTCTGAAGGGCGTGGTAGGAACCTTGGGCACTTAGCCCGGTCGAGGTCTTAGGATCACATATGTGTCTGCCGGACCGAACTCCAGGTAAGTGTCGTTAGTAGAGATCGCTTGCAGGTCCCCGACCCTCTTGATGGAGGCGAGCGCGATCAGCAGGGCCGTCTTTAGGGAGAGGGCCCTGAGTCCAGCTGATTCTAGCGGCTCAAAGGGGGATCTCTGAAGACCGGCGAGGACCACCGAGAGATCCAAGGAGGGGAACAGGTTTGGCCGGGAGGGATTTAGCCTCTGGGAACCTCTTAGGAACCTGGCGATTAAGTCGTGCTTACCCAGGGACTTGCCATCTACTGGGTCGTGGTGAGCTGCGATAGCGGCAACATACACCTTCAAGGTGGAAGGGGACAGCCTCCCCTCCAACCTCTCCTGTAGGAACAGGAGCACTGACCTAACTGCGCACCTCTGTGGGTCTTCTGCCCGGGAAAAACACCAATTCACAAACAGACGCCATTTCAGGGCGTAGAGTTGCCTGGTAGAAGGGGCTCTGGCTTGGTTGATTGTGGCTACGACCAGCTAGATCTTCCGTGTCCTGTCCAGGGACCAGACGTGGAGGTTCCAAAGGTCTGGATGTGGATGCCAGAGCGTGCCCCGTCCCTGAGAAAGAAGGTCTTTCCTCAGGGGAATTCGCCAGGGAGGGGCTGTCGCGAGGAGTACAAGGTCCGAGAACCAGGCCTGGGTGGGCAAGTAAGGAGCCACAAGAGTGACTCGTTCCTCATCCTCCCTGACCTTGCACAGCACCTGTGCAAGAAGACTCACTGGGGGAAATGCATACTTGCGCAGCCCCACTGGCCAGCTGTGTGCAGTGCATCTGCCCCGAGGGGAGCCTCTGAGCGGGTGTACCAGAGTGGGCAGTGGGAGGTCTCTCAGGAGGCAAACAGGTCTACCTGGGCCTTGCCGAACCATCCCCAGATCAGCTGAACTGAGTGGGGGTGAAGCCTCCACTCTCCGCCAGGTAAGCGTTGTCGTGACAGCGCGTCCGCTATCACATTGAGGTTGCCGGGGATGTGAGAGGCACGCAACTTGAGTCGCTGCTGGCTCCAAAGGAGGAGACGACAGGCGAGTTGTGACATGTGGCGGGAGCGGGAGCATACACAGCCTTGGTGATTCATGTATGCCACTGCAGTGGTGCTGCCCGACCTGACCAGGATATGTTTGTCTCAAACTAACGGGAGAAACTTCCGCATGGTCAAAAGGACGGTCAACAACTTGACGCGGCGCGACCGACCCGGGAGGATGCCATATGCCCCAGGAGCCTCTGGAAAAGTTTTAAAGGGACCGTTGTGCCTGGCCTGAAGGCAGCGAGGCACCTCAACACTGACTGGGCACGCTCATTGGTGAGACGTGCTGACATTGAGACCGAGTCTAACTCCATACCGAGAAAAGAGATGCTCTGGACTGGAGTAAGCTTGCTCTTTTCCCAGTTGACCTTAAGCCCCAAACGGCTGAGGTGCCTGAGCACCTGGTCTCTGTGAGCGCATAGTAACTCGCGAGTGGGCCAGAATAAGCCAGTTGTCGAGGTAATTGAGTATGCGGATGCCGGCTTCTCGGAGCGGGGCAAGAGCTGCCTCTGCGACTTTCGTGAAGACGCGAGGGGACAGAGACAGACTGAAGGGGAGGACTTTGTACTGATACGCCTGGCCATCTAACGCAAACCGCAGGAAGGGGCGGTGTCGAGGCAGAATGGAGATGTGGAAGTACGCGTCCTTCAGGCCTACCGCTGCGAACCAATCTAGATGCTGGACGCAGGTTAAGATGTGTCTCTGCATGAGCATTTTGAACGGGAGTTTGTGCAACGCTTGGTTGAGAACTCGCAGGTCCAAGATTGGTCGCAAGCTGCCGCCTTTCTTGGATACGATGAAGTAAGGGCTGTAGAAACCCTTCTTCATCTCGGTTGGAGGGACAGGCTCTATCGCGTCTTTGAACAAAAGAGTAGTGATTTCTGTGCGCAGGGACTGGGCATGTTTGCCGTGTACTGAGGAAAAGCGGACGCCCATGAAGGGGGGCGGGGGCCTGGCAAACTGAATTGCGTAACCAAGTCAAATGATCCAGGCCAGCCAGTGAGACGGGTTGGGAAGTGAAAGTCACGCGTTCCACCTCTGCACTAGGGGCACCAAAGGGACAATTAATTTTGACGTACCCGGCGGAGCTTTGCAGCGGGGCGGAGCAGGTAGGGCAGCGTCGGGCGGCGACAGGGCGACCCGAGGCTGGGGTTCTGAGAAAAGACTCAAAGCACTTACCTTGCTCCGCACACCCGGCAGGGGGCGTGTTGGTGACTGAGGTGGAGGTCCAGGGCAGGTGTCCTCTAGACTCGTCGGAACCGGCCCGCCGGGGAACAGTCGTGGGGCTGGAGACGGGTGGTCCGTGTCCAGGAAGCCGGGACTGTTGAGATCTGGTGGCAAAGTGCTGTGGGAACGGAATTTGCGGGACAGGTGACCCAGAGACATAGGAAATAGCTCTTTTATTGTGAATGTGGGTACCGCAACCCCATCTAAGGGGGGGCAAATGAAAATTGTTTAAAAACAAAAGATTCTCCTCCCGGCCCTCCACCGAGGAACGGAGCGGTCTTACCACCTCCGGAGCTAACATCTCTGTCGCTGGGTCGTCTGTCTCAGGAGCGCCTGGGAGCCTTACGGGTCCTCAAGGGGGTCCGAGAGATGGGGGGCATCTGCTTCCTGCGGTGTGCTCGACGCTGGGGCTGAGAGCTGGTCCCGGGTTGAGGCGGAGCAGATTTCTTGGCCGTAGGGGGACGCCCTCGGCGAGCAGACGGGGCAGTGGCCATGGCGGCAGGTTTGCAGCGCGGCAGGATATGTGAGATGGCCTCCGTCTGCTTTTTCACCGCAGAGAACTGCTGGGCGAAGTCCTCGACGGTGTCGCCAAAGAGGCCAAACTGGGAGACAGGGGCGTCGAGGAAGCAAGCTTTGTCGGCCTCACGCATCTCGACCAGGTTGAGCCATAGATGACGTTCCTGGACCACAAGGGTGGCCATCGCCTGCCCGAGTGCCTGCGCGGTGACCTTCGTGGCTCTGAGGGCGAGGTCGGTCGCTGAGCGCAGTTCCTGCAGCACATCAGGGTCAGATCCCTGAGCGCCTTGGCCTGGTGGACTTGCAGGATGGTCATGGTATGCAAGGTGGAAGCGGCCTGTCCCGTGGTGCTGTAGGCTTTGGTGTTCAACGAGGATGTCGTCCTACAGGCCTTGGAAGGGAGTATAGGGCGCCCGTGCCAGGTGGTAGGGTTACCGGGACATAGATGGAGCGCAACGGCCCTATCCACCTGGGGAATCGCTGTATACCCGTGGGCCGTTCCACCGTCGAGGGTAGCGAGAGCGGACGAGCAGGGCTTTTGACGAAGGGAAAGCAGGGCTCTCCATGAAGACGTCAGCTCGTCATGCACTTCCGGAAAAAACGGGACCGGGGGGGGCGTGGCTGTGAGCAGCTCCCAGACCCCAGGAACCAGTCATCCAGCCGTGACGGGTGTGGGGAGGATGGAGGGTTCCAATCCAACCCCACACTGACGGCGGCCCGGGCAAGCATGTCGGACATCTGCGCATCAGCCTCAGCCTGGGTGTGCTGGCCCGAAGGCGGCAGCCCAGGAGGGGCGTCAGAGTCAGACGGCGCACTCTCCGATGGAGCGGCGAGCTCATCCACCTCGAGTTCCAGAGGATAGGCAGACCGGCCTGGAGGTGAGTTGCCATTGCCTCGAGCACGGACGGGGGTCAACGAGTGTGTCGGGGGCGGGTGGTCCGCGGGGGCGTACCCAGCGGAGCTGCACCTGCTGCCCTCCCCAAATCGCCTCCATCACCAGCCGCATCGTCCTCAATCCCGTGGGAAGAAGGAGCGACACGGGGGGCGGCTGGAGTTGCGTGCTTTCTATTGAAAGTGCGCCACGACCGCAACGTTGCCATGGTCATGCTCTCGCAGTGAGAGCATGAACCATCCACAAACGCTGCCTCGGTGTGATCGGCACCCAGACACATGAGACAGCGCCTGTGGCAGTCTGAAGCGGAGAGCACTCTACCGCATCCAGGAACTACAAAGGGGTTGAATGGCATCTTTAAAAAGACGCGTCCTGAAAAGGACATTCAACACCGCTGTGTATTGCTCTTTCAGAGAATTAAACTCTTTTACAGAGAAAATTACTCTTTATAGGAAAGCTCTTTTAACTCTGCGCTGTCGAAGCGCCCAGTGGCAAACTGCAGGCCATGCAGAGAAGAGAAAAGCCGCTGAAGTGCGCCATAGATCCAACAGCAAAGCAGAGCGTCAGAGAATAGAAGCAGGAAACAGTTGTGTAACTCACAGCTGGCTGCATACACGACCATCGGCTCCGAAGAAAATGACTGAATGAACGAGCGTATTTCCCTCGCCTTTATATCCGTATCCGGGGGCGGGGTATGCAAATACAGTTCGCCAACTCTCATTGGCCTTTTTTCATAGATCAGAGGCATATTCGGTGCTCAAGAGAGACCCCTAGTGTCGCTTCTTCGACACAACGTCGAAGTGAGCGACAGACGGGGAACTGCATGTACAAGGGCATAGAATATGCTTTCAATAAAACCAAAGTTCATCCCCTGCACTTTTTCACAGGGCAAATGTATTTATGCGGTGTCTTTCATACAGCAAATCTCTAAATGTGTAAATGCAAAAGTTAAAATTTACTGGTCATTCATGTAATTAATTCAATTACCATTTTGAAATTGATTGAGAGCACTAATATATATATACACTCACCTAAATGATTATTAGGAACACCTGTTCAATTTCTCATTAATGCAATTATCTAATCAACCAATCGCATGGCAGTTGCTTCAATGCATTTAGGGGTGTGGTCCTGGTCAAGACAATCTCCTGAACTCCAAACTGAATGTCAGAATGGGAAAGAAAGGTGATTTAAGCAATTTTGAGCGTGGCATGGTTGTTGGTGCCAGACGGGCCGGTCTGAGTATTTCACAGTCTGCTCAGTTACTGGGATTTTCACACACAACCATTTCTAGGGTTTACAAAGAATGGTGTGAAAAGGGAAAAACATCCAGTATGCGGCAGTCCTGTGGGCGAAAATGCCTTGTTGATGCTGGAGGTCAGAGGAGAATGGGCCGACAGATTCAAGCTGATAGAAGAGCAACTTTGACTGAAATAACCACTCGTTACAACCGAGGTATGCAGCAAAGCATTTGTGAAGCCACAACACGCACAACCTTGAGGCGGATGGGCTACAACAGCAGAAGACCCCACCGGGTACCACTCATCTCCACTACAAATAGGAAAAAGAGGCTACAATTTGCAAGAGCTCACCAAAATTGGACAGTTGAAGACTGGAAAAATGTTGCCTGGTCTGATGAGTCTCGATTTCTGTTGAGACATTCAGATGGTAGAGTCAGAATTTGGCGTAAACAGAATGAGAACATGGATCCATCATGCCTTGTTACCACTGTGCAGGCTGGTGGTGGTGGTGTAATGGTGTGGGGGATGTTTTCTTGGCACACTTTAGGCCCCTTAGTGCCAATTGGGCACCGTTTAAATGCCACGGCCTACCTGAGCATTGTTTCTGACCATGTCCATCCCTTTATGGCCACCATGTACCCATCCTCTGATGGCTACTTCCAGCAGGATAATGCACCATGTCACAAAGCTCGAATCATTTCAAATTGGTTTCTTGAACATGACAATGAGTTCACTGTACTAAAATGGCCACCACAGTCACCAGATCTCAACCCAATAGAGCATCTTTGGGATGTGGTGGAACGGGAGCTTCGTGCCCTGGATGTGCATCCCACAAATCTCCATCAACTGCAAGATGCTATCCTATCAATATGGGCCAACATTTCTAAAGAATGCTTTCAGCACCTTATTGAATCAATGCCACATAGAATTAAGGCAGTTCTGAAGGCGAAAGGGGGTCAAACACAGTATTAGTATGGTGTTCCTAATAATCCTTTAGGTGAGTGCATATATATATACTGTATATATATATATATATATATATATATATATATATATATATATATATATATATATATATATATATATATGTGTGTGTGTGTGTGTGTGTGTGTTTGTCTTGCGCTAAACATTCTGTCCCCCTCTCTTTTGAAATTATTGCTATGCCCCTGTGAATGTATATCATGTAAAGATGGTTCAAATTAAAACTGATCCAAAAATAGCTTTTGGGGTGGAGTGGAATAATAGGGTTCAAAACAGTGTTACTATGAATGCAAACTTTAATACAGTGAAAAAGACACTATTAGCATAACATAAATATATATAAATAAATAAAAATTTCCAATATTCTTTTGAATGTCTATGTAATAAAATAAAATATTTCATGAAATGAGTGTACCTTCATTTACTATTACTATTATTTTGAATAGCCATGGAAAATGAAGCAATGAGATAACAGTTTTACCTGGTCACAAAAAGTAGTCCTTTAATTTACCTGATGAAATTTATGCTGACCCTTTATGCTGCAGAGCTAATGTGTGCTTCTGAAACACTTGCACCTTTATTAGCAACTGACACATAAGTGCCAGCTTTACAAAGCTCAGTCATACATTCTGCTTCCCATGGATCTCGACCTGGACGAAAGCATGGGAATTTTTTGTGCAAATCTTTTGTAAATTTGCACTTTCGTTTGGGCATTGTTTCCACTCAGCTGTCATTTGCTGCTACTGTCAAGCAACTGTTCGCGGAGAGATCGTCAGGCAGGAATTTGGCCAGTAGTTGTAGCCTCTTATAATTGACCAATTGGCACACGAGAAGGTGGGACTTTCAAAGAGGGGTTAAAGCAATGCAAATATGCACTCACACACAATGAAGTATTAGACCAGATGTACATCAGAATACAAATAATGCCAATTCCCAGACATTTTCACAAATTTAGAAATCCTGGCCAGATGCTTTTTTTAAGGTCCAAAAAAGAGGACATGTTCGGGAAAAAGGGGACATGTGGTCATCCTACTGTAGTAGGGTTAAAGCAATATTATGGTACATTAGGCTTAAGGTGAACTTTTAATTTTTGATGTTTGTCACTATGCACTGCAAGATTTCCCTGATCCATGAGGTCATCAAGTTCAAGTATATTTATAAAGCACATTTAAAAACAACAAATGTCATAACCAAAGTGCTGTTCAATAAGAAAAAAACCCCCATTAAAACGTCTAGGTTACGTATGTAACCTCCGTTCCCTGATGGAGGGGACGAGACGTTGTGTCGAAGAAGCAACACTAGGGGTCTCTCTTGAGTGCCGAATATGCCTCTGATCTATGAAAAAAGGCCAATGAGAAGTTGGCAGACAGTATTTGCATTCCCTTTCTGCTGTCCACCAAAGCAGACAAAGAGCTGCTCAGAACGTCTAAAGCTCTGCGTGCGGTCAGCAAAGCACATACCGGACACAGCAACAACAGGGCTGGGTCTGCCTCCTCCCAGGGCAGCACTTGCAGGTTCACTACCTGGTCTCTAAAGGGCGTAATAGGAACCTTGGGCACGTAGCCCGGTCGCGGTCTTAGGATCACATATGTGTCTGCTGGACCAAATTCCAGCCAAGTGTAACTGACAGAGAATGCTTGCAGGTCCCCGACCCTCTTGATCCTTTTGAGCTCATCCAACTCGAGCTCTAGAGGATAGGCAGGCTGGCTGTGTGGCGAGCCGCTGTCGCTCTGCCATGCAGAGAAGGAGAAAAGCCACTGAATTGCGCCGTAGATCCAACAGCAGGCAGAGCGTCAGAGGAACAGAAGCAGGAACAGGTGTGTGACTCGCAGCTGACTGCATGCACGACCATCTGCTCCAAAGAAAATTCCTGAATGAACTCGACATATTTCCCCATTTTAAAACTGTATGTCCAGGGGCGGGGTATGCAAATACTGTCTGCCAACTTCTCAACGGCCTTTTTTCATAGATCAGAGGCATATTCGGCGCTCAAGAGAGACCCCTAGTGTCACTTCTTCGACACAACGTCGAAGTGAGCGACAGACGGGGGAACCAGACAGTGCTTGCAATGTCTAAAAGTTTGTTTTAAGGTAATCTCATCTACCATTTTATAACTTTTAAAATGTGTCAAAAGCTGTAAAAGAGAATCCCTGAGGAAACGAGGAAATCTCACCCATATTTTAAAATGCAGTAAGCTTGTTTGGAACATTGTTGTAAATTGAGCAATTAAACTCATAGTGCTCTGAATCACAGAGGTGAGTACTACCCACTTGAGTTGGGGTACTCCAGTTTGTACTTTGTCTTGGACTTTTCAAGGACTCGGATACATTTTTACTGTGACTTGACTCAGACTCAAGACTTTGGGACTCCGGATTTTTTTCAGAGTTCAGCCGAGTCGACGGCATTTGATCTGTGATTCAATGCTCATCCAGGGCCAGTAGGTTTACATCTTCCCTGACAGACAAAGCCTACTGTGCCGCTGGACAAGCCGCCTCTATCCTGCATGCCATGGCTCTCCTGCAAGTCCACCAAGCCAAGGCACTGAAAGAATTGCACAAGGGTATTTCCATCCTGGGATCAATGCAGGAGCTGCACTCAGCGACCGCCCTCACCCTCTGAGCGACAAAGGTCAAGGCACGGTCTCTCGAGCAGGCGATGTCCACCTTGTTGGTCCAGGAGATCCACCTTTGGCTCAAACTGGTGGAGATGCGAGAGGCCGTTTATATTGCAGAAGTTTGCATACCCCTTTTTTTAGGCCTATATGTTTTCACACCCCTTTCAGAATGTATGCAAATATAAGAGACAAAAGATTATATATTTTTTGTAGTACTGCCCTTCAAAAACTACATTACACAACATGTACTGTAACTTACACAAATCATCCTGTTCAAAGCTTTGCACCCCCTTGGTTCTTGTGTTGCCTTCTTGAGCATCAATGAATGTTTGCACCTATTGTAATAGTTGTGTTTGTGTCCATCAGTTGTCCTAAGTGTCAAAAGCTGGATGTTTATATCATTTAGCCACTGTTGGGAAAAACTCAAATGTGCAGAAGATGCTGGGAAACCAAAGAATGTAGTGTATTTTTCTTAAGAAATGTGGGCAGCTTCACAGCTCAGGACAAATCAGGGACTCATTAACAATTATTACACAAACAGTCATTAATCATAGAGAAAGCAACACACCATATTAAAGGGTTTGCTCCTGCACCAGTAGATCTAAAGATCGCTTGCAGTCTGTGTCATGAATGTGCAGAGGAGATCAACAGTCGGTGAAGAGTTTCACTTAATAATACATCAGAATTCAGTTTGTTTCTCACCAAACCTTATCGTATTCCTCCATAACAAGGCATGAGTCGCATACAATAATTTATTAGAATTCTGAATTATACTTTTGCATTCTTTTGAAGTTGAAGAGGTGTTCACCATGAACTGCCATTGTGTAACATCACTGAGTACAATATTGTTTTCACAATTTCTCCCTTTGTGTTAAAAAAAAGAAAGGAAATCATATGGAGTTATAACAACACAGGGATGAGATAACAATGACTGAATTTTCATTTTTGGGTGAACTAAGCCTTTTAGAACCTAGGGAATGTAATCTTTAGAACTAGATAATTTGTTTAAATTCAGTTACTATTTTTGTCTTGTGAAATATATGAGAGTATCTGCTGTCAAATTCTTCAGGGTAGTACAAAATAAATTTTTATGATACCTCTTACTTTTTTAAAACGACACACGGTAACGATAACACATCAGGGTTTTAGGTGCACAAGCAGTGTGCAGAACTGCCCCACGTAGCCCTAACATTATCAGTGGGTTTTTCCAGTGTTTTCAGATTTGCAGTCAAGCCGTGAGATGTAACTTCTCAGTGAGTGCTGATTACTTCTATGTTGGCACATTATTTTCCCAAACCAGTCAGCAGATCTCCATATATATTATTTCTTTAGATAGGGATAATTTTAAATAAAACTAAATTAAATTGAATTGACTAATTGAAAATAAATTAGAAATAAAAAACAAAATTCAAATTCAAAACAATAATAACTGCTGCATTCACTTCTCTAGTCTATGTTTGAGTGGAGGGGAAATATTAACAAATAACTGAAATGTCAACAGAACGCAATAAGGAGTGTGTTGATGGACAGTTTTGTCTTCATACATCTAAAGCACATGCTTTCATTCTGAAACCACTTTGAAGTCTGTTCAGCAGGAAACTAATCATAAAATATAAAGGTGTTTTTGTTACATTTATATTGACAATTGTGTTTTCTTAGTTGTGGAAGTTAAAATAAGCTTAAAATATTGATGTTGAGTTTACGGTTAGAATTTGAATTCAAATTCATGAACAGATTCATTTGGACTCAACTCGGACTCGGCCAGTTATGGACTCGCTCTTAAGTCTGACTTGGCCCCTTTTGGACTCGGCCTCGGACACAGCCTTTTATGGACTCGGTCTTAAGTCCGACTTGGCCCCTTTTGGACTCAGACTGGAGTAAGGTGGACTTGAACCAAACACTACTACCCACGTGAATTTTCTGCAGTAACTCTGTCATTGAATCTCAGCATGTTATTCCACAGGGATGGATGTTGTACCCAGTCTGGGTCAAAAAGAAGGATAAGTGTTTTTAAGGCAATAAACAAAGAATTTACAAATTCCTTCAGTGCCTTCAATGTGATGTGCAACGGGCCCCATTTGGCAAAGTGGGTGGGATGCATTTGAGATTTAGGGGCAAGACAAAATTGTATTTTTATGGTACACAAAGACTTAATTTTCTCCAAGCAAAGCAGCCTCAGTGCTACTGTGCAGCTCCATTTACCTCATCTTTAATTCAGTTTAACCACAACGACAGCCAACTTAGAGCCAAATAGAGCTTAGGTCAAGACGAAAGCGGGTGATAAGAAAATATACAGAATCTACCCCAAAATCAGTGATTTGCTGGACCCTAGAGGGCACCGGAAAGAGAGAGAGGCCTAAAACAACACAGGGAGGAAGTGTAAAGACTGTATCGAAGGTACACCATTGGGGAAGTGGGAAAATGTCGAAACTTGTGAAAATGTCGGACACAGAGCATTTTGTGTGCAGCAAAAGTTCAGTAGTTAAATTCAGGATATACTTGGTAATGTTGAAGATTCTCTAAAGGTGCATATAAAATTAAATCATAAAAAAATTATGTTATATATTTGCTCATTGCAGTAGTGCAATAGCCAGATATAAACTTTCAATGGCACAAAAAAATGTAGCACAGGTGCTGTGTAGAGGTGATGAGTGTAATTTGTTACTTTCTCAGATCCCTGCTTAATATGCAGAAACAACATGAGAAAGCCATTTGTAGGTTGATTTACCTGAAAAGTATAGGCCTAAACACTGTGGCTCTGTGACACTATCAAAACATTGCTCTGTTTGCATCCTAACCAGCCCAACAGAGCGATATTGGCTCAACCAGTGAGTTTGGGGTGAGTTTGGGAATCGCATTGAGTGAGTTTGCCAAAGGCAGACAGGAGGAGTGTTCGTAAACCTGTTTGACAATAGCCATTATTTTCGTTTGGTGATGCTAGTGGCACATACTGTAATTACACAATTAAACTTTAACAATTTTGTAATGTTACAAAATTCCCTGAACAAGTTTTTCCTTGTCCCTGTCTGCTTTGACCTGCTAACTTAGTTTGACCGGCTAACTTTGGCTTGCTTACTGATACATTTTTACTTGCTCTAGTCTACTTTGGCCTATTAACTAATAATTCAATTATCCAATTGATTTAATGTTTTTATTTATAATAAAAGAAACAAAACATCCTTCTGACATAAAATCATATAGAGGGCTGCTTGCTTTAGAGGGTCACAGATCCTCAGATGCATGCTCGATATCTTTTCTGGTTCTCTCTCGAGACTCACGAGTCACTCACTGTCACATGCACAAATAACACCTGTCTCACATCATGACCGTGCTCTCAATCCAATAAAAATGTTATTTTCTATTAAGGAGGCAATGTCTAATTTTTTTATTTATTTTTTCTTCTGTATAATAATAGCTACATAACTCATAACATCATTTAAACATGTTTTGTTTGCATCCAGAGGGCATATTTAAATGTCTTGAGATCATATTGCTTTTCTCTTGACTTTATTCACATAATGTGACCTTTAGGTAATACAAAAGTAGTTAAAAGAAATCATATTACATTAATTTCTTATTGTGGTAATTGGATTAAGTTCTTGATTACATTTTTACAAATCCTGCCGAACTGGCCACTCCTTGAGAAAAACAAAAATACTCGAAGGGGAGTAGGCTGTTCCATTAGATGAACGTCAATGGTGGATAATTGCAGCCTTGCTGTACTTGACTTGACAAAACCGCCTGAACTAAAGACACTCATTATGCCCAGGCACAGAGGCTGTTGACACAGGTGCTGGAGTTATCATTAATGACCATTGCAGCAGTCGGGGGTGGTAATTTTGTTCAAAGCAATTCTTTTCATCTTAATCTTACTGGACTTGACAGTCAGCAAGTATCTCTCTTGGAGTGATGAGTGCAGAAATGTTATGCTAACTTAAGCAATTGGATAGCTGTCATTTATTGAGGTAAAACTGAACAAAGAGGACAGAGCTGGATGGCTTTGTTGTTAACTTTTTCTCCCTTCCAACCCGGGACCTGAGTGACATTTGAAGAAATGTTAAAAGTCTTTAGTGTAGCTAGCTAGACTATGGGCTGCAATCATTCCTTTCATGCATGCGCCCCAGGGCAAATAACTTATGGTTTATTGCCAAGTGAGTTCAGTGTGATCAGTCTTGCTATTTTGTGAAAAATGCACACAATCCTTAAGAGAGCACTTAATGGGCATCCCACTAATGAACCAGTAAATTACATAAATAATACAACATCACAGCAAAGGCCATCTACAGTAAAAGTTATTCTATCAGGAAGACTTGCAGACTTGAGTGAAATTTAAGATGACATTTATTTGATAAATATAAAACAGAAAAGTAATGTCTCTCTTTGGCGCAGGCCCCGTCTGTCAGTCCGAAGAAGTTGTACTCGGAACTGTCATATCCTGCCGGAGATAGGGGCAAGGAGCCTACCCCCGTGCAGGACAGGACTCAACCGGTGGTGGTGGGGTGGTGGAGGTTGCCGTGTTAGCACACTGAAACAGCAATGTGTTAGATTGTGAGCAGACTTATAAAGCAATGGCTTACATGTGATTGGCTGGGAATTACCCAGCTAATGGTGCAATGATGTACAGCTGCTAGTCTTCCCGCTAGAACTACACTGCACTTACATTTAAGTAAAGTTCAAGTTTTTTGTATTTTAAAGTAAAGGTTCAACGAAAAATGTACTTTCTGTTATCACATACTCTCCCTCATGTTGTTTCAAACCTATCCACTGTTTTGAATGGAACACAAAAATCATTTTGGCCGTGACTGTGAAAGTAAAGCTAAAAAAAAAGACTAAAAAGGACCATAAAAGTATCATTAAGTCAATGCACCATTTTTCAATCTGAACATGGACACAGGCTATATGCGAGTTTCAGTCTAGGTGAAGCGTGTCAGTGAAAATTTAGTCATTATTTTGGTTAATTTATGCAAAATTTTTGGTCTGTACTTGTATGTATCCCCTTTTCTCCCAATTTGTAATGCCCAATTTTCACTACTTAGTAAGTCCTCGTGGTGGCACGGTGGAGGGCGGGACCGGCGCGTGATTTTGCACGCCCGGTCCCGTATCTGGCTGATTGAGCCGGCAAGAGGGTTAAAAGGCCACTCGCAGACGGCGATCGGGAGAGAGAGCTTAATCAGCAGACGTCTGCTGTCCTAAATGTTTGTTTTAAGTTCTTAATTAAATTATGATTTATGTTGACAAGCCGGTTTCTCGCCTCTTCCTTGTCCATGAACGTGATCTGTGTTACATTGGTGCCGAAACCCGGGAAGGAAGAGGGATGCGCCGTAGCGGAGTTCTCGCCACTTCTCAATGGAGCAGCCGCGGCCATCTGCCGGGGGACGGAGGAGCCCAGCCGCCTGGACGCGGAGGAACGGCCGCCGACCGCGAGGGGAGGAGGGGCTCCTGGCCGACCGCCTGGAGCGGTTAGGGCCGCTGCCAGGGGTGGGGGAGTTCCCTACTGGCCGCTGGAACGCGGCGGGGTTGGAGACTGCCGACCGCGTGCGGGGAGGGGCTCGCCGCCGACCGCCTGGAGTGGGAGAACCGCTGCCAGGGGCGGGGGGAGGCCCCTTCGACACCCCGGGAACGCGGCGGGGCGTTCCGTCCGCTAGGGGCTGAGGACTGCCTCCGATCTGCCCGGAGAGGCGCGGCTGTTGTCCTGAAGAGGGTGGAGAAGTGGCTGAGGAACGAGCTGCGGCGTATCAGAGAACCGGCGAGTACGTTTTTTTTTCTTTCGTTTCTTTAATCTCTCTCTCCTCTCTCTCTCGATACCGCTCTGCGGTGGCCTTTTCCCTCTTTTTTTAAATTATGGTGTTTATGGGAGGGGGAGGTACTGCCCAGTGCAGGGACCCCCCCCCCCCCTTATTTTTAATGGTTGTTTCCCTCCCCTTGCCCCCTCCCTCGTCCAGGTTGATGGGGATGACCCGCCGGCAGACCGCGCGGGAGGCGCCCCCCCCCAGGGGATGTACGTCAGGCCGGGGGTCCCCAGCCTGAGAGAACGGGGGAGGAGTGTGGCACGGTGGAGGGCGGGACCGGCGCGTGATTGCGCACGCCCGGTCCCGTATCTGGCTGATTGAGCCGGCAAGAGGGTTAAAAGGCCACTCGCAGACGGCGATCGGGAGAGAGAGCTTAATCAGCAGACGTCTGCTGTCCTAAATGTTTGTTTTAAGTTCTTAATTAAATTATGATTTATGTTGACAAGCCGGTTTCTCGCCTCTTCCTTGCCCATGAACGTGATCTGTGTTACACACAGTTACTCACCTCAATCCGGGTGGTCGAGGACAAGTCTCAGTTGCCTCCGCTTCTGAGACAGTCAAGCCGCGCATCTCATCACATGGCTCCCTGTGCATGACACCACAGAGACTCCCAGCATGTGGAGGCTCATGCTACTCTCTGCAATCCACAACTTACCACGCGCCCCATTGAGAGCGAGAACCACTAATCATGACCATGAGGAGGTTACCCCATGTGACTCTACCCTCCTTAGCAACCGGGCCAAGTTGTTTGCCCAGGAAACATGGCTGGAGTCACTCAGCACACCCTGGATTCCAACTCGTATCTCCAGGGACTCCTTTACTAAAAATTATTATATGGCTACTTAAGTCTTGGAATAAAGCACACAAGTCATATGGACAACTTGTTTTTGTGCTTTTTTCTATTTTTGAGTTGTGTTTTGAATGTGTGTGTAACATATTGCAAAGGTTCCGCCCTATTCCAACCACCTCAATCTGGGTGGTGGAGGACAATTCTCAGTTGCCTATTCAGAATTCACACGGAGCTGAATAATATGTAAGAATCTAATGAGAAAATTGATAAATGCGTTAATACGATTAAGAAAAATTAACACATTAAACATTTCAAATTAGTCACATGAATTAGCATGTTAATTTTGACAGACCTACTAAAAACAAAATATTAAGTGCACCTTTATTAACACTATATTAAGAGTGATGACATGTTATATAACTGATAGTGATTACAGAGGGCAGGTCTGCTGAGAGCCAGCATTCAAGGACAAGAGATCAAGAAAGCATATGAAATACTGGACATGACGCAGGTTAAAACAATATAATCTCCAGTTTTGCACAAGTAATGAACAAACAATGAGTTTCCGTGGCACTCTTGTTAATAATAGGGATATCCTGCTGATAGAAATGCTAGTACAAGTACAAAATGAATAGTATCAAACTATCAAGAGAACCTTGAGATTCAGATTTAATCAATTTAACATATTTTATTATAATACACCCTGAAATTGTCAGTCCTTATCCACCTAAAATATGAATTTAAACAAACATGTTGAGAACTACACAGAGTTAGTCAATTCACAAATTAAAGCACATACATCTTTTCAATGTTTCACTGTAGATCTTCTCCAGCTGGTTTTGCTGTCTACATACTTTGCTCGCCTTTGCATCAATGAACTGCCTCCTTTGAAGTTGTTGCCCCATTTCTGCACTCTTTGACTTTTGGCAAAGTTTGATGGGCTCTTCTCAATGTCTCTGTGACTAGTTTTAGTGAACTTGAAAAAGGAACAGATGTAATAGCCATTCTGTTTCCATTCTGGAACATTACCAGAGCAATTAGTGGACTGTTCTTTGTTCCAGTTTGAGTGAATTGGAGCATATTAGGAAATGATTAGGAAAAAAAGATTTGTGGTAACCTATTCATCTCATGATGGTAACCTATTCATCTCATGATAAATCTCCTACAAGACTCCACAAACGGAAGCTTGTGTATGTTCCTGACATTGTGGCCTAATGGAAGCTCCATTTACTTAGACATAGTATAAAAAGTACTAATATTTCTAAGAATCTTGTCTGGAGTAGCTGGTCTAATAATGGTCCAACTGGCCTTAAATCTGTCATTAAAACTTTAATGCAATAAGATCCATTTCATATGGATTAAAGATTGAAATTGTAATTATTTTCCATTTTCTCAAGGGCTCAAATCCAAAGCATATGGTGAAAACATTACGTCTAATGTAGTCTTTTATGACTGCCCATGCCTGCGTTCTTGCTTTAGTGATTCTCTCATTTGTGGAGTCCAACTTGTCCTGCCCTCTTAAGAAATCATTGGCATATTGAACTGGTACGGTAAGACTTCAAAGCCAGAGTGCAGACAAACAGTATGTCCTATGAAGGCTGTACCATCTGGTCCTTACAGCCTCAGGCAGTAGATACCAGTTAATCAGGGCATCTCATTCACATTGCAGAATATGCATGCATGGTTTGCATCCAGATTGTAGCAGTGGTGAATAACTAAGAATTGACAATATACATTAGTACAGGTCTATAATAGAAACCTTGCAGTATTGTCAACCTGGTGGCACAGAATCATGTTACTACACCTAGATTTTTGTGAAATTATTTTATATAGCTTGTTAATCATATTACAGTAGTTTCCTGGTGAATTGAACACTTGAGATCCAACAACAACAATGACTTTTATACACTTTTACACAAATAACAAGTAAAACGGTAGATACTTGTTCATAAACACTTTCCTTTCGCCCTGTTTCTCACACAGTGCTAACTTATGTGCCCAAAACACTTTTATAATAGCACATGACTTGTAAGACACAACATTTTTGATGTTTACAACTACATTTAGAAGCTTGTTCAGAAATTACGTGGTAGCTCAACTGATATAGCATTGCACTTACAATGTAAAGGACTGGGTTAAGGACTGACGTAATTTCATTTTGAAAAAATGTCACCACAGTAATGTTTGTTTTATTAGATTAAGCTCACTATGATGCATGATAGTTATATTTTGATCTGTAATATAAGAAGGTGTTGGTATGTAGGATTTCTTATGGCTGCCAAAGCTGTGCTTTTACTGTTGAAATTTAAAAAGTCTAAAATCATTACATTTCTCAGGGCAGTCTTGTGTTACTTCTATCCAGTGGTATTTTCATGTTTAATGTTTATAATATAGGGTGAAGTGACAAAGGATATTTAAGCTTGATCCCCATTGTATCCATGTATATTTCCTTAAATGATTATAAATCATTACTAAACTAATATATGGGGAGTATACAATTAAAGGGATAGTTCACATTTACTCACCCTCATGCCATCCCAGATGTGTATGACTTTCCTTCTTCTGCTGAACACAAACAAAATTTTTTAGATGAATATCTCAGCTCTGTAGGTCCATGCAATGCAAGTCAACAGGGGCCAAAATTTTGAAGCTCCAAAAATATAGCATAAAAGTAATCTATAAGACTTCAGTGGTTTAATTAATGTCCTTAGCAGCGACAATATGATAGGTGTGGCTGAGAAACAGATCAATATTTAAGTTCTTTAAGTAAACCTTGACATCAGCAGTATCCTTGACAATCGTGATTTCAAACTCGATTATATTTCCCAGCGCCATCTTGCACTTTGCGAACTCTACTAGTAAGTGTAATTGAGCTTGAAATCATGATTGTTCCTGGTGACTGTAATTGCAGATGCACAGTGAAAAGGGAGTTACAATTTGGTCTGTTCTCACCCAAAACAGATGAGATCACTTCAAAAGACATGAATTAAACCATGTATGGATTACTTTAATGCTGCCTTTATGTGTTGTTCACTTTATTCAAAGTTTTGGACCCTGTTTTCTTGCATTGTATGAACATACAGAGCTGAGATATTCTTCTAAAATCTTCTCTTGTGTTCAGCAGAAGAAATAAAGTCAGACACATCTGGTATGGGATGAGGGTGAAGAGGAGATTAGACTTGAACTTTTTGGGTCAACTATTCCTTGATCTTTTTGAGGTTTAAATGGATTCTTTTACTTTGGGATGTGTGGCAGAGCTCATATCATGACCAATGGTGGGAAAAGCAATGGTAAAGGAAATTACAGAAATTTTAGAAAAATCTTGTTGAGGTTATAAAATGGATAAGTTAACTTAATGTTGTGATGTGAAAGTGTATAAGAAAATATCAAATTAATTCCAAATACTTTGTAGATATTTTCTTGAGAATAATTTTTCCTCTGTCCCACTTTAACAGTACAGCTTAAAAAAATCTGGGATTTGGCCAAAAGAGGGTCTTCAAAGGTTCTACTTCCCCGTATTGAATATTTCTTCTTTTTTGCTTTTGACTAAGATATCCTAATGCCGAGTTTACACTACACGATTTTAAGCCTGATTTTCTCTCGCCGACAGTTTTGTGGAGATCGCCGACAAAAGCCTGAAATCATTGGCAAATCAGAGATCGCTCCCGTGAGCGACGATCGCAATGTATGAATTATCAAAGACGAGATCAGAGAGAATCGCAGATGCGTCGCCGATGTCAGCAAGATATCTAGAATGTTAAATATCTGGACCTGTCTGCGATTCCAAATCGTGCAATGTGAAATATGATTTGACTGAATACAACAGCAACATTGACCTACAGCCAATGAGAGAGCAAGAAATGGGGCATGGAAGTTTCAGTGGGAGGAGTCCTGATGTACCTGCAACAGAACATCAACTAGCATGTCTGCGGTATCAAGAAAGTCTCATTGGACTGAAGAAATGGAGGAAAATGAGTAGAACATTGGCAGGAGCACCAGATTTGATGTTTCATCTGAACTGTACCACAACCATGTGGAGAAAGAGAAGAGTTGGAGAGAAATTGCAAATCCTCTTGGACAGTTAGGTAAGCAAATAGGTTGATTTTTTTTTAGGATTCAAAGTTTCAAGAAATGTAGACTTTCCAAAAGTGTTCCACTTGGCCCATATTTCACTGTAGTATATCAAACACTAAAACAAAAATTAATTCAAGATCATATATATTTTATTTTAATTTGTTTTGGAATTATGAAAAAAGTATTTAATGTTATTTAGTGAAAATGATTTTGGTTTTCATTAACTATAATAATACTGTTACAAAATAAGAGGAAAGTAGAAGGAAGAGAAAAGTATTTTAACATTGAGAACATTTCAGGTTCAAACACTGCACTGTGTGGCATATCACATTAAAAGAAACAGAAAAGTCTTTGCAAAAATATGTATAATTTCCTCAAGAACTAGTGAGGAGGAAGTAACCCATTTGACAGGGCTAAACACACTCCTTGTGTCGTCTTAACTGTTGTTGATGTTGTTCAGAGAGCAGTATGGCTAAACTGTTCTTTCAATCTGGCTCAAGTTGAAATGATATGTAACCAGTAGAAACTTCTAACAAAATGCCACACAAACACAAGCATCTTACATATCACCAATTAATCAATGGTCATATAATGACTTTCATGATTAATAAGCATTAAAGAGAATATATGACCATGTTGCAGAGAGAATAACGTGAGGGTGGTGGCTGGTCAAGCCATTTTATGCTGTTTCTAGGCATTATGTGATAATTAAGACATTAAATCAACCCCACCGACCCTCACCATCACTTTTTATTATTCCAAAACAAAAACCAGACAAGCAAACTTGCTTGTCAATATTTGGGAAGAAGCAAGACTCTTCAAAAACAGTACCTTACAATAAAGAGCTTTGTCATAATTATTTCCTTTCATCATACAGTGTTTACCCAATAAAGCACAGTAAAACTGTGGAGCCTTTGATGACCTGGATCTGGCTGCCTTTGCTGTTGTTTCCAATATCCTGGTTCACTACTGTCTGACCACCACTGGATCAGTGCTGAGTGAAGTCCTGTGAGGGCCGAACAGAAGGGAAATGTTTCACTGTTTTATCACCGTGCTGACAGCTATATTCAGTCCTGTTATAAACCATGTTTTTACTTCTGATGTCTAATTACAAATGGGGCCTCTTTTCCCCAGGATTCATCTTAACATTTGTTTTTAACACCATTACCTCTTTTTCTGAAATATTTTATATTCCAATCCTTTTTCTGTCTTCAAGACAATCAAAAGATTTACTGGCTACTGTGTTAATATAAATACACATACATATATACATACATGTATATATATATATATATATCCCTGCAGGAACAAAGGATCAAACTCTTGAGAGTCTTTGTTTTGTTTTGTGTCGTTTTTTCCAGAAGGACATTTCTGGTTCAACTTTAGTATCAATGTCACATAGTGCTTTTAAGTGATTTCCTTCTGTTGTATATGAGATGTGTGGGTGATATTTATAGTATCTTTTGTGTTCCTCCACCCAAAGGACACTTCACTTTACATAACCTACAGCTTTTCAATCCTGAGAGAGGGTTCAAGTGGAAATATCTGTCGGGGTGACCTGCAGTCCAGACTTCCCAACCCTAACTAATTGCTTCCTGGTCATGGTCTCAAATGATCACATGGACAGGAGGTGCATCTGTAGGGTAATTTCTGTGGAAACTCTATAGGCAATATATCATGTCTAGCTACTTCTTGTGCACGCAACAATTATTTACTGTAATTTACAAATTATGGATGAACCTCTAATTTATTAATATTTTTATTTAAACAAAGTCACTTAAGTTAGCCTACTTCTTATTTACAACAATGGCCAGGCAGCAGGATGTTGTCCTCTTGAAGAAGGGCCAGGGAGCATTTAGTGATTAAATCAGTAATGAAATAAGGAGAAATAAACAATACATAATACACACTAGACAGATTATAGATTAGGGATAAACTAGCTGGACAGACAGACAGCTGCCAAAACATGTGACTACAACTCGGTCTGTCCAAAGCATTTGCAAATGAATCAGTGCAAGTTGATATGAAGAAACAATTAGTCCAGTCACCTTTCTTATGGACTTTTTATTCCTTGTCAAGGTCGCCTTGGCTTGCTCACTGAGGGCCTAAAGGCAAAAACATTAGTCAGAAACTGACACTTAAGACATTATAGACACTACAGAATGATTTTCTGTTCAGCTGCTTTGAAATGCTAAACAAATAAAATTACTTAATATGACTTTTATGTTAATGTGTAAATACCTATATACAGTGTGTGTGTGCACGTGTGTGCGTGCGTATGTGTATGTACAAAATAGACTTCACTATGAAGATAGTTATTTTTTTTTTTGTCTTTCCTTATGATGAAGAAATATACTTCAAACACAGCGCTCATCTGCTGTTTCACATCTCTGGGTTACGTGACCTTGCCTTCCACAATGTGTTGGATTGACTCACTTCTGAAATAGACATTAGCACTAAATTACATAGTGGGGGGTTGTCGCTGATTGCTAAAATTTGCCATATCATCTCCGGTCTCTGTATGTGTGTGTGAGGGTGCACAGGACCTAATTGCCCAGACAGCTGCATGAGTGCAGAGATGCATGAGCTCAGCATGATTAGTTATGGGCACACTCAGATGCACCTCTACTTCTCTACAGAGCTCTCAAAAAAAAAGAAGCCCATCACCACCTCCATCTACCTGCATTACAAATGATACCATTAGTGTATAGAGTAATGGTACTGCATATAAAATAAACATCTATGCAGAGTGGAGTGACTAAGCGTGCAGATTCAAAATCCACAGAAGAATAAATTGGACAAGTGATAAATAGTTTCAAGACCGCTGTAGCCTGCTGAAACTAGAACATAGTAAAGGAACACATTTTTATCTGTGTATGTCATAGGTGCTCAGCACATGGGTATTAGTAATTGGATTGGCCTTTCAATATTAATTGCATAACTGAGCCAAATGTTGCTTAGAGGAATATTGTCACATTTTATTACAAATTTAAGTCAAGTCAAGTCAAGTCAATTTTATTTGTATAGCGCCTTTCACAACACACATTGTTTCAAAGCAGCTTTACAGAAGTTCAGCATTAACAGACGATAAAAATGTAATTTCTATAAAGTCGATAAATCATCATCCTTGTGCAGGGCTCCAAACTGCGACTAAAAATGGTCACATTTATGACCAAATAAATTTATTTGCGAGTGTAATTTCTGTCAAGGTCGCCATCGGCGACAGTAAAAATTTACTCCCTTTGATTTTAAAATTTGCATTACATTTCCCGAAATACATTACAAAAGTTTATATCAAAAGAAATAGCGGGGAAAACGGAGTTCAATGCAGGAACTAACCATTTCAAAAAAAAAAAAAAAAAAAAGAGACTGTGAGAAAACACGGTGACAGTAACGAGCATAAAAAATGCACGTGATCACATAATTGCGAAGAATGCTCCACAGACTACACTGTTAGCACGTGCAGTTTTTCTTGCATGCGAGCTGCGGGACGAAAAGGAATGGAAGGAGTTAAAAATGAAAATATTTGGCGCCTGTTTTTCCCCCTATAGGAGCCAGTGGCTCCTTAATTGATTTTTTGTTTGGAGCCTTGTTGTGGAATTAGATAAGATATGATTCTTTATAGTGTTTAAAAATAATTAAATAATAATTGTATTAATAACCCCAGTGAGCAAGCCGAAGGCGACTGTGGCAAGGAACACAAAACTCCATAAGATGATGGTTAATGGAGAAAAATAACCTTGGGAGAAACCAGACTCACTGTGGGGGGCCAGTTCCTCTCTGGCTAACATCATGAATAATGTAAATAAGAATTATTTATAGTTAAAAAACATGATTTAAAAAATTATTAAACTTATTAAGTGCTAAGGGTCAGTATTTAGACAGTGATTGTGTTTGAACTGCAAGATTAGTGACCAGTGTCTTTGAAGTCCATCCTTGATTAAATTCCAGAAGTTCACTTAGATGCAATTGTCCTTGTTTGGCTGATGAAGGCTTTTGTTGGCAATAATTAGTTAGTCTATGTATCCCATTTCAAGATCGTAGTCCATGGTGATGGGGCATCTGAAGTCTCCGTGAGAGGCTGGATACAAACTGGAGCTGACGAACGCTATTTACCTCGGGACTGGCGTCCCGAGATAACAGCAGAAAAGCAGATGGGAAATAATTAGCATAGCTGATGTTCATAATATTAATGCATTATAACTGATTCAGCAGTATTATAAAATTAAGCATTATGTGAATGCTTGGTTAAAGAGATGTGTCTTTAATCTAGTTTTAAACTGGGACAGCGAGTCTGAGCCTCGAACAATATCAGGAAGGCTATTCCAGAGTTTAGGAGCTAAATGTGAGAACGCCCTCCCTCCATTAGTGGACTTAGATATCCTAGGTATGACCAGAAGCCTCGAATTTAGTGATCTTAAAGAGCGCGATGGATTGTATGGCGATAGAAGATCCGTCAAATACACCGGAGCTAAACCATTTAGGGCTTTATAGGTCAGTAGTAATACTTTGTAATTGATTCGGTACTTAATTGATAGCCAGTGTAGAGATGTTAAAATCGGTGTTATATGATCATATTTTCTTGACCTAGTAAGAACTCTAGCGGCTGCATTTTGGACTAACTGTAGCTTGTTTGTTGAGGATGCAGGGCAACCAGCTAATAAAGCATTACAGTAATCTAGTCTCGAGGTCATGAATGCATGAACTAACTTTTCTGCATCAGAAACAGATAGCATGTTACGTAGCTTAGCAATGTTTCTAAGGTGGAAAAAGGCTGTTCTCGTAACAGATGAAATATGATTTTCGAAAGTCAAGTTGCGGTCTAGTATAACACCCAGGTCTTTTACTGTAGTGGATAATGTAACAGGACATCCTTCTAAATTAAAGTTGTATTGTAAGGGATTTTGTGGGTAGTTTTTTTAAATTTACAGGTTTAAAGATTTCAAAGTCAATGCATTAGAAATTAGTCAGTGACTAAATTTGACTGAAAAAAAAAATATTTTAATAAAAATGTCCAAAAGGAAACTAGATTTTTACATTTCCTGATGAAAACAAGACGATTGCCAATGCTAAACTTGCCACCATGATGCTGGTAGGTGGTATTGTTGGGTGTAATGTAATTACAAAGTAATTAGTTACTATCATATCATTACTTTTAGTAAAAAAACTAGTGTTATGCATTACATTTTAAATTCTTGTAATCAGATTACAGTTACTAACTTTTAATTAATTAATTAATACATTTGTATTACATTACAGAGTTATGCTTATTTCTAATATATTATTTATGTAGAATTATGGCTCCATAATGGGTCATTGTGTAGGAGAAACGTCATGGTTACTGTTGTAACCTCCGTTCCCCGAGGGAAGGAACGAGACGTTGTGTCGAATGAAGTGACACAAGGGGTCTTCCTGGGACGCCAAACGTACCTCTGAACCTGAGAAAAGGCCAATGTCAAGTTGGCAGACAGAATTTGCATGTCCCGCCCCACAGGGATTTTGCACTGAGGAGCCGAAAATAAGGTATGGTCGTTTACATTGGTAGGTCTAGTGCTGTGGCAGGAGGGAAACAACATCTCGTTCCTTCCCTCGAGTAACAGGGGTTACAACAGTAACCATGATGTTCCCCTTCTGTCACTCACTCGACATTGTGTCGAATGAAGTGACACAAGGGGTCCCATATAAAAATGGCACGCACTGACCGTGTTATGTGAACTGCTGAGACAGGTGCAAGCAGGCAACTGTGTGCTAGAGGCAACTGTGTCGGCTGCATGTAGCCCTCCCCAACGCCCCCAAAGTGGTGTCACATACAGACCTTAGGTACCTCGCACCCCTGAGTAGGGGAACAGGTGCTACATGACTAGCATGGGAGCAAGCCTGGTACCTGCGGGGGTCATAGGAACCTTGGGCACGTAGCCCGGTCGCAGCCTCAGGATAATGTGAGAATGTGCCGGACTGAACTCCAGGCTGGTGTCACTGACAGAGAACGCATGCACCCTCTTGATGGAGGCTAACGTGATCAGGAGGGCCGTCTTAAGGGAGAGGGCCTTGAGCTCAACTGAATCAAGTGGCTCGAAGGGGGGTCTCTGTAGGCCCGAGAGGACCACAGAGAGATCCCAGGAGGGGAACAGGCTAGGCCGGGGAGGGTTCAGTCTCCGGGCGCATTTCAGGAAACTGATAATCAAGTCATGCTTACCTAGGGACTTGCTGTCTACTGCGTCGTGGTGGGCTGCGATAGTAGCTACATACACCTTCAAGGTGGAGGGGGACAGCCTCTCCTCCAGCCTCTCCTGCAGGAATGAAAGCACTGACCGAACTGCGCACCTCTGCGGGTCATCGGCTCGAGAAGAATACCAATTTGTGAACAAGCAGCACTTTAGGCCGTAAAGTTGCCTGGTGGAGGGAGCTCTGGCTTGGTTGATCATGTCTACGACTTCAGGTGGTAGATCACTAGAACTTCCGCATCCCGTCCAGGGGCCAGACGTGGAGGTTCCAAAGATCTGGGTGCGTGTGCCAGAGGGTGCCCCATCACTGAGAAAGAAGGTCCTTCCTCAGGAGAATTTTCCAGGGAGCACCTGCACCCGGCAGGGTGTAGGTTAGAGACTGAGGAAGAGGTCCTAGAGAGGCGTCTTCGGAACTCGTCAGCGCTGGCCTGCCGGGGCTAAGCAGTCGTGGGGCCGGAGGCGAGGGAACTGAGTCCGGGGAGCCGGGACTGTAGAGTTTTGGGGCTGGGGTGCTGTGAGAACGGCGCACACCGGCTGGATGACCCAGGGAGTTAGGAAATTGCTCTTTATTGAAAATGTGGGTGCTGCAGCCCGAAGACGGTCCGACAAATGAATCAAGGATTCTCCTCTCGGCCCTCCACCAGTGGACGGAGTGGTCTTGGTACCAGCTCCGTAGCGAACGTCTGACTGCTTGGATCGCCCATCCTTTCCTGGTCCTGGAAGGGGTCCTGGAGACGGGGGGCTTACACTGCCTGCGAGGTGCTCGACGCTGGGGCTGAGAGCTGGGCCCGGGTTGAGGCGGAGCTACCTGTTGTTTAGCCGCAGGGTGACGCCCTCGGTGAGCAGGCGGGGCACGCTGGTTTGGCGGTGCCGTGGCAAGATGTGCCATCTGCTTCTTCATCACTGAAAACTGCTGGGCGAAGTCGTTGACTGTGTCGCCGAAGAGGCCAAGTTGGGAGACGGGTGCGTTGAGAAAGCGCGCCTTGTCAGCGTCACGCATCTCGACCATGTTCAGCCAGAGGTGAAGCTCCTGGACCACGAGGGTGGCCATCGCCCACCCGAGTGCCTGCGCTGTGACCTTCGTGGTTCTGAGAGCGAGGTTGGTGGCAGAGCACAGTTCCTGCAGCACGTCGGGGTCGGAACTACCCAGGTGCAGATCTTTGCATGCCTTGGCTTGGTGAACTTGCAGGAGAGCCATGGCATGTAGGGCAGAGGCGGCCTGTCCGGTGGCGCTGTAGACTTTCAAGGTCAGTGATGATGTCATTCTACAGGCTCTGGATGAGCGTACCGGGCAGTCCTGCCAGGTGGCAGCGTTCTCGGGACACAAGTGGATCACAACCGCTCTGTCCACCTGGGGGACCTCTGTGTACCCGTGGGCCGCCCCGCCATCCAGGGTAGTGAGAGCGGATAAGCAGAGGAGTCGGTTCCGGGCAGTAAAAAGGTGCCCTCCATGACCGCGTCAGCTCGTCATGCACTTCCAGAAAGAAAGGAACCAGATAGAGGATTCCAGTCCAGACTCGTGATCATGGCGGCCCGGGACATCTGCGCGTCTGCCTCAGACTGGGGGAGCAGATCCGAAGGTGGCAGCCCAGACAAGTCATCAGCATGGATGGAAGCAAGCAAGTGTGCTGGGGGACGAGTGCTTCGTGGGGATTTACCCGGCGAAACAGAGCCTGTCATCATCCCCAAATCGCCTTCATCGCCAGTCAGGTCATCCTCAATCCCATGCAAAGAGGGAACGACGCTGGGAGCAGCTGAAGCGGCTTTCTCTCGTGAGAACAGAAAGACGCGACCGCAATGTTGCCATGGCTATGTTCTCGCACTGAGAACATGAACCATTCATAAAATGCTGCCTGCGTGTGATCGCAGCCCAGGCACGCGAGGCAGCTTTTATGACCGTCAGAAGTGGAGAGAAATCAAACGCATCCAGGAACTACACAGAGGCGGAAAGGCATCTTTAAAAAGACGTGTCCTGAAAAGGATGTTCAACGCCTGCTGTGTATTGCTCTTTTATGAGTGGGAAATAGAGTCTTTTTAGGAGGAGAAACACTCTTTCGGGCAATGAAAGCGCTGTCGAAGTGCCCAGGGGCATGGACTGCACAGTGTGCATAGAGAGAGAGAGAGAACACCAGTAGAGGTGAGTGCAACAGTGGAGAACTCAGCTTGCTGTTGCACAACCGTTCGGCTCTGAAGAAAAAT
Organism: Moxostoma hubbsi; assembly: GCA_032164185.1. NCBI lineage: Eukaryota > Metazoa > Chordata > Actinopteri > Cypriniformes > Catostomidae > Moxostoma > Moxostoma hubbsi. The sequence goes on along the minus strand of JAVLUX010000034.1, from coordinate 31,134,743 downwards.
TCTGACTGGTACTCGCTGCCCCACTTCCCTTTATACCTGTATGTCCCGGCAGGGCATGCAAATTCTGTCTGCCAACTTGACATTGGCCTTTTCTCAGGTTCAGAGGTACATTTGGCATCCCAGGAAGACCCGTTGTGTCACTTCATTTGACACAACGTCGAGTGAGTGACAGAAGGGGAATGTGAGGTTCTGAATGTATGACTTGTGTGTGACAATGAGCAAGAAATAAATAGACATTATTTTGAATTTGTATAAAAGAAAAGTTTTTAAGAAGGTAACTTTCAAGAAAAGTAATTAATATAGTATTACCTTTTCAATTAAGTATTTAGTAAAGAAATCTGAAAATAAATAATTAGTCAATTGAAGTGGATTACTATTTTTAAGTAACTTCCCCAACACTGGTAGGTGGTTGTGGATGGTTGCCAGAGCATTGGTCTCAAGTCTCATTTGTGGTTACACCTGGTGTTAAGATGCTTTAGGGTGATCAGTTTTAAAATGCGACAACGCTAAAGACAGGTGTAAATGAGGTCCAAAACATTTTAAGATCAAAGGTTTTGGAATGTGGCCAAACATTGTACTTTCAAATAGCAGTAAAGCACTGTCTACTCACCTTCATGCATTTTCTTGTTTTGCTATTTTCACGTGATTGTCATGCAGTAATTAACTGCTGTAGTGATTTATGAATACTCAAATTTATGCATCCCCTTGAAATTTGAACACAAGTGGTCAAATGAGATGTATATTATGACCAGGTGTAAACAGTGATGGGTTTTACCTGTCCACTCGTGAACACATCAAACAAAAATAATGAAAATTCTTTCATCATTTACTGACCATCCTGCCATCCCAGATGTGTATGACTTTCTTTCTTCTGCTGAAAACAAATGAAGATTTTCTCAGCTCTGCTGGTCCATTCAATGCAAGTGAATGGGTACTAAAATTTTGAAGATCCAAAAAGCACATAAAGGCTGCATAAAAGTAATCAACATGACTCCAGTGGTTAAAAATAAATCTTTAGAAGCTATATGATAGGTGTGAGAAAAAGATAAATATTTAAGTCCTTTTTTAGTATACATTTTCCTACTTGCCCAGTAGGTGGCAATATGCATAAATAATGCAAATTACCAAAAACAAAAGAGTATGAAAGTGAAGTTTGATTGTTAAAAACAACTTAAGTATTGATCTGTTTCTCACCCACAACTATCATATCGCTTCAGAAGATATGGATTCAACCATGGATTATGGATTACTTCTATTCTGCATTTATTGCCTTTGGAGCTTCAAAGATCTGGTCACCATTCACTTGCATTGTATGGACTTTATCATTACATACACATGTGGGATGATATGAGGGTGAGTAAATAATGAGAGAATTTTCATTTTTGAAAGAATTATTCCTTTATACAAGATGTAAACAGGGCCTGAATTGAACACAAGTGAAGCAAAGAAGATTCCAGAATTGTATTTAAAATTTCAGTCAATTTCCTTACACAAAGCAAACATAAATCTTCAGAAGATGATGCACAATTCATATCAAATGATTTTTAAATCATCATCCACTTTTCTTGTATGGAAAATAGCAACTCAGACATTCTATTTTTGTGTTTCACAGAAAAAAGATAAATACATTAGATGGTTTTGGATCAACTTGAGAGTAAGTAATCTCCTTTGACAAAATCATCCTATGACAACATTTTTGGTGAACTATTCCTTTAATAGTATCATCATTTAATTATTTTCCCTTGTTACGTTAGTTCAACAGATGCAGGTTCCCCATGTCACAGGAAGAGAAAGTGGGACCTCATTCCAAGAACAGATCTCTAGACTCCCCACTGTCCCTCTTTCCAGACAAGTCTCGTCCTGGCCCTCCCGGCACAGACTCAGAGGGGCCCCTGGCCCCATCATCTGGCAGTTATCAAAGCAAATTAGAAGAACATATGCTCGCAGGCACTGCACTCTGTGTGCAACCCTTGTTCTCACAACAGCAGAACAAAGCTAGGCCATGGCAGGAAGCTTTAGAAGCACTTAAAGAGGGCAATAGGACCTAGGCCTTTGGGAGTACCTCTTTACCCCCTTGGGGGATGATGAGGCTGTGAAGGCTAGAGATTGAGTTTTCATTCAGAGCTGCCATTCCATCACACATATCTTTGTCTCAGGAAGAGCCTGAAAAACATGAATGAATGACTAAGCAAGTGAGAATGACAGCTAATGATGGGTGCAATGTGATTTAAAGGAATAGTTCACCCAAAAATAAAAGTTCTGTCATTATTTACTTATCCTTATGTCGTTTCAAACCATGCTAGGTTTTTTAAGAATCTTTACACAGCTCTATTTAAAACAACAAAAGTTCATAATGACCTATCAATCTCCAAAAAGGACAAAAAAAGTAAATAGAAATAACCATAAAGGTAGTCTATATGACTTGTGTGCTATATACCTAGTCTTCTGAAGACATATGATAACATGGTTTGAACAGACTGATATCATGATTCAGTCTCAAATCAAATGATTCGTGTTAATTATTATCTCTCAAATATTGTGCCTATAGAACAAGTTTTACATCAATAACTTAAATTGTAGAATAACTTAATTGTTGAAAGCTGCTTAAAGAATTTAGCACATAAGTGGTCTCATTTATGGTGCTTTTATATAGCTTTTTTGTCCTTTTTGGAGCTTGTCAGAACATGGTCACTTTGAACATTGGTTGTTGTATGGAAAAGAGCTCTGCTCTTCAAAATTCTATTTTTGTGTTCCACTGTAAAAAATATCATCATATGGGTTCATATTTAAATTTTTGGGTGAACTATTCTTTTAAAATCAAGGCATTTTCCAGTCCTCCGTATTCATCAAACATGTGGATCTAATGAGCCATTATTGAGGGGAGAGGTTTTCTAACTGAAATAAGCAACTGAAAGCTGGGCCTTGATCATGGTGGAATCTTATGATAAACATTGTTCTTAATGGTGGCTTGAGATCATGAGCCAAAGGGCTTTTGGAACGTACACAGGGGCAAATTTTATGCAAGTGTTCTGTTCGCTAAGATGTTTCAGAATGTTGCCTTTAATTTGCTTACAACTGATTCAAGTCATTATAACATGAACTTTTTTATTAGAGTTCAATGAGAATAATCTTAATTCTTTTCGGCTTGCATGAATAAAACTATCTTTGATCATACGGAAACGGAATGCTTGGGCACATACTTATTATATTAACACCACATTAAAACGTCAATGTGTTTTTATTGGTTAGGTCATAAAAGTCAGTAATATACAATTTTAGGAGCACTGACCTTCCATTTATGGCTTAAAGGATATTGTAGCCAGACCATCTACACAATTTACATTTTAAGCATTTAATATCTAGTGATGGTCCTGCATGTTGGCAGTGACTATTAATCTCTATCAACTGGTGTGTGACAGGTTTATATACTGTGGGATTGGCTGTGCCATTGCCGTGTCTTGCCTCCGGTAATCAGAGAAGGCTATAAATACCCCCGCCCACTGGTGACATAACATCCACATCCTCTCTGATCCCATCGTCTTTTACCTGAAACAGAAGGAAGGGGTGAGTGGGAACTGGGGGTGTGGGGTCCGAAGAGAGGAGTTGATTGACATTTAAAGGCAGAGATGGTCCTAAAAAGAATAAAAATAATGTATGGTTTAAATGGATTTCTTTTATGATCATTTTATAGTGCTTTTGTGGCCTATTTCATGGTCTTTTTTTTTCCACAGGAAATGAGAAATCAGAATGAGATGGAGGGATTGAGACAGAGCGGGGTGACATGCAAGAGACAAAAGGTAAGAAAAAGATATAGGAAGAGAGAGTGAGAACGAGGCATCGCAAAAGGAAGACACTTTCATTACATCCCCTATCATGTGTCTTGATCACATTAACAGTCCCAAAAACTCTGACCCACTCTCTCTTTCCTAACACAACAAACATCTCCCTCCCTCCCTCTCTCTCTCTCTCTCTCTCTCTCTCTCTCTCTCTCTCTCTCTCTCTCTCTATCTCTCTCTCTCTCTCTCTCTCTCCTGAATCCCAAACCTGCAAAGCCTATCAGGGCAAGAGGGGAGGGAGCATCCCGCATTTCTCTCCCAAATTCCCTGCGGCAGAAAAAAGGCTCAACCTCAACAAAAGAGGCACAGCTGGTTTTTGGGAGAAGGAGCCCATTCTTAAGATTGGAGTGGACTGTCACGCTATAAAGATTGAGTGGTTATGAGAATGTCCCTTCATAAAGAACAGCGGTATATCATCCCTGTGAATTACATCCACTTTTGAACAAAACCTCAATCTGACAGTCATTTGATGCAGGGTACATGATACCTAACCTTGGTTTGGTGCACCATATTGAGAATTTCACAAGACAGTCGATCCATAAACTGTATGGAGCCAAAGTGGAATGAAAATGCGATATAATAAAGCACGTCATCTTCTGATTCCAATCAGTATATTGTCAATCTTTGTGATTTTGCATGGCAGTAGACTGTGACTAATAGGTTGCACCAGTGAATGGCTTATAAAAAAAAAATGTGGTTTCACCAAATCATCACAGAAAATGCAAAAAATTGAATCTGAATTTTATAGTATAGTCAAATATTAATATTTGTAGAATCGATGAAGACGTGGTGCAATGTGTTAAGGGGTGCTGAGATTCCTACATTTATACAGTATTTGTAGCTCGAAACATAATCATATTAGTCAAAATATTTAACACCCTGATACCAGAGTGTGACTGCTGTGTGCATTTTCCATTTTTAATTGTAACTATTAGCAGCTAATAAACATGCAAAAAAAAAAAAAAAAAAAAAAAAAAGAAAAAGATTTGTCTTTTTTTAGAGCGAATAAAACAACCAAATTCCTAAAAATTGATGGAAACATCTGTGGGCAGCAGCACTAAGTTTTAAAATTTTAAATAATAGCAAGCTATAGAAAGTCAGATTTCTTTTTTAACAAATTGTTTATTATGTTTCCAGGAGTGTTGTTTATTTATGTTTTTGAGACTTTAAAGACATCATAGCTGATTTTCTGTAAAGCCGCTTTGGAACAATGTGTATTGGGGAAATACAAATAAAAAACTATACAAACAAAAATTATTTAAATTGACCTAACTTACAGTTTTTTTTCTACATTGGAAACAAAATCTCAATGTTCTCTCACTGTACTGTTAAACAAACAAGTGATATTAAGTGCTGAAACATTTTACCAATCAGAAATTAGCATAATTAATTCTTATACAAATCATGGCCAGCATCATCCAATCACTGCCAACCATGTTAAAATAAAATGATACATTATAAATTCTGAATCTATGTACTGATGATCATTGTCCCATTTCTGCCAAGCATGCCGAGTGATCCAAACATCATCTGCTGCCTGAAACTGAACTTTAAATAGCAAGTTTGGATTGAAAGCTGCATAGAGAGCTATAGCATCCCTATTTAGTGAATGACTTAACCTCCAGCGTGCTGGCTGTCTGTCTGCACTGGTCTCTGAACAGTTCGAAATGCATCGTATTGTCATCCTATTGTATAAACCTCTGAAAGCAAAACCCTTTTCTCAATGTGAAAATGCACAGTAAATATAGAATTTCTAATGAAAACCTTCATTTCAATGGCATTGTGTTTAGCGGCATGCTAAACGTTTGAAATGGCATATCAGACTAGAGACACTAGTCTTTAGACTCAAAAAGGTTTCAATGTAAAAACAAAATAAGGTTTCTAACCAGATTGTCACAGATCCACCGGACTCCCTCTCTCACTCCACACTCCGCTCTCTCTCCCTCACTGCCGACACAGCACTCACTCTCCCCTGAATTTTGATCACACGCATCTGCACATCATCAGTGTATAATTATAAACTGCATTTATAACTAGCCTTCACACACACTCTTGGTCAGTTCTCGTCAATGTTTTCCCTGAGACTATGGACTTCCTAGTTTTGTCTAACTTACCTGGTAATATACTTACTTATCTTATTATTGTTCTCCTCGTCTGTGTTTCGTGTTGGTTCATCCTTTGTTTATCTTCCAGTGTTTGGACTCACCTATGACGTTTAAGTTTCCTGCAAATATCAAAAGACTGTTGTGAGTTATCTATTCATCTGAATATTATTCACCTGCTGTCTGCATCACCACTGTTTCACCGTTGTTTTCATCACTGCTTCATTCACCTGTTTAATAAACCCCACAAGTGCATATCCCTGCCTCTGTGAGTTTCTCTGTGACACAGATGTAGTTTTGTTGGTGTTTCTCCTAAAGACAAATGTTGTTTTGTCACATGACTCTATACCAGATTCTCCTGAACTGAGATCAGTCTAAATAAAATAAAATATAATTATGCAAAGCCAAAATACAATGTCCATGCATGTGGTTGCGGGGTCGCATGAGGTTAAAGGTGAATTGTCTGATTTTGTGCCTCTAGAGGCACTAAAAGGAATAGTAAAAAAATGTTTTACCCTAAACCAGGGGTCGGCAACCTTTTTGACATGGAGTGCCATTTTTTTTTCCTGGTCAATGGCTGTGTGGACACCCCCCAAACCGCCCTCATAAATTTAGTACAAAATCCGATGATTATACAATCATGATCCTGCATGTGAATTTTCACAGAGCATCTTAAGTGCTTTAATGAAAGAAAACCTGTCCTTTTGCACAAAATGTGTTAACACAGTTAATGTTATATTTGATTACTGATCCTTAAATTGTTTGGAATATTAAATATTTCTTTGATTATGTCATTGTAATTATGTAATCATCTGAATGCAAGCAACAGCAAGAGATGAGCAGGCTATTTATGAAGTTTTTCCTCATCTGTGGCCTGTACCATGAAGCTGGTTTCGGTGGCTTGCCAGGTAAGTTTTAGTTTAGTTTGCCTTAATCCCAGGTTTTATGTACCATGAAAGTTGGTCGGCTTTTAGCAGTGTTCATCTCCATGGTAATTTACGCTACATGGCTATCCTGCTACATAGCAGGATTTGTTCTGGATTACAGATCACTAACAGATGCTGAACCAATCAGCTGTAAGTAAAATGACATCTCTGATGCAATCAAGTCACTCCCCATGTTAAAGCACACTTTACAAATAAAATCTTAGAAATCCACAAAATCAACTCTTCATGATAAATTATTTATTTGAGAATCTAAATGTAGATTTTCAGCAGATAGAGTGTTGTATTTGATTTAAAATTGAATTGCTTTTCATTTACCCTCTTTAGCCATAACAAAAAATATATTTGAAAATATAAACATAATATATTAGGCTATCTATAAACAGCCAGTAAGATGGATTAATATGATACCTGCAAAAAATAATATTTTTAAAAATATGAAAAGCTCAAGATTGCTATGGAAAGGGGTGAATGCCACCCAAACCCCTTCTTTCTTTCACTTGAGATGAACATACTGTATTTTACATGAAGTTATAATAATATAAGCAATAATCAATATAAGCAGTAAACAAAATATGTCTTTTATCAAAAGAACAAGTACATCTTATTGCATATTTTGATGAAAAACCATGATGCTATTTTGAATAACCATATCAAATCACCAATCACAGCCTTTTCTATAAATAACATGTGTAATTCATTTATTTACATGTTATATTTGATTTCCAATAAATGGGAAAGAAAGTTAAGTCATCACCTTCTTGTTTTAAATATTTAAAGTGATGGGACATAATACCTTGTATTTTAACAAATTTTTTTCAAAAATCAAGAATCTGATGAAACAATCTACAGTATCTAAATTAATTTATAATATTTTTAAGCAAATCCCATTTATGTTCATATTCCAGACTTTTATTATTAATCATAAATGTTATTTGGTATATTTCCAAAATAGTTTCTCACCATCTTTGAAATTGTGGGGGTTTCTAATCAGGCAATTTTTTGTAATCTGTTTCAAAGCTGCGATTCTGATTACAATAAATATATTTTGTTCAGTTTTATTTCTTAAGGATAATGGCATTTTACCAAAATAAGGTTCCCAGTCTGTCGCTCACTTCGACATTGTGTCGAGTGAAGCGACATTAGGGGACTTTCTTGAAGGCCTCAGTTACCTCTGAACTTGAGAAAAGGCCAATGAGAATTTGGCAGACAGAATTTGTATGTCCCTCCCCCGGACATATGGGTATAAAGGGAGGGAATCGTGTATCTGTTCATTCAGATTTCTTCTTCGGAGCCAAGTGGTTGTGCGATCAGCGGCTGAGATCACTTAGAGTTCCACTCACCTCTGTAGAGTGTATGCTGTTGAATCTAAGGAGCATATCAGCGGCTTTCTCCTTCTCTGCATGGCAGTGCAGCTTTGCCCCTGGGTGCTTTGACAGCGCGTCTAAAAGAGAATATTTCTTAAAATAGTTTATTTTCTCTAAAAGAGCAATACACAGCTGTCGCTGAACGTCCTTTTTAGGACACGTCTTTGTAAAGATGCCCTTTCGACCCTGTGTAGTTCCTGGATGCGGTCGATTTCTCTCCGCTCCTGACGGTCACAGACGCAGCCTTGTGTGTCTGGGCCGCGATCACACTGAGGCGGTGTTTGTGGATGGTTCATGTTCTCACTACGAGAACTTGACCATGGCAACATGTGGCTTTCCTTCTTAAAGAGGAATGCCACTCCAGCCACCCCCGCATTGCTACTTCTTCCCATGAGATTGAGGATGACCCGGCTGCCGATGGAGGCGATTTGGGGATGGCAGTGGGCTCGGTTTCGCCGGGTAGATCCCCACGAACCACCCACCCCCCGGCATGTTCAGTGACTTCCGTCCGGGCTCGCCTCATGAACAGTCTGTTTACTCCCTCGAGCCCCCCGAGCTGGATGATAAATTCACCACTGCATCGGAGAGCATTCCGGCGTCTGACACCGAAGACTCGACTGGACTGCCACATTTGGGGTACCGCCCAGATGACGACATGCTTGCCCGGGCTGCCGTCAGCGTGGGGTTGGTCTGGAACCCTCCGTCCTCACTGCAGCCCTCATGGCTAGACGATTGGTCCCTTGGACCATCCGACTCGGCTACACGATTCGGTTCGTCAGGCCCCTGCCTCCTTTCGGCAGCGTCCGCTTTACCTTGGTAAACGCCAACACCCTACGTGCGGAGATCGCGACCCTCTTACTTAAAGACGCGATAGAGCCTGTCCCTGTGAGGAAGGATCACATCAAGATGTAGATTGGAATTCAGGTGCAGAATTTATAGAAATAAAATAGTCTACTCTTCTCTTACCATTGCTGGCGTACCAGTGATTACCCCTCCATGGTCAATGCTGGCATGTGTGCTATAGGTTGCCACCCCTGCCCTGAACACTACACTTGTCTGCCATTGGCAGAATAGCATGGATAGTCACGCCCCAAACATTGCTGTGTCGTGCTGGTTGGATGCTCAAACTGTTTTGATAGCACCACAGTGTTTAGGGGAATCAACCTACTTGTTCACTTATACAGTAGTTGGGGCATCAGGAGAAAGTATTTGAAAGTTTGAAATAGTTTTAAAAGTTTTAATTTTGAAGATTATACAGGCATTGCAGTTAGACAGACAGACATTCTGTGACAAAGTTTTGGCCTGCTTGGTCATTTCGTCAGTATAAGCCTATGGCATTTTGGGGATTTTTGATTGTCTGCTATGGAAAAAGTTTGATCAGACTTTGTCAGAACAGTTTGAAGGTCTTTACCATGTTTGGTGGACGTACCTTGAAAGCTGAAGAAGCACTTACAATTTATCATTTTTGTCTTGGTTTACAGATTTTGGAAAAATACTAAACCATTGCTGTAGAATAAAAGTTTGGCTTTGTCCTTCTAAAATGTATTTTTTTCTCCACTAATGGTTAGGTTTAGGGTTGAAGTTTGGATTAGGGGATAGAGTTAATAAAATGTGCATACCCGTTGACTGTATTACATCATTTACAACTAGAAATTCTACTCGCTTTTGGCACTACTCTGTGGAGATTTCACTTGTAAACTAGGATCACACATGCCCATATTTTCAACAACACTTCAGTCTTAGGCCACTAGGGAAAGTGATTAAAATTTCAGTAAGAACAAACTGTTTTCAGCAGAAGAACTTTCGAACTGTTGTCACCAAATTCACAGTGCGATCAGGCTAGTTCTGTATAGTTCTGCCAAAACTCAGGTGATTTTGAGTTTGGTTTTTTTTGTTTTTTTTGTTTGTAACACCTTGCCAGCGCAAATTTAGAGTAAAACTTTACTGGCTGCAAAACACCTTACTACCCTTGGTCCATGTCACCAGTAGGTGTGACCTGTAGCGCCACCTACATAAAGATCAGTTAATATGAACACAGGAGTCATTAGCGAGCTAGTGAAAACTTTCCTACGTCTGTACGATCATTCGCGTTGAGAAATTTCCAAGAACATATCATGTGATTTTTATGAATTATTATGAATAATTCACACATCTGCCCAAATCATCATTATTATGTCTGTTATCTGCCCATTAACACCCTTTTATACATCCATATTTGCAGTAGTATCCATGTCATCATAAATAGAGTTTAACAGGCGCATACTATGGCCACATATAGCGCGTTAGCAGCATGAACGCAGATAGTAAACACAACAAATTACACATTATCTTCTGCATATACTATATTAATTTAAATCATCATCAGGTAGTTAAAAAAAGCTTCTTAAACTGATCGCATGTTAATTATAACTCATAGAATGAGGCATGAAGCAATTTGTAACACTTTTTAATGTCATATTAGTTAAGGTTTTTCATGCATCCTCATATTTAAATGCTCCTCTAACCACCTCCTCCATTGGTGTGGTCGGTGTCTGAATTTCAAGCTTCTTTTTGGCTCTGAACGAAGAACAAAGAAGAGCTTTGCCGTGCGTATACCGGGACACTTACTTCCCACTTGTTGAAGTAAACTATCATAAACAGAGTTTCTTTTCCATGCAAATCTTAAACGATCTGCTTTTCTACTTTGTTTTCTTTGGGAAATGTGAGAAAAGGCACCCTGCGCATTAGTCCTAGTGGGCTTGATTGGGTTATAGCCCTCTCAGTTAGAGCCACCTTCACTGCTGATACATTTTCAGATGAGGATTTGAGAAACAACTTAAGAGGGTACAGCAGTGTCTGCTCTACCAATTCTCTTTACCAGCCCTCTCAAATAAAGTCATGCAGAAATAGAGCTAGTGTCTGCCAAGAAAATGTTATGAGGGAACCATGCCAAGGATGCAGCACCTGGGGACTGAGACAGTTTTTAGTTTGATTTTGTGCGATGACTGAATGCAATAGGATACAAGCAATAATATTACACCACCATGTAATCACCTTTGTTGAGCTAAATTTAGATTCAGTTGTGCTTTTTGATCATGAGTTCAGGATGGGATACTGATGAGATACTGATAAATATATTCTGCGATTATGCTCGAACATTGATTCCATTGTTTAATCCATTGTTGAGCAGGCATATACATTTTAAAGCATGTTTTTGATTTCCGCTGTTCCTCAGGAGGACAGATTATTCACTCGTATTGTTTCAGTGAGTAGGGTCAAATACTAGGTGGCTTTTAAGAGAGCAAGTAAGAATGTCAAGTGATTGCAGCCTCTGCCATTCCTTAACCTCCATAAAACAGATAGTTTGGAGTCTCAGTTCTGATAGAATAAGCAGTGACTGAAGCCATTGTAAAATGGCCAAAATATTCACACCTGTTACCTCACATAGGAAGAATTCTATATTAATCCATTTACAACAAAATATAGGGGCAAAGTATTCTCCTCCCTTTAAGGAGTAATCTAATTGTTTCATTGTGAACTATCAGTGGAGGAAGCAATGGCGGTGAATGGAAAAACAATGAAACAATATCAAGATTTTTATTTTTTTTTTTAATTGCTTTTGATACATGCCAAGTCCCAGGAAATGTGTATAAGAGCCTGAAGTCATCACAAATATTGCCAAATTTTAATTTCACAGACATTTAAATAGAGTTGATCCACAATTGATTTCTGTATACCTGCAAGTCTTTTATGTGTGACTGTAAACATCTCTCGTTCAGAAGCAACAAATATTTTCATGTTGTTTTCTGTTGTGATTTGGTCACAATATTACAGAATGTCTATGATGATCATGTCTGTATGACTATAAGAGCTGTTTTAGCCCATGAAGTATACACAGAATGTAACTGAGGCAAACACTCTATGCAAGTGTGCCTGAAGTTTAACTATTATTGTTGTTTATTTATGTTTTCATATATTTAATATCTCTTTTGGTGTGTACTTCATTTTAAAGTTAATTTTATTTATACTTATATTAAAAAATATCCAGTATTTTCCATTTCAACTTGCCATACAGTGAGGTCACATGAAACAGGTCAATACATAATTATATGTTTAGCTGCATTTGATTAATTGTATTTGCTATTTTCCCTTTTTGTCTGTGATCAGAATATACAGAGCCCCTTAGAGGACAGATAGGGAGGGAATTTATTTTCAGAAATAGTTTTGCATTTCCTCACAAAAAGATTGCGTCCCCACTAAATATTTTAGCATTCCCTCACAATTATTTTGTGTTCCCTTGCAATAAATTAACAATGGTTTTACTTCAGTAACCAGTGAAACTATGGTATTTGTAGTAAAACCATAGTAACCACAACATTTTACATGGTTTTGCTATAGGAACTATAGTTCAACAATGGTATCTGTAGTATAACCACCACAACAAATCTGACCATGGTTTTACTACAGCAACCATATTTAAACTATTATATTTTTAGTGAAACCATAGTAATAATAAAGGAAATTTAAATTTTTGGTAATAAAAATTATTTTGTGGTTATTATGGTTTTACTAATCTACACTGTAAAAAATCCTGTTGTTTTTGGCAAAAAAAAAAAAAAAAAAAAAAAAACTGGCAGCTGTGGTTGTCATAATAATTATGTAAAAATACAGTAAAAATGTAAACAACTTTACAGAACAATCTGTTGTTCTTACGGTAATCACGTTTCAGGCTTTATGGGATGTAATTTTAATGCCTGTATATTTTACGGTGCAGTGCCGTCATTTATATTATTAAATTAGAAACTTAACATATTAACCTTCTGAAACTGTAAAAATCTTCTTTTCACCTTTAAAGGTATTGTTAATCACTGGAGTAATTACAGAAGGGCGCTTGATGGCATGAAGTTCATCAATAATGGCCCTTTCAGGACCAAAAAACATGTAGGAACTGAGCGCAGTGTCGCTCACACAAACACTAAACACCATCAGGGTGACATGTGAAATTAAAATCAAGCAATAAACATTAACTAATCTACATCAAATATAACACAGAACACCCCAAATTACATAAATTATATAAAAAATAAGAAACATGACTATTCCTATAAAATACAATGAAATGTACAGTGGTCATGCAGGGAATTCTGGGAAGGACCGATTATATATTTTTTGTACTTTTAACATTAATTTACCATAAAAAGTATATGTACTCTCTTGTTAAACATAATGTAATTTATTACCGTTAATTTTACGAGAGAATCATATTTTTACATCTATAAAATTACATTTTTACAACATTAAACCGTAAAACTACATGTATTGTCTTTTTAAATATATTTTTAAATATTATGTATATTTTAATGTAACTACACATTAACCAATTTAAGTTTTTTATTTACTGTAGCATTTTTAGTCTTTTATTGTTAACATTACGGGTGATTATTATTTTATTTATTATGGTGTATAGTTCTACTATAGTTAATGTAGTAGTGGTTAACCTTTTTGAAAATTAACCATGGTTTTACTATAGCAACCAAAGTTTAACAATGGTATATGTAGTAAACTCATATTAATCACAATATTAACCATGGCTTCCTTTTAAGTTGGTCACTTCGACAGTGCATTAGAAGCTGACGCTATGGGAGCTCCTCGCAGGAGTGCCGATCTCTGAAACCCTTTTCTATCAAGCAAATGCTATTGGAAGATGGTGCTTGGCATTCCGCCATGTGCAGGTCATCGTGGACATATAAACAGGAACACAGCCATTTTCATCAGAAATTTTTCACTTCAGGATCCGATAGACTTCCCTTGTCCTCTGAAGACCTGACTCATCGCATTGTCTTTTGGAATTGCACACCTCAACATCACGTAGATTATTTCTTTTCCCTCTTTGTGCTTCAATGATACAGCGTATCCTTTGAACACTTCCATGTTCACTATTGTATATTGTGTGTGTTTATTTACATGGAAAAGCACTGAAAGAGCTTTTTGCTTAACTACGTCTTTATAAAGACGGCATTTCCCACCATGCAAGCCTTATAGCCCCCTGCCTGATGGGCACAAGCGCTGCTTTGATTGGTTGCTTTGCACAATCCGAGGAGCAAGTGTGAAAACACAGGGATCTGCTGCTTACACAACTGGAGCATTTGGGCCAATTCAAGTCAATTGGGTTAAAAGTGTGCTGGTGCCCAGTTGGCAAGTTTCTTTCTTAAGAATGAAGACATCAGCATGTCTGATCGTCGAATGTACTCAATCTATCCTCCGTGGGGGCCTGGGTAGCTCAGCGCGTATTGATGCTGACTACCACCCCTGGAGTCACAAGATCAAATCCAGGGTGTGCTGAGTGACTCCAAGCAGGTCTCCCAAGCATCCAAATTGGCCTGGTTGCTAGGGAGGGTAGAGTCACATGGGGTAACCTCCTCATGGTCACGATTAGGGGTTCTCGCTCTCAATGGGGTGCGTGGCAAGTTGTGCGTGGATCATGGAGAGTAGCATGAGTCTCCACGTGCTGTGAGTCTCTGAGGTGTCATGTACAGCGAGTCACGTGATAAGATACATGGATTGATGGTCTCAGAAGTGGAGGCAACTGACACTTGTCCTCCACCACCCGGATTGAGCTGAGTAACTGCGCCACGACGAGGACCTACTAAGTAGTGGCAATTGGGAATTCCAAACTGGGAGAAAATGGGATCCATTTTTTTTTTTTTAAATCTATCCTCCATTGCTTGACGAGTTTCAAGCTGGGGGTAGCCCTGCCACTGCAACAGTTCTTGCAGATTTCGGGTTTGATGGCAGCACTCTGGACTTATTGCACGTGAGGTCTCTCCAATGTTGTGTCAAAGCATTGTTGCTTAGCCATGCTAGCTATGTGGAGAATACCTGCATTCTATCACAAGTGTGTTGTGCTTGGCCAAGTGGCCAAATGCAAAGTTGTCACAACAGATGTGTCCAAAACAGATTGGGAGCTCTGTGTGATGATCATCCGGCTTTTGGCACCTGGACAGGGGCACAAATGTTGTAATGCATAAATCACTTAGTACTGCCTACAGTTTTTCTGTCTCTGAGTGCTTTACAGATAGATGTGCAGGGCTATCACAGTGAGATCTGAACAGACAACTCTGCAGTGGTAGCATACTTAAATTGCCATGGAGGAGTGCAATCCCACCCGATGCTGGACCTGGCGTGACGAATTCTCCTCTGGAATGAATTTCATCTTCTATCAATATGTGCAACGCATGTCCCCAAAAAACCACAAATGCAGAGCAGTCTTGCTCTAGCCTCAGGGAATCAGTCAAGGAGAATGTAGATTTTACCAATGACCTTTACGCAAAACTATTGTATATATACTAAACTATACACCAAATTCTCACGTCTCGTAGCCAGTAAGTTTATTTGGTTACTGTGAATATGCGAATAAGTGAACAAGACTGAGTAAATGATGGAAGAATTTTAATTTTAGATGAACTACTCCTTTAAGACTCAAACCCAAATCTTATCATGCACCTGTTTTGCAAACACAGTTAATGAGCATTCCCAGTTAGTCTGGATAATTGTGTCTTTTTGCCCAAAGCTTTAAGTCATAAGGTGGCTTTTGTTTGAAGATTCTAATGCTCCACACCATATCTTCTAAGATAAATACTCATAGCTGAGAGTGTGTTGCTGTGATTGACCTCAGCTGTGAGACATACTGCCTTGTTTCCATAGCTCAAAAGGCCCTACAAGATGACTTGGATGGTATCCATCAGTTATTTGGGAGATCACAGGAGAGTGCAGTGTGCTTAAGCATTAAATAGTCTACTTTTAAGGAAAAGTGAAAACAGCTGGCAGACCCTGGATGTCAGCAGAAGTAATATGTGTGATAGATAGGCCCAGCCTTTTGTGAAAAGAGAATACATTTACTTAAAGAAGGTGGTTTTCTTTTTACCCAATGAGTGGATTGTTTTTATGGAGATCATTTGCTATTTCATTAACACTTCTGCAAAGATTGAAAAAGGACAGTTTATTGACAAAAGTATTGACAAAATAATATGAGTATGAGCTTTTATTACCTGAAAGCATTTCAATTTCATATTCATTATGTGTCTTGATCAGTTCTGTCACCAACTGGTGGTACCTTGTTAACTGGTAGCTTTGGTTAAAGCTAAAATTTTAATGGGAAATCCTTTAAAAATCCTTGGAAAGATTCTTCCAAATTTCTCCTGTTGTGTTCAACAACAAAAATAAACAGCATTCTGGTTTGAAACAACATGAGGGTGAGTAAAGAATATCAATCCCTTTAAAAGGTTCTCACTTGGAATATACATTAATATATGGAATGGAATAAAATTTAATGCAATGTAGGGAACTTTAGAGACACTTATTTTTATCTTTTAAGTGTTTTATCAGTTTTCTTTTCCAGTTAATATTGAACACTAAGCATCTAAATGTAAGTCCCTTAAGTAGGTGTTTGGTCTTTCACTTTAAATCACTTTTGTCTCTTTTTTGACTCCAGTGAAAGCAGAGCCCATATGTGTGGTCTGTGTTGTTCTTTTGTTTCTCAAAATATGTCAGTCATAGTGAGCCAGAAAGTAGCAATGTTATGACAGCGTTTGACAGAGGCGGCGGCATTCTGGAACAGGAGCGTGCTCTGACTGTTAATAATAGTACAGCCTTCTTTTAAAGGTTGTGTCAGAGTGTTTGGAATACAAATTGGATATGTTTTGATACTCAACAGACAAAAATACCTGTCTCCAAGATGGACTGGCCTACAATGTCTATGATAACAACATCAATTTGAATGCATGGGAAAACTAATTCTGTTTTTCTTCCTCTCTGTTGTGTTTGCTTACCTAATTCCTTTACTGTGTGTTACAGGGACTTGTTGATGACAGGATTCAGGTTCAACTTCTTCCATATACCAAAAAAGCTCAATGTGTTCAGCAGTTATCTTGGAAAAGCTAAATAAGCCTATTATACGAAGGCTGTGAAGTGTGCTTGTAATTAATGTTTCAATGACCTTTAAATATAGTGTTCAGGTAGATACTGTGATTTTAGAAATAAATACATAGACGATGACACTTTTCAGAACTATTTCACACAGCATACAGCCGTGGCCAAAAGTATTGGCATTGACATAAATTTTGTGTTTCGCCAATTTTTCTGCTTCAGTTGTTGTTGTGTTGATTCACATTATTTCTAGATGATTGTGCAGAGTGATCAGATGCATTTGAAATAATTGCAAAAAGCTTCATTGGCCAAAAAAATTAACTTTATCACAAAAACCCAAATTTCACTGTTTTTTGGCCCTGGCAAAAAATGACCAGCTACCATAATTTCACTAATCATATCAGCAGCACCTGGGAAAGTGTGAACGAGTACTAGTCAGGTGAAATCACTTTATCATTCTGATTGGATTATAAGAGCAGAACGATTGCTATAAAAGGAGGGAAGAAGTGCTTTGAATCATTGTGCTCTTGTCTGCAATGGTTACTTCTAAAGAAAGACGTGCAGCCATCATCGATTTGCATCAAAATGGCCTCACATGCAAGAAAATTGCTGCAAAGAATATTGCACCTGAAAGAACCATTTACCAGATCATCAAGAACATCAAGGAGAGAGGATCAACTGCAGTGGAGAAGGCTTCAGGATGTCCCAGAGTGTCCAGCAAGCGGCAGGACCATCTCCTCCTGAGGAATCAGCTACGGAATTGTGTCACCATCAGTGCAGAGCTTGCTCAATATTGGCAGCAGGTTGGTGTGAGTGCATCTGCACGCATGGTGAGGTGAAGACTTTTGAAGACAATGGCCTGGTGTCAAGAAGGGCAGCAAAGAAGGCACTTCTCTCCAAGAAAAACATCAAAGACAGACTGAAATTCTGCATGAAGTACAAGGATTGGACAGCAGAAGACTGGTGCAAAGTTATTTTCTTTGATGAAGCCCCTTCCGTCTGTTTGGGACATCTGGAAAATCGATAGTCCGGAGAAGAAAAGGTGAACGCTACCATGAGTCCTGTGTCGTGCCAAGAGTGAAGCATCCTGAGACCATCCATGTGTGGGGTTGCTTTTAATCCAAGGGAGTGGGCTCTCTCACAATTCTGCCCAAAAACACTTCAATGAATAAAGAATTGTATCAAAACGTCCTGCAAGAGCAACTTCTCCCAACGATCGAGGAGCAATTTGGTGATGATTCGTGCATTTTCCAGCATGATGGAGCATTATGTCATAAGGCAAGATTGATAATGAAGTGGCTCGGTGATCATTACATTGAAATTTTGGATCTGTGGCCAGGCAACTCCCCGGATCTTAATACTATAGAGAACCTGTGGTCAATCCTCAAAAGGCGAGTGGACAAGCAGAAGCCCACAAATTGTGATAAACTCTGAGCAAGAATGGATCGGTAAGAATGGATCGCCATCAGTCAGGATTTGGCCCAGAAGCTGATATCCAGCATGCCAGAGCAAATTGCAGAGGTTATGAAGAACAAGGGTCAACACTGTAAATATTGACTCTTTGCATATTTTTAATGTTTTTGCCAATAAATGCATTTAAAACTTCTGAAACGCTTATTATTGTTTCCAATATACCATAGAAACATGTGAAAAAATTATCTACAAATACTGAAGCAGCAAACTTTGCAAAACACACAAATGTATGTCACTGCCAATACTTTTGGCCACGGCTGTACATTTATATGTCAATTTTAAGAATACATTTTAATTCATTTAAAATTATTAACAGCATAAAATTAGAGTGAAATTCAGAATTACTTTGTGTATTTGGTATGTTAATGATAACATGCACTCAAGTTGGAATAAACTCTAGTTTGTGCAAAACCTGATGATCCATGTTGTCCTGCATGATTTGAGAATGTTCAAGAAACTTGTGTGCTGAAAGCAAGGAAATCAGGCCTTAGGAGTTAACATTTTCAATGTCACAAATGTGCTCACATTTGATAAGTGACCAAGAAAAAGAGAAGAATCTTAAATATTTCTTTTTCACTTTACGTCATAACTTTTCTTTGTTTAAAAATGGTCAAAATCCTAAAACCTACTCTTTATTTCCAGGTTTCAAATGAAAAAAAAAAAATAAATCTCAGATTTTCAAAGTGGCCTCAAACATTAGGACCTGAATGTACATACTGTATTCTAAGTTATTTTTATCGTATTAATAAATATACAGATTATACCTACACTTCTATACTTAAAGAATGAGATTTGGAATTTTAAAGTAAATAAGTAAAAATGAAAACTGTGTGGAAGAGGTAGATATTACTAGCCTGGTCCTGCCAGGTCTGCCTGAGACCAGCTCTAATTTTACAGTGTTTATAGAGGAACACATCTGCTTACCAAAAAAATGTGCAGCTTTCAAATGCAGGGCAGATGTCGGCCACAGTGTTTATGGGACAAAAAGACAATTTATATTAAAACTCGGTTTGTATGAGACAGTGTGGTGAGTTCTTCCCATTGAAAACCTGTGCTTCACTTTCAAGGCACTTGTGGATGATGCTTATGGAAAAAGGTTAAATTTCAAGGAAGGGACAGTGTGTATTCTGTAGCTCATGGGTCAAAACACAACATACACTTTATGTTACAATAGTTTACTGTACACTTGAATGTGTAAAACCTGCATATTATTACTAATTTGCTTATTTGTAATTTAGCAAGCACTTTAATCCAATGTGACTTAAAGCTAGGTGTGCAATATATTCCAGAATAATTTTTTGTTATACTGGTTGATAGCAATCAATAATTTAAGTGGTCAAAATGTAAAAAAACATATGTTTCTTCTGTGAAAGGGATAGGACTAAAAAATGATCGACCAACCATTGCATTCGGTCTGAATGTAATGATAGGATGACCTTCCTGTCTGTAAATCTATATTTGCATACCGCCACGCAACTTGTTCGTGCAGACATTCACACGTCATCAGCGCGGGTTCCATGACGCTGTGCAGAGCGAGCACTAGAATTAAGTTTGTTATTGTAATGTCTAACATGTGAATGAGACATGATGCAATCTGAAACTGTTGCGATCGATTCCACCAACACATCTCTCCTCCTCGCGCTTAGACTCTTCTCTGTATGTGTTCATGTGTGATAGAGGAGGCGTGGCTTTGGAGACACCTCTGAAGCAAGGACAGGCTCAATGCTTTCAAAGCTAGCTTGCTAACTGCTAGCCTCTCTGGTTTACACAATGTAGTGTTAAAAGAACACTCAAAAATAAAAATTCTGTCATCATTAACTCACTTTCATTTCACCCCATTGACTTCCTTTTTTCAACGGAACAAGGAGTTATTTGGACAAATGCTCATGCAGCTGGTTTCCCATTCAATGAAAATAGACAATGAGTAGGGGCTTTCGATCTACTAAAAAGCCCGACTTCCTGTTCTTGTTGCTGCTGGCGCCAAGCCTGAGCCTGTGTTTGTAGCCTGCTAGCATTTTTAGCATTGCTTATCTTTCTGTTTTCAGAATTTAATCTTTAACCTCTGACATTTTTCAGTGCACATCTTTTTTCCCCCATATTATTATCTTATCGCAATTAAACTGCGTGCACAGTTTTCTCCTCTGTGTAACACAGATTATTGCATCGATCTCAAAGCACCACTTATCAAGAACCACCAGAACAACAAACAATTGCATGAGGGATTCACATCGAACTCAATCCCACACTGCCCAAGAAGAACCACAAGTACAAACAATTGTGGTAAGACATTGAATCAGCACACGTTATTGCTACTTGCACTGCATGCCACATGTTTATGATACCTTCATCCGTCAGCAGTGAGGGATTTACATGTGATAAAGTTGACGGAGAAGATTAATGAGTTAGAGACATGCATCCGAACGCTAGTGGAGGTCAGTAAGAAAGAGAATCATATAGATATTTTTTTGGATGCGGGTAGTACAGCGAGCAACACACATTTTGGTTCCGGATGTAGAGCCCCTGAAGCAGGGCATTTGGGTGACATCTTGGGAGCATACTCATAGGGCAAAGCGATACCACTCTTACGTTCCTGTTAGGATTTCCAATAGATTCTACCCACTCAGTGATGCACCAACTGAGAAGCATGGGTAACACTTTACAATACAGGGGCATTAATATGCATTAATTCATGTACAGATAATATTGAGTTAATGTACAGTATGACAAATATGCAAATATTAATAGGTAACATATGCAATATGGAATTGAGTACATGTGTTTGTTGCAGGTCTCCATAAAATTATATAATTTTACTTCATGAAAAATTTTAGTTCCCTTTTGGGCTGGGAAATATGTAAAAAAAAAAAAAAAAAAAAACATTTTAATGATAATCACATGTAAAATATAAATATCCGATTATATGGTCAATCCCCAAGGTTGGTGAATATTTTTGCTTTATTGACTTAATTTATTGAAACACGAAAAACTTGAATAAAAGACATTTCTAAATTCAAATTGCACTTTAAATAAAACGAAAAAGCAATACAAATAACGAAGTGATAAAAAAATCTTATATATTACCACCTCCCCAAATCCAAACAATTACCATCTCCAGCGGCTCCATTTGCCATCAAGCCAGTGTCAGTATGCAGCAAAAGGTGAAAATTACTTGCATACAACTTAAGAACCAAAGACAATTATAAATGTAAAGATAATAATAATATTCACCATAATAAATAACCCTAAAAAGTTATTTTGTTCCCAAAAAATGCTGCCAAATGTGTGTTCTTATTGAATGTGTTTCATTACACTCAAATCAGATGTGAATCGGCGGCTTTCATCTGTTCTTCAAAATATAATCACGTTTCGTCAAACACGCATCTTTGTGTCTAGTTTCTTGTTATATATCTCTCAAAGAAGTCTTACAGGTAGCCTGCCACAGTGGCTGGTACATCAGCAAAATACTCGGCATGAAAAATCTGCATTTGGCGGGTGTTCATCTCAAACCTTGTTCACCAGAAGTAGGCTGTAAAATTTGTGAGAAAGGAAATCAAAACAGTGTTATTGACTTCAACCTTTGCAATCGCACCCACACTATCTGTTGGAAAGTTCTAAATGTTCATGTGTTGGTGAATGGTGAGAGACCCGGGCAAGCCACTTGATTTTTAACAAAGAGCCACTTGTGGCTCGCGATCCATAGGTTCCCGACCCCTGTCATATATGAAATGCTATTAATTAAATGTGAAATCGTGGATTAATTCCCTAACAACTTATTATATGAACTAATAGTGTTAATTAATGTGTTAATTACCACTATGAGCTGAAGCCATGTATTTTAACTTCCACCCAATACAGGTGCACTAATATGCATTAACTAACATGCAAATACACGCTTAATTACTGTATTATTACTGCAAATTCATGTGTTAATTACAACAATTAAAAAAGAGATATACAAAATGTGATATGTGATTTGCGATATTTTGTATATCTCTTTTTTATATCTGCATCCTTCTGTTGTTGTTTTTTTCTTTAGTGAGGCAATGTTTTTGGAAACCGATGTTAAATAAACAGCTTTTATAAAGTCCAATGATGGTCATGAGTTCTCAAGTCATGACTCTTTAGGCAGTACTTTGGCTGCATCAGCATTTGTTTTCATGAAATATTAACTATTGGTTTGCAAAGATATCATTATGTTATGACTTTACTTGTTGAGGCACATAACTATTAACTCATCATTAAGCAATTGTTGTAATTAACACATGCATTTGCAGTAATAATGCAGTAATTAAGCATGTATTAATGAATATTAGAGTACCCGCATTGGGTGGAAGTTCAAATACATGGCTTTGGTTCATTGTGGTAATTAACACATTAATCTACACTATTAGTTCATATAATAAGTTGTTAGAGATTGAATCCATGATGACACATTTAATTAATAGCAATTCATATATTAATTAATATATTAATCAGACACTTTATTAGTTGCTGATGTGGCAATCATTAATGAATGGCTTAGCTAATCATGAGTCATGCATTAACTCAATATTATCTGTGCATTAGTTAAGCATGAATTAATGCTTATTAATGAACACGTATTGTAAAGTATTACCAAAGCATGTTGGTAATGTCCTGTTATAGTGATTCTATTGTAAGGAACATGGTAATAGAGACTTCAGCCACCATAGTTCAATGCATTTCGGGTGCCAGAGTGTCTGATATGAAATACAATTTAAAGTGCTGTCTAATGCTAAATGTTGCCAGTCATAGATCACTTAAGATAATATTAAAGAGGTGTGTGAACTTGCAAAAATGATGTCAGACATGCTCTGGTCCCCTCCCTGCTCTTCGTGGTGACAAGGTTTTTAGGAGATCAGTGTTGTTGAATAGCTGGATGTATGAGTGGTGTATGAGAATAGCATAGGATTTACAGAGAAATGGACTAGTGTTTGGGGTAGATCTGACCTGCTAAAGATTATATTCCTCCAGGGAAGGTGCCGCTCTCCTCTCTAGTATTTTGGCTTATAGTCTTAATAGTGATAGTGATTGAATAACTGGGGTCCAGTTCAGGAAGCAGACAAACTGGCTAAACTGAACGTCAGCTAGCTGCCTTGAGACATCACAAAGGTCACATAAACTGCAACACATGCAAACTGAATCACCTTAATATCATATAAAGACAGTGTCTGTTCCCCAAACTAGCAAACACAAAACTCTCTCAAAGGTCATTTAGAAATAAAATTGATTGATGTCAAACTTGAAAATAACAAAACATTTATTGATAAACATCATGTAAACTAGGGCTACTAAACATTAGATTGCTTTCATCAGAAGCACTAATTGTGAATTAAATTATTACAGATCAAAGTTTTGATTGATTCTTTTTGACTGAAACCTGTCTTGAACCAGATTAATATATTAGTTTAAATTAGTCTACTCCACAAGGTTATTGTTATAACCATAAGCCTCACCTAAAGGTTGAGGAGGAGGTGTTGCTTCAATTTACAGTGATGTTTTTGGTGTTACTCAGAGCTCAGGATATAAATTCAATTCTTTTGAACTGATAATGCTTAATGTGACATCGTCAGATATAAATAATCTCTGTCATTTTTTGTTCTTGCTACAGTATACAGACCACCAGGGACATATTTTGATTCCCATTCTGTCAGATGTAGTAGTAACTGTGGATAGAGCTTTAATCATAGGTGACTTCAACATTCACATGGATAAAGAAAATGATACACAGGGATTAGCAATTATCGATATTCTCAACTCCATTGGGGTCAGACAAAATGTGACATCAGGATCAACTAATCGCAATAATCATAGATTTAATTCTGTAATATGGAATTGATATTTTGTTGTTTGTTGTTTTTGTTTGTTCTTTTGTTGTTTTTGTTTGTTTGTCCTGTGTTTAGTAATATTTTACCAGTCAGGTTTACCAGGGACGAACTGCTGAACATTCGGCAGCACATACCAGATAATCTTTTCCCGGTTTTTGAATATTCAGACGTTTTGCTGGACATTTTAGTCGGAGGCGCGGCTGTGTTGTTTAAACGCGCTACGAGACGCAGGCGAGGGAGATGAGCTAGCGCGCTGGTTAAACTCCGTCAGCGCGGCATTCTCCGCTCTCTTCCCAACAAAACTGACAAACTACATCTCCTCACACATATAAATAAGGACTTTTCAAACTCTGCTGCATTGTGCTTCACTGAAACCTGGCTGAGTGAAGCCATTCCAGACAGCGCATTACATCTGCCGGCTTCCAGCTGTTCAGAGCGGATCGCATCGCGGAGTTAACGGGGAAAACGAGAGGCGGTGGAACATGCTTTTACATCAACGAAAGTTGGCATACAGATGTAACAACGTTAAAGAGGATGTGCTGTCCTAATCTGGAAGCGCTCTTTATTAACTGTAAGCCGTTCTACTCGCCGCAGGAGTTTTCTTCGTTCATTCTAGTGAGTGTTTACATTCCTCGAAACACGTCTGGGCACATAGCGCTGCAACAGCTGGCTGATCAAATCTCAGACAGAGAACAACAATACCCGGACTCAGTTATTATTATTCTTGGGGATTTTAACAAAGCAAATCTCACACGTGAACTGCCCAAATACAGACAGCACATTACATGCCCCACCAGAGACAGGAATATATTGGATCACTGCTATACAGCAATAAAGGATGCATATCGCTCTGTCCCACGTGCAGCTTTGGGACTCTCTGATCACTGTCTGGTTCATCATCTTCCGACCTACAGGCAGAAATTGATAAACATCAACAATGATAAACCATGGTTCACAGGAAAACTCAGACAGCTTCGTCATGCCAAAGAGGATGCTTACAGGGGTGGGGACAGAACACACTGAATAAGGAAAACAGAGTGGCAACAAGAAGCTACTCTGAGAAGCTGAAAAACAAGTTTTCAGCTAAAGACCCTGCATCAGTGTGGAGTGGCTTGAAACAACTTACTAATTACAGGACTCCTACCCCTGACCCTGTGGTGGACCAACGACTGGCTGATGACCTGAATGTGTTCTATTGCAGATTCGAAAGGCCCGATTTCACAACCCAATGCACTCAGACCTTCATTTCACAAACACTGACACCTCTAGCAACCCCCCTCTTCCCCCCTCCTGCTACACAACCTGCACTCAAGATCTGTGAAGACGATGTATGCCGTGTCTTTCGGAAGCAAAGGTCAAGGAAGGCTCCAGGCCCAGATGGCATCTCACCAGCGTGCCTTCGTTCCTGTGCTAACCCAACTGGCCCCCATCTTCACACAGATCTTCAATAGAACACTGGAGCAGTGTGAAGTCCCATGCTGCTTCAAATGCTCAGTTATTATCCCTGTCAATAAGAAACCTAAAATCACAGGACTTAATGACTACAGACCTGTTGCCCTGACATCTGTGGTCATGAAGTAATTTGAGAGACTGGTGTTGGCCCACCTGAAGGACATCACTGGACCCTTTCTGGATCCCCTTCAATTTGCTTATTGAGCAAACAGGTTTGTGGATGATGCAGTCAACATGGGATTGCATCACATCCTGCAACATCTGGACAGACCGGGAACATACGCAAGGATCCTTTTTGTGGACTTCAGCTTGGCTTTCAACACAATCATCTCAGCTATTCTCCGGACTAAGTTAAACCAACTCCCTGTTCCCACCTCTACCTGTCAGTGGATTACCAGCTTTCTGACGGACAGGCAGCAGTTTGTGAGGTAGGGAAAATTCACTTCCACCACCTGTACCATCAGCACTGGTGCTCCCCAGGGATGTGTGCTCTCCCCACTACTCTTCTTGCTCTACATAAATGACTGCACCACCAAGGATCCCTCTGTCAAGCTCCTGAAGTTTGCAGACGACACCACTGTCATCAGCCTCATCCGAGATGATGATGAGTATACATATAGAAAGGAGGTTGAACAGCTGGATGTCTGGTGCAGTCAAAACAACCTGGAGCTGAACACGCTCAAAACGGTGGAGATGTTTGTGGACTTTAGGAGGAACACCCCAACATTGTCCCCCCTCACCATTCTAAACAGCACTGTGGCAGCAGTGGAGTCATTCAGGTTCCTGGGCACTACCATCTCACAGGACCTGAAGTGGGAGATACACATCGACAGTTCAGACTGCTGAGCGGATTATTGGTTGCCCCCCCCCCTTCAAGAACTATACACTTCCAGATTGAAGAAATAGGCTGGTAAAATCACTCTGGACCCCACTCACCCTGCCCATTACCTTTTTGAACTGTTGCCTTCTGGCCGGCGCTTCAGAGCTCTGAGCACCAGAACCGTCAGACACAGGAATAGTTTTTTCCCTCAGGCTATCCATCTCATGAACAATTAAATTGCCCCATTGAGCAATAATTATGTGCAACGTGTGCTGTGGCACCATGCCCATCTCGGGTCTCGAGTCTGAAGCCAGTGCTGAAGTGGTCTCATATGCATCAACCCGAGTGGCATGACTGCCGCTGAGGAAACCATATGTCCCAGGAGCCTCTACAAACATTTCAGTGGAACAGCTGTCCTCTGCTTGAACGACTTCAGGCAGTTTAGCACTGATTTTGCACACTCCCTTGTGAGGCACGCTAACATTGTGACTGAGTCTAGCTCCATGCCGAGAAAAGAGATGCTCTGAACCGGGGAGAGCTTGCTCTTTTCCCAGTTGACCCGAAGCCATAAACAGCTGAGGTGCCTGAGCACCAAATCCCTGTGCACGCACAGCAACTCTCGAGAGTTGAGGTAGTTGAGTGTGTGGATGCCCACTTCAATTAATGGGGCAAGAGAAGCCTCTGAGACTTTGGTGAAGACACAAGGGGACAGGGACAGTCTGAAGGGGAGGACCTTGTACTGATATGCCTGGTCGTCAAGGAAGGGTCTGTGTCGATGTAGAACTGAGACGTGAAAGTACACGTCCTTCAGGTCTACTGCCTCGAACCAATGTTGATGCCGGACGCACGTCAAAATGTGTTTGTGCGTCAGCATCTTGAACGGGAGTCTGTGTAAGGCCCGGTTCAGAACTCGCAGGTCCAAGATTGGCCGCAACCCACCACCTTTCTTTGGCACTATGAAGTAAGGGCTTTAAAACCCTTTCCCCATCTCAGCTGGAGGGACAGACTCTATTGCGCCCTTGCAAAGAAGGGTCACAATCTCCTCACACAGGGTCGCAGCATTCTCGCCCTGCACTGAAGTGAAGCAGACGACGCTGAACCGGGGAGGGCACACGGCGAACTGTATCACGTAGCCGAGTCGGATGGTCCTGGCCAGCCACCGCGACGGGTCGGAAAGCATTAGCCATGCGTCTAAGCTCCGGGCAAGGGACACTAATGGGATGATCACGTCTGATGTACCTGGGGGTGTGGCCTCGCGGTGGGTGGATGAAGGCGCGGGTAGAAGGGGCAGGTAGAAGGCGCAGCACGGGGGCGGCTAGAATGGCTTTCCCACGGAAGAAGGAAAGCGCGACTGCAATATTGCCATGGTCATATTCTCACAATGAAAACATGAACCATCCACAAACACTGCCTCAGTGTGATCGCTGCCCAGACATGTGAGGCAGTGCTCATGGCCGTCGGAAGCAGAGAGATAATGACCGCATCCAGGAATCACACAAAGACGGAAAGGCGTCTTTACAAAGACGTTCGAAGTCAATTTGTGTGTGAGAAAATATACACTTTAGCAGGAATATACACTCTTTTAGTACTTAAGCGCCCAGGGGTGAAATCTGCACTCAATGGAGGAGGGAAAGCCACTGGAAATGCGGCATATATCTAATAGCATACATTTCTTAAGAGGAGAATGAAGCAACAGTAGTATTTATTTTACAACCGCTTGGCTCCGAAGAAAAAATCTGAATGGAATCGCATTCCAGCTTCTTTTATACCCGTATGTCCAGGGGAGTGGCATGCAAATTCCACTCGCCAATTCGCATTGACATTTTCTCAAAGAATGGGAGGTGTTCGGGGCTCTCAAGATCCCAAGTGTCACTACATTGACACAACGTCGAGTGAGTGACAGAAAGGGAACAAAAATTTCTAATTCGGTACCTTTTTTTTCAAGCATTTCACTATATAAAAATAATACAAACAAAATAAAAAGTAATACAGAATAATTAAGAATCAAATTGTAAATCACTAGAAAGTGGAAGTTGAAGAGGGTAAATATGTCTAGGGTCACCTTGCTGCTGATGCAGCAATCTTTTTTTAAATACCAGGTTTAAGTGCAAGGCCAACTGTTTTACCCAAGTTTTTATGAGTTTCTTGTTACTTCCTTTTCTTTTTATGGATGGTTAGCAGAATTAATTTAAGGTTAAATAGTCATTTGACTTGATTACCTATAAAGTTGTTTTAACACCACAAGTACAACAAAACTAATGAACACACTTTGAGTTTCTGCCATTAATCATTAGAGTTCTGGCTGAAGAGCTAAGGCTGAATAGCAAAGTACATACTGTAGCCTTGTTCTGAAATGAAGGGCAAACAGGATGTCTCTCAAAAATTTTCACAGTAAATCAAACAGCTCGCACGACAGTCCTAAAGATGTGCAGATTACACGTTGCCATCCACACCAAAGTGGACACTTGGGCGGCCAGTGGGCAGGTGATTTATAGCAGGTACTATAGCTCAGACCTCCCCCTTAAACCTGCTGACGTCTGTTATTCCAAAGTGATTCACTCTCCCTCCAACAAGCCAACCTGATGATTTTAACAGCCATGCTGGTGCGGCAGTCTGATCTAGAAGAACTACAGGAGGAGGAGGTGGGGAATCAGAGGCACCCAAAGAAAGGTTCCAGCCCTGTTGATGGGGTAAGACAGAGATAAGTACTCTAAATCGTAAACATTCTTATTATTACTCTCAGTAGACTGTTAGATGACAGTAATCTGAATAACGGTGCCAGTAGTTCTTAGTACT
The DNA here is from genome assembly GCA_032164185.1 of Moxostoma hubbsi. Classification (NCBI taxonomy): domain Eukaryota; kingdom Metazoa; phylum Chordata; class Actinopteri; order Cypriniformes; family Catostomidae; genus Moxostoma; species Moxostoma hubbsi. The sequence continues at coordinate 31,105,203 of JAVLUX010000034.1, read as the reverse complement.
ATCGTTACATCCTTTCTACTGCGTTTCCCAAACACACCCCCTGTTTTGCATTTGTCAGACAAAACTGATAGTCGTCCCCAAACGCACACCAATGGTTGAGTTTTGCTGTGTCGGGTTGGTTAAAGATGTCAAGGATTGGCTGGTTAGCATTGACCTGCTGGTAGTAGATGCCATACACCATTCAAGGGCAAAGCATCTTTCTCCATTGACAGCTATTTAAATGTAGTAAAAACATTATTTCCGGTGGCTCCATAGTGATTAATATCATGGCATTAAAGGAATGGTTCACCCAAAAATTTTAAACGTCTCATAATTTTCTCAACTTCATGCCATCCTAGAAGTGTATGACTTGCTTACTTCTGCTGAACACAAACAAAGATTTTTAGAAGAAAATTTCAGCTCTGTAGGTCCATAGAATGCAAGTAAATCCTGGTCCAAAAGCAGTTTTCCATATGACTCCAGTGGTTAAATCTATATCTTCAGAAACTATATGATAGGTGTGGGTGAAAAATATATCAATATTTAAGTAGCTGTTTCTATAAATTCTCCTCCCTGCTAATGGATTGCACATAGTCAAAGATTGCAGTACCTTTAAAAACAAAAACAAACCATAACAGCTTTTCCCTATTACTGCTATCACACACAAAAAGACTGTGAAATGCTTTTTTTAATTTTTCACCCATATACTCACAGTATTTTTAGGGAATGACTCATTTTGCTGTCCATTAAATGCCAGTATGCTCACAGAGGTTCTAAGCACAATTCAGGAAACACTTGTCAAGAAGGTGGACAGACAACACAAACATCCCTTTCCGAGGGGGTTATCGACCAGCCCATTGGAGTGCTAAAGGTGTGTAAATGATAGTTCCCAGGCATCTAGGAGTATTATGCCTACAGTTGAACCATACCCTAAAGATAGCAACGTGAAATTTGTTTTAAAGGTGTTTTTGCTATGCTTTACCATTATAATTTTGTTAAATTTATAATTTAATTTTCCTTAAATATTTATTACTTTAATAAGAGTTAGAAAGATCATTAAAATATTCTACTTCAGCTCTAAAGTAGGACTTTTCTACTAAAGTGCTTAAAAAAAAAGGTTTACTTGAGAGAATGAAAAGTGTTTATGTTAATAGATACCAAGCGAGGGGTGGTAATTCTAAATGCAAATAATAAAATGCAACCAATCATATCATCTTAAGTTGTTGAGGTCAAAGTTCATGCATCCAATCAAACTCTATGTTGTTTGTAGATGCAAGGTAAATGAAAATGCCAGATGACATTAATTACATTATGGGTTTACATGCAACAAAGATAAACATAGTTTGTGCTCAAATATTGGCTTAATAAATATTATAAATAGAAAATATTAAAACATTTCAATGTATTATTTTAACAACATTTTGTTTTATTTCTGTACAAATAAGAATTCTGATGCTGCATTGAATCACCAATTGATGTCCAATGTAAAATCTGTGTGCTGAATCACAACCATTGAGAACCACTAATTTAGATGCATGTAGATTTACATGTCATCAAATGAAAAAGAAGAAAAAAAACAAAGACAATATATGGCAAATTCTAAATAAAATATTCTCAGCTTTTTTTGAACATAGCAACAAGATTTTTTTGATTTGTGTATAGCAAATAAGGATAGAGAAACCAAATGTTACATTTTAACATGCCTTCCCCTTCACTGATAAACAAACTGGCTTCTCTCTTATTCTCTAAGGCCTACCTGCCTGAACCATTGCTGTACATCTGCCACATTACTTATGATACAGTTTTTCCCCTATTACTCACCTTCAAATCAACCAGAGAAATTCAAATAATGAACTTTCATTGCTTTCTGAACCAGAATGTTAATCTTTCTGTTCAAAACCTGCAAAACAACATTTTTGTTGGATTAATGTGACCCAACCATCAGTTAACTAAGCATAGCATAGGTGCTATAAATTTAGATCATGAATGTGGCATTTGTTTCCAAGGGCTGTCTTTGCAGCATGTCTGCATTTGGACTAATCCTTTGGAAGCCTTCATGATCTCTGCAATTTACTGGATTTGGAGCAAAATATGTTTCTAAGGGTTTGTAACAAAATCTAATGCTACTGTGAGAACTTAGCCATATAGTGAGATAACATTCCCTGTTATCTTTTACCTTGGACAATAATGGTGGAAATGTAATTTTCTTATTTTAAATTTAAAAGCTTAGGTTTAGGTAATACCTAAGGTAAAAGCAGATATAAAGTTTTCAGCTACTGGGTAATACAGAAGCAGTTATTGGGGTAGATATTTTCAGCATGAATACTTTCAACATTTGAAATTTTCAACATGAATATTTTGAGGCCTGACAAGTTGAGATTCTAAGCTTTCAAATGATACCCCATATGCCTGATTTATGTATACAGAGACTTTAATGTTTTAAGTGAAACTTTTTTTCGTGACGTAGCGTGCCCCTTTGGACCTCTATGGGTCCAAATTCAAAGGGGTTGAGAAATATTTGCCAGAGTAAAAAGTTTGACAACCATCCCCATTTTGCACCATGTTGCAAACAAGTACAATTTTTAAATTCTCTCATAAACAGTATTGTAGCTCTTTATAAAAACGAAACATTTATTTTGTCATGGTTCGATGTGTGATATAGAGATGCTGTGACCTGGGAGTTGAACATCCGTTTTTCATCTCTTCATCGGTACAGTTATTTACACCTCCCTCAAAGACTTGTCTTCAATGTGTGGCATGAGAGATATGAGAACCATCAAAGCACAGGGGTGGAGCTAAATGTTCTACTCATTTCCAATAGGCACTGCTGAGCCATAAAACTCAGCGACTCATTGGCTGCCTCAATCAGGAATTATCTTACATACTGTATCACATTCCATTAAGATGTTGCCAGCCCATTAAATACCTGCATAACTCTGCTGCTTTTTTAGAGCTTAAATGTTTTGCATAGCTCTCTGTGACGCATTTTAAACTTGTGGTTTATCTGACACATATCAGTGAATGATGACCATAAACTTTTGCCCGTAACAATATTTTTAATTGAATCACACATCTCACTTTTTTGGACCTCACTATATATATATATATATATATATATATATATATATATATATAGTGCATTCTCAGAAAAACCTTAAGGTACCCTCAAGGGGACTTTTTTTGTGTGCATCTACTTTTGGGTATATAATTGGACCCTAGGACCTATTGAGGAGAACAACAACAGTTACTTTTTTGTCTTCTTAAACATAGAACACATACAGTATGTGAGTAAAAAATTACCCAGCATCCAGTTTTTAAGACATACTTTTTAAATGAAATGGTTATTTGATCTGCAACTTAAGGTATTTCTCAATTAATATGTCTTCTATCATGTTTACTCATTTTAGTTGAAGATTTAGTTGAAAATTTTATAAATTCAAAGATAATTTGCAGTTATTCAGTATTTTCAACTGTTCAGATACCCTATTTTGCTAATAATCAGTTTTAAGGCCTTAATGCATGATATATTTTGAGATTGTATGGGTTTGTTCTGTATGGACACATGGTATTAATCTTATTTAAAGGGATGAGCCGAATTAAAATGTGTACTTTTAATTCTTTATTTTGGTGGAAAATGAACACTATGCCACAAATGCTGTCGATTAAGCTCCACTTTTATTGAACCTGGAATATTCCTTTAAGGGGGTTGAAGTTGCATAAGCATTCTAGGTTTAAGAGTATAAATGTATGCCCAAAACAAGGGTTACACCCTTATATTTTGGATTCTTAAATTATATAAATTAAATTATCAGCACAGCAATTTGAGTGAAAAGCTGAATAAAAAATTACATGTATTTTAGAATTTTGTAGTATTTGGTATGTCCCCTTGACTGCATGCACTCTTGCATAGACAAAACCTAATGATCCATGTAATCCAGTATGATTTTCTCAAAGAATGTTTGCATTAAATCTGAACATTTGTACAAAGTTAACATAGTAACAATGTCACAAATTTAATAAGTGCCTAGAAATAGTGCAACATATTAGTGATTTATTCTTAACTGTACGTAATAATTAAATAATCTAAATCCTTAAAGGAAGGAAGGAAGGATGGATGGATGGATGGATGGATGGATGGATGGATGGATGGATGGATGGATGGATGGATGGATGGATGGATGGATGGATGGATGGATGGATGCCATCCAGAAGGGATGGATGGATGGATGGATGGATGGATGGATGGATGGATGGATGGATGGATGGATGGATGGATGGATGCCATCCAGAAGGGATGGATGGATGGATGGATGGATGGATGGATGGATGGATGGATGCCATCCAGAAGGGATGGATGGATGGATGGATGGATGGATGGATGGATGGATGGATGGATGGATGGATGGATGGATGGATGCCATCCAGAAGGGATGGATGGATGGATGGATGGATGGATGGATGGATGGATGGATGGATGGATGGATGGATGGATGGATGGATGGATGGATGGATGGATGGTCACTGGTTTTTGGTCAAAGCTTCTCTGTGACAGAGTCCCATTCTTGGCTGGAACCTTTCATCTCCCTCTTAGTTCTGAGGGCCGCAGGACAGGCAGTATATCATTTCAAAAAGAACAGAAAAGCTTTCAAGTGAGCACATCCCTTGAAATGTTAGCCAGACTGTAATTATAGTGTGGTGAGTATTTGAGCTTTGAGCTGTGCTGAAGATAACTTTGGTGACTGGGAAGAGTGGTGCTCTGCATCTATTGAGAGAAGAGGAAAAAGAGGGCAAACTCTTGGGGAATATGAGGAATATCTACTAAGCACATAATGAAGTTTGAGGTTAAACCGCATACTACCTCATTGTAAACAACCACAGAGTAGAAGAGCTCAGGGATATTTACAGTTAAAAATCAAAATACACCTAATACAAAGAAATTCTTCAATTCAAGTAAATTATTGCATTCAGCTGCGCTGTTTTTTAATTGTCATATCTCGCTTTTTGTTCACTGCTTTGTACATGAGCATCACATTTTTTAGATGTCATGTCAAGTTAAAAGAGCTTCAACTTAAAAAAGCATCTTGAGAACCCCGCATTTGTACTTTTAGTTGGGTTGCATCTAGCTTTTTTTTTTTTTTTCAATGCAAGAATGCCTTGATTCTGATTGACCCCTTAGACTTTTGGACTTCAGTATAACAAAACAGGTAATAGTGCAAAGACCATGAAGGTAAATACAGGAGAAATTATGTATGGGAAGAAAGGGACAAAGATGAACAAGGTATAAAGGGATACATGATAATGGTTCTATCTCAAGATTAGGGAATATTGATGCTTAAGGCATTGTATGTAACTTTTTCAGTGTTAAAGTTCTGTACTTTTTCTTATCCCAGCTTATTATGTCATGACTCAACAGTGATGCAGATAATAATTTAATACAAAAAGCAAACACAAACTCCCACAAGGGTGAGAAAATAGAAACATAAACTACCCCGTAGGGGAAAAGTAAAATCCAGGCTAGGGCAGAGGGTAACGGAGAACAGGACCAACTGGACCCGGTAGGGATTAACAGGACCAAAACGTGATTGGAAACAGGACCAACCGACTAGACTGACTAGAAACACAAAACCGATACAAGGTATCTCAAATACACAAGAGGAACTGGCACTGGAAAGCACACATGAGGAGACTAAAATATGGAGGGAAATCAACAGGTTAACAAGACAGGGTAGGTGTGACAAATAAACTAATAAAGTGCAACCAAGGAGGTGGGGGTATGATGTAAGACAGATAGACACATGGCAATACAGAAACAAAACAAATCCACGTGCTCTCATAAGACAACAAAACACCCGAATGGCAAAGACAATAAGGCAATGTACGCTCATGCCAACCAACACACAAGATGAGAGAATGCGTAGCAACGCCAAACAAATCGATGCCACGCATTCTCACACTAAATGAAACCTGAGAGTACATCGTGAGGCAAACACCACGCAATGCACGCAACAGGTAACAAAAACAAGACAGGACACCTGTGAGAGAGTTTGGCCTCACACAAACCCGAAATCTCAGACCGAAGTGACCAAACCTCACCTCAACGTGAAGACAACTCGCAACCCTGGCATGCAGCCCAAATCGAGCACAATGCATGTCTGCGATTGAGAGAGACAGACATAGAACATGGAGCATGAGTGTCAGGATGTCAGATCGAAACTGAACCAGACAGGAAGTCACGATCCAGACACCATGCTCGAGACATGAAACAAGACAGACGGCAGGGAATTCAACCGAAACGTGTGCTCACACAAAGACAGACAATGAAACACAAGACAGACATGGGATGATGATGCCACAGTCCTGTCAGACAAAAACTCAAACTGACAGATTGGCTGGACAGTGACATATTATGCAGAGGCAACTATAAGTAAAGAATTTGTTGCTTAATTTTCTCGAAAACTGTAAACACAAATTCCTCTGTTTGTTTTTAGAGCCCTGTCCAGCCCAACACAGCAATACTGGCTCAACGGTGTGAGTTGGGGTGGGACTATTTGTATGTTTGATCAACAGCAGCCTGGACCATATTTGGAAAGCTGTTTGAAAACAATTATTATTTTTGCAATTCCGTTCAGTGGTGCTGTAGTGGTGCAGAAATTACACACTTCATCATTAGAAAAGATGTGTAGTAGGTGCACCATATAAAACACTCATGGCTGTGATATTTGTTTTTGAACAACTGAAAGAAAGCTCTCAGTTGCTGATGTTGATCAATCATATATTCAAAAGTCTCAAAGGCAATTTGGGGGTCCTCCGTATTTTGGAGCACTGGGTTAACTTAGTCATACCCTGGCTCTTCTAAAAACCGTTTAAACATATGTCTCACCAGCAAATAGTTTTTCAGTGGGAACACCATTTCCAGAATCTATGTATCTGCCTTACACATTTCAGAGGAGGAGGAACACACAAAACGAATAAAAAAGCCCTGATACAAACCAGATGTTTGGGCTATGTGATCAGATCAAATCTTAATCCCAAAACTATTAATCCTGTATTTGGCTCTATAATCCTGTACCTTTCCTCTTCTCTGTAATTATCATGAAAATTCTTAAATGGGAAAAGGGGCGACATCTTTTCCCTCTTTAATGCGTCAATGTCAGTGTGAAAATGAGCATCACTTTATCATAATTAAAGCAATAATTTAAAAATATGTTTTTACTAAATCATTTTGACACAGGACCATAAATAACTATGAACATGTTGTTATTTTTTTTTTTTTTTTGCTGCTGTAAAATTTGGAGTGGAAGAATGATACACACAAACTCAAATGCCTGCAGCTGCTGACCTTGGATTCTTTATACATACAAGGAGTTACACTTAATTCGGGTAGAGCCATAATATCAAAACTGAATAATTTTAATTGCCTTTAAAATATTGATTGCACAAACTTGTGGAGTGCAGGATGTCATTAAAGCAAGAAGAAACCTGATAAACCAGTGACAAGACAAATACTAGGAAATTCAGAAAAAAAAAATATTCATTATTGGCTTATAATAAAAGAATAAGAGATGCATGCTGCTTCCACATATTGTAGATCATAAATAAAAAACAAAACTGGACTTACTAAACCTGTCCCTCAAAAACACAACAACTGAAACTGCAAAGAGGTCAAACTCTCTCTATGTTATTTAATGACCTCCTCTTATGTAAATGTGCTCTGGGACAACTAATATAGCAAGAGACATAATATTGAAATAGGTATATTGTCTACAAAAGTTCATTCTTAACTAGTTTGCTTCAGGTTTCCTCTGGACATCAAGTGGCTATAAAACATAGTACTGAAATTGTTTATTGTACAAAAGTAAACAAAAATATCCTTAACATTGCAATTTTGTAATATTACTATAAACTGCATCTGACCAGGTTCTACAAAGTGACAGATGAATTTAAATGAAAATACTGTAGAGTTTGAATGGACGCACCTTTGACATCAAAACCAAAAGATATGGGAAGTCTTTTCTCTTTCCATTAAGAAGATTATAGGCATTTTCATTTTGATTTTCTAACTACCCATATTCCTATTTTTATTTTCTTATTTGAATTGTTTTTTCTTTGCTTTTTGCAGACATCTCAGAACAGACCTGCGACCCATTTATGGTTCACAACACACTAGTTGAGAACCATTGGTCTAGAAAGATATTATACAAAGAAAACACAGCTTACACTATAATATCAGTTTTAGGAAACATAATTAGTTTCATGCCTAATAAAAAAATATTGCATTCAAAAGTTAAAGACCCCATGAAATCAAATGACAAGTAAAGTTTTCTGCCCTGTGGTGATGCATTTACTATGGAAACGCATTCAAAAAAAGAATGGTTGTTGCTTGTTCAATTTACTTAAATAAAATTAATCATAATTCTAGAAAAAAAAAATTCACAACTTGATTTGACAGCATTCTGTCCATTTAAACATGTAAACTGGATGTTTGCTTAATCTATAACAAACAATAGTGAGACAAACAGACCCAAGAGCAGAGGAACAGTTCAAAGGATTTATTAACAGTAATGAGCAGTCACTGGGTTAAGGAATGTAGAAAATCCTGACACTGACTGCAGCAGCGGGAAGCGATATCCAATTCGTAGAATCCTCCATTGAAGCTCAGTGAGGTGCAGAACAAAGCCCAGCAGAGATTAGCTAACTTAACTCCTGACAGAGACGAGGTATCCTCCACAGAAGACCAGCTGACATGCAGCAATACTGGAAGGCAACTACACACCCTACATGCGGGCGGGCAACCAACAGATACACGAGCCAGGACCAACTAGGCAGAGAGATTGGATGAGTGTCCAGATCCCTACAAAAACCCATACTGAACCAGGCTGGGAAGTCAAGATCCAAACACCAGGCACGAACCAGGGCACGCTGCGCAAACGAGCGCAACGCGAGGCGCACCCGTGTTCGCAAGAGACAGACGTAAACTATTGACGTGAGTGCTTGCCGCCAAGATGACATAAGCGCGATGCACCCAGACCAATAACAGACAGAACATGGAACACAAGTGTCTGAATTCCGACACAGACTGGAAACAAACCAGACAGGAAGTCACGATCCAGACACTATGCTCCAGACATGAAACACAAGACAGCTCGCGGCCTGGGCGCGCAATACAACACAAGCACAACGCGAGGCGCACCCGTGTTCGCAAGAGACAGACATAAACTATTGACGCTAGTGCATTCCGCCAAGATGACATAACACAATGCACCCAGATCAATAACAGACAGAACATGGAGCATGAGTGTCTGAATCCCAACACGGACCAAAACCGAACCAGACAGGAAGTCACAATCCAGACACATGAGGTTAGTACATCAAACAACAATCTAGCAAAGAGACTCAAAACATGACAGGCTTAAGAAGGGAGTGAATTAGGGGAGAACAGGTGTTGCTCAACGTGCTAATCAGTGGCATGATTAACATTCCCCACGGGAACCATCAGTGTTCCCATTGAAATGCTGATCATGCATGCCGGCCATGCCTGTGAGACATGAGGGAGAGAAAATTACAAAACATACCGAAAAACTCACCGGAGCTGTGAGTTGGGATAACATGAATACTTGTTTGTAGTATTCATAGTGATAATGTAGCATTGATGATACTGGGCAGGGGGGGGTTCGATAAAAAGTGCTAATGTTAAAATTAGGTGTTATTCCATGTGTTTTTGTGCAAGATGAATATAAAGTGGGGTACTTGTTTAATGTTTTGTTATGTTGAGATTTAAAAGAGTTACTGTTATGCTGGAGTTTTGGGGGTTAGCATTATGGTGAAGAGTGGAGTTTGAGCTAACGATGAGGACCAGCAGATGTTACACATGAAATTGATTGTTTGGTTTATTGTGCAATTGCTGTGCTACCATAGCATAGTCACTAAACTCCAATCTGTAGTGCTTCCAACCAGCATATATTTGGCATGCTAACATTCACTTTCACTAGGAAGCACGTTAACAAATAAAATAGATTTATTTGACGCTGACACTTCTAATTTTGTTGGGTTTACCCAATTCAACTATGTTCTTTCTATGTTTTGTATTGAGAATACATACTCATTTTAAGTTAAAAAAAAAAAAAAAAACTAATTTTAAACATGTCGAACCACTGTCTCCGATTGAATCAAGTTAAAAATCATTTTTTTTAGTTTGGGTGGGACATATTGAAGGGCTCATTCCTTCTTTTAAAATTGCCTATAAACTGATTTTAAGATTTAGTCAACTACCTTTTTTGGAGTTGACACAACTAAAATTTCAGGCCAACTTGACTTATTCAAAGCAAAAAGACAACTAGCTTAAGTTAAGTTTAGTGAACACATTTCTTTACAGTGTGGTCCATTGCAGGGGAGTGACATTCTTATTCTAGAGACAGAGATTTGATTAGACAAACATCTGTGTAGTGCAGTTTGAGTAATTAAGGCATGGCCTAAAAGCCACAAAACTCATTTTGATTTCATGGGGTCCTTAAAAGTTCCAGTATTGTGCTGAAAGAAGACATAGTTTAACTGTGGGAAAATAAGCAATGCTTTGGTTTTAATATTGCACTGTCAGCACACAGAGAAATGTCCTTGAGTTCAGATGAGTGTAAGCAGTTACTACCTGGAGGTGTCACATCTTCTGGACCGTGCAGTGAGGTTGTGGATTCATCATCTACATCTTTAGGCATGCAAAGGCTGCAGAGCTACTTTGGGCCTCCTGCAGGGTTGCTGTACCATAACCCCTCCCTTAACATCCACAAATCACCCTCTTTCTCAAGGACCTGTCATCCATGCTGTAGCGAGATACCATTTAATAGAGAGGCCTCCGTCTTCCACCCGTTAGTCTTGAGATTGCAATTGTTTTCTTTGGCAGCTTTCTCATCGTTCACTGGATATCCATAACATGCTCTATTGTCAACATAGAAAAATATTGTATAAGTTTTTGTGAAAAAGAACATCACATTACAGCAAAGCATACTCAATAAATTGTTCTGTTAAAAAAAGTATACAGTGAGGTCCAAAAGTTTAAAACCACGATTGAAAGCACTTAAATTTTACATTCTGTTCTAATTTAAAAAAAACTTTTGGTAAAACTTTTAATTAATGACTAATAAGCCATTTACAAATGCATTTTAATTATAGCAACATGCATAAAAAAGTTGTCCTTTATCCAAAACTTCTCAAATGGTAAGCATTTTAACTCGTTATAAATGCTTAATAAATACACTTCTTATATTAACTAAAAACATAACATGCACTTATTCATGATTTTCTTCACATCGTAGCAGAAATAGACTATTATAGTGTGATATATGGATGATGTAATTTCACTACAATCTGATTGTTACAAGGCGGAGGGCAGGCCGGGTCGTGATTACACACACCCGGCCCCTAATCAGGCTAATCAAGCCTCAGAGAGGGATAAAGGCTGACTGGATCATGTGGATGGCTGAGTGTGAGGGCATCATTTACCTGGGGAAGAGATGGCAGCAGGATGCACTATGGCAAGAAGGCAGGCCGACGGAAGCAGTGTGATGCTCTGGGCAATGTTCTGCTAGGAACCCTTGGGTCCTGGCATTCATGTGCATGTTACTTTGACACATACCACCTACCTAAATATTGTTGCAGACCATGTACACCCATTCATGGCAATGGTATTCCCTGATGGCAGTGGGCTCTTTCAGCAGGAGAATGCACCCTGCAACACTGCAAAAATTGTTCAGGAATGGTTTGAGGAAGATGACAAAGTGTTCAAGGTGTTGACTTGGCCTCAAAATTCCCCAGATCACAATATGACTGAGCATCTATGGGATGTGCTGGATCAACAAATCCGATCCATGGCTGCTCCATCTCACAAGTTAGAGGACTTAAAGGATCTGCTGCTAACGTCTTGGTGCCAGATAACACAGAACACCATCAGAGGTCTTGTGGAGTCCATGCCTTGATGGGTCAGAGCTGTTTGGTGGCACGAGGGGGTAATACACAATATTAGGCAGGTGGTTTTAATGTTGTGGCTGATTGGTGTATGTGTCCACCAGTGTTTAGTCAAGACCACCTAAACCAAGATCAAGTCATGACCAAGACTTTGAAGGGTTGAAATCAAGTCAATCACAATATGTTTGAGATGGAATGGCATGGCTTACCATAACACAGAAATAACAATCATCTTTAAGGTGAATAATCTTCCACTTAAAAAGGGTAGATTTGTATTTTACTTTGAAGTATGTTAAAGTATCTTAAAACCCAGTGTGGAAAGATTGAGTGCTTGAGTGAGCCAGAGAGAGAGGAGCTCATGACACTCAAAACACACAAGCCCTAGGGATTGAAAAGGTAAAAAGTTATATATTTGATCTGCAAATGTGTATTCAAACTCAAAATTAGCACTCTTAAAGTAAAGTGTGCTTTTGGCCAGGCAAAGCATCCTATTTAAAATGTTATTTTTTATAATAAGTGGAGGTGAATTACACATTATCCACTCTCTGCAGTCACATCTCTGGCTCTCTCACCCAAGTGAGGGAGCGATATCGCGGCATGTCATGTTTGTGTAAGAGCTGACATTAGCTAACGTTGATGGAACGTAATTTTATATATATTAGATACATAGCTTCATGTGGCCTGACTCGTCATTATATATCACAAGCAAAAAACATAACATAGAAACAACAATTTGTCACACATGCTCTGTCGCCTCAATCTTTCACAAAGTTAACACTGCATTAGCTTCATCCCTCAATATATGTTAACTAAATTTGTTAGCTTGCACACCTAGCTAGGTGGCAAATAGCTGGCAATTGAAACTAGCGCCATGAAACACAGTACAAAGTTAGCTAATGTTTATAGCTAATATTCACTAAATCTCTTTGGGTGAGGGGTGAAGATGAGTTTTGGTACAGAGGCAGATTGCTAACATTAGCTAGCTAGCTTTGCTAGCATCACTTACACTTAGTTTACATTTACATTACATTTATGCATTTGGCAGATGCTTATTTCCAAAGCAACTTACAGGGACAATCCCCCCGGAGCAACCTGGAGTTAAGTGTCTTGCTCAAGGACACAATGGTGGTGACCGTGGGGATTGAACCAGCTACCTGATTACCAGTTATGTGCTTTAGCCCACTACGCCACCACAACTCCATTCTTAATGCTTCCTTTCTAAGTGACTATAAAAGTTTGACATGGTCCCAGCCTTCTCAGTAAGCATTCCAATGCAGAATTTACATACTGCTGTCTGTTTTCTTTTGGACGTTTTTTTGCAGATGAACTCTGTGTAATTTGATAATTTTCCATGGCACACCTGACAATTTTTCATAGCACACTAGTGGGCACAGTGGTTGGGAAACTGGTTTAGGTAGCCAAATTGTTTTACAGAAGATTTGTGTGACATCTCTCAGACAGCCACATGTCTCCCGCATTCACTTTCTTGGATTGCGTGTGAAGGGGGGGCGAGGAGGGGTGATAGCCGTTAACAGTAACAGAAATTCCAAATTAGAAATGAGTCAAGTTATTGCTTGCATTTGAAGCAGGAAGTTTTACATCCTATCACAGTAATTATGTTAACAGATAAATCAGAAAATGCACATACATTTTAGTGATATCCCAGCAGTTGAGGTCTTGACTGGTCCGAGTCCTCTTTGAGTCCTCTTTGTCCGAGACCGAGACAAGACCGAGTAAAAATGCATCCGATTCCAAGACCTTGAAAAAGTGGTCTTGAGACCAAGATCGATCTTGAGTACTGCAACACTGGTGTCCACTTCACATTAAGGTACATTTGCAAATTGGTTCGTAATGTTGATCCGGTGTTATGAAGCATTTATAATGTGAGAGGTAAAATGGCTCTCTATTTGGCATGTATTGCAAGAAAGTCACCCTTTTATGTATGTTGTTATAACCGCATATCAATGATTTATGATGCATTTATAAATGAATTGCTTCCTTAACAAATTGAACATTAATTTATGTTATTGGCAAAATAATTTGGGTGAAAAGTTCATTTGTTCAAAAAAAAAAAAAAAAAATTTTGTTCAAAAAGTCTGAAAATATTTATTTTACATCCAACTACAGTACATCCCAGATTTTCAGTGTGGTCACTCACTCCATGACAAGACACATTGGAAGCCATTAAGGCTGGAGGGACAAGGCTGCACTGAGGAGACCCGTCATTGAGACATGCTCTTTTTGACCTCAGGGTCACACAGGGTGAAATTCCTGCTCAGGTTAGCATGCTGTGTCAGATTACAGGAGGGTCTGGTGATGGAGGATTGGACAGGTGTTACTGTTCCACAGTTGTATTCATATCTCACAAACAGGCAGGGCGCTGCAGTAGCTGCCAGCATCAATCTGGTGATCAGCAATTCTTTGCTGGAATTATATCTGATTTGTTGTATTCAACCCATAATTTAAAATGGGAGCAGCAATACACTGTTTAATATGGGACCTTTTCACTTTCTCTTCCTCTACTTATTATCTAAGAAAATGATCAAAGCATGCACTGTATAACAAGGCTGCTTAATTAACCACATTCAAAAAGCTTTATAATTAAAAACATTTGTTTTTAGGAGATATAAGGATGAATCTTACAAAACCTGTAGCTGTACATGGCTGGGTCATAAGACCCATAATCAAAATAAATAAGAAATTATACTCTGCTTTATAGAAAGGAAACTAATTTGTTATTGGTCTGGTTTGTTATTATTATTATTATTATTATTATGGATTGTGACATTATTTTGAGGACTATTAAGTATTACCAAAATTCAAATTTCCATAATAATAATAACAACAACAACAAATCTATCCTCATTACTGAAATGTGACATATTTCAGTTGTGAAGTATTATACATTTGGTATGACTGGGCAACAGGTGAGTCATTTCCATATGCATTGCTAGGCTAAAAGGCACAGCAGGCTCACTTTGCAGTTTTTCAGGGCCATTAAAGGCAATGGAGCAATGCATACCTTAAAGCCACAGTTGAGCCCAAACTGGCCATGCCTTAGGGCTTATAAACTCTTCCTCTCCCAGGGTCAAGGACTTTTCTCGGGTTGCATTGCCAGCAGGTCACCACCTTATTATCGATTTGGCTCCAGAGGTCACTGAACATGTTTTACAAATGCAGTGTGGTTAGCCACATCTATAAAAAGTGGAGACGCAATGAATGGAGCTCATGTCATCAGTCTTTGTTTCTGTAATCCGACATCAGTCCTTATCCTCAGATGAGAGAATGCCCCCCTACTGGGTCAAGAACAATCACTATCATGAGTATTTATAGTGATATTTACATCAAAGCTGTTCATAATGGTAGTGTTTAAATGCCAACATTCTAGTTAAGTCAGTTCATGAACATACAACAGATGGAGGAATAACATTCATAATCAGTTCATGCTTTTATAATAAAATCAATGAGACCTGTGCTTGTTGTAACAATGGGTAAATCTCAGTTACTATAAGCAGTGGTGTTCCGTCAGAGTAGGCAAGGGAGGATGAGCCTCCTTAAAATGTATTTAAAATGAACATAACAACAACAATTAAATGAACAGTTTAATATTCAGTGGTTTAATCAATTGAATTATTAACCTGCGTAACTTAGATGCATGTAATGTAAAAAAATATATATATTCTTTACTTTTATGTGCGATAGTCCAGGCAAGTTTAAATCACTGTATGAAGAGGTATGAATGCCTGAAGAGATAAAATTTCAACCTCAAAACGCCTGCTTGTGGTTAATGCAATATGTGAAGAAAAACTTAAAAATGTATCCAAATTATCGATGAAATCCAAATTGTTGAAGGACCTTAAAACAGGATTGAACAGCAGGATTATATTCAACCCGATGAAGGAGCTGAGGGACTCGCTGTACACATGGGAGAGCAAATGTTTGATTGAATGGGGCTCTCCATTTATTCATATTATGTTGAATATTAATTGTCTATAGATTGACAAGTGTTAATTCACTGATCAATATTGTTTTAAATATTTGATTCCACAGAAAATTTCCTCACAGACCACCACAGACTAAAGGTTTTGAGTCTAGCATCCAATTGCACAAAAGTGTTGGTTTCAAACACCTACATCAAAACTCTTTTAATCAGATAAATTAACGTTAAACAAAGTATATGAATTAATATATTTGCAATAGTTGTTGGGTAAACAAGTGGATGCAATAATGTCAACATAATGTAGTAGAATGTGTTTGTGTCAGGTCGGGACAAGTGGTCACTTTTGTATTGTTGTTATATGTATTATAAATGTCATAATGTAATTATTAATCAAATGTAATTCATTATAACATTTTTAGTAAAACAACTGCATTTTTGTTATTTCGTGTTTTCATAAGTTATTTCGTGTTTCATAATTCAGGAGTTTTCAAACTGGGGTCTGGGGGTCCCCTATTTTCAGATAATATTTTCATTATTAAAGGAATATTCCGGGTTAAATACAAGTTAGGCTCAATCGACAGCATTTGTGGCATAATGTTGATTTCCGCAAAAAAATATTGCGACTTGGTCCACCTTTTCTTTAAAAAAAGCCATAATCGAGGTTCCAGTGAGGCACTTATAATGGAAGTGAATGTGGGTCAAGTTTTTTTACATTACAATACTCACTTTTTCAAAAGTATAAACACAAGACATAAAGGATAAGTGTGTAAACATAATAATAGTGTGATAAAATTACTGACAAACCTTATAAGTTATAGACAATTTTTTTGCAGTTAGGATGTAATGTCAACAAACCCTAAAACAACTGTAAAAATGACAACATAAACATCTTTACAGCTCAAATAATTCTTGAGTTTTAACAAAAGATTTAATGCAAGTGCTTTGATAAAATTATAAGCTTCACATTTCTGCCTTTAAACCCTACAAAATTGGCCCCATTCACTTTTATTGTCCCCATTCACTTCCACTGTAACCTTGATTTTTGCTTTTTTTTAAAGGAGGAATGAGACTAAATACATTTTTGTGGTAGTCAACATCATGCCACAAATAGCTAAACTTGTACTGAATCCGGAATATTCCTTTAATAATAATATATGAAAAATATATTAATTTCTTTTGCTTCGTTACTATGGCAATATAAAAATCATTATTAAATTTTTCTTTAAATTTGCAACATGTTGTCTTTATAATATCATGCTTGGGCTGCTATTTCTCTCACACAATAAAAAACATTAACATACATATAGATGATTTTATATTTCAGGAAGGGGGTCCTTGACATCAAAAAGTTTGAAAACCCTGTCATAATTGTTTACTGTTTGCATTTTATTGAAAAACCTATGATAGGCTGTTTAATGGGAGGTTCCAATTGTGACAACTTACCCCATATAGTGTGACAACATTCCCCAATATACAAAACTAGACAAAGTTTAGCTTGTGTCGATATGATTCGTTTCTTTTTTCCTGGGCATCAACTGTGGAAATGTTTAATAGCTTTTTTTTTAATCCAAGACAAGGTATGACTTTCAAAAATAAACCTACCCTGAGAAATATTTAACTGAATAAAAACTGTGACAACTAGCCCTGGTCTCCCCTATAATTAAATGTTATGTCATAGTTTTTAAACTAGTCCTGTACAACTCATTGGCCTGTGTAGTGTCCGTACTGTTTTAGAGTTTAACAGTATATACAGTGTCTTTTGTGAAAGGTTCTGCTCTTCCATGTAATACCTATTGACTCTGCCTCTATAGTTATCCAGTATTGTTTGTATCCGATACTACTAATGGGCTTCAAAGGGATGCACACATGAGTGCCTGCATGCCGCCATGTCTTTGAAATTCAACACTGTTATGTTATGTTGTTGCAGTAACTGCCCATCGAAGCAACAAGCCAATAAACATGGGACCTAAACAGGACATTTCAGAATTGTCAAGAGATAGTTAGAACACAGGAATTTCACTTCCTCTATCTTTAAGGTATTAATATATTCCATCAAAACAAAAATGCAGGAGACATAAATTAGGGATTAGGTTGATAAATCCCCATGTCATCCAACAACTGACTAGTCAATTAGAGGGGTTGACTTCTAACATCAATATTTTTAGTGGTGGTGGTTTTAATGGGAGGCGCAATTGTCAAATTAATTAAGAGACGTAACTTCTTGGAGAGCGTTTTGATGTGATTATAGCCTGCTGTGCTTAACAGTGAATAACAGTCAGCACAGTAAAACCCTCTGCAAGAAGTTTCATCCCTGTAATGCTTTAGGTTTAGTCTTTTTATGAGCTGCATTTAGGCTGTTTCTCAATGTGCGTTCTTTTGTGTTCTTACGTTCTCGTGGACTCATACTACATCATCATCCACTGCCGAAGTTTGATTCCAATCCTCAAGAACGCAAGTACGGAGAATGCAGGAAATTACCCGGATGTGTCCTTGAAATCGAGGATGCATCGGATGGTGACTTGTGGGCAAGAACTCGGTACTACAGTGACAGTCGAAGGACATTTATCATTTAGTTTTTTCCTCAAGAGTTTCCTGTTGGAAGCTCGCAAAAGTCTGACGCTTGTGAGAGCTGTTGTACTCCATCATTTGTTGTTTTTTGGAGAAAACGAGTGTTTACTCATTACTTTAATGGAGCCTAATTAAGCATTATTCTTAACACCAATTTGTCGACTATTCATTCAAACAAACGACCGATGAGACGATTATGAACTGGTAGATTTGCACATCTCTAGACAGGCTACACTAACAAAAAGTATTGTTGTATTACTATGCTTTAGTGACATGTACCAATACCATTGTATTCTTTGAAATACTAGATAAGGGATTACATGGTATATGAATAGTATATGGTAATCATCCAGTGCCATAATACTATGTATAAAAGTGCCATGGTATTATCATCCGATACCATCACTGTACTGCTACTTTAAACCAATAGCTAAGCTGTTAATTTTGAAGCAGTGATTCTCAACTGGTTTTCCTTCAGGACAGAATTTGCATCAAACATCAAGTGGCAATTAACAAAATTGTTTTTCATACCAAAGAAAACATGAATTATCTTAAATCAAACACTGAAATGTATAATATTAAATGTATTATGCATGTTACCTATGCATAAACTGCATAGGCCCAACAATATGGCGAGGTTAAGGGCATGTCACGCAACCTGTCCATGTTGGCATCTGCATAATTTGGTGACAGATCAATAGCCGCTTTTCCACCATCGGGCCAATGCAAGCTAGGACTATCAAGTGGTCTGCCTGGGCCAGTGGCCTAGGATCTCAAGCCGTGAAACAAAATCGATCTGCGTTCCCACCATTGGGCCAATAGCCCTGCAGCGTTGCACTAAAACCCCCCGTTAATAAGCCACCCTGGTACCAACATCACACACCCCGCCCATTTCACAAGCAAGAGGGAACATCAAGCTAAGGTATCAGACTCTGGAGACTAGCTAGCCCTCGAATTGAACACAGATTTTTACTGTGCTCACATTTTTATATTTTTTTCCTGAACCTGTACCATTGTGCGCTGGTTACACAACTTGGCAAGATTTCCTGCAGTATACTTAAGTCTTCGTTGCGACAAACGTCGTCGATCTAACGTTGCACATTTTCATCAGCCCAAATATTCAGAAGAGCCCTGATTTCATCTACTTCCAGTACTGACGATTTTCCATTCTCCATCTATCTGTTGAGGTAAGCTGGTAGCTAGATGTGAAAGATTGGGAAATGAGTATCTTGGTGCTGACCCTCTGACCTGACTAAATTCTGCCTTTGACACTCACCCCGTCTCAATCCCCAGTTGGCCTTGTTTGGCTCAAGGGTAAGTGGCGTTGGCCCCGAGGAAGCAAGAGTAGTGGCGGTGGGAACACAACTTGCCCTGGTATGCACTAGCATGCCCTCATTTGGTCCGATAAAGAAAACAAGGCTAATATGGGCCTTTGTTTTATTGGACAAACAACCTTTTACCTCAACAACAAATTATATTAGATTTGTTTTCTCTTACCTTTAAAAGTGATAACCCTGATATCTGTGACCCTATTAAGAACAGACCCTTGACCCATTTTTGGGACACAACCCACCTGTTGGGAACCATTTATTTGAAGGATTTTTAAACATTGATAGACTCAGATGTTCTGCTTCAGTTCACTTCTATTTCATTTTACACAGCATACCTATGTTTATCTTGGGTAAGCACCTAGTGTACAGGGGTACACAGAAAAGGTGAACTGAGCGATTCAGCAGATGGGAACTCTGTAGCTGGGAAAGGATCTCCTGAGCTTCGAGAAACATCTGTATTTGTGAGGGCAATTCTATATGTTGCTCATGATAGACCCCCATCTCTGTGTCGGGTCCTATTGCCAGGCAGTCCATGATAGCGTATCTCACTGGATCCTCTGATTTATGAGCCAGACTCGTTTTCCAGATGGATGCATAAAGCAGGAAGCTGGCCAGATCCAAAGCTCCTGTAGGTTTGACAAATGCTGAACGGCACATGCTCGTGCAGGTATCGAGTGAGTGTTAGGGAAGGGTCGACACTTTCTCAGGTCAAGCAACTAAAACCTTAAAAGAGCATTGGCACCACCATTGTGTCCTTGAGCAAGGCACTTAACTCCAGGTTGCTCTGGGGGGATTGTCCCTGTAATAAGTGCACTGTAAGTCACTTTGGATAAAAGCGTCTTCCAAATGCATAAATGTAAATGTAAGTAAAATACAGTAGCTTGTACAAATACAGAAAAAAATCTACATGATCACACATGAAGACATGTTGTTTCTTAGAGTTCCGGTACTCTAGGATCGGCCAAAATATGCAGACTCAACAACAAGCGGCATCTCCTATCAGACATTTTTGTGTTGGCTCCAACTTGTTTACCTTCCCTGACCAGAAGTGCATTGCATTAGCAGCATGGAAGACCTGGGTTTGGATCCTGCGTTCAAACCAGGAAGACAGCATGTTCGCATAATCAGTGATGAGCGTGATTCAGAGGTTACATTTTTCCCTCTAACATTACATTTCTACTCTTTGGATGACTAGGTTTAGGTTTGGGGTTTGGAGGAACCATTTTTTAAATGTTTTCCTATTCCCTGTAATACATAATGTACAGCTGAAAAAAGCTCTCTTTTGGCGCCACTCTGTGGACATTTTACCCTGGAAATGGAGCTCATGCTTGCCCATACACCCGACAACACTTACTGTTTTGGCCACAGTGTGCAGTGTTCAACATTTCGGTAAGCACAGACTAATTTTATCTAAAGGAAAGTCAACCTACTGTTTCACTATGAGATCAGTCTGGAAAAATATCATGGCAAAACAATTCAGATCAGAGGCTGTTTCTATTTACAATATCTAAAAGTTGAAGTGTAATTTCTTTGCAACTAGTGTCACCAAACGGAATTGCAAAAATATCAAGCAGGTTTCCCTAACACTCCCCTGTATGCCATTGGTTGAACTGATAGTCTCACCACAAACTCACACCATTAGTTGAGCTTTATTGGACTGGATGTTGCTATGTTGGGCTGATTGGGATTCTAAAACAAACAGAGTAATGTGAATGTGCAACAGAATCACAGTATTTACATTTTTGAGGAAATCAAGCTACAAATTGATTACTTCCAGTCTCTGCATTTTAATCTGGGAAAGGAGAAAGTATTTAACATCAAAAATATATACACAAGGATTGTTGTTAAAGAACAGCAACTAAACTCCAATTAATATCTTTAAGTTAACATAAAACATATTTGACTCTATTTACTTTAAACCCTGAATGCATGTGTGGGTCAAAAATTGCACGGCCAACAACTTATTCTTACTATAATTTTTACATAAAGTGGTCTTTTGATCTGCCACTCCAGGTATTCCTCAATAATGTTGTCTTTGACCATGTGAACTTACTTTTTAACATTTGGTTAAATCTTTTTTAAATGCTAAGAAAATTTGCATCACTACCACTAAAATGCCTTAAATTACCCATGTGTGTTTATTATGGCGTTCAATGCATTTAACACTGGTATTATTCTTATAATACATAATTGTTTTCAGTTTCCATTTGCATATATTTAAATATATGTTAAAAAATAATGTTCACTTTCATATTTATGTGTCATATGCACATTGTTATTCAGTCAATGCTTTTATCCAAAGTGCATGACATTAAATTATAGTATGCTTCACCTCCACAAACAACAAATATAGCTACATAGAGCAATATAGAAAAATATTGTCATATGGCAATATAGAGTATGAAATGTAATTTTACAATTTTAAAACAATTTTTAGTGTTACACATTTTTTAACACTCTTATTGTGCACATGATTTAAAAAATTTTGTCATTGTAATCCTTATTTAAAATGAAATGACATTGAAAATGAAAAAACTTGCTCCGCCTCTAAAATTATTTTCCTTTTTGGCTGAAGTCATGAATCCCTTTTGCATTTCAACCCGCCCCCTCCAAACAACTGGCTCTAGCCTGTTATGTTACAGCCACTTTTCACAATCATCCATTCCCGATGGATAAAATCATGTCCTGCCATGATTTTATCAGTTTGAACAGTGTGTCACAATAACTGTATCTCACAAGTTTACACCCTTTAACCTCATTTGGTAAATGTGAGGTAATGGAGAAGTCATCATTACGATCCTAATTTCATTCTTTTGTGAAAATAAAAAGAAATGAGCATAAATATAACTCGCTGCTTTGTCCCAGGATCATAAACTCAGCTCTGCGTATGCCAGTTCCATTCAGCCTTTCATCGTCAATTAGACCATGTCACAGAAAACACTATCTTAATAGGAAATATGCTTTTATCACTATCCTGTCCATCCCAGCTCCAGCATAAAAACAGGCACTTATTCAAACATCTGTGACATTAGGGCCGGTTACATTATCGGCACACTTGTTAACAAGGAAGCTGTCTTGTTCATTTCAGACACTTGTAGTGATCTATGTCTCCCTGTGGGCACAGTCGAGGGTATTCTTTTAATGCAGCGCAGACATTAGAAGAGTAAGATAAATGACAGTTTGCTTTCTATAGAGAGCAGATATGGAAATGGCGATGGATCAAATCCAAAGCTCTCCAAGGGGAAAGAGTGGGATGTAAATGATCAAAAATATGCATTCAAAAACGAGTCAGAGGCATGACAGAGACGTGGCCTAGTGATTAGTGCATTTTTTACAGTGTGGTGAGTCTGGGAGCTCATGTGTGAGTTTGAATTTGGCTTGCAACATGATCCTGTTCCCCATGTTGACCTGTCATCTACTGTACAAAATAGAGTCAGAAGCTTTATTATAGATCAGACAAAAGCATATTGAGTCTTACGTAATTTGATGTTGTTTGGTAAGAAGAAATGTACAAATTTCGATTTTGAATTTTTGCCCATTAATAAACTTAAGTTCATATGTAAAGTGCAGAGATCTAATAACATATTAAGTTGCCTATACTAGTTCAACTGATGAAATCTCCTCTCAACTGTTTCATAAACTTCATGCAGTGATGGACAGTAGCTTCGCTACAAATAGCGAAGCTATTAGCTTAACTACATTTCTGAGTAGCGAGGTGGTAGCTTCACTATCCTATCATTATTAAATCAAGTAGCTTTTCTGTTGTGAAGCTATATTTTTGACAAGGTAGCGTTATAGCGTTGAGAAAAGCTACACCGCTACATCATGCCTTGTACCCGGTGTTTCCTATTGCCAGTCTTGAATCAAAACTAAAGATGTCCGATCACAAATTAATCTCTCATCCGAGTCGGTTCTTTAAAATGAATTGGTCACATGTGACAGGAAATCTGTCTGAATCGGTTCATGATTCAATCTGAATGACTCAGAAAGCTTGCGCGCACGCTGCTGAATCATTTGGCGTGCGCTCTCACTTGCCAAACAAAAATAAAGATAATGATGGTTGCAGTGGATCTACAATCAATGGAAACGAAACCTGCAAATGTGTCCTATCGTTTGCCAGTGATGAATAAAGTCTTTAATAACATTTTCTAACCAAAAGAGTATCAAAACATGTATTAGCCATGAAAACACATAAAAAAGTACCAGCATTACCATGTTTTTTGGACATGTACCATTACCTGGACGTACCATATTAATACAATGGTATATCAATGTGGTAATATAGTGAAGTAACATGGTATTTTTTAATTACCTTAAAGCACCATTTAAATACAATAATATATATGGTATGGTATGAATATGGTAATCATATATGAAATGACCATGGTAGTAATAAGGTATTCTTTGAAGTACTTTGAAGCACCATGCAGATACAGAATGGTACATAAATATGGTAATTTTATATCAAAGTACCATGGTATTACCATCTGATACCATCAGAAATCACATTGTTATTGCCCAGAAGTGCGCTTACACACACAAAATTTGGCCTCTGATGATATATCCTGTAATTCTGTGTCTAGCTGCTCTGTTTCTGTATTGTATAGATGAATAGCATACTGTAGGTACAAGTTTTTATACAGGAATCTGCAAATTAAATTGTGTTTAAATGGGATTGGGTTTGTAAAGGTAGTAGTCTAAATCTGAATAATTAAATTTAAAAATAGTGACTTTAAATGTTGAACATATGGGTTTGTTTAAGTAGCATGACTTTTGGAGTGTAAATTGTAGTGTAACTTGCTACTTTCTCTGAAGTGTAACTTTTAGCTTAGCTTAACTAATTTTTCTGTTGAGTAGTTTGTAGCTTAGCTTGCATCATTTTTTGAGTAGCTTGTTTCAAGTCAAACTGCTGTGTACAATTTATGGCAAGTTTAAATAGCAAAGTTTGATTAATGATCTGTTGGTCACAGTGGCTCTATCCACATTAATGGATCAAAACAACCGCCCAGCTTTTCCACAGATCTACAGTACATTAGTGTGTTTGTAGACTATGCATGTGGCCCTAGTTTGGACTGGACCCTTAAAGGGATAGTTCACCCAAATATTTTAATCCTTTCTTCATTTTCTCACCTTCAAGCCATCTAAGATGTGTATGACTTTCTTTCTTCTGCTTAACACAAACAAATATTTATTTAACAATATCTCTGCTCTGTTGGTCCATACAATGCGAGTGAATGGTGATCAGGCCTGTGAAGCTACAAAAAGGAGATGAAGACATTATAAAAGTAATCTATAAGTCTCCAGGGGCCGGTTGCGCCAGCTAAACTTACATTACAACTTAGCGTAGTTGTGGCGTAAATGGGCACTAAGTCACAATTTACGCACTACTAAATATTTGAGCGCTGCACCATTAAACTTAGGTAGGACATAACCCTACATATAAACGAAATATTTACGGAAGCCTCCGACCAGGAGTAATGGATGGAATAAATAAGCTGACTCATTTAATGACATCAATGTGCTCATGTTTAGTGTGACAGGCTCCAATCCTTTCGGCATGTATATGATGAGGTTGGCATCTATACTCGTTTACATTTATGGGAGAAAACATTATGTAAAAGACTTACTTCTTCAGCATGAAACCGATACCCAGGTGCACTTTCATGTGTACGGTGTCAAGTTTCAACATTTACGATATATATAAGATATTAAAAATGAATATATGTCTATTTTTCCAGCCTGTTGTGTAAGTAAATATTTATTTATTGTTCCATATTCGTTTTAGACACAGTTATTGAATATTATTATTTACATAGGCTGAATATACCATTAATGAAATCTTGTTTTATTACATAACATATTTGAATGGGGATATAATTTTTTTACACTGGACAGTTATGTGAGCAAACAAGGTTTGAGCATCAACCGTAACTAGCTAAAACTAGTCATGCACGGCTTTTTAATACTTCTGTGTACAGAAGGCTGTTTATTGGATCAATACAGGTAAACGTCATATTATGTGACTATGCATTACTTTACAAAGAGCTTACGACCTACTAGTTAAGTCTTGCCTTAAGAACAGGTGGTGCAACCAAATTAAGCACTGACTTAGCTACAAACTAACTAGTAATTACTAAGCCCTTAGTGTGAACTTTACATCCCAACTTAAGTGAAACCTTACGCACATCTGGTGCAACCCTACCCAGTGGTTTAATCGGTGTCTTCTGAAGTGATCCAGTTGGTTCAGATCCAGTTGGTCCTTTTTTTACTGTTCATCTTGCTACTGCAGTCTCTAGGCACTAGTTATTTCAAGCTCAATTACACTGATGTGCAGAGCACTAGATGACACTATAGGAAGTGTTATTGAGCTTGAAATCATGATCGCCAAGTAGACTGCTGTGAAGATTTAGAGTGAAAAAGGAGTTACATTTTGGTCTGTTCTCACCCAAAACCAACTGGATCGCTTCAGAAGACATTGATAAAACCACTGGAGTCGTATGGATTCACCACCATTCACTTGCATTGCATAGACCTACAGAGCAGAGATATTCTGCATAAGTATGTTCTGCAGAAGACAGAAGGTAGGTGAGGGTGGGTAAATGATACATTTTGAATGACAACTTTCATTCGTCTTGCCATGCTCTCCACCAGTCTTTCAAATTGCTATTGGGTGAATTTATGCCACTCCTGGCACAAAAATGTAAGAAGCTCAGCTTTGTATGATGGTGTGTGACCATCTATCTTCCTCTTGATCACATTCCAGAGGTTTTCATTGGTGTTCAGTTCTGGAGATTGGGCTGGCCATGACAGGGTCTTGATCTGGTGGTCCTCCATCCACACCTTGATTGACCTGACTATGTGGCATGGAGCATTGTCCTGCTGTAAAAAAACAATCCTCAGAGTTGGGGAACATTGTCAGAGTAGAAGGAAGCAAGTTTTCTTCCAGGATAACCTTGTACGTGGCTTGATTCATGTGCCATTCACAAAGACAAATCTGCCTGATTCCAGCCTTGCAGAAGCACCAGATCATCACCGATCCTCCACCAGTTCGTCTAATGGTTTGACAGAGAGAGGCCTTCAGGCTACAGTGTCTTGCGCCCACTGTGAAACTTAGTGGATGATCAGCGATCCATTATTCATGGATTTTGCATTATATGAGGTCTGAAAACACTGCATCTTTTTTGTTACTTTGACAAGTTGTCACTTTCTGCAAATAAATGCTCTAAATGACAAAAATTGTATTTGGAATTTGGGATAAATATTCTTTATAGAATAAAACAAATATTTTCATATTACTTAAACACATATCTATAGATATATTTAAAAAAAAATCCAGAGCTGTATATTTAGATTTTTTAACAATCTTTAGAAATTAAGGTTTTTATTGAGGTGAAAATACATTTGATTGAGGATAAAATACAATATGCTTATTTTATGTAAACATGAATGGAGTAATTGAGTAATTTAGAGGTAAATAAATTCCATACAATCCCAAAAGAAAAAGTGTTTTTATATATATATATATATAGAGAGAGAGAGACTGTATATAGGAGAATTAAATTGAAATCATGTTTTATTTAAATGTATGGGTGGTAAAGGTTTAAATTTTGTACCTACTGTGTATCAATATCTAAAGGTATAATTCATTTATTGTTACGTTTTTGTTTAATTTTTAAGTCCTGAAAATATATTTTAGCTTAGTTTCAGTTTTATCAATTAAGTTTTTATATTTATTTCAGTAAACAAAAAAGATTTTAAGAGTTTTTGTTTTAGCTTCTGCTAATGATAACAACACTGCAGCACAGCACAGTTTGTATATTGTAAACTTAACTGCAATTTACACCAAGAAATGCATAAAATTATATCTAGTTTTAGAAAGGCCCTGTCTGGGTGGGCATTTGTGTCCCAGTCCTCCCTCTTTACAGGAACAGGAAATATTGCAGATTGCCTTGGAGTTGAAACTTTGCCAACTTTAAATGCCACCTCTAAAAATATCCAATAGGAATGTTCGGCTTGGCAAAGGGGTAAGGTCGTTGGCCCACGGTTTGTCGCCACTCTGAAGTCCTATTTTGACACGACAGCCACCTTTGAGTGTAATCTGAAACTCTTCCTCTGTTACCCTCACTATCTCTCTCTTTTTAAAACTCTTTTGCCTTGGGACTCTCTTTGGACCCTTTGCAATGACACCGGCCCTTAGGGGGCGGCTTAAACAAAAGGGGGCCTATTCCAAGCATCCTTATGGGTGTTCTCTTTTGGAGGATTCTGGTCTGGGAGAGGGAGACAGTCCATCGCATACTTGTCTGAGGCCTAAAATCTCTGGCAAAGGTAGCCATGCTGGAGTTGTGAGATGAGGTTATTTTGTTGGTGGATGTTGTTTAATCATACCACTGGCAGGACAGTTTGTTCTGTTGAAGTATCCCCCAAACAACCTATGTACTTGAAATGATTTTGGTTGCACCAAAAGGCATTCCATGTTATTTAACAAAAGGATCACTCTATACTTATACTGTTATTATCAGCAGTTTTGGGAAGATACTTTGTAACTGAAACAAGCTTAAAGTAGTAAAACTACAGTCAAGATACTCTTTAAAATGCAGTTAGCTACACTACACTGTAAAAACAAATCCTGTTGTTTTTACAACAACAACAACAACAAAGAAAAACTGGCAGCTGTGGTTGCCAAAAAAATTATTTAAAAAATACAGTAAAAATTTGAACAACTTTACAGAACTAACTGTAAATGTTACAGTTTAAAACTGTTGTCATTTACATGACCGCAATGACGCTGTAAAAAAATAAAAATAAAAAATCCGTTAAATTTTGTTTAAAAAGTCATAAACTTGATATTAACATTCTGAAACTGTAAAAATCTGCATTGAAGTTTTTACAATAATTTACAGTAAAAAGTACATGTACTCTCTTGTTAAACATAATGTACATTTTTACCATTTATTATACAGAAAAATCATACTTTTACATCTAAAAAATGTACTTTCTTTTAAAATACATTTTAAAAAATTGTACTGTATATTTCACAGTTAATGTTCGTTAATCAATTAACATTTTATTTCTGTAGACATTTTTTTTTACAGTATACAGGCTACTAACAAAAAGTAGCTGACGACATTGAAGCTATATAAAGAAGAACATATATTTAACAATCAGAGGATATATTTAGTTAGGGTGACAATGTTATATTGAGCATATATTGAAATATATAGTTTACATATAGAAATATAAACTATATAAACTAGGAAAGACCCGATTTCATTTAAGCTGAAATATAGTAATAAACAGTGCAATTAACTAAACATTCTGCTTCAAAAAAGAAGGCAAAGTCCCTCTAAGGCTGATCAGGGGCTCAAGTTAATCAGTGAGTCATTATGTGAACTAGTGCATGTACATGAAAGGACCTAATGAACCGAATCACTTATTAATTAATTAGAGTTAACAACACTAAACAAAGGTTGCACTGTGTATTGCAACTGGTTCATTAGTTCATTAAACCATTCAGGTGAGCACATCTGATTTCCTCCCTCTGTTCTGTTGTTGCATTCATAATTCACAAATGTAGCATTTTTTTTGGATGCCGTTACTAAAAATTTACAGTATTGTGAAAATAGCTGAGCTATTGTAACCCTGCAGAAAAATAGTTAACTAACATATGTGATGAATGTCCGAGGAAACACAACAGTTCCACTGGCTCAATAATAATAATCCTGAGGACAAGAAGACAGGGAGGGAAACACCATCCTGAGGAACAGAGGTTATTGGCCTTTATGACATAAAAAGACAAGATAATAAACAAATACATGTGCCCATTTAAGCATATTGTACAAACCAGGATGTTGTTTTTAGAATTATGTTGGCCTAGCACGCCCAGATAAGGATGAAAACAAAAATTGCAGATCTATAAGTGTTCGTGCAAAACACACATGCAGATTAAGTATACAAACATTCACCAGCATAACAAATAAATGGACAAATTAATGCAAAACCATTTAACACAGTAACACTTTCTATGATGCACATATTTTTATAACTGTATTATAATGAATTTGTAATGTCTCATAATATGCCTAATATTGTGCTATAACGTCTCACAAATAACTGTAACCACAATTATAATACATTATAATACTTAACTATTCATAGTTACACCTTAGAATATAATGGATTTTAACATGACAGAAGCTTAACTTGTAATGTATTGTATGTTGTTGGATCCACTTTATATTAAGTATCTTTAACTACTATGTACTTTGAATGTAAGTGCAATGCAACAACACGAATGTACAAAATAAGTACTTATTATGTACATACATGTTGTTGCATTGTACTTGCATTTAAAGTACCTGCATTTAATTCCATCTGTATTTACACTGTTAACCCTAATCTCAACCCTTACCCCTAACCCAACCCTTACCCTTCTCCTAAACCCAACCATACCTCAACCTCAGTAGCAGCAAATGTGAATCTTGCAAATGTTGCAGAACAATGTGTACACAATAAGTACATTGTCTTAAATTTGTGTGTATTTTAATGTTACTACATAGTATTTAAAGACACCTAATTTAAAGTGGGACCTACAAGTTTGTCATGGCTGTTTATAAGAACATTGCTTTTATAACTTAAAGCAGGCGAAGTCCATCTATAATGGTATATGATCACATTAAGCCTCATGGCTGTTTATACTAGTCTGCCCTTGCATGACAGCACTTATACAATACCTATGTGTATTTACACACACACACACACACACACACACACACATATATATACTTGATCAGCGGCGACGATGAGGCAGCCTACAGGGAAGAGGTACAACACCTGGTAGTGTGGTGTGCCAACAACAATCTCACACTCAACACCCAGAAGACCAAGGAACTGCTTGTGGACTACCTGCGGACTAGGAAAGGACACACACACTCCCATCTGCATTGATGGGGACAAAGAGGAGCGTGTGACGAGTTTCAAGTTCCTGGGTGTCCATATCTCTGAGGATCTTTCCTGGACCTACAACACCTCCACTCTGATCAAAAAGGCGCAACAGCGCCTTTACTTCCTTAGGAAGCTAAGGAAAGCTCACCTGTCCCCCCACATCCTGCTGAACTTTTACCGCTGCACTATTGAAAGTGTCTTAACAAACTGCATCACAGTGTGGTATGGCAACTGCACTATCTTAGATCAGAGGACACTCCAGCAGGTGGTGAAAACTGCCCGATACATCACTGGTGTCCAGCTACCCTCCATCAAAGACATTCATAATAAACGCTGCCTAAGGAGGGTGAGAAGCATTATCAAAGTCACCTCTCACCCCAACTACGGTCTGTTTACTCCTTTTCCATCTGGGAGACGCTATAAGAGTCTTCGCTGTCGCACTAGCAGACTCAGGAACAGTTTCTTTCCCTCAGCTGTCAGCCTACTGAACTCTGAACTCAGGCGCTGAACACTACATCCCACCCGAACTACATATTTGTATTTTTTTATGAATTTATATATTATTATTATTTTCGCACATTCCCTTGAACATTACTTCTACCTCCTGATGCCGCTTGCACTGTAATGGACACCGGCCATATACATATATTTACACATTTACATATTTATACCTCATTCTGTACAATGCACCTTCAGTTTATGCTTCTTCATTTGCACCTTGTACTGTATTATAGACATTTGCATTGAGCTGGTCTCTGCTTCTCTACATCATTACTTTGCACTCAAAAAAATCCATATTGTATATACTTACATAGCAATATGTATATAATATATACACATATTGCTATTTGCACTTCTGGTTAGATGCCAACTGCATTTCTTTGGCTCTGTACTTAAATTTTGCACAATGACAATAAAGTTGAATCTAATCTAATCTAATATAAAACAGCTGTCAGAATAAATGCGTTAACGCATGCGATTTAAAAAGTTTAACACGTTAATTTTCCTTAATTGCGATTAACGCATTCACCGTTAATTCAGCATAAGCTGAGGGAAAGTGTGAAGGGAGGAACCTTTGTAATGTGTCCGCCTGAAGTCATTACACTGACTCACACTTCACAAAAACACATACCAGAGCCTTTCCACCAAGTTGAGTCTACCAGCCTAGCATAAACTTGTATAACACAGTGATCCCATAGATATGTTATGGTAACACGCTAGTTGACCGTTATTTTCTCTCCTTTGATAGAGCCACGGAGGTTGTTATCTCAGTAAACAAATGAATTTCTGCACACACACACACACACACACACACACACACACACACACACACACACACACACACACACACACACACACACAACAGTGCTTTACAGCAGCTGTGTCAGGGTAGCAACACCAGCGACGTGTTGAACTCCACGTGAAGAGCGCGGAGATTTTACATGCTCTTGTGATAATTATAATACATCTTATCCAGCTGGAAAAATACTTGATTTCTATCACAAGTCCCACCTGGGCTTGTTTTGTATTTCAAATAGTGCTAAAAGCTCCTTTCTCCATCATTTTATCACAGAAGCACTGTTGTGTGTGTGTGTGTGTGTGTGTGTGTGTGTGTGTGTGTGTGTGTGTGTGTGTGCAGCACACCATGACTTCAGGCAGACACATTTCAAAGGTTCTGCCCTTCACACCAGTGTTTATGCTGTACTAACGGTAAATGCGTTAATCGCGATTAAGAACATCTAAAAATCTACATCTTAAACTGTTTAAATGTATTGCATGCGTTAATTTGGACAGCTTTAAAATATAAACTCAGCAAAAAAGAAATGTCTCTTTTTCAGGACACTATATTTTAATGATAATTTTGTAAAAATCCAAATAACTTTAGAGATCTTTATTGTAAAGTGTTTAAACAATGTTTTCCATGCTTGTTCAATGAACCATAAACACTTAATGAACATGCACCTGCGGAACAGTCGTTAAGACACTAACAGCTTACAGACGGTAGGCAATTAAGGTCACAGTTATAAATACTTAGTACACTAAAGAGACCTTTCTACTGAAGAAAGATGCCCAGGGTCCCTGCTCATCTGCATGAAAATGCTTAGGCATGCTTCATGGAGGCATGAGGACTGCAGACGTGGCCAGGGCAATATATTGCAATGTCTGTACTGTGAGATGCCTAAAACAACACTACAGAGAGACAAGAAGAACAGCTGATAGTCCTCACAGTGGCAGACCACGTGTAACAACACCTGCACAGGATCGGTACATCCGAATATCACACCTGCAGGACAGATACAGGATGCAACAACAACTGCCCGAGTTACAACAGGAACGCACAATCCCTCCATCAGTGCTCAGACTGTCCGCAATAGGCTGAGAGAGGCTGCACTGAGGGCTTGTAGGCCTGTTGTATGGAAGGTCCTTACCAGACATCACCGGCTACAACATCGCCTATGAGAACAAATCCACCTTCTATGGACCAGACAGGACTGGCAAAAAGTGCTCTTCACTGACGAGTCGTGGTTTTGTCTCACCAGGGGTGATGGTCAGACTTGCGTTTATCGTCAAAGGAATGATCGTTACACCAAGGCCTGTACTCTGAAGCAGGTTCTATTTGGAGTTGGAGGTTTCGTCATGGTCTGGGGCGGTGTGTCACAGCATCATCGTACTGAACTTGTTGTCATTGCAGGCAATCTCAATGCTGTGTGTTACAGGGAACACATCCTCATCCCTCATGTGGTACCCTTCCTGCAGGCTCATCCTGACACAACTTTCCAGCATGACAATGCCACCAGCCATACTGCTCGTTCTGTGCATGATTTCCTGCAAGACAGGAATGTCGGTGTTCTGCCATGGCCAGCGAAGAGACCGGATCTCAATCCCATTGAGCATCTGGGACCTGTTGGATCGTAGGGTGAGGGCTAAGGCCATTCTCCCCAGAAATGTCCAGGAACTTGCAAGTGCCTTAGTGGAAGAGTGGGGTAACATCTCACAGCAAGAACTGGCAAATCTGGTGCAGTCTATCAGGAGGAGATGCACTGAAGTACTTAATGAAGCTGTTGGCCACACCAGATACTGACTGTTAATTTATTTATTTATTTTTACATTTTATCAGAATTGCTTACTGTACAAAAGTGTATTAATATTACCATGAACCGCTTTAACGGCTTATCTTTATAAGCTCTGGATTGGCTCAAGTCTGTTGAATGCTTGGCCAATCAAAATACAATGTATTTTGATTGGCCAAGCATGTCATGGTCAGCTCAAACTACAGTATGTCATTGTTGCAAGTGAACCCATATTTAAGGTAATTTAGTCATATTGTTGTAGGATGAGGGCATGCCATGCAACATGTCCATGTTGACATCTGTCTAATTAGGCTAGTTTCTACCAAAATACTTCAGGGTTTCACTGAACACACTGGCTTTAGACATATATGAAACAAGGTACTTGGAGTGTTTTTCCTCCTTTTGTAATACACCTATTTATTTTACTATCCTAACTATAAGCATGATTATATGGTTAGCGGCAATTTATTATTAGCCTGCTGCCCAGGACCATATCAGAATAGATTTGCAACCCATTTTTTGGGGGGGGGTCTTATGCCTTATTCCTGAATTCTACAGTACATATATGTATGGACACTTCTTGCACACTGTAAGAGATTAAAAAAATTAAAATGTATGAAAACCACGCTGAACTAGCCATTTGAAGCTTAATTGTTCATGGTTAAACGTTTTCTGTTTCGCAAAAAAAATCACTCTAAAATGTTTATTTTGTAAAATCACGATTACAAAAGCATAAGTACCTGAACAGCAATGCAGACAGGATGAATCAATTTACAGGTTTAGCCAATAAAATAAATAAATAACTTTCTCACACTTCTACAGAGAATTACATGGTATATATCAGTGCTGTATTACTTGTAAGAGTTCTAAAATAAACAAGAAGGGAACATTCATTCACCATCAAGACACCAAACAGCAAAGAGAAAACACAGATGGAAATCGTTCGAAAACAGCTGCATTTTGCATCCACATGAATGAGAAAGATTCAGCCATGTTGATATAATATATAACTCTATAAGATGAATGTCAGACTTCACCCCAAGTATAAAGACAGGTCACACCAGTGTCAGAAATTAACTTTTGTTTATTATGGGGCAACATTTGGCCCCTGGAATTGATACAGTATAAGGGATTATTTTTTTTTCTACTACACAAGACTCCTTCTAAACCAATACAAGATAAGTCTAGAATGGAAGATTATGAAATATATTGAATGTTAGATAAAAGTTTTTTTTTTGTTTGTTTGTTTGTTTGTTTTAAACAGGGACATTTTTTCAGGGACAACATTTTTGTCCACACATTTTAAATCTTTGTTGTATTTTTGCCCCAAGCCTGATAATTTCTCATCATGGGTCACACTAAAGTTATTTTGTCTTCATCTTACCAACCAATTTTATTGTCTTAAAATCATGAAGTTATGAAAGAAGTCTGAGATTTATTCTACAAAGAAAATTGTTTAAATTAGTTTCTGTAAGTATATGCCTGTAGGCCTGGTCCAGTCATCACCAGTTCTTTGTTTAGATTGCTGGAACCAGGTGTTTAGATAATTCAGTCTGTGGCTGCTAACTTAGAGCAGGCATCTCTCTCTTCCAGCATATTTATGGGCCCATTCTAAATGCAAGGCTTTATCCCTGAAAGTTGACCCCAAAAGGTCCTGGAGGGCTGGGGAAATCACTTTCAAAGTCTCTCTATGGTAGCTAAGAAATCTGCCACACAATGGGTATTGCAGACTAAACCATCCAGTCAAGTTTTTTTTTTTTTTTTTTTTTTTGCCATGTAGGTGAGTCTGAATGTCATGATCCTTTATATTCAGAATATATATACCTGTCCAACCCTGTAGAAATGATGTCCATTATACTGTTGCCCCAGGACAACTTGTAATACATTTTTAAAATCAAAAGTTGTGTATGTTAACGTAAACATGCACTATAAAGTATATGTACACAATGGCGGCCAAAAGTTTGGAATGATGTACAGATTTTGCTCCTATGTAAAGAAATTGGTACTTTAATTCACCAAAGTGGCATTCAACTGAAAATAAGATGGTACTGTTTTTTTACATCACTAATGTCCTGATTATACTTTGTGATCAGTTGAATGCCACTTTGGTGAATTAAAGTATCAATTTCCTTCCGAAACAGCAAAATCTGTACATTATTCCAAACTTTTTGCTGCCAGTGTGTAATATATATATATATATATATATATATATATATATATATATATATATACACATACACACACTCACCTAAAGGATTATTAGGAACACCATACTAATACTGTGTTTGACCCCCTTTCGCCTTCAGAACTGCCTTAATTCTACGTGGCATTGATTCAACAAGGTG
The DNA here is from genome assembly GCA_032164185.1 of Moxostoma hubbsi. Classification (NCBI taxonomy): domain Eukaryota; kingdom Metazoa; phylum Chordata; class Actinopteri; order Cypriniformes; family Catostomidae; genus Moxostoma; species Moxostoma hubbsi. Next base: position 31,069,073 of record JAVLUX010000034.1, on the reverse strand, counting down.
CTGAAAGCATTCTTTAGAAATGTTGGCCCATATTGATAGGATAGCATCTTGCAGTTGATGGAGATTTGTGGGATGCACATCCAGGGCACGAAGCTCCCGTTCCACCACATCCCAAAGATGCTCTATTGGGTTGATAATCCTTTAGGTGAGTGTATATATATATACACAATCTGCTCAGTTACTGGGATTTTCACGCACAACCATTTCTAGGGTTTACAAAGAATGGTGTGAAAAGGGAAAAACATCCAGTATGCGGCAGTCCTGTGGGCGAAAATGCCTTGTTGATGCTAGAGGTCAGAGGAGAATGGGCCGACTGATTCAAGCTGATAGAAGAGCAACTTTGACTGAAATAACCACTCGTTACAACCGAGGTATGCAGCAAAGCAATTGTGAAGCCACAACACGCACAACCTTGAGGCGGATGGGCTACAACAGCAGAAGACCCCACCGGGTACCACTCATCTCCACTACAAATAGGAAAAAGAGGCTACAATTTGCAAGAGCTCACCAAAATTGGACAGTTGAAGACTGGAAAAATGTTGCCTGGTCTGATGAGTCTCGATTTCTGTTGAGACATTCAGATGGTAGAGTCAGAATTTGGCGTAAACAGAATGAGAACATGGATCCATCATGCCTTGTTACCACTGTGCAGGCTGGTGGTGGTGGTGTAATGGTGTGGGGGATGTTTTCTTGGCACACTTTAGGCCTCTTAATGCCAATTGGGCATCGTTTAAATGCCACGGCCTACCTGAGCATTGTTTCTGACCATGTCCATCCCTTTATGGCCACCATGTACCCATCCTCTGATGGCTACTTCCAGCAGGATAATGCACCATGTCACAAAGCTCGAATCATTTCAAATTGGTTTCTTGAACATGACAATGAGTTCACTGTACTAAAATGGCCCCCACAGTCACCAGATCTCAACCCAATCGAGCATCTTTGGGATGTGGTGGAACGGGAGCTTCGTGCCCTGGATGTGCATCCCACAAATCTCCATCAACTGCAAGATGCTATCCTATCCATATGGGCCAACATTTCTAAAGAATGCTTTCAGCACCTTGTTGAATCAATGCCACGTAGAATTAAGGCAGTTCTGAAGGTGAAAGGGGGTCAAACACAGTATTAGTATGGTGTTCCTAATAATCCTTTAGGTGAGTGTATATATATAATTTATTAATTTGTGTTAATGTTAGTTAATAAATAAACATTTTTTTTCATAGTTGGTCCATGTTAGTTCATAGTGCAATAACTTAATTTTTTTAAACATGGCATCAGTAACTGAAAACTAGGTGTCAGTGTCCAAAGTTCAAAATGACGTACACAAATAAGGTTACTGAGTGCACCTTTAAAAATATATTAGTAGATGTTAAAATTAACAATACTTTAACAATACAGTAATTTTCAAGACTTTCTCACAATTGTTTTTACTATGTCATTTATATAAATTATAAGATGCTAATCATAAGGGTCTTCAACATTCCCAGGCCATGAGAACCTTAGTGGATAGAGCAATGGCACACTGACTCCCTAGACTACAAAATGAAGTACTGCATTTTAAGCCTGACCTTTAATAACATATAGTACCATGTTAATGTCTTTACTTGCTTTGCTAGGATACTTGCATTACAAAGCCAGTAAAATAACCAGAGTCATATAGCCTACATTGCATTTTAATTTTACTTAATACATTTTCGCGTGGGATGGACAATGAAAACATCTAGCCAAATTTTAGCTTTAGCTGAAGTTGACTTATAATTGTAAACTCACTCAAGATGGCGCCGAGTATGGCTGCTGTGTCGCGAGCTCCGTCAAAACACTGCAGTTTATTGTTTGTTTTGTTTACAGTTCTGTGTTTTTTTTGTCTTGGATGTTGTCTGCCTTATTGTGTACGACAGACAAACGCTTTTGGACATTGGTTCGGCGATCACACACCGAAAACCGGACTTCACATTCCTCAATGCCGACCCGTGGTTTACAAACACGCCAGCGGAGCCCTTTGTTTGGGCTGCCCGGCCGCGGAAACGCAGAAGGAAAAGAGGAAAATGAGCCGGCGTTCTCATCAGATTAAGACGTCGCGCAAATCGCCCCCCGCTACCCAGTATACTACTGGCAAATGTTCAGTCTCTGGACAACAAGCTCTGCGAGCTGAGAGCGCGGATCTCCTTCCAACGAGAGACGAGAGAATGCTGCGTTATCTGTCTTACGGAAACCTGGATGTCCGCGGAGATTCCAGACTCGGCCATCGAACCCACGGGTTTCTCCGTGCACCGAGCGGACAGAGCGAAAAACCTCTCAGGTAAAAGCAGAGGTGGAGGTGTATGTTTTATGATCAACAAATCATGGTGTGATCAGAGGAATGTACATTTTATCAGGTCTTTCTGCTCTCCTGATTTGGAATATCTCATGCTTCTGTGTCGACCATTCTGGCTACCGAGGGAATTCACAGCGGTCATTATCACTGCTGTGTACATCCCCCCACAAGCCGACACAGACCGGGCACTTAGGGAACTGTATGGCAGTATAAGTGAGCAGGAAACCGCGCACCCTGAGGCTGCGTTCATTGTTGCCGGGGACTTCAACAAAGCCAACTTCAAAACAATAGCACCAAAATACCACCAACATATCAGCTTCAACACACGAGGGGACCGGGTTTTGGATCATTGCTATTCTCCTTTCCGGGATGGCTACAAATCCCTCTCCCGCCCACCATTTGGCAAATCCGACCACTCTTCCGTTCTGCTTCTGCCCGCTTACAGGTAGAAACTGAAACGGGAAGCACCCGCCCTCAGAATGATCCAGTGCTGGTCGGACCAATCAGACTCTGCGCTACAGGACTGTTTTGATCACGCGGACTGGGAGATGTTCCGGTCTGCCTCCGATGACGACATCGAGGTTTACGCTGATAGCATAACGTGTTTCATCAGGAAGTGCGTAGAGGACGTTGTTCCGAGGAAAACTATACGGATCTACCCCAACCAGAAACCCTGGGTTAACGGCGATGTTCGCGCGGCACTTACGCGCGGACCACCGCTTTTAATTCCGGGAACGCGGAGGAGCGTAAACAAGCCAGTTATGCCCTCCGTAACTCCATCAGTACAGCCAAACGCCAGAACAGGCACAAAATTGAAGGACAGTTCAACACCACTGACTCCAGAAGTATGTGGCAGGGAATTAACACCATCACGGACTATAAACAGAATAAAAACTCCGCCATGAACACTGCTGCCTCTCTCCCGGACGAGCTTAATACTTTTTATGCTCGTTTCGAGGATAACAACAACACCGCCCTCGCGGAGAGAGCACTCGCGGCCGATACTACAGATGATGGTTCACTCTCCGTCTCTGTTGCGGATGTAACCCGATCCTTTCGACGGGTGAACATTCGCAAAGCCGCGGGTCCAGACGGCATTCCGGGCCGCGTCATCAGAGCATGCGCGAACCAACTGGCTGGTGTTTTTACGGACATTTTCAACCTGTCCCTCTCCCTGTCTGTAGTCCCCACATGCTTCAAAACATCAACCATTGTGCCTGTACCGAAGCAAGCCAAAATCACTTGTTTAAATGACTGGCGTCCTGTTGCTCTGACCCCCATCATCAGCAAATGCTTTGAGAGGTTGATCAGAGATCACATCTGCTCTGTTCTGCCCACCTCTTTGGACCCATTGCAGTTTGCCTACCGTAACAACCGCTCCACTGATGATGCTATTGCATCTACAATACACACTGCTCTCTCCCACCTGGAAAAAAGGAACACATATGTGAGAATGCTGTTTGTAGACTACAGCTCAGCATTTAACACCATAGTGCCCTCCAAGCTTGATGTGAAACTCCGGGCTCTGGGCTTAAACAGCTCGCTGTGCAGCTGGATCCTGGATTTCCTGTCAGGCAGACGTCAGGTGGTTAGAATGGGCAGCAACATCTCCTCATCACTGACCCTCAACACTGGAGCCAAGCAGGGCTGTGTTCTCAGCCCACTCCTGTATTCCCTTTACACACATGACTGTGTGGCGACACATAGTTCCAATGCCATCATTAAGTTTGCTGACGATACGACGGTTGTAGGTCTGATCACTGACAATGATGAAACAGCCTACAGAGAGGAGGTGCACACTCTGACACGCTGGTGTCAGGAGCACAACCTCTCCCTCAACGTCAGTAAAACCAAGGAGCTTGTGGTGGACTTCAGGAAGAAAGACAGAGAACACAGCCCCATCACCATTAATGGAGCACCGGTGGAGAGAGTCAGCAGCTTCAAGTTCCTCGGTGTCCACATTACTGAGGAACTCACATGGTCCACACTGAGGCCGTTCTGAAGAAGGCTCACCAGCGCCTCTTCTTCCTGAGACGGCTGAGGAAGTTTGGAATGAACCAACACATCCTCACACGGTTCTACACCAGCACTGTAGAGAGCATCCTGACTGGCTGCATCACCGCCTGGCAATAGCACCGCCCACAACCGCAAAGACCTGCAAAGGGTGGTGCGAACTGCCAGAAACATCATCGGAGGTGAGCTTCCCTCCCTCCAGGATATATATAACAGACGGTGTGTTAATAAAGCTCGGAGGATTATCAAAGACTCCAGCCACCCGAGTCATGGGCTGCTCTCACTGCTTCCATCAGGCAGGCGGTATCGCAGCGTCAGGACCCGCACCACCCGACTACATGACAGCTTCTTCCCACAAGCAATAAGACTTTTGAACACATGATCTCTCACGATCTACAATCAGCACTGCACTTTATTAATCCTCATTCTGTCAATATATTCTCGCTCCCAATTCAGTTAGTGTATATATATATTTATACACTTATCTAGTGTATGTGTATTCTACATTGTGTGTATTGTGTACATTTGATATGTAAATTGTTGTGTAGGTATGTGTACATTTGTTATGTAAATTGTGTTGTGTAAATATGTTGTTATTGTAAAGTGGTTTATGTCTCGTCACTGTCATGACTGCAATGTTACTCGGAACTGCACACAAGAATTTCACCTGCTGTTGCACTCGTGTACACAGTAGTGTGACAATAAAGTGATTTGATTTGATTTGATTTGATAATTGCATTTTTGTTTAACACATTGTTATTATCCAAGTAATTGACGTCGCCCATGCAGTAGCACCTAGGGGTCACGGACCTCGGATTAAACACCCCTGGCTTAGATCAGTAGTAACCAGCAACCACCAACAGTAGAACATGACATATATGAACTTTTCATTACTTTTCTAACTATTTGAATGTTTGAACTATTAAGTATTGTCTACTTATGTTATTAATAGACTTAAAACATTTTAAAACATGTTATTCCCCAAACCCTAACTGTTAACCTCAGAGCACGTCTGTCTGGCGCTTGGGAAATACCCGGAAATACAATACAATACTGCCCTCTGCCGGAACTAAAATAAACATCTTCAATGTTTACATAACAACCAACGCTCTAAAATGAGCTATAAAATTACGTTTTAACCATAGGAGAGACCGTATGGTCAGAAATCTTCTGAGACCGTATGGTCAGAAATCTTCTATACTGCGATGATAACCTCCGCGCTTGGAGAGACATTATAGGAGAGACAGAACGGTCAGAAACCTTCACAACTCTAAACCTCCGTGCTTTCACCATAGCAGACAGCGTAATGGTCAATTAGTTTGTTACTAGTACGTCACCATTTGCGGATACCATACAAATGAACGGAGAGAGCCGTAAACTGACACCTACCTGTCGCAAAATCATAATTGACTTCCCTTATAAAACAGCAATTGTATCGTAATAAACTCCACACATAGTTCTCTCCAAAAGGAATTGGTGTAAAACATGTTGACGATTAGTGGACAGGCGGTCAATTCATCAAGCGAATAACTGTTTCTTCACAAAAGCAGTTTATTCGGCGTCGGGAGGCATCTCCTCCATTGGCATCCGATTAAAAAGAACGGCCTCTTTTCTCCTCGCCAGTGAACCGCCATAGAATGTATATAGAACCGGCGCGTTACGCATTGCTTCGTTATCTCGTATAGAGCTCTTGGTTAACCTTGTTGGCCCAACTTTGTGGATGGGCTCTGGTCATATTAGATTTTGCATTATATATATATATATATATATATATATATATATATATATATATATATATATATATATATATATATATATATATATATATATATATATATAATGCAAAATCCAGATTTTGCAATATCGTCTCTAAGACACCTGCAGCTGTCAGTGACTAATTATTTTCGCATGCCTCGCACAATTATACATTAGTGCTGTATAATTTACTATATTCGGCGTACATATAACAATGCATTGCCGTTATTGGATTCGCTCTATTTTAGAAAAGCAGCACTAGGCTAAAGCCTGCCTCCATCGACTTAAAGTGGTACTGGCTGCTGTAGTTTTTGCTTCTCTGTCTTTTTTTCTTTTTTCTTCTTTTTTAGGAACACAGTAGAGACTGAGCACACACAAGGACAGGGAATAGGAATAAGACCAGGAACTCCTCCTGTTTTTTTGCGCCTGTCAGAGGACAGATATATTTCGTACATGACGCGTTTGTAGAGAGCAAACAGGTAAATATTGGCACACGATGTTGGGTTACTAAGCGCTATGCATGCGAATACTTCGCTCTTCATGATTAGCTCGAGCTCAGTCTACACTGCACGCGACGCGCGCGCCAAAACTCGAACGCCTCCGTTATAAAAACGCAGCTGTCTAAACTGTTCGCTTGCACACTTGGCATACTCGTTGATTATAAAGGGAACGCATTGGTCGTGTCGCGACGCATCACATTATTCGCTTGCGATCTAGATCGGGTGTTATACTGTATGTAAATGCAGCCGAGTGAAAACAAAATGGGGGTGAGCTGATGTGGGAGGAGCGGCGTAAAAAAGATAATATTTGCTGTGGCATTTGCAAACGACAAAATGTCTTTTGAAAACAGGCGCATCTGTGTTCAGTTTAAATTGGAAAGAAAAAGCAATGAAGATAAGGCGAGGCCTTTGAGCAGCAGTGCATTATAGTCGGTGATGGCCTCGCGCTCACGTAGTATGTAGCAGATCTTTGGAGAATACAGTACTGTTAAGTGTCGCTACTGGCTGAAAGGCGGGTCTAATATTTTCCTTTATACAAAGAACTGCGCTTCGTAATTTTAGTTGCTCGCTTTTTATCTTTTAAAACATGTGCTGCGCCTTTAATCCTGTATATCTCTGCGGGGTCGCTGCAGACTGTCGAGATCTCCGTCGACTGTAGATTATAAACTGCTTGCGTGCCGTTCACAGCCCGTGTCATATTTGTGTTAGGTTGCAAATTCGTCTTTTAGTTCACGAAAACAAAGTGTGAATTGGTCTTCTTTGTAATTGGAAAACCATTTGACATGTACCTTTAAGTAGTGTTTATGAAGAATTGAAATGGGAAACATGTCCAGGTCTTATTCACCCCCTAATTAAAATAAAACAAAAAACGTATTTTACATAAATTCTAACTATTACGATTGTTTTGCAGTGTGACAGTATTTTCATGGCAATTAAAGGGATATTCCAGGTTCAATCTTTAGAGGTTACTGTGAGGCACTTACAATGGAAGTGAATGGCGCTAATTTCTGGACGGTTTAAAGGCAGAAATGTGAAGCTTATAATTTTATAAAAGCATTTACATTGATTTTTATTTTATTTTTTTAAACCGTTGCGTATTAAGTTGATTAAATCGTCGGTTTACGGGATTATGTCATCATAGCAACGAAGTAGTAAAATTGGATATAACTTTACACAGAAAAGATTAGTAAATTATTTTATCACACAGAATAATGTTTATGTATTGTGGCTTTACGGTTGAAACCTTGGGCATTTTAACGTTTGGCCATTACTACGATTCGGTGACATTTAAGTCTCCAGAACAAGTTTTTTATATTGTTTAATTTCACCCAATTACAATTTTAATAGGCTTGGTAAAAACAATTAAGACCATTTCGAATTTCACACACTGCTGTTTGGGCCTAAAAGTTAAATAAATAAAAAATGTTAATAATTTTAAACTTTCCCTCATGTCACCAGAGCTACACGTCATAATAAGTGCTAAATGTTTTTTTATATTTTCTTCATATACAGTTTGAGTTACGTAACTCTCACTAACATGTATTCATTTGTTGTAAATGTGTAATTTTAACACTATTAGTGGAGTTTTTTGTGTGTCCCTTGATTTTTTTTCTGTTATGTCATGATACTATGACCTTCAATTGAAGATATATGTTAGGAAATGACATCACACACGCTAGAGGTGGACATAAGCCTTACAAAAAAAAATATTTTGAGTTATTTGATGTTTACAATTCTTTTGTTTTATTTATGTTTTCCTTTATTTTGTTGTGTTGGCCAAGCATAACGTTTCCACCCTGTTATGAGAAGATATAAGGGAAATTGATGTCATTTTAAAATTTCAATATATTTGTTAACAAAAATAAAATCATCAATATAAGTTTACAAATATGTTTACTTGAATCAGTCACAGACCATGTAGTTGTTAATTTTCCCATTAAAATTTGTCCACCCTTTTATTTTCCACCCTGTCCATTAAACTGGATGGACATCTAAAAACATTTTTTATTTTAACCTGTAATCTATTTATGTGAATATATTAGTTATTCATGCATTTCATTTTTTTGTTGTTGTTGTTGTTGTCATTAACATGGATAAAGTGTGCATACAGTAGTCCATAGGGCCATCATTTGTTTGAAACAGACATAAACTCTTGAATCATTTCCAGAGATCTTAACAAATTAATCATTTTATGTTTTTCCACTGTAGGTACTCCATCCAGTGGCACTGTGAGTCTAGAGAAGGTGTGTCCACTTTGTCATTCATTTCTGGATTTGATACATCTTTTTATTTATATCTTGGAAAATAGTTTTCTTGCTCAAAAAATTATATTTCATTTAAAACATTATTATTATTATTTATTCCACCGTTTTACCCCACTTTTCTGTATGCACTCTACTTGATTGTAAATGAATGCAAAAAGACCCCAAATAAAATGATATAAAAATACATTTATAATATTATATAATATATAAAAAATTTCACCACAGCAAAGGCAGGATGTCAGCCAGAGGAGGAAAGAAAAAGATCACCAAGCTGTCCCGTTCTGCCCGGGCAGGAGTCATATTTCCTGTCGGGAGAATGATGCGTTACTTGCGCACAGGAACCCATAAGTATCGCATTGGCATGGGTGCCCCTGTGTACATGGCAGCTGTCATTGAGTACTTGGCAGGTAAGAATCCAGAAAGCACAATGCCTCCATTACAACATTATGTTTTATCTTATGTTCATCATTGCCATAGTCTTGTTTTCATTTTGGCACCACTGTTGTATCATTACCAATGTTTTTGTAGCTGAGATTTTGGAGTTGGCTGGAAATGCAGCAAGAGATAATAAGAAGGGGAGAATCACTCCACGACACATCAAGCTGGCTGTGGCCAACGATGAGGAACTCAACCAGGTAATGAATTGCAAGGGCTGTTAGGGTTAATATTGAGCATTAACATTTAACAAAGTGCAGTTGACCCAGGGTATTGCCTAAAGGCACAATGGGAAAAGAGCAGAAATATGTGCACAGGTCACAACTGCTAGTGGTGAATTTACCATTTTTGTATCCCAGATCTATAGTTGTTACATTTGCATTTGGCGGGTGTTTTAGTCCAAAGTGGCTTATAGTGTAATCGAACCCTTTAGTTTTTTTAGCAGACTATTATTATACTTTCCATATGAATTATTTTCCATTGACTAGCAATATCAGTATCATATCACATAATTCAGTAATATATTAATCTGTTGTCATTAAGCAGATTGTTATTCTGCATTTCTGAATAGCTGCTCAGAGGGGTGACCATATCAAACGGTGGCGTTCTTCCTCGTATCCATCCTGAGCTGCTCTCCAAGAAGAGAGGAGGCAAGGTGAAGGTGGAGACTCAGGTGGCTGTTCCAGAGAAGAGGGCGAATCGGATGAAGGGCATAAAGAAACCCAACAAAAAGAGCAAAGGAAAACCAGGTCGCAAACCCAAGGTAAGTTCAGTGGCAAGTTGAAGATTATCTAATAAACATGAAAAGGAAAAAACAGGTTGCTTTAATACTGTATTTATCTTTGAATAAAAACTTTCATATTGCAGAAAAGCACAGAGAATGACAAAGAAGCAGATGCCAACATGACAGTGGAGGATGGACCAGGAGAGGGATTTACTATTCTCTCTGCAAAGAGCTTGTTCCTTGGACAAAAGGTGAGGAAGTAGCCATGATAAACACACATTGTCAAGACTTATTTTAGATTTGAAGGCAATCTTATTAAATTTGACCATAAATCATGTAATAGGGCTGGGCTATATACATGTAAAATATAATCTCTATATTTTTTTACCCTTTTGACAGTATTTAATGTTTCAATATATATGTATTTGTTCTGAAAAGGGTCATTTTTTTTATTTATTTTTCAACAAACAGCCATTATTGCCAACACAATCCAGAATTATATTTTGTAATATAGTAAACAAGATTTCACCTTTTAATTTTAAATATGTATAAAAAATTGCAAGGGTTGCTAATTATAAATGTTCATGATGTACTTTAACACACAATCACAGTTAATGCAGTAAACATAATGTTCATCTAAAGAGAAAGGCTCCGTTGTGCCCACTTCATCTGTACAAGCATGTTAAGGATGCATGTCTGTTTATTCTGCGTTGCTGACAGGACGTGACATGCAGCACTAGTGTCTGATGACTGTACAAACAGTCTTTTCTCTTGTTGCTACTGTGATTACTGAATGCATTTGTTTTGAAATTGATTAATTGATGATCAATAAGCTTAATCGATCAAAATATTCATGACACAGATCAAATTCATTAACATTCCTAAAATGAAAAATGCAATGCAGTGACATTTGCATGAACATTTTTGATTAATGGCGCGAACAGATCATTGAATCAAAGTTTTAACCCTTTAAGCTCTGAAGATGTTTTTTTTTTAAAGATTTCCTGTTTCAGTGGCATACCCAAAATGAAAGGCTTGTAACTCTACAAAAAAAAAAAAAAAAAAACTGGGTCAAGTGCATTGACCCAAAAATGTACTTTTTTTCTTATTTTTCTGATTTGACAATAAATATTGCTGGGTGTAAATAAGTTGGCTCTGAAAAACTGCCTCTGTTTTGTTCCCTATCATGTCAACTGTATCTGAGATTTTGTGATGATACGACAAAGCAATCAAAAGTTATAGCATTAAAATATATTTATCATTTGTCCAAAAGTCTCTCCAAACAAATACAACATAATAATTGTACTTAAAACATTTAATACACATGCAAACACAACAATGACTAAAGGTTTTCATTGCATGGAGACATGATTTTAGCAATTAGATTTCACATGAGTGACTTTTGACTCAGTGAATCTGCATTGAGTTTGTGTTATTTACATGGCACATCTGCTTGTGGCCATATGTAATATTGTGATTTTGTGTGGATTATCTAATTATATATGTAACCGATTACCTTGATATTTCATGTTCTGTATATTTTTTCTTAAGTTATAAGTGAAAACGCAGCATATAAGCAACACCAAAAAATCATTTCTCCCATCTGAGTTTAAAGGGTTAAATCAATCCGTTGAACCTGCCATTTATAATAGATTCACAGATTTAAATTGAACTTACATATTCAGAGACACTAGTCTAATGGCAGTCTTTAGGAAACTTCATGGCCACATAAAAAGCCCATTAAAATCATCGTGATATTCATAATTTTGGCTTAATTTCGTATCGCAGGAAAATCATTGCAAATATATCATGAATATTGAATACATTGCCCAGCCCTACTATGGTATGGTATTTGTTCAGTTTGTCCAACCATTAATTTATAATTTCTGCTGTTATAGATGGTTACAGCTGTAATATACTTTGTGATTTATGACTTAATGTTGCAATAATAAGTTAACCTTTCTTGGGCTCTTTTTTTTTTTAGCTGTCTCTTACAGAGAGTGAAATCGGCAAAATCGGAACGATCAAAGTGGAGGGAATCATCAACCCCACAAATGCAGAGATTGATCTGAAAGAGGGAATCGGTCAGTACACTAACATTCATCGATAGGCCATGGCATGCGAACATAAAACAAACATTTTCTTATAGATAGAACAAAATGTTGCAGGTCCAAATTCCATGTGGGATTGCATATAACTCGTATTTCGTAAATGATTACAGGGTTAGTTCACCAAAGAATGAAGCTCACCCTCACCCTTTGTTCCAAACCTGTATGACTTTCTTTCTTCCATGGAGCACAGTGGTTGCTTGGCAGCTGTTAGGCAGAATACCTCAGTCACCATTCACTTTCATTGCATCTTTATTCCATACAATGAAAGTGAACGGTGACTGAGACTCTTGTTCTGTCTAACATCTCCTTTTGTGTTCCACGGATGTCAAACTTGTTTGAAATAACATGAGGCTGAGTAAATGATGACAGAACATTTATTTCTGAGTGAAATATTCCTTTAATGCTAGATATGTGTAGCAAGTGTTCTGTATATTTTCTGTGATTCAGGTAACGCTCTGGAGAAGGCTGGAGGTAAAGACTTCTTAGAAACTGTTAAAGAGCTGAGAAAAACCCAGGCCCCCCTGGAGGTCGCATCAGGTCAAATTCAAACACACGCACACACACACTTTGACACATGCAGAGAGAAAGCAGACTAGTGTACATGTTCGCAGCAGCAGGAAATTACTTAAATATTTCAAGACTTAAAAAAGTAAAAGAGGGAAGAAACCCATTATAAGATATTCAAGTAACATCTCTCGCTCTGTCGTTGGTGTTGTGATCCTAGTTTGTTTTATTCCCTGTGCTCTGCAGTGGCAGTGAGCCAGGCCAATGGGATGGCAGCACGTTTCATCATCCACTGTCATGTTCCTCAGTGGGGCTCGGAGAAGTGTGAGGATCAACTCGAGAAGACGGTGAAAAACTGTCTCTCTGCTGCCGAGGAGAAGAAGCTCAAATCGGTGGCTTTCCCCTCACTTCCTGCTGGACGGTGAGCTACAGCTTTTATTTGCATCAGGATTGGGTTTAACAACACAACACTAACTTAAACTTCACTCTTTAAAACAAGCCACTGCAGTAGGTTGATTTCAGATCAATAATTAACTAGAATTACATTTCCTGAAGGAAGTAGCAGTGCTTGCAATGCAACAAGGGAATAGTGGTAAATTGTTTGGTAAGTTTAGGTTTTAGGCTTTGGTTCTGTGTAAATGAAATGTTTCATGAAGTTTATTTTCAAAAGTCCTGCAAAGATGATTAAATATATATGCAAGGAAGAAAAGAATAATCACAATTTAGTATGCAAATATTAATGTTCCATCATTGATACATTTGATCAATTAGGGAGATTTTTAAACTTTAAAGGGGCCATGACATGAAGAATCAAATTGTCCTGGATCTTTTGACATATAGGATGACAAATGTGCTATACAAACTTGCTGTAAGTTTCAGAACTCAAAACGTCCTCCTCACTGCCAAAAGAGCATTTGTTGAAACCAAGCTGCTAAAATGACTCATGACATCTACACAGGTAGACATTTGCATGTGACTGCCTCCACATCAACACATAGTTTACCTTATCTCTTCTGTAGCACTCTCAGTAGTGGCGAGCAGTGAGGTGGGCCCATAGTCACAAAAAATCTTAAGGCTAAAAGTAGCTCCTAATGCAGAAATTTAGGAGCAACTCTTAAAAATTAGTGGTGTTTCACTCCTAATTTTAGGACGCATAAAATGTTCATCCAAGAGTAATTCATGAAGCATTTTAATGCTAAAAGTAGCTCCTAAACCCACGACAGCTTAGAAGTCCTCCTGAGGATTTCTAAATCCCTAAGAGTGACACAAATGACTGGGAGCACATCTGCTGTTGACAGTTCACATTAAAAACTATTTATTAGACATTGACCATTTAAAAAGGTATAGACTGAATCATAATTGAGCTATTATGTTAACATTTATCTTTAAAATGGTATCGTCTGAATCGCGATGGTGTTTTTATTATTGTAAACTACGTTAGAGATGCAGTTACCTCTCCCACAAACTGAAACAACCCAATTACACTGGAGATAAAAGTTTTAAAAAGTCTGCGCTCTCTGGCCATATCAAAGTAAAACTGTGTAGCACGTATGAATTGCAAATTTCTGTCATCCATTAGCAGAATCATCTATCAAACATATCCTCCCAGACTGCACATCATCCAACAATCCATAGCACATTTTTTCCTATGAATGTGTGCTTTCTGCAGAGAAAAAAGGGGGCATTCACGGCCATCGCTCGGCTACACAGTGTAGTTGAGATTCTGTAGTAGACAGGAGCACACTTGTGTTTCATTGCAGCAACACAGGATGAAGTTTTTGTAAAAAAATAAAATAAAAAATTATATCATCTATCTACAGTGTGTGTGTGTGTGTGTGTGTGTGTGTATATATCTATGTATGTATATATATATATATATATATATATGTACACAGTACTGTGCAAAAGTTTAAGCGATAATTTAGTTTAGATAGTTTAGTGAGAAAATATATATATATATATATATATATATATATATATATATATGTGTGTGTGTGTGTGTGTGTGTGTCAGTTCCGCCTCACTCTTATCTAACGATTGCTTTAGTATAAGTTCCTCTTAGCAGTAGGACTGCAACAAACTATTATTTTGCTAATCGATTAATCTAACGATTCTTAGAATAATTATTCGACTATTCGGCGATTATTGCAACGATTAATCATTAGATCTTATCTGGACTATTCAAAAAGATGTTACTGTGTTTCAGAAAGGGCAAATTATTGGCTTGCATCAAGCAAAGAAAACAACTAAGGAGATTGCTGCAGTGTAGCTGCTAAAGGAAATGTACGTTGTTTTAAAGGAGATTTAGATAACGTATTGGAAAAAAAGCCAAAACAAATCAAAAACGTGTTTTGTTGCAGTGTATAACGGGGTGAAGACTACCCTCTCTCACCTTTCTGTTCACTTCAATCCATCTTTAACTCACAAAAAAAAAACTCTCGTGTTAATAAAGCTGCGTATTGCTATTTTTCTTCACGATGAGAAATACACAGTGACACATACTATGATTTAATAAGTCGCGAGCCATCACGTTATAATCTAGCTGACCTCAGAGAAATGGCAGTTTCGGAGTTTGAAGTTATTTACATGATCTACTTCCATATTATTTGAACTTTAATAAAGCTTTAACGCATTAAATATAACTGCATTTAAGATATAACAGCGGGTGTTTCCTTTAAAGACGCTCAACATGCAAGTTTTGCTCCAGCTCCACTTATTCTACAACAAGAGTGCTTCTGTATTTACTTATTTGGTATTTTTTTATAATTCCCTCATACTTTGCGATCTACATAAGATGAAGCTGTTTGGAAGGTTTAGAGTGCATCTGGACTGTGAGCTGTGTAATTCTTCCTCTCCTCAGTCAGACGCGAGCTGCATTGCTGCTATCGTGCGTCATCATTAGAGTTTAATGTGATCTCATGTTACGTTAAATGAGATCAAACGACTGTTCAACAACAAACATTTTTGGCAATTATTATTATCGATAATGTTGACTTATCGTTTCAGCCATACTTTTCAGTTTTGTGAATAGGTTTTAAGGTTCTTTGGAGAACTCCTAGTGGTAAGAGAAAAATCTTTGTGAAAACGAGCCGAGGGAGGTAAAGAGCAGAGAGCCAATCAGAACAGTGGCCGTTTTCTGTCAAGTCTTAACCCTTAAATGCATGGGTGTTTCAGTAAACATTACATGATCTGGTCTTTAGAGACCCGGCACGTATATCTATCGAAAATGGATCTACAAAATGCAAACACAGATAGTGTCAAATTTTCATGACAGAATAGAATATATTCTGATATATTTTGATGTTTTATTTGTCATGTATTAAAGAGGTGATGCAACAAATCTAGAACAGGATTCATTACTTTCCCACTAAAGTTTCATGAGATGCAACTGACTGTCAAACACATATTAAGCTACGCACATGTATTTTTCAGGGGCTTTTAGAGTCTAAATAGATACACAACTTAAATCATTTCAATAGTAAACCCAAAGTCATATCGCACTGTTCATGTGTTACACTCGCTATATTTTAATTCCAAGTTGCTGCTTCAAATAGCAATGTCAAATGTAAATCAAGTTAATCACTGACACATCAGCGCCAACTTGAGTGACAAATAGCATGTGTAATATCTAGGCTTGGGATCGATGCCTTTTTCATGCATCTATAATCTGAAGACTTTTCTCTTTTTTGATTATTGATATATGTTGGGATTTTATTTTCTCTCTCTCTCTCTCTATATATATAGAGATCAAATGTTCAAATGTTCACAGAAATTATAATCTGTTACACTGTTAATTTGTGCAATTAATTTAATTTGTCCATTTAAATTGTTATAATACTTTATTATTCTTTATGTCTTTATAATTATTCTATGTGTTCCAAGCTTTGGCAATATTGTAATATGTACAGTCATGCCAATAAAGCAATTTGAATTGAATTGAATTGAGAGAGAGAGAGAGAGAGAGAGATAGATAGATAGATAGATAGATAAAGCGCTACCTGTTGCTCATTAGTCTTTGTCTCTTCAGACATTTTTCTCAACACAACTTTTATAAACTGTGAGCGGAAGCATAAATTAGGGGGGGGCCGCACACCTGACTCATTCCTAAAATTCGAAACAATTATTTTCAACAAAGGTACGCACACCACCACTCTCCGTTTCTGGAGGCTTCTCAACATTCTGCCATACTACAGATTGCAACTCGCATAGTTTTCCATTAAATTCAACCAGTATAATTATCAAAGGACAAATCTTCACTGGATGATTTATTGTGCAATGTATTTTCAGTTACAAGTCTTTTTGTGGTTTGACAGCTTGAATGAAAGACCTAGTAAAAGCTACATACAGAGAAATTGCATAATAATTTCTAATCATTCAGTTTGCGCAGTTACACCAGTTTCATACTCTAACCTGCAAACTCACCAACACTATGTTCATTCTTGAAGTACAAAAACCTTCATACCTTTTGTGTGTATGGTGAAGACTAGATCCACAACGCCTCTCATCCGGTGTACGACTGGCTTCAGTAAATGTATGTCACCCTCTTGTGGTCTCCCAATGCTGTTACACCAGACTATTAAACAGAAGAGCAACTGAGTGAATTGGAAAGCAGGCATGCCTATTAATATGTATATGCCACACAGAAAATCAATGTGATATAGAGTTTATTTGTGTGAATATTGAATATAGATATCCTGTAAACTTGTATAGATATGAAATAATCATATAAATATGATTTATGAAAGCAGGGAAAAACCCCTGATACTATTACATGCAATTTTGGTAATTAGGCAGTTATACATTTATTTTGTATTTATTTTTTGGTTACACAAGAGAAAGGTTGAGGGAGACTAAAGAGTTGAGGGCATAACTCAAAAAAATGGATGAGGTATAGGGGGTGGAATGAGGTCCCGGGTCACTAAAGATCCAAAGTATGCATTAAAGTGTTAAAGGAGTAGCAGCAACAAAACCAAATGTTTCTGAATGAGGGTGGATAATTATAATTTTTTACAAGTACCGATATATGAGGTAAAACTTTACAAATATTATATGTGAACCTCAAGGAACACATTAAAATAATAAAACAAGGATGTCATGGCCCCTTTCATTTCTTAAAACAAGTTTTAGGTTTACACAAACTAAAAATAGATTGCACAATTTAGACTAAAAAGGGATCTACAAAACAAAAGTTTGAATGGAGTCTGCATGTTGAGTGGTTGGTGCTGAATTGATTGCATGTGTTTTATATTTAGGGTTAAGTGTTTACATTTGCATGATATCATTTAGCCAAAGCTACTCATAAATAAGGACCATAAAAAGCAACTTGTACAAGAGCCAAGCCAACAATATTTGCAGTATTACAATGCCAAGTTTGAAGAGTAAGCTAGAGCAGTACAGAAACTAGAACAGAAATAACACAGAGAAAAGAGATTCTAGATAAACAAAGCTGATAACATTTAAGGTTTAGAGCTCACCACTAACTAATGTTTGCGGGAAATCAATACAGGGTCTTGAAAACACTTTAATGACTTAAATTGCCCCTTGAAGCAGATGTCTGGTTCTGTGAAGCTTTGTTAGAGCATAAACTGCAGAAAATGCTGTAATGAAAGTCCATTATTTACTGTATGGCTCTGTTTCTTTGTGATGATATATCAAAATAATCAGGTCACCTCTATCACCCCTCCCCCAGAAATGGTTTCCCAAAGCAAACGGCAGCCCAGCTAATTCTGAAGGCCATTTCAAACCATTTTGTGTCAGCCACCACCTCCTCTCTGAAGAACATTTACTTTGTGCTGTTTGACAGCGAGAGCATTGGGATATACCTGCAGGAGATGGCCAAGATGGACAGCAAGTGATATTCAACCACGGCTTTGATTTCTTTGAAAGTGTAACAGCCTTGATGCTACTCTGTAATAGCTTCTGTTTGACTGGCTTTATCTGCCTCAACATTGTTGGAAGGTAAAGTGAGTTGTATTGACATAAGCTTTAGCAGATGATGCATCCTGGCTAGTAAGTGAAGTGTAGTGCAGCTTGGTGAAAGATGTTGTAGGTATACGTTTTTAAAAACAGATTATTTGGAGGTGTTAAAACAAGGATATTTGTGAGTGATGTACTGTACACATTTATGTTTCACTGTTCTCCTTTTAAAGAAAAGACGTTCATTTAGATTAGATCGACTTAATCTTCATTGTTTGCCATTTTTATCCTTAGACTGATCTTGTTTTACATTCCATGTTGAACTTTTGACTGTTGTTTTTTGGCTAGATATCATATGTGGTTTCTGAGATCGTTTTGTTTTATCAAAAAAAAAAAAAAGTGTTTCTTGTTCTGCTTTGAAATAAAAAAATGTTTTACACCACGTCAAGCTGTCTTCTGTCACTGAACAGTAACTTCATTTGTGGGTTATTTGTGGTAAATTAACTGGTGTCTATTCAGGGGTGTTTCTTCAATATCAGGCTTGTAGCACGGAGGAATTCTAGTAAGTCACGTGTCATCAAAACATTTTTCACAATGTCACTTTTTTTTTTACATTTGCCTACTATGTCCAACAGTGTATGTACATGCTTCACAAAATGATACATTTTTTTCTTAGTCGTGAAAATTCACACATCATTTCCACCACATTTCAAAGTCTGTATTGCGTTTAATAGAATTCTGTGGTGTAAATTACACTGATGGAAATTTTGAAATAAAATGTTCACATTCTCAGTCTTACATAGGCAAATTTTACAGCTAACATTTGATGTATTTTAAATACAATTAAATCATATTTTCACTTTTTTTACATAACTTGATTAGAAACTATGCCCAATAAAAAATATTCTGTTCTAGTGATATTTACCTTGATTTTTCTAGATATTTGTTGACTTCGTATGCAAGTACACCAACTTTATAAAGAATATATACACAGTGCATCCGGAAAGTATTCACAGTGCTTCACTTTTCCACATTTTGTTATGTTACAGCCTATTTTTCTCAAAATGCTACAAACAATACCCCATAATGACAACGTGAAAGAAATTTGATTGAAATCTTTGCAAATTTATAAAAAAAATAAATAAATCACATGTACATTAGTATTCACAGCCTTTGCCTCATCCTGTTTCCACTGATCATCCTTGAGATGTTTCTACAACTTGATTGGAGACCACCTGTAGTAAATTCAGTTGATTGGACATGATTTGGAAAGGCACACACCTGTCTATATAAGGTCCCACAGTTAACAGTGCATGTCAGAGCACAAACCAAGCCATGAAGTCCAAGAAATTGTCTGTAGACCTCTGAGACAGGATTGTATTGAGGCACAGATCTGGGGAAGGGTACAGAATCATTTCTGCAGCATTGAAGGTCCCAATGTGCACAGTGGCCTCCATCATTCGGAAATGGAAGAAGTTTAGAACCACTGTGACTCTTCCTAGAGCTGACCGCCCAGCCACACTGGGCGATCGGGGGAGAAGGGCCTTAGTCAGGGAGGTGACCAAAAACCTGATGGTCACACTGACAGAGCTCAAGCATTTCTCTGTGGAGAGAGGAGAACCTTCCAGAAGAACAACCATCTCTGCAGCACTCCACCAATCAGGCCTGTATAGTAGAGTGGCCAGACGGAAGCCACTCCTCAGTAAAAGGCACATGACAGCCCGCCTGGAGTTTGCCAAAAGGCACCTGAAGGACTCTCAGACCATGAGAAACAAAATTCTCTGGTCTGATGAAACAAAGATTGAACTCTTTGGCCTGAATGGCAAGTGTAATATTTGGAGGAAACCTCATCACCTGGCCAATACCATCCCTACAGTGAAGCATGGTGGTGGCAGCATCATGCTGTGGGGATGTTTTTCAGTGGCAGGAACTGGGAGACTAGTCAGGATCGAGGGAAAGATGAATGCAGCAATGTACAGAGACATCCTTGATGAAAACCTGCTCCAGAGTGCTCTGGACCTCAGACTGGGGCGAAGGTTCATCTTCCAACAGGACAATGACCCTAAGCACACAGCCAAGTTAACAAAGGAGTGGCTACGGGACAACTCTGAATGTTCTTGAGTGGCCCAGCCAGAGCCCAGACTTGAACCCGATTGAACATCTCTGGAGAGATCTGAAAATAGCTGTGCTCTGACGCTCCCCATCCAACCTGATGGATCTTGAGATGTCCTGCAAAGAAAAATGGGAGAAACTGCCCAAAAATAGGTGTGCCAAGCTTGTAGCATCATACACAAAAATACTTGAGGCTGTAATTGGTGCCAAAGGTGCTTCAACAAAGTATTGAGCAAAGGCTGTGAATACTTACAGTATGTACGTGTGATTTTTTATTTTTTTTTTTATTTTTAATAAATTTGCAAAGATTTCAAACAAACTTCTTTCATGTTGTCATTATGGGGTATTGTTTGTAGAATTTTCAGGAAAATAATGAATTTAATTAATCTGGGAACAAGGCTGTAACAAAAAAAATTGGAAAAAATGAAGTGCTGTGAATACTTTCCGGATGCACTGTGTATGTATGTATGTATGTATGTATATGTATATGTATTGGGTAAAATTATTTGGTGTGGCAGAAATTATGCCACAACTGTGGGAGAGTGGCAATTTTTGAAAAATTGACAGGAAACATTTTTAAATAATCAGTAGCCCTATTAAAATGCTTTATATAAAAGTCTAGCAAGTCAGTCTACTGGCAGCCATCTTTGGAACGCTCTCGGGAGGCTATATTCTGGTCCTGTCTACTTGAAAGGGGAACACCGAAATGTTTACTCAAAATCTAGGGCTGATTTCTATTCCCAGTCCACCCCTGGCTCACCCTCATGTTGCTCCAAGCTAATATGACATTCTCTTCTTTGGAACACAAATTGAGATGTCAAAATTATTTACTCAAAAATATTTTTCTCCTTTAAGAGAGAGCTTACATCCTGCCTAACATGTAACAAAAAATCAAGGCAAGTCACAAGTTTAAATCTGAGGGTAAATTACATTTTTATTTTGTAATGAGCAATTTCTTAAAGTAAAGTAAAATTAAATCTTTACATCAATCAAATCTTCCATTACTCACCCAAAAATTTAAATTCTCATCATTTACTCACC
This sequence comes from Moxostoma hubbsi, assembly GCA_032164185.1. NCBI lineage: Eukaryota > Metazoa > Chordata > Actinopteri > Cypriniformes > Catostomidae > Moxostoma > Moxostoma hubbsi. Next base: position 31,047,384 of record JAVLUX010000034.1, on the reverse strand, counting down.
CTCATGCTATCTCAGATGTGTATGACTTTATTTCTTCTGCTGAAAACAAACAAAGATTTTTTTTCTCTCCAATTTGGTATGCTCAATTCCCAATGCACAAGTCCTCGTGGTGGTGTAGTGACTTGCCTCAATCCGGGTGGCGGAGGACAGAGGCTTGTTGAACACGTTACTGCAGAGACCTAGCGCATGTGGAGGCTCACACTATTCTCCGTGGCATTCATGCACAACTCACCTGGCTGGACCTGGCTGGACCTGGCTGGACCTGGCTGGAGTCACCCCGACTCCAGGGGTGGTCGTCAGAGTCTTTATTCACTGAACTACACAGGCCCCCTACAAACTAAAGATTTTTTAGAATATCTTAGCTCAGTTGGTTTATACAATGCAAGTGAATGGTGGCCAGAACTTTAAAGCTTCAAAAAGCACATAAAGTCGGCATAAAAGTAACTGTACATCTCCAGTGGATACATATTTATCTTCAGATGTGTTATGATAGGTGTGGGTGAGAAAAAGATAAATGTTTAAGCCCCTTTTTACTATAAATCTCCACTTTTACTTTCCTAAGCAGCACCTGTTTAGTTTCCCTTTCAGGTGTAAAAGTGATTGCTTCTTAGGACAGAAATTTAACCAGGATTACTTTTATTCTGCCTTTTTTATGTTTATTCACCTACATTTAATGCAAGTAAATGTTGGCCACTTTCTTCTAAATAACTTCTGTCATACACATCTGGAATGGCACAAGCGTGAGCAAACCATGAGATATTTTTTTTAGTATTAGCACTTGGAGCAAAACTTGTCCAATCAAGGATTGGAACAATCTAACTGTTGTCTGTGTCATGAAGATTAATCAATTGTAGAGTGTTAGTCATATAATTATAATCAAGCATTCAATAGTGCCATGATATAAATCTACTTAAATGACAAATGAAAGCCGTGTCTTACCATTAACAAACTCATGTGAAATTATATTCAAGGACACAGACTCCCAAAAGTCTTTGACATTAACTTCCCCGGTATACTCCGTTGGATCGGGTACCTCACTCACTGTGAAAGAAAACCAGAAACCAACATCCTTTGTCCTTCACCTTAAAAACGAATATTTTCAGTATAGCTTTTATGCATTTGTTTTCTTACCTGGCATGTTGAATACACCCTTTTTATAAAGGTACATAATAACCACAGGGGGATGAGAACCGCAATTGATGCATGCATATTTGTAGTCATGTTGCGTTGATGCTTCTTAATGCAGGTATCCATGAAACAGCCAGTTGTGTGGAGCTTGTTTTAAACCAGCTGCAATTCCACTGCTTTAAAACCCTGCCTGATGCATTATGAGTCTATTGGCAAACATACACAAATGTTATACTTTTTGATGTCAATTAACTGCAACAATTAACCAAAATAATAAATTCCCACAGGTGTTAATGGGTCCAAAACATGCAGGGTTAATTATCCATCATTCAACAGGCTGTAATATTTCTCTCTATATATATTTTTAGGTTTTAAGTCCTAAAAGACCACTGATTCAGCATCTTGTGCAACAAAGACTCATTCTAAATGCACAGGGACCATACCTGTAGTGATACCTTTAAATCCAAACATAAGTGGAGACCCGTGAGAATGTGTGGATTCCCTGGTCCCAGCCTTGGTAACAGTACCATTCCGCAGCGAAGACATTTCTTAAAGGATGTCCTTATTCCTGAATGGAACGAAATAATTAAGTGTGCAGAATACACAAACATGCTGTAATATTTGGAAAGATTTGAATTATCACTGAAATAAATATTCTTTTATTTTTTTTTTATCCCCTTTTCTCCCCAATTTGGAATGCCCAATTCCCACTACTTAGTAGGTCCTTGTGGTGGTGCGGTTACCCACCTCAATCCACATGGCAGAGGACAAGTGTCAGTTCCCTCTGCTTCTGGGACAGCCAATCCACTCATCTTATCACATGGCTCGTTCTACATGATGCCGAGGAGACTCCCAGCATGTGGAGGCTCATGCTACACTCAGTGATCCACGCACAACTTACACCGCGCCCCATTGAGAGTGAGAACCACGAGGAGGTTACCCCAATGTGACTCTACCCTCCCTAGCAACTGGGCCAATTTGGTTGCTCAGTAGACCTGGCTGGAGTCACTCAGCACACCCTGGATTCAAACTCGTGACTCTAAGGGTGGTAGTCAGCATCAATACTGAAATAAATATTATTAAATGAATGTGAATATTTTTGTAAAACTTTTACCAGCAATATTAATTTGATATGAACACCAATCAGTAGATAAATTACACAAAATATTAATAATAATTTGGCCTACTTATTAGCTCATGTACTACCACCCAAGACAAATGGGACTGAAGGTGCCTGTAGTCTGGAATTCCTTCTCAAATTTTAGAGAGCAATGAAATTTTGAGCACTTGAAGCACTGGTATGCCTCAAATACATCTTTCACTGGCAAGTGAACCTGAAAAACAATACAATTATATATCGGTTGTATGTTTGCGATTGTATTTACTGAATTTTAAAAGTACTAAACTGAAAGAAGACCATACCGATCTGTTTAGGTGATTAAAACAAATGTTCTAACTCCAATTTAATGACTATGTGGAAAGTAAACAATTATAACCATCATGAAAATTGAGAGCATGTTTTGAAAGAATGTTTAGCTTTGTTACAAGTTTTGAACAAGTTTTATCAGTTTTGACCTATATTCGACCAGTTTTGAAAATGTACTTATAAAAATATCACCACATATAAAAAGCTAAGAAATGCAGAATTGCAAAATGCAAATTGAAAATTGTGCAGTCCTTAAATTATACTGCCACAAGATCAGTTTCTCTCATCCAAACTCAAACTATTAATGGGGCAGGAAAAGCTGATTCTAATCGAAGTCTTTCTTGCAAGTCACATGTAGAGACACGGTCGGCCATCTTTGAAACGCTCTCGGGAGGTTATTTCAAGTCATGCCAGTGCAGCTACTATCTAATTTGAATGGAGAAAGACCAAAAACTCAAAAACAGTTGGTCAAAATTAGGAAGAACATATTTCAAATCATCAATAAAATCTGACAGTACTGGTATTAGAAACCGTGATTCTTTACCTCACATTATACTAAAAAAATACAATATTCCCGGCTTGTATAGCTAATGCGCATGCACGTTCTATAGTTGATTGACAGGTAATGTCTGTATCTAAAAGGTGATTGGCTCTTTTACCTGTAAGGTGGGATTTGCTTTCTATATCCGTTGACTGTTGGGTGGTCAGAGCTCCTTGTTTGAATGTTCCAATTTCTGCCATTCATTTCAATAGAAGTGGCCCATCTCTGCTAAATATTCTCTGCAGTGGCGGAGCTAGGTGTGGCTGTGGCCACCATGGACCCCATTGGCCACCCCACTCGCAATTGCTGTTTTAGTCATTTTTTGGGGGTAATTTTTTTGGCACAATTTAGTTCTTATAGAGGTGAAATAATCTCTGTACAAACATAACATGCACTGTAAAAAAACAAAAAAAAACAAACAAACAAACAGACAAAAAAAAAACTTTATGTAACAAATACAGTAAAAATGTAAACAACTTTTCAGAACAACCTGTACATTTTACAGTTTAAAATGGTTGTAATTTACACACCGGCACTGTAAAAAATAAATAATAATTCTGTTAAATTTACAGTATAAAAAATTAATTAACATGCCTTCTGAAACTGTAAAACTTCGTTTTATAATGTTTTTATTCACCATAGTAACTACAGAACGGCACATGATGTCATGATGTTCATCAATAATGGCTCTTCCATGAGTAATGACCAATAAACATGTAGAGACAGAGCTCAGTATCACTCACACAAACATCAGAATAACACATGTGAGATTCAAATAATGCAGTAAACATGAACTAAACTACATCAACAGAACACCCCAGTGTATGTAACTGATATTAAAAAAATAAGAAGAAACTATTCCCATAAAATACAATGAAATGTAATGGGTCACGCAGGGGAATTGTGGGAATGCCCGATTACTGTTTTTACTGTAATTATAACAATTTACTGTATAAAAAAAAAAAAATACATGTACTCTCTTGTTCATTTTACCATTAATTATACTGGAAAATCTTTTTACATTTAAATATTAAATATATTACTTATTAATTAATTCATATTACATTAAATATTATAGTAAAAACTACTGTATCGACTTTTAAAATATATTATAACATTTTACAATTAACATTTTATTTCTGTAGCATTTTTACAGTATTTTACTGTTAAAATTACTGACAGTAATTATTTTTACAGTGTGTGCGCACACCAAGGTCGCAGCACCTCTCCATTCCGGGTGTCATTATATCCACTCACCAATAATAAAACATATATTTTTTGCGGAATGTAACCGAAAACTGGAACAAAATGATTTTCAATTGTTCTGGAGTGAAAGCGTAATTTAGAAATGCTGGTAACCAGTAATAACTGGTTAATTATGATCTGATAATTTTTTCATGAAACTAAAGGCCAAAGGGTTTATTATCACAGTACATTTCTGCAGCACAACATTGTTGCCTGAAAAAATTAAACGTGCTTTAAACCTGAAGCAAAGCATCACACATATCTATATTCCTCACATTCTGTGAATGAAGACCTTTCTAACAACTTCAGTATGTATAAATACCAAATATACATGCATGCTAATTAAATGTATGCTTGTTATGATTTCTGTTGTGGTAAATCTCAAATTTTTTGTTTATTTTGGGGCAAGTGGCTTGTTTTGAGCTTGTTTTTCCAGACCAGTACGATTGCTTCTCTTGTGAGATTGGCAATGCTGCAATTTCACCCACTCCTTAGTGCAGTGTACTGTCATTTAAAAAATAACATTATTAACAATTCTTTTATTTTGTTTATCCGGTAACCATAATGAACTTTTGAACCATAATGAACAAATTACGTTTTTGCTCAGAACGAACTGAAATGAAAAACAATTCTTTTTTGGTCCCTGGATAGAACAAAATAATTTATTCACATATAAAGTTGACTCCGATTCTATGACTTGTCAGAGTAGAGGAATCGACTCTTTTGGAGTCAACTCCAATCCCTACCATTCATTTTAATAGAAGTGGCCCGTCTGCTAATTCTAAAAGTCTGTTTCTATACATTTCACTTTTTTAGATTACAATAGATTTAAATATGTAATTAGTATTTTTTTAAATGGATCTTCATAACTTAATATTAAAAGTCTGGGTCAAGGCTAAAACAGTCATCTGTACATGAGGAATCTGAAAAGTACCAAAATAAGTGAAGGCATGGTAAAAAGTTCCCAAGTCAGTTTTAAGGGTGCACTCAGTAACCCTAACCCTCGTTTGTCTTTGTGTCATCTTGGATTTACACTGACATCTAGTGGTTTGGATGCAGCATCATTTAAAATCAATAATCAATAGCTTTCACAGTTTCAGATGATATTGTAAAAATTCACAATTCATAGTCTGTCATGATTACTTGAATCCATGAGTAAGTGTCCAATAACAGGAAGGTTACTGAGATTAAGCGAGTAGTATTCAGCTGGTCATGTGATTCCAACATGTCAGCCCCCATGTGCGGACCCTCTCCATGTACAATAAAACAGCTTTTATAAGGTTACTGATGTGACTGCAGTCTTCATTTTACTGTGATGATTTCCTACATATATTGCAAAATTACAATGCATGTCTTTAGGACATACTGAGTGCACCTTTAATAAGACCTTAACACATAAGTGCCCAAGGTTGCAGAGCCACCCTCATATGCAACTTAAAAGAACAGTTCATCTAATCATTTACTCACACGTATGTACTTCCAAATCGACATTATTTTCTTCTGTGAAATACACAAGATGTTAGGCACAAATGACATACAGCAGGAAACTCACAATGACACAGAATTAGGATATTTTACCATATATTTATTACACTGTAAAAAGTACATTAACTTTTTTTCATATATATATATACAGATTATTTCCATTTAATTACCTGTTGACTACAGAATTAGTTCCTGATATATCTAAGAATGCAGTACAAGTGCCACGTACAAAATAAAGTCTGTCCCATCCACTGCCACCGTAGGTTTGTGTTGGTGCCAAAGCAGTGATGATCAACATTAAATTACAGCATCATTCTACAGTCAGTTTCTTGAGCCTTACTACTGAAGCGTCCTAACACATTTATAATGAGAAACCACCATGAGTTACAGGTCAGATTCACTTCAATTTAATTGGTGGAAAGCTTGAGCTGGTCATGGGTGGTCTTGGCATATGCACGCTGAAGTGCGGGTCTGAGCTTTTATTTTAGTGAATTTTATAGCTTTCTTCTGGGATAAACTTCTCAGGTTCATGAAGAATACATGACTTCATACAAAAGTAAAAGTGCTCACAGTTCCAGAGTTGAAATCACCATAAACGAATATGATTAGAGGAATGTTTCAGATTTAATACATCAAGTTAATAAGTTAAGCTCAATTGACAGCATTAGTGGCATAATGTTGATTACCACTTAAAATAATTTTGACACGGTCCCTGTTTATATAAAATAAAAAACAAAAACTGCAGATATAGTGAGGCATTTACTTACCAATGGAAGTGAATGGGGCCAATCCATAAACGTTAAAATACACTTAGTTTCAAAAGTATGAGATACAATCACAAACTTATTTTGTGTCAGTAAACCTTGTAAGCAATTTTCACACTAAAATCATTTATATGATTTATGGCTATACTTTTGAAACAGTTTATGGACTGGCCCCATTTACCTCACTGTAACCTTGATTTTTGCTTTAAATAAAAGCAGGGACAAGTCAAAATAGTTTCTGTTGTAATCGACATTGCTACATATGCCGTCAATTGAGCTTAACTTGTACTGAACCAGGAACATTTCTTTAGTGGCAAAAAAAAACCCCACAAAAAAACATTTGATTTTGAAAGAACGGCAGTTGATCTATCGTTCAGGTAATTTGTTGGATAAATTCTTGAAAAGCGACTAAAGACCAGAATTGCCACAATGATTCAGCATAAATGTGAGAAAGAATGTTATCTCCATTTAAGACATTTAAGACAACAAAAATAAAGATAAAACCTGACATTCAGAATTCTGCTTGTTCATTTAGTAACTGGAGAAAAAAACTTCAGTTGAAAACCACTGACAAATGTGGAATGTTATAGAGGAGTGCAACGAGTAATTGCATGATCTCACTGAAATACTAAGATCTGATGTTGGGTACAAGCACAATTTTTTTGTTTTTAACAACGAGGGCCATTTCGTAGACGTAATTTTCCAAATAATGAAGCATGTACGGCAAGGTGGCTACTCCTCTGTTTTCTTTGTACTAATTTACAGCAAAACAAAACAATTAAAGAAACAATACGAACTGTTCAAAATAAATCAGGTTTTCTTCAATCAATTGTACCGGTTAATTTAGTTTGAGCTGTGATAAAAGCTTTAATGCTAAAGTCCTTTTATGGTTTCATTATCTGGATCTGGTGCAATCCTGCCTTTGCCAATCAGCTATTCTCTGTGATCTCTGCCCAAGTAAGCCTCATGAGTAAGAACTGAGTACTTAAAAATTTAAATCCACCCTGACAGGCACTGTTAGCTTACCAAAACCCCGGCTGAAATAAATCTACTCCCATAAATAATGAATCGTCTTCCATATTTCAGTGGCACCTTCCTGGTTTAAATAAATATTGTTATCTATGTAACATGGATAACTGAAGGACATTCCAGTCTGGGTGTTGCGCTTTGATGTTTGAAATGAGGGAGGCAACCATGCATGTCAATGTCCTCTTTCTCACGTGGTCTTATTTAAGTCCTTCTGTTACATTATTCAAAGGCTATAGCGGAGGAGAGTGCAAGATTGAAGAACAGTAAAATAAGATGGCTCTCTTTCACTGTATTTCTCCTTCAAATGCAACGACACTCTCACACCTGCTGTTTGTGGTTGGGTTATTCGGCGGAGGGACGGGGAAGCAGAGGTACAGGTGAGGTAGCCTGTATGAGAGCGGGGTTCAGAATGATCGGCAGGGACATGGGGGGCACACCCACTTGCAGTGGCGAGGCGAGAGGCTGCAGTATGAGTGGAGACTGGCTTAGAGGGGGTGGAGACTCTGTAGGACCCCTCTTTGCTGGAGTGGGTATTGGAGATGTTGAGGGAGGAACTGGAGACGATCTATCCGTTTCTGCAAAGAGGAAATGAAGCAGAAAAAGACGTGTCATTCGAATACATGAACACTGATAGGACAAACAAAAAGGGTATGTGAGTGGCGGACCGTCTTTGCAAGTTATCTGCACACATGCCTGGCATTAACTGTACTAAAGAGTATCCCAAAACGCAAGAACGCATCCGTACAGGTAGTATACCTTGAAAGGTTAGAGCGCTTTGAGCACAAGACATAATGGTGCAAGGAAAATTATTATTATACAATTTGATTCAATTATGATTCATTTGAGTCATAATTCAGCTAATGCTGTGAATTGTACAGGGAACCTTCTAACTTGGTACATATGAAAATGTTCATTTAAAAAATAACGGTCCCACTTTATATTACGTGTCTTTAACTACTATGTACTAACATTAAAATAATTACAACACAACGTATTTATTGTGTAACTACATGTTGTTCTGCAAAATTCTAACAAGATTCACATTTGCTGCTACTGAGTTTGAGGTGCGGGTAGGTTTAAGAGTAGGTTAGATTAGGGTTAGGGGTAAGGGTTGAGATTAGGGTTTACAGTGTAACTACATATGTAATTAAATGCAGGTACTTTAAATGTAAGTACAATTCAACAACACTTATGTACATATTAAGTACATTGCATCATATGCTTAAGTAAAAAGTAGATAAAGACACCAAATATAAAGTGGGTCCCAGTTAACAAAAGGGCCCACTATACAGTTCAATTGACCCTTCACTAAGCCCCGCCCTCCTTGGTTATGGTCTCTCTCTGAAAAGTCCTACAGAACTTCCCATTGGAATGAATGGGAGGAAAATATTCTCATAAACAGAATGGATAATATTCTTAAACTGGAATGAAGAGTGACATTATAAGGCATATATATCGAACAATTGTTTTTTTTATGTCAAAGAAATTGATAAATTACAGTAATTTTATTGAAAACTGTGGAGACCGTGAATCAGAACGAAGAAAAATGATTATCACAGTGACTTGGAAAGAGAAAAGCGTCATTTGATAGCGATTCAACACCTGATAAAACTAATGTAAGTAAACAGAACTGCTCATAACACACACACACACACACACACACACACACACACACACACACACTATGATGCAGTGAACTCTTTATTTACTAATCGCCTTTACTAAGACCTGAAACAATACATACATTAAATCATGTTCAGTTATTAGATTTGAAATAACATTAGAGCAAACGTAGGTGTCCTTGCTGATGTTATACATGTTAATTTGGGAATGAGGGCTATTACAGATGCTCTTCTCGACATTTATTTAAAGAGAAAGAAAACACTGCATGTATCCTCTCTGGGCACCTCATGTCACTATTGCAAGTGACCTGGCAACATCGTGTTTTACATTTTTTTTTAATCATTTTGATCAAATCTTGCTTAAAACTAATCAAACATACATTACTCCTGTAGACTCTCTTTGGAAAATAGCAAACATGTGTTTGAGTGATGGCGTCCTGGTAACAGTTGCTAAGACAGGATTGGTCTGAAATGCTTTTATGGCGGGGCTTAGCGAAGGGTCAATTGCTACAAACCGATCAGCCACAACATTAAAACCACTAATCTAATATGTCTAATATTTTGTAGGTCCCCCTCATGCTGCCAAATCTGCACCAACCCACATCTCAGAATAGCATGCTGAGATGATTTTCTTCTCACCATATTTGTACAGAGTGGTTATCTGAGTTACAGTAGACTTTATCAACCAGTCTGGCCATTCTCTGTTGACCTCTCTCATCAACAAGACATTTCTGTCCACAGAACTGCCACTCACTGGATGTTTATTGTTTTTGGCATCATTCTGAGTAAATTCTAGAGACTGTTGTTTGTAAAAATCCCAGTAGATCAGCAGTTACAGAAATACTCAAACCAGCCCATCTGGCACCATCAATCATGCCACAGCCGAAATCACTGAGATCACATTTTACCCCATTCTGATGGTTGATGTAAACATTAACTGAAGCTCCTGACCCATATCTGCATGCACTGCAGCCACACGATTGGCTGATTAGATAATTGATTGATTAGTGTGTGTGTGTTTATGTTGCTGTGTTTTCAATTTGATGTTTGATTGGAGTTTTGCTGTTTGTTGCTCTGGTTCCCTCATCCTCCTTTCCCAAACTGTTACAGCATGGGTACCAGACAGGCTGGTTTGAGTATTTCTGTAACTGCTGATCTCCTGGGATTTTCACACACAACAGTCTCTAGAATTTACACCAGGATGGGCATGGAGGCAGAAACTGGCTGAACACTAAAAGTAAATGTAAACAAACACAGACAAATATGCAACACAGGCCGCATGTGTCTTTCTCTCGAACTCTCGATGTCTCTGGCTGCCCATTATCTCGCTCTCTCGCTGATCAGCTGATTCAGTGCCGCCCGTGCTCCATCACGGCCCGGCCACACCCACCTCCTCGTCACACTGCGTCACTCAAATATTCGGAAACAAGCCCAAAAAGTTATCTCATGGTGCACTAGGCTATTAAATACCTAATCAAATAAGAAAGATAAGCCTCTTAGTTTGTATCCATTAGGGGTGGGCAGTATAACCAACCTTTTATCGCAGTACGAGTAAGTTCTATACTAATGTGATGAATTCTTAATGTGCTTGTTTGTGACTTTTTCGCTTGGTGTCAGAATTGTATAATCACACTATGTAATTCAGCAGTTTAAACAGTATAGTAAAATTCCAACTGGTGGACATTTCTACCATCGTACATAACACTCAGCTTTAGTATCCATGATAAGATTTACGATCAGTTTGCCATCACATTTCAATTTAAAGTTACAGCATCATAACCGTATGTTTAAATAATGCTTACGATCACCATTGGCACTAGGTGTAGATATGTCCTGAGGTGATGCAGGTCTGCTGGGGATATTTGGCTCTGCAGGGGCTGCTGGCACTTGTGAGGGGGCTGGCACAGGGGGAGACGCTGGGGTAACTGCGATAGGGAGTGGGACAGGCTCAACAGGAACATTACAGACAGGTTCTGTGCAAAAATCAGAAAACCTCAATTACCCCAAGACTGCACAAATGAATGTAATATGGATTAAATAAATTAATTTCTGAGCATTTATTAGTTCAGTATGGGAAAGAATGTGTTTGTGTGAATTGTACCTGGAATGACAGCCTGTTTGAAGAGCTCCTCTTTGAGACGGGGCAGGAAACAGTCAATTCTCTCCCAGGTGATTTCCCACAAATCTGAGTAGCCTGTGCGAGAGTCTGCACAGTGAAAGATCCCTGCTGTGTCCATCACTAACAGCATGTTTTTCAGAGACTCAGGGATTGCCTCCAGCTGTTCACCAAAAACACAAACAAAACCAGTTCATCTGCGTTCAAAAGACGAAAACAAGCTTATTTGTTGTAGTTGGTGCAAATTGCAGTTAATAAAGCAACTTTTTCAAACATAAGTCCCATGGGCCCAATACGTAAGATACAGAATCTCATTATCATAGTTTTATAAGAAATTTTATTTTTCCCAAGCTGTGAGCTTAAGGACTGAATTCAACGTGGTGACATAAAATGGGCGTGTACGGTAAAATAGAGGCAACATACACTGCTTTGTATCGTATTTTGTTTGCTGAATGACCTCAAAAACAAACAACGTAACTTGTGTGGTCCGATTCACAAATGACTCTTATGAGCCGGTACTTTTAATGAATCACTCCAAATGACTCATCAGTTCACAAGGTATGGGTTTGATCAGTCAGTGTGGATGAATGAATGTCTGATTCACTTGTTGAAATGCAAGTCTTTGTCCTCTGTCATGCCGAAATAAAACAAGTTTTGTATTCAAGGTTTGTGAAAATTAAATTAGTCCTTACACTTGTTCATTTGATAAAGTTTAGTTAAAAATGCTCATATTCAGCTTAAAGAAATACTGAATAAATGATTAATTTTTCATTTTGGGGAGAACTATCCCTTTAAGTTCTAATATTTCTTTGTTTTAAATAACGTGATTTATATAATAGATAAAAATGTATCATTAATAATGTTTTATAACTTTGCAAATTTATTAAAAAGAAAAAACTGAAATATCACATCATAAGTATTCAGACACTTTGCTATGGCACTTGAAGTTTAGCTCAGGTGCATCCCATTTCTCTGGATCATCTTTGAGATGTTTCTACACTTTGATTGGAGTCCACCTGTGGCAAATTCAATTGATTGGACACGATTAGGAAAGGCGCAAACCTTTCTATATAAGTTTTCGCACTTAAAATGTATATCAGAGCAAAAACCATGCCATGAGGTCAAAGGTACTGCCTGCAGAGCTCAGAGACTGGATTGTATCGAGGCACAGATTTGGGGAAGGCTGCAAAAACACTTTGGCTGCATTGAAGGTTCGCAAGAGCACAGTGGCCTCCATAATCCTTAAATGGAAGTTTGGAACAACCAGGACTCTTCCTACAGCTGGCCGCCTGGCCAAACTGAGCTATCGGGGGAGAAGGGCCTTGTAAGAGAGGTGACCAAGAACTTGATTGTCACTATGGTTGAGCTCCAGAGATCATGTGTAGAGATGGGACAAACTTGCAGTAGGACAACCATAACTGCAACACTCCACTGATCTGGGCTTTATGTCAAAGTGGCCAGATGGAAGCCCCTCCTCAGTACAAGACAAATAAAAAAGCACCTAAAGGACTCTTAGACTGTGAGAAACAAGATTATCTGGTCAAATGAAATGAAGATTAAGCTGTTTGGCCTCAAATCCAAGCAGCTTTTCTGGAGGAAACCAGGCACTGCTCATCACCTGCGCAATATCATCCCAATGGTGAAGCATGGTGGTGGTGGGGGTGTCATGCTGTGGGGGTGTTTTTCAGTGACAGGAACTGGGGGACTGGTCAGGTTTAAAGTGAACAGCAAAATACAGAGATATTCCAGAGCACTCAGGACCTCAGACTGGGCCGAAGGTTCACTTTCCAACAGTACAACGACCACTAAGAGTGGCTTATGGACAACTCTGTGAATTTTTTTGAGTGGTCCAGCCAGAGCCCGTAATTGAACCCAATCAAACATCTCTGGAGAGATGAAAATGGCTGTCCACTGACGGTTCTCATCCAACCTGACAGAGCTTGAGAGGATCTGCAGAGAAGAATGGCAGAAAATCCCCAAATCCTGGTGTGCAATGCTTTTCGCATCATACCCAAAAAGACTTGAGGCTGTAATCGCTGCCAGAAGTGCTTCAACGATGAGTTATGGGTCTGAATACTTAAGTCAATGTGATATTTCAGATTTCTTTTGAATACATTTACAAAGTTAAAAAAAAACCTGGTTTTTGCTTTCTCATTAAGGGGTGTGGAGTGTAGATTGTTGTGGAAAAAAATACAATTATTTAAAGCATTTTAGACAAAATGTGAAAAAAAAATGAAAGGTGTCTGAATAGTTTCTGAATGCACTGTATATATACTGATCAGCCACAACATTAAAACAACCTGCCTAATATTGTGTACGTCCTCCTCGTGCCGCCAAAACAGCACTAACCTACATCTCAGAATAGAGAGCGGTTATCGGAGTTTCCTAGACTTTGTCAGTTCAAACCAGTTTGGCCATTCTCTGACGACCTCTCTCATTAGCAAGGCATTTCTGTCCACAGAACTGCCACTCACTGGATGTTTTTTTGTTTTTGGCACCATTCGGAGTAAATTCTAGAGACTGTTGTGTGTGAAATTCCCAGGAGATCAGCAGTTACAGAAATACTCAAACCAGCCCGTTTGGCACCAACAATAATTAGCCAATCGTGTGGCAGAAATGCAGTACATAAAATCATTCAGATATGGGTCAAGAGCGTCAGTTAATGTTCACATCAACCATCAGAATGGGGAAAAATGTGATTTCAGTGATTTGGAGCGTAGCATGATTGTTGGTGCCAGATGGGCTGATTTGAATATTTCTGTAACTGCTCTCATTTTTGCTCATATTCAGCAATAGCGTGTTGTCACGTTGCACAAAATGTGTGCCACTGGTTCTTGCATGTGTCATAACTAAAGTGAACTGGTGCACACCAGTTCAAAAATGTGGAATGGAAAATTAGATTTGAGAGCAGCAGTGGAGGGAACAATTTCAGTGCATAACAACTTACATTTTAGCCTGTTCCTGAAACAAAGCTATTGTATTGCTTTAGGAGATTTGAAATATAGCACACAAGTCATATTATCTACTTTTATTGTTCTCTTATGGTATCTTTTATGATTTATGGGTCTTGAAAGCTAAAGTCACAACAAACTGTCCTTATATGTAAAAGAGCTGCGTGAAGATCGTTAAAAAATTATCCTATTGTGTTCCACAGGAAATATAAAAGCATACAGGTTTGGAACAATGAGTAAATATTACAAAATTTGCATTTTTGGGAAAATTACTATAAATCTTGAAATATCAACATCAGTCATTAACTCTGGACAGACATTTGAGAGGTTCTCACCAGCAGGTCACTGGAGCCAGCATGCATGTACTTATCCATGAAGTCTAGAATGGTGAGCCAGAGAGCAGCAAACGTGGGTAGAGACAGCAGTGGAGAGAGATGCTGCAGGAACACCTGAGAAAGACATTTATACACACAAAACACTAATCATACTTAAGTTAAAAAAAATTACACAGCATATTAAAATAATGACTTTGCTATTAATTAAAGTGTAAGCGACTAGGTAATGAGTGAATAATAATGAGTCATAAGCCAAACCTTAGAAAGTAGTGTGCAGGCCCTCATCCTGGTCTCCTCCATGCCGCCCACATCAGCTGGACTGATGCTGTCTAGCAGCTTAGTCAGCAGAGGAAACAGGACCTGAGAAAATAGAGACAGAGACACCATCACCATTACTTCTCAGCTCTGTTCATTACAGCTCTAGAATGCATGTTTTAACTAAAAAAACTTAGCCTTTAACTAGCTTACCTTGTTGAAGCAGGACTCCCACTCTACCGCATCCAGAGTTTGTAGATCATGTACAAGTAGTGCCCTCTGTAGGTAGGTGAGAGCTTGCATGCGGACTTGTCTCCGAGCGTCACAGCACAACCAAGCCATACCTACATGACAAAAACACACATTACACAGAGTTTCTGATCATCCAGCTCACTCTAAATATGTTAAAAGTATCATATCACACATTGTTTATTATGTTTTTCTTCACTAAAATGATCAGAGACATGTATCCATAAGTGTTTAATTGACAATATTATTTAAATGATTTTTATCTAACCTTGAAGCAGAGGACACCAGCAGCTGGACCACAATGTTTGAGAGTCAGCCTCGATCTTTCTGCCACCACACTCTAGATGGCGCTGTTCCTCTGCCCAAGAGCTGTAGATGCCGGCTGCTCGTGTGTGCAGTGTATGCATCAGGTCTAACAGCTACATGGGCAGACAGGATGTTTTAATAATCACTAGACATTCAGGACATATCAGTTTAATGGTATATTAAATTAATATTTACTTTTCTAACAGACTCAGTTTCACTGTATTCATGGGCACAATAGAAATGACTGTTACGCAACCACTATTGAGACATAACATGTAAACAGGTGGAGTGAACACAACAAAAGACAAAAAAAAATTAAAAAAAAACTCTCACGCTACACATTAGTACAGAAGCCCTTAACTGCTTAATGAAAAAAAGGCTATTATAATATTAAGGCTATTTTGTGCTTTCCTGAGCTTATTTATGTCCTATACATTTTTTTTCTTCACATTGCAACATTTTGAAAAAGACAGGAAAGCAAAACACACAAGTGAATTGTTGTTCAATTGTCATCTGAACTGTTCAGATGACATTATATAGTTTTTATGTGCACTATTCAGCTTACAAAGACAGTGAAAGCATGACCCACTAGGAGAAACATGACATTTTCTTTCACTGCAAAATCAAATGAAAAAAAAAAAAAAAAAGATTTGTTTATATTTTGCATTAAGAAAATAAAGCCTATTTCTAAAACCATAAAAAAAAAAAAAAAAAAAAAATACGTTTTTGCATCGACACATTATTTTTTATGACAATTTAAGCATATTTAAAAAAAAAAATTAAAAAAAAATTAAAAAAAATCCCTCAACATAGTAACAAAAATCAGACAAAATATATATTTTTTTAATTATTATTATTTAAACTAGCCCAAATTAAATTCAGTACAATAAATATACCTAATTTAACTTTAAAATTATACTTTAAAATGTCATAATTTTATGATTACAGTTTTTTTTGTATTATTATTATTACAGTATGTTACTGCGAATTAGGTGGAGGGGGAAAATTTTGCATAATTATCACGAAAATAGTCACAATGCAAATTATTTTTTTTAATGTGCGTAAAAATAGGATTCACTTTCTTTATATAAAATACAAATTACTTCATTTTTAAATGTCATATTTTATATTGTAAATGTACTTTAAACACAAGTTTGTTACTTTCTAAGGAGAAAGATGAAATACTCGTCCCCGTGAGTGTTTAAAGTGAAAATGGTCAGGTCAAACAGTGAAGACATAATCAGTGAAGATAGTTTGATTAATTGGCTTATTTTGCCAGAAGATTCTTATATGATTGACAAAATAAAAAATAAGCAATACTTTAGTCTGATTTTAGAATCATAGAGATATCAAAAGTATCTGTCCTATAGTACCAAGTTGATACAAAAACTTTCTCCCTTATCGGTAGTACCAACTGAATTCGGTACTGTACCCAAGTGTTATCACATGTTTATTTTCAATTACTGAATCTTTACTTGTATACGTGATATTGCTATTATATACCTGAAAACCTTTAGGTACTATTGTTCTTGTTTCTACTATTGCTATTTGTTCTGTTGCAATTTGTTTCTTTGTACTTTATTTTTCTGATTGTTCACAATTTTTTTACTTGAAAGACTAAAGCGATGTTAACTTAACTGAGAAACACTTAAAGTCTACATTACAATTAACTGCAATTATTAATCTTTTTTAAATAAAGGAGTGTTTTTTGTGTGTGTGGTATCAAAACTGGAAAAACCTTTGCCTTTGAAATCCTGATATAGCGTGAACCCTAAATCATATAGTTCAGAAACGGAATAAATATTTGTTTTACTCCTACGGAGTTTCCAATGTGAAACAATCACATGGAGCAGAAAAAAAAAAGAAGAAAAATCAGCATGCCCATCCCCCAGCAAGCAGATCAGCAAACATGATGATGGACAGATAGAGGTATTAGGGAAAGGGCTGTTGTACTTACGTCCAGACTAACCTGAAAAGACACCGTGTGGTAACTGGCCGGCACGCCCTCATCTTCCTCATCGTCACTATGGGAACGGGCGGGCCGCTGACTGGACGCTTTGGTTCGGCGTGATGTGCTTTCCTTCTCTCGTGGCTTCTTTCGGAGACGGCTGGATTTGGAGTCATATTTGTGACTCTTTTTCTTCTCGTGGGTGCGGTAACCTGCAGAGGGCGTGAAAACAATCAATGACTAAAAAGGGAAATCAAATAAAGCTCATGCTGCTCCATTCCCGTGTCTGTCAAGCACAGTAAAAGCCAGCGATGCTTGATCATTTCTGCAAACAAAGCTACGATAGTGAATCACAGGTGCCTATGTTTTTCCGAACTCATCTTCACACCCTTTAATTTACTCTGTTGGAAGAAGCTGTCTATGATGAGACGTATCTCTGCCAATTTTGGGATGGCATCAAAAAATATTGTTCAGTTTCCTGTGAATGGAGACTAAAGCAAATATCTGCTGTCTCCATTAGACATTAAAAACTCTGAGCTTTGATCAGTTGCTCACCAAGTGAGCATGTAAGCCCCTGTTGACAGCACGTATCTACTCAAGTAAACAGAGGCCTTTAACTCATGAAAAGGCCCTGCTAAATGGGGAAGAAGAGCAATAATGTGCTGAAAGAGCCTCAACAAAGCCTACTGTAGATAACGACCACCCCGGATAGATGGTTGTGGCACACTCAGTCGAATTGCCCCTGGGGGTAAATAACTCATCAGTGGAGCACAACTCATGATACAGCGCTAAAGAGCTTGCAGGCACTGACACATCCAATTACAGAGCAATTTGGAAGGCAGGCAGACACACTAATCCCAAAAGGAGTCAAGCTTCTTAAACTTTTGAAGGTTTGTTTGGAATGAAACAAAATGAAATGTAACTTTTAATCATTGTGTTGTATAATGGTAACATTGAATATTTCATAAGAGTAGCAGCATGTTAACTGGAGCATAAGCAATTTGATCCTGATAAGTGGAGGGCAAATACACAAAATATCTGGCCATAATATGTCTAAAATATAAGTTTCACAATATTATAGAACATCTTGTTTATAGTACTGTTATATAAAAGCAATTCCAATCTCGCAATCATGCACAGCTGCAATGAGATATAGTTTAATTGTTTTATACCTCCATTAAGGCTAGCCTCCACAAACACTCGTATGGCTTTAACACAAAGCTCAAAGTTTTCTGGAGTGACGTGGGCGGCATCGCGTACGATGAAGGAAAGTGAATCCACACACTTGATGAGGGACTTGGTGTCATGCAGTCCCATGTCCTGCCCCACAGTCAGACTGTACTGGTTAATGAGAGGATGGGTCAGAGGCTTTGAAGCTGGTGCCACTGCTACCTTAGTAACATCCAGATCATCTTTACCCACCTGTCGAAAAACAATAAGCAGTTATTTAGCAGACGCTTCTATCCAAAACAAATGCACTGTCTATTTATAGCTGGGACAATACCTGGAGCAACAATGTTTGTTCCAGCTGAAATCCTTGCCCCCATATTATTCCATTGTAAATACATTATTCTGAACAATTTTTGTTTGCTTTTACAAACGATAAGTTGAGTTGAAATTATCTTGTGGTAAATAAATAGCATGCAACAGATGAGCTTAACTTGTATTGAACCCAAAACATTTATTAACCATATGACCACTGGGTCACCCTCAACAAAACATGCTTGCTCAAAGAGATATTACAGACAAATATCTTGACCTTGTTTGGTCTTTGATGACTAATAAAGCAGAACAGAGTATAACGTGGTCAATTGAAAGATTTTGGAGGAAAAAAAGCTTACTGTTTGAGGTTCAAAAGCTAAGTGTTTTGTAAACACTCACCACTAGCCAGCCCACATCAACATCAGTAGCTGAACGGGGCATTCTAGATTTCCCATGCTCTGTATAAACCTCAGAGTCAGACGTGTAGCCCCGGTTAAGACTAACTTCACTCTGATGATATGAACTCAGTTCACTATCTGACTGAGCACCTGAAACAAAAGGATAAGCCACTGTATGAATACACATCTGGAAACTGACTTAACATCATAGACGACTATTACAAATACTATGGTTGGAAAAACGTGAGAATGAATGAATCACCTGTGTCATTGTCAGGGTTGGTGTTGGCCACCTGCAGGGCAGCCGGAGGCTTGACCCCAGCCCCAATGCACTCCAGAAGGGAAAAGAGTGTGTACCAGTCATCAGTACAGTGAATGTTGGCAGCATTGGTTTTAAGCAGCTCGTGCAAGCCGAAAGCCACCTCTCTGCTGACTCTGGACAGAACGTGAGGTTTCATCATCAACAACAAACGAAGAGAGAGGAGAACCTGTACAGACAGAGGGAGAAAATGCAATAAGGGTTTAATGCCGCTGTGATGGATGTCTTGTGTGCATGTTTGTGGTTGCTGGGCTGGTTGGTTAATTGGGAATAAAAGGTGAGTAGGTCTCTGAGTGCATAAAATAAGTCTCATTGGGTATCATTTCTCTCTATGCGCCATTCAGCATCACTCCTTTCTGCTAATCTGGTTTCATTGCTTGAGCAATATTTCTATTCGCAAGAACTTGTGTAGTCTTAGCTACAAATTGATTAGTGATGACTACTAACTGCAGCCTATGACAGCCAGACATCACTTCAGTCTACTAAGATGGACTTCACAGAGAATGAACTGCTGCCAACAGCAACCATTAGAAATCTGATACTTCACTGGCGACTGCCTGAACCTTGGACTTAGGAAGGACTTCACCGTAAATTAACTGCCACAAGATTCCAGCCAGACTACGATGCACCTCATTGACCTCTACCTGTATTATCTTGGTCATTGAATGCATCTTTTGCACTTCTACAGTCAATTCAGGATGGACATTAATCTTACAGTTCATACAAAATCCTTTTGTTTAAACACTGGCCACCAACATCTACTTAGTTTACTAATTAAAACCATGACTTATATTACATATAGAACTACCAACTACTATTGGCATTATATTCATGCTGTTTAGCCAGAGGGAAACTGGCTCCCCCATCTGAGCCTGGTTTCCCCCAAGGTTATTTTTCTCCTAACATCTTATGGAGTCTTGTCTTCCTTGCCACAGTTGGCTCTGGCTTGCTCACTGGGGGCTTAAATATAAATATTTTTTAAATAATCTACAATCACCATATTAATTTAAACCACACAATGATTACTTCAGATATTACAGCTTATTTTATGTTACAGCATAATTTTCTGTAAAGCTGGTTTGAAACGATGTGTTTTCTGAAAAGCGCTATATCAATAAAACAACCTGACTTCATTTGGAAGTGCAGTGCTATTCATAACACAATACACCGATACTTCCTTCCTTTGGTCTAGAGGTAATCGTCGTCTTTGTCTGAGTTATCACTCCAAATTGATACACAGTTGAAGTCAGAAGTTTACACTTTGGTTGAAGTCATTAAAACTCATTTTTTTAACCATCCACAGATTTTATATGAGCAATGAGTTTTGACAAGTCACTAGGAAGTCAACTGTACATGACAACTCATTTTTCCAACAATTGTTTACAGACAGATTGTTTCACTTTTAATTGACTACATCACAAATCCAGTGGGTCAGAAATTTACATATACTAAGTTAACTGTGCCTTTAAGCAGCTTAGAAAATTCCAGAAAATGATGTCAAACCTTTAGACAATTAGCTTCTGATAGGAGGTGTACTTAATTGGAGGTGTACCTGTGGATGTATTTTAAGGCCTACATTCAAACTCAGTGTCACTTTGCTTGACATCATGGGAAAATCAAAAGAAATCAGTCAAGACCTCAGAAAAACAATTGTGGAACTCCACAAGTCTGGTTCATCCTTGGGAGCAATTTCCAAATGCTGAAGGTACCACATTCATCTGTACAAACAATAGTACGCAAGTATAAACACCATGGGACCACACAGCCATCATACTGCTCAGGAAGAAGACTCATTCTGTCTCCTAGAGATGAACGTAGTTTGGTGCAAAAAGTGCAAATCAATCCCAGAACAACAGCAAAGGACCTTGTGAAGATGCTGGAGGAAACAGGTAGACAAGTATCTAAATCCACAGTAAAACAAGTCCAATATCGACATAACCTGAAAGGCTGCTCAGCAAGTAAGAAGCCACTGCTCCAAAACCACCATAAAAAAAAAACAGACTACAGTTTATAAGTGCACATGGGAAAAAATATCTTACTGTTTGGAGAAATGTCCACTGGTCTAATGAAACAAAAATTGAACTGTTTGGTCATAATGACAATCGTTATGTTTAGAGAAAAAAGGGTGAGCTTGCAAGCCAAAGAACACCATCCCAACCGTGAGGCATTTTGTGGGGGTGCTTTGCTGCAGGAGGGACTGTTGCACTTCAAAAAATTGATGGCATCATGAGGAATGAAAATTATCTGGATAATGATATATTGAAGAAAGACTTCAGCCAGCCAAATGGGACTTTCAAATGGACAACGAACCCAAGCATACCTCCAAAGTTGTGGCAAAATTGCTTAAGGACAACAAATACAAGGTATTGGAGTGGCCATCACAAAGCCCTGACCTCAATCTGATGGAAAATTTGTGAGCAAAACTGAAAAACTGTGTGCGAGCGAGGCGGCCTACAAACCTGACTCAGTTACACCAGTTCTGTCTGGAGGAATGGGACAAAATTCCAGCAACTTATTGTGAGAAGATTGTGGAAGGCATACTATTTAATAAATGATGTATTCTTCAAGCTTTGTTTATTCATGAATCATCCACTTGGAATTTTGGTAGTTAGTTTATTAAAATATTCAGATATTCATCACATGAAGCACTTCCCAAAGATGTAATTGGTTTGTAGGAAATTTTACCAGATCTTATGATTAGACTTTTCTAACAGCAGCTCAACACCTCAAACTTGTTTAGACATCCATCCATAATACTCAATTCTAATAATTTAAGATCCAATATTTAAGTTATTTTTCCCATTCTACCCTTTCCTTATTTGCCAGTGTCAGATGTTGTTTTTTCTTTGAAGCTCTGTCTAAAAGGCCAGCATCTCAGAGTCTACTCTTTACAGTCACAGATTAAACTGGCATTTGGCATGTACTGGCCATTGACGCTGCAAGTTTAGGACATCTGAGGGGACTGTTTCTCAAACTAGAGACTTTGATGTATTTTTCCTCTTGTTTTTGTGCTTCTGGGCCATCTACTTCTGTCAATGTCCTGGTTAGATCCCGTTTTCTTTTTTCTCTCAAGTCAGTAGTGCATGAAACAGCCTTTATCTCTTAAAATAACAATAGACTGATAATTTTTAATTTTCTGAGTAATTTATTTCCATTCAGCCATTTTTCAAACCAAATTTTTATTTGGAAGTGCAAAGTGACTTGCAGGCTATGCAAAAGAACTTAAAACTTCAGCAAATGAAAACAACACTGTATTGTAATGTTCAGATGCCATTACAAAGAAACTTTTTTTTTTGTTTTGTTATTTAAACAGTTAAAAAAGATTGTGCCGAGTACCAAATTGGTACAAAGATTAGGTGACAGCATTTTCTAAGTAGACTGGAGTAATGTCTGCTGAAAATGGGACTTAGTCATCATGGGCAAAGAACAACTTTTAAAATTAGCAGCTATTTTTAACAGTAATAATAATTTGCAACATTGCTAATGAGGAATGCAAACTCATGAGAGGTCAAAAAGGTTAGGAAGTCATAGCAGGTGCTCCAGATGTATACTTCCAGTTAACTTGTTTGTTGCATTTAAAGCTGTCTTCAAGTGTTTAAGCTTAAAATATATAAAATTCTACCCAACATTTTGGGCAAATTAGAAAAGAAAAGGTTCAGAAAAGGTGACTAGCTGAAAGGTGTGTAGATACATCCCTATGTTATTGGCAATTTAATGCATCCTTGGTGAACACGAGCATTCATTTCTAGTGATTCCAAACTTTTGAAAGGTAGTGAACTAATAGATTAAACAACTTAAATACCTATAGAAGATTTTGAATAAAAACTCTACAACTGATTCTTTTCAAGGGTGTCAGCAGAATAAAAAATATTTCTCAGAGGACTAGAAATATCTTAGTCCAATAAAATAGGTTTCATCAACAGTGAACTGTCATGAGGCACATGGGCGATCTTCGTCTGGTAGTTAAAATGTATGTGTGTACTTAAGTCTTGAGTGACCTATCCAACAGAGTATAAATTAATTGGTCCCAACGGTTAATAAAATGGAATATAAAACTTTTCCCAAAAGCAGGATTGATTTTGTTTTAAAGTGAGTCACTATCAACTCTAACTTTATGGCAATCAGCGATAGGGAAATGTAAAAAAATTCCTCCTTTTTGTTCAGCTCAGTTCAGTTAGAAACATTGCAAATTTAAGTTTGCTACTCCCCCAACTGTAGAAATTAATAAAATACCAATCACTTGCAATTTGTACTTCTTGTCCTTTTTTCTATTTTTAGTAACAGCGTTTTAAGTGGGTTGTAACACAGCCAACACAACAACAGAAAGTGGGAATTTGTGTGTCCATGTTTGTACCTGTGAGCCAATGTCCTCTCTGCGCAGTAAACGTATAGCAAGTCTGAGCAATCCTACCACGGCTCTCTCCACCAGGAAGCAGCTCTCAGTAGCATGCACACATAACTGATATAGGTGATCCCGTACTGTTTGCCATACACACGAAACTCTGTCCCTGCAAACACAGTCATTTGTTTTTAAAACCTAAAATACACCACATCCTGATCTTACTCCGTTATACTGGCAATGCAAAGTTTTTACACAGTACTATATGGACCTATTGACAAGACATGCATGCATTACCTGTTTTCAAGAATAATACGTAGCAGCATCTCCAGACAAAAAGCAGCATCTTCTTCGTCATACATTGTTTCCTCATCAGGGGTCACCGAGATGAGAGCCTAGAAATTTTAAATGTTACAAAACAAACTTCACCAAGACACATATCAAAAGAAAATAATTTCTTTAGTATATACACTTCTGTTTCAAAACCTAGTGAGCTGGTGTCATAGACCTCACCTTCATGAGCTCCTGTAAAGACTCCAGCTGCAGAAACTTGCTTTCTGTGATCAGCTTCTCTGGGTCACATTGCTGACAGTAAGGAATGAGAAATGTGGGAAAATTGCCTTTGAACCGTCTTTTGTTCACATGAGATGATTCACACTGTCTTTCCACCTAAATACCTTTTGTAAGTGAAATGTGTGAGGTGTACCTTAATGCAGAGCTGGGCCGCTTGTTTGGCCTCCTGGTTCTCAGTGGAGGGGCCTCTGTGCCCAGACTGCTCACTCAATGTTAACCAGTTCATTAAACTCAACATTGTTGACTCACCCCTGAGAGAAACACACAGACAGGAAGGAATCGCAACAATTAAAGTCATTCACAAAAACGCTGAGAGATATATCATAATAACAGTGAATATAAAATGTATTTTAATGTGCGTTTTATTTGGCCTTTGTGTTTTCTATAAAGCATATCATTACTGGGTGGTTCAGGTTGTAGTCCTTAAACGTGCGTTTTTGAGCCATGGGTTATTAAATATATATATATAAAAAAAATTGAATTCATCGTCTGTGGTTAAAATGACAATAAAATTTTTAAAGCAACAATATGTGAAGGATAATAGAATTGTTAATTACTTGTATTGTTCAATTTGTGCATGTAATTGTGTGTCTGTGTTTAGATGCTGAATATCACCCAGCTTCCCAGTCCCACTTCCAAATATACATGTTTGTGTCTTTAACAAAGACTGAGGGAATTAAAGGTACCTGTTTGATGGTGTCTCTTGACGCTGTAAAGAAATCTTCTCATTCGGGTCCAAAAAGTCCTCAACCTTAAAACGAAAATGATGTTTTATTTTTTGGCATATCAAAGCAGATCACTCATGCAAACTGTTCCTGTAAGGCAGTAGGTGGCAGTATTGCATGATGTAAATAGGACGACTTAAACTTCTATAAGAGCATTGTCAGAACACTGTATCACTGTACCTTCAATATGCATTTGGTTTCTCTTACACAAGAAGAGTTTGTAAGGAGATTTCAAGTTTTCATTCTCACCTCAACCATGGATGGGGGTAAAAGCTCAGCTCTGAACAGCTGCAACATGGAGTCCATAATGTTCTTCCATCCCTCTCGCAAGATGTCGCCGTGACGATGGGCCAGGCTGAAAACAGTGTCGGCAGCGGCTTGAGCCTTCCTGTTACTGCCAAATACGGTGGGCAGATTCTCTACAGACTAAACACACACACAGAGGCCATTCAGTTCTAAGTTAGTTCACCAAAAAATTTTAACTTTTACTCAGCCTTGTGTCGTTCCAAACCCATAAGACTTCCTTCTGTGGAACAGAAGAGATGTTTTGTAGAAAGTCATATGGTTTGGAACAACATGATGGTGAGGAAATTAAGAAATTGATGGGTGAATTGCCCCTTTATGTTACTGTAGTGAACTAAACACATGTGTTAAGGGGTGGCTCAGATCTTACCTCAGAGCTGAGAGTAGTAAACTTGCAGAGCGAAATGATCAAGTTGTCAAAAACATCACTGAAGCCATAGTGTGCAGAGATCTTGGCACATTTACTGAAATAAAACGGGATAAAAATCACCATCTAGAATGTTTGTATGTAAAAATTTGTGTACATAAATACCACAGCGAACTGAACATGAACTCAAAAGCACTTTAAGGTCTAATGATTCAAGGGCAGTCTAAAACTTGAAAAATTATTTCATATTTTCCCAACGTATTATTCCATTTATATCAATAAAAGAAGAATTGTAGATAGTAAATATTTGTTTTGTTATCTCTAAAGCCCAAATTAATTTATTTTAGCTTATTAGATAGAACATTAAATTGCCTTGGATGGCATCTGAAATCAGTTTCCTTGGGAGATACCACCATACAAAGATGCTGTCTGTTATTGACTGACTGGCAGGCATGGCAGCTAACTTCAGTTTTGGACACAGCTAAAGTTGTTTCTTAAAGGGGTCATGAAATGCTCTTTTTTAATAATTGTATTATCTTCCCTGTGGTCCACTGATAATGTTAGTAAAGGTTTTTTTTTTTTTTTTTTTTTTTTTTGCATTAGTAATAAATTATAATTCTCCACCCTGTTTTTGGCCCTCTGCCTGAAACGCTCAGTTTTGACCTTAGCGCCTCCTTAAAACTCCAATGTAAACGCCCACTGTAATGATTGGCTAACATCATGCAGCCCCTTGAATACAACCTTTTTTGAAACTCAACTGGAAGAAACTGAATAAGCACCAAAACATTATAAGACTAAATGTTAGGCATGCGTTTACACACAATGCACATCCAACACATTACATCAAATTTATTAAATAGAGATCGACCGATATTAATGTTTTAAAAATTATAACGATAATTTGCATGTTTACATATCCGAAAACCGATATGCAGAGCTGATTTTTTTTATCAATTAAATATATATATTTTTTTTCATCTTTATTATGGAGAGAAAATATTAAACAGAGAAAATAATTTGCAAAAATGTTATATTACAATAATAATCACATACCATGTTTTTTATAATTATAACAACAACAAATATAATAGGCAAAATAATTTGACAACCTCTGATTTCAAATTATAAACTAGAAAAAAATAAACTAGACAGTTTCAAGGATTAGGTATTGTTTAATAGGCTAAAGGCAAACAGTTTTCTGGAATAAGTATACATTATCAGGAGAGTGAAAAACAATAAATACATCTCTGCGATTACAGTCCATCCTGAATGTCGTCAAAATTATAAATGATGTTCCGTCGCTCTTTATATACAGCTGCCTCACGAAACACCTGCTGCCAGAGCTGACATTATTTGTTTTACAGAGAGCAGCACATCTGCAGCAAATTACATGCAAATCTCAACAATGCTCTAATTGTCATCTGACACAAAACTATTCTGGACATGTTCATTGTGACATGAGTATTTTGTCCCATGAATGTCTGTGTTTACATGAAACTTTTACTCGAACGGTGTCGCGGAGATAATTAATTTACACACAGAGCTGTAATCATGTAAATGTTGATTCATAGCAAAATTAAGTATAATAGCAAATGTTAATATAATTTAGGGGATTCTTGTTAATAGCTGCACTGGTATACGGAGGCCATTCTGACATACGGCCATTCATTCCACTGAACATGAGCATCAACCTGAACATCAACTTTACAAGACACAGCCAACAGAGAATTAAATTAAACCAACATATTTCCAACATCATCCAAGGCTCTTCGAGTTGATTGATGTTAAGTAATGTTACGTCTTTCAGGATTTGTATTTACATGGGTTTGTCTCTGTATCTTAGCTCTTAAACTACACATCAAGCATTTATGTGTTACATCTCAATAGAACATGAATGGCGTTTATTATAATGTATTATTCAAGCAATACAGTGCAAAAGCAAGTTACTTTACCTGTCGACAACCCCCAGCATTGTTTCCTCTCAAATGCACTGCTGCAATGGTCGTCTTGCGTGCAATGCCAGATGCAGCAGTTATCGTGGATCCGATATTCCAAAAGCAATATCCCATTCCATTTTGTGCTGAACGCGATGGCACTACTACTGCCAACTACACAAATAAACGGTTTAGAAAGTTTGTGTTGACACGCCCTGTGCAGACAGGCTACAGCCGCTGCGTCAAACGAAGGCGACCGGTGTAAACAGAAGAAAGTGTTTTTAACTGCCACATCAAGCTTGAATTGACTGTTATGAGCCGAACACAATATCCACTCTAAAATACGCTGAAGAAACATCCACATTCTGTTTCCAGTATCATTTCTTCATGTCTTCATACACCAACAATTAAAAATAGCGCATGTGGAAGGGAAGAAAAGAACGAGTCCATAACACGTTTGTGCTAAGCTGCATGATAAAGAGCTTCTCCTCTTTAGAGTTATTACTTGACACCATGTCTTTTAAAAGCAGCCTGAGATATGTATCAAGCAGTCAAAGACATCCGCCTGCGCACATTTATGTAGCAAAATATTTAAATCCAGACAGACACATGAAGGTGTTCTGTGTAAGTTTTTGTTTTTGGCACCATTCGGAAAAATTCTAGAGATTGTTGTGAAAATCCCAGGAGATCAGCAGTTATAGAAATACTCAAACCAGCCTGTCTGCCACCAAAAATCATCCATGCTATTATCTAGTCAGCCAATCGTATGGCAGATGTGCAGTGCATAAAATCATGCAGATATGGGTCAGGCTCTTCAGTTAATGTTCACATCAACCATCAGAATGGGGGGAAAATTGTGATCTCAATGATTTGGACCATGGCATGATTGTTGGTGCCAGATGGGCTGATTTGAGTATTTCTGTAACTGCTGATCTCCTGGGATATTCACGCTCAACATTCTCTAGAATTTACTCCGAATGGTGCCAAAAACAAAAAACATCCAGTGAGCAGCAGTTCTGCAGATGGAAATGCCTTGTTGATGAGTATGGCCAGACTGCTTCGAACTGACAAAGTCTACGGTAACTCGGATAACCGCTCCGTACAATTGTGGTGAGGAGAAAATCATCTCAGCGGGTTGGCACTATTTTCCTCATGTCATGGCCCCTTTAATATCTTAGAGATAATTTTGCCCACAAGGCAGAAACTCTGCTGATTTCCAGAGAACTGGGATTCCAATCATTTACCTAGTTCCACGCATCCGTGTTTATTTATAGAGTATTATGGCTAATTAGGATTTTGATTATTCTTTCAGCTATGAAAATGTGTGAAGTTATTTCAGCTCCATTTAACACATTTTACCATGTTTCAATCCATTTCCACAGAACTCAGCGGATTCCAAAATCAGCGCAGAAAATGTGGACATGTCCACAGATAGCTTCCAGGTCTTGAAATCAAATTTTCAGTATACTACTGTTATCCAGCTGGTCTTACCTGAACCCAGCGATGGCCTTCCTAATGATGGCATCATCCAAGCTCTTGTCAAAAACGTAGGAGAGGGCGGCGATGGTGGGTCCCCAGGTCATGGTGAAAAGATCACGATCATAACTGCTGCCGGGCACATGGACAAATATCCCCTCAGACGTAGCCCCCCTGTGCAGGAGAACGCTCCACACATAGTTCTCTTTCACCAGCCCCGTCTGCTCATCGGGCATCACAATCTCTTCATTTCTGCAGGACAACACACAGCTTATCCCATCTGATCCACTGTATACATAATTAACGAGAGACATTACATCCATGCACTTAAAGACTGTGGACATGAGGGACTGTGGTTTATAACAGGAGGTACATTTGAAGTCAGAAGTTTACATACACTCAGGTTGAAATCATTGAAACTAATTCTTTAATCACTCAACAGATTTCATATTAGCAAACTATAGTTTTGGCAAGTCGTTTAGTGCATCTACTTTGTGTATGACAAAGTAATTTTTCAAACTACTGATTACAGACAGATTGTTTCACTTTTAATTGACTATATCACAATTCCAGTGGGTCAGAGGTTTACATACACTAAGTTAACTGTGCCTTTTTAGCACCTTGGAAAATTCCAGAAAATTGTATCAAGCCTTTAGGCAGTTAGCTTTTGATAGGCTAATTGGCGTCAATTGGAGGTGTACCTGTGGATGTATTTTAAGGACTACCTTCAAACTCAGTGTCTCTTTGCTTGACATCATGGGAAAATCAAATGAAATCTGCCAAGACCTCATAAAAAAAAAAATGGTGGAACTCCACAAGTCTGGTTCATTCTTGGTAGCAATTTCCAAATGCTGAAGGTACCACGTTCATCTTTACAAACAATAGTACGATTGTATAAACACCATGGGACCACACAGCCATCATACCACTCAGGAAAAAGACACATTCTGTCTCCTAGAGATGAACGTAGTTTGGTGCAAAAAGTGCAAATCAATCCCAGAACAACAGCAAAGGACCTTGTGAAGATGCTGGAGGAAACAGGTAGACAAGTATCTATATCCACAGTAAAATGAGTCCTATAGCGACATAACCTGAAAGGCCGCTCAGCAAGGAAGAAGCCACTGCTCCAAAACTGCCATAAAAAAGCCAGACAACAGTTTGCAAGTGCACACGGGGAAAAAGATCGTACTTTTTGGAGACATGTCCTCTGGTCTGATGAAACAAAAATTTTACTGTTTGGCCATAATAACCATCATTATGTTTGGAGGAAAAAGGGTGAGGCTTGCAAGCCGAAGAACACCATCCCAACCGTGAAGCATGGGGTGGCAGCATCATGTTGTGGGGGTGCTTTGCTGCAGGAGGGACTGTTGCACTTAATAAAATAGATGGCATCATAAGGAAGGAACATTATGTGGATATACTGAAGCAACATCACAAAACATCAGCCAGGAATTTAAAGCTCAGTCACAAAAGGGACTTCCAAATGGACAATGACCCTAAACATAATTCTAAAGTTGTGGCAAGGACAAAAAATTCAAGGTATTGGAGTGGCCATCACAAAGCCCTGACCTCAATCTGATAGAAAATTTGTGGGCAGAACTGAAAAAGCATGTGCGAGCAAGGAGGCCTACAAACCTTACTCAGTTATGCCAGTTCTGTCCGGAGGAATGGGCCAAAATTCCAGCAACTTATTTTGAGAATCTTGTGGAAAACTACTCTAAAAGTGTTTACCCAAGTTAAACAATTTAAAGGCAATTCTACCAAATACTAACAAAGTGTATATAAACTTGTGACCCACTGGGAATGTTATGAAAGAAATAAAAGCTGAAATAAATCATTCTCTCTACTAATATTCTGACATTTCACATTCTTAAAATAAAGTAGTGATCCTAA
This sequence comes from Moxostoma hubbsi, assembly GCA_032164185.1. Taxonomy (NCBI): domain Eukaryota; kingdom Metazoa; phylum Chordata; class Actinopteri; order Cypriniformes; family Catostomidae; genus Moxostoma; species Moxostoma hubbsi. The sequence goes on along the minus strand of JAVLUX010000034.1, from coordinate 31,016,175 downwards.
CTGACCTAAGACAGGGAATGTTTTTTATAATTAAATGTTACAAATTGTGAAAAACTGAGTTTAAATGTATTTTGCTTAGGTGTAAGTAAACTTATGACTTCAACTGTGATAAATACTCGTGGTTTATCAACAGTAGCCTGATGTTCAAAGCAAACACAGTGTTACCGGTGAAAGTGTTTTCACACATTTATATTGTCAATTTAATTTCAACCAATTATATTACACATGCAAAATTACAACAGCTCAACATGAAAGAGAAAATCTAAATACTATACATAATTTAAGCATTAAGATGGATGTATAGGCCAACAGACAGACAGACAAATACTCAAAGCACAGTACAAAGAGCATACCAGATGTAATTCAATAAATACAGTAAATTAAATAGATGAAATAAGTTACTTGATGGCATTATAGATATCTTCCAGCATGTCTTGATCAAAGTCATTCCCTCCATTCACTCCTTTTAGATTCTTCTTGAATTGCTAGTCAAAATAAATAAAGTAAAACAAACAAGGGGAGGAAACCAATTAAAATGCTTTCATTCCAAACAATTAAAGCAACATCCTCTAACTATCGCCTTTCAAATTCAATAATTGGCCTCAGTTCATTACTGCTGGTGTCACTTAATAGGTGTTAGTGTTAAGCGGACTGGTCTAAGACCAACCGCAGCTCAAATAAACACACACACGTCCACTGCTGAGTGATGGCGTTAGGCCACTTTTTTACTGCATACTTTCTTAATGGCAGGTAACGCAAGGGAAATCTGAGCTCCCTCTGAGAAAGGGATGAACAGAAGGAGAAATAAACAGAGGAGTAAACAGAGGAACGGAGGGAGGAGGGTCTTGCCAGGACTGCATTTTCCATGGCTGGAGAGCTGGACCAGACACACACGCTAGCTGACACAGAGACAAGACAGCTGGACTCGTTGTCTGCCAAAAGCCCAGTCCTGCCTCGTCTCCTGCTGCTCGCCTTTCACTCCGCTGCTACTTATCCCCTCAGTGCTCATGCTGAATACCTGCTGATTACCATTCCCACTGCTTCCAGTATTCCTTTACAATACTAGTGTGCGATGATCTGTTTAAATGGATCTGGTGTTAATGTTTGGAAAACTTGGGGTGTCCATGGGTGCTGTGTCTCAGTTCTTTTTAAAAGATGTCATCATCCATGACCTTTTACATTTCAGGGTCAATTCTCAATGCTGCAATACGGTCCTTTTTTTCTTTACTACAGTCAAAAACTACACTGTAGTGAATGTTTTACATTTTAAAATCAACATAAAGGCAGCATAATGAAAACTAATAGATGCATATTCATATTTAAATACTATACAGAAATATATTCTATTTACATTAAAACATAATTCACTAAACTCACTATAATATTAACAACTATAGAATACAATTTAAATAACACTATAATAACTATAATATAATACTACTTTTTCCACATTACAGTAATGAGAATAAACAATATTTGTAGTACAGAGAGAACTTGAAAATATGTTTTGGAAAAAAAAATTATGAAAATAATACCATAATACAAAAAATCTTTATAGACTCAAAAATAGGATTAATTTCTTTAAGAAAAATATAATTTCTTATTTCTCTCTTTTGATTTTGGGGTTAAATATTAACATGATCTTGACAGGTTTTAAGTTTCACCCCTAAATTCTGGTTTCATCTTTTTTTAGCTTTGAGAATAAGCAGATTGCAGTTTTGGTCCATATACAAGCATGCATTTTATGAGATTAAAAATTAAAAGTTGGTAATAGCATGTTTGTACATGTGTAACTGTTGAGGTCAGCTTCTTTGTTTTTTTTATCTGAGCTCAAAGCTCCAATAAATTGAGGCCAGTTCTTGAATGCACGTAAAAGCATGTCTTTTAGGCACGGCTGCATAACAGCAACCTGCATGGGTGGCAAATCTGGACAGATGGTTTCATAACCCACTTACATGTCTAACACTTAATACACTTACACTGTTAAGTCATACAGCTGATACTGATCTCACTTAGAAAGATTGTGTGTGGCCCTGAACATGTGAATGACTTCTGGCTGTTCCAATTGGTAGACAGAATCTGTATCGACCACACTCACCTCCAATGTCATGGGGATGTTCTGCTTTCGAACGTTATGGTTGTGTTGATCAGTGTTCAGCATGATTACCGCATAAGCCAAGGCGAAGCCAGCGTCATTTGTCAGGAAAGGATTACCGTTCACTTTCTGTACACAAGAGAACAAGGCTGTAAGAATGGCAACATCAAATCACCTAATATGTACACTCATCTTTACAGACTCATTTACTGCAAGAAAAATATGAAAGGGCACAGTAATTCCTCTGGGATCACCTACCAGTGTAAATGTCAGACACTGAATCCATTCTAGTTTTGATACATTGCTGTATCAGGAAATGGCACAAACACCCCCCATGTCTATTCAGAATAATCATGAACTCATTCGTAGAGATTGAGAGTGGAGAGTAAGAAAATAAAGTACTATGAATACTTTCCAGGTCACTCAGAGAGCTGCTTTTAGCATGTGAGTAAATGAGCATGTTGGAAATGTCCTAGCATTGCCTGAGCTGCTGTCTGCAAGGCAGATGTACATATCTCACTGATCATCACAACATTTTCCTCTTCCCTGATTATCTGCATGACTAATGACCAGTGATGAGGTTACAAAGTAATTAGTTACTGTAATCTAATAGCATTTGATTTTTGAATCTTGATGTAACAGATTACATTTTAAATTCTTGTAATCGGATTGCAGTTACTGATTTTCAATTATGCTACAATTATATTTATTGTAATTTTTTTTGCTACTATTTCCATGGAATGCATAAAAAAAAGTGAATTATGCTCATAACGAGTAATTGTAAGGAAGAACTGTATGGTGCTGACTGAGTGTATGTACACGGAGTGTACTGTACTGTACATGGAGGAAATATACACTCACTAAGCACTTTATAAGGCCCTGTTTCCTTCTGGTATTACTATGCATCTCGGATGATCCAATCACATGTGGTCAGGTGAGACACATTGCTGTTTTTATTGCTGTGTTCAGATTTGGAGGGTCTCTGTTTCATGACAACATACATCAATCACTATGTCAGTTAATTTAATCGAAGCACAAACACAACATGTCAAGCAGAATTATCCGTTATTTTAGTGGATTACCTGTATTAAAGGAGCTTCAGGTGTTCGTGCTTGTCATCTGTGTTGATATCAGAAACACTAAAGAAGATTCATGAAGCTCTCGTGTTTGTGTATGTATCCGCTTTTTAAAATTTTAGAATGGATGTTTTTTTTTCCCTCTTAAAATCACTCGTAACCAGCAAACTTTAAACTCTTGTTTAAGTGCATCGGTTGATTGACAGGTGCGGGGTGGTGCTTCAGTGCTGCCAGGACGCATAAAGGAGGAATTAGTGTTTATACCTCATATGCGATGTGGTCACAGGCATTTTTGATTCGTATTTGTTTTTTATTATCTGATCCCAAAACGGTTCAGGCCAATTTTAGACTTGTATTTTGGGCTGACCACATGTGATCAGATCATCCGAAACGCATCCTAATACCAGGTGGAAACAGGGCCTTAGAAACACCTGTACACCTACAGATTCATGCTATTTTTAATCAGCCAATTGTGTGGCAGCATGCAATGCATAAAATCGTGCAGATATGGTCAGGAGTATCAGTTAATGTTCACATCAACCATCCGAATGGGTAAAAATGTGATCTCAATGATTTTGACCATAGCATAATTGATGGTGCCAGATGGGCTGGTTTGAGTATTTCTGTAACTGCTGATCTACTGGGATTTTCACACAATACAGTATCTAGAATTTACTCAGAATGATGCCAAAAACAAAAAACACCCAGTGAGTGGCAGTTCTGTGGCCAACAACGGCCAGCCTGGTTCGAACTGACCGAAAGGCTACGGTAACTCAGATTATCACTCTGTAAATCTCAGAAAGCACAAGATGTCGAATCTTGTGGCGAAAGGGCTACAACAGCAGAAGACCACGTTAGGTTTCAATTCGCTCAACCAAGAACAGAAAGCTGAGGCTGCAGTGGGCACGGGCTCACAAAAACTGGACAGTTGAAGACTGGAAAAACGTTGCCTGGTCTGGTGAATCTCAGACGGTACGGTCAGAATTTGGCATCAAAAGCATGAATCCATTAACCCAGCCTGCCTTGTGTCAACAGTCCAGGGTGGTGACGGTGGTATAATGGTGTAGGGAATGTTTTCTTTGCACACTTTGGGCCCATTCATAACAATCAATCACTTGAATGCCACAACCTATTTGAGTATTGTTGCATGCTAAATATGTGCATCTATTCATGGCCACAATTTACCCATAGTCTAATGGCTACTTCCAACATGATAATGCATCATATCACAAAACAAAACTCAAACTGGTTTCATGAACATGACAATGAGTTCACTGTACTTCAGTGGCCTTCCCAGTTACTGGACCTGAATCCAGTAGAACACCTATGGGATGTGGTAGAATGTAGATTCACAGCATGAATGTACAGCTGACAAATCTGCAGAAATTGCATGATGCAATCATGTCAACATGGACAAGAATCTCGGAGGAATGTTTCCAACATAGAGTGAAATCCATGCCACAAAGAATTTAGGCTGTTTTGAGAGCAAAGGGAGGCCCTACCCAGTATTAGTGAAGTGTTCCTAATAAAGTGAACAGTGAATGTAGCAATGGAGTGGAAAACAAAAACTGTCCTGCGAAAAGCGTTAGTAAAACCTAAAAAGTTTGTTGTATGCTAGACTAGAAGATGCAAACATTTGAGAATTTTAAAAATATAAATATAAATATAAAATTTTCAGAAGTATCTTTATGTTCTTGCTCTTTTTTAGGTATTTTATATAGGTATTTTATTTAGTCTGTGTAGTCTCATGTGGTTCTGTGTTTGTCCTATGTTGTTTTATGTAGCACCATGGTCCTGGAGGAACATTGTCTCGTTTCACTGTGTACTGTACATGGTTGAAACGACAATAAAAACCACTTGACTTGACTTGACTTGACTTTTAAGGGTTAAAAGTAATAAGAAGACAACAGCTTTTACAACAAGTAATCAGTGAACTAATATAATTAAAATGATAAGTAATTAATCTGTAGTGGATTACTTATTTTTATTAGCACCTTAGCCAACACTGCTAAACACAGTACTGTCCTTGTAATGAATGAATAAGGTGTGTTTTGCTCGTTTGTAAAGTATTTTTATTTAATATATAGTTTGCATAAATTACTGGATTGTAATCATTTTAAAATCATTATTTCTCATTATTTTTCCAAATATTTCTTCTTCAAAAGTGATAAAAAAAATTGTTAAGTGGAATAGTTAAGAATGGTAAATTCCTTGCGATTTCCATCTCCATTTCCTTGATCTCGAACCAAAACACTCTTTCACTGTCCCTAATTACCTGATGACGGGGCCAGTTGGTGTTCAGGATTGCCTTGGAGTTTGGTAATGGAAGAACTGTAAGAATGTCTGTGTATGTGTGTGTGTGACTGTATGACAGAAGCTAACCTACAACCTATTTAAAGAGCACGTCTGTGTGTTCCCTTTGATTGTATTTATATGTGTCCCTGCCAATACGAGAGCATGTTTGTGTGTATGTTTTTGGCTGGCAGCTGACTTACATGCCAGTTGTCAGTGAAGGTTTCCAAGAGGCGATGAATGACAGGTGCTTCGCCAGGAAGACGGAATGCCTCCAGATACAAACGGAGCGCCTCGTCTATGCGCAGGCCCTGGAAGGTGAACGTGCTGGGGAATGGAGATAGAAAGACAGCCTTAAAATAACAACTGACATTCACTTTGAGCTCAATCATTTAAAGTAATCATTAGCAAGAAGAGCATCTAAAGCTAGCGGCCCACCAACTGATTTTACCAGCGTCTTTCAGGCATTTGCCTCATTTGCATAAATGTTTGACAATTTTTTTTAGACCATCTACTCTTGTTGTGGCCTCCGAGAACAACAGATCACTTGGATGGCTCTTATGTCCTTGGCAGAGAACAGGAATTGTAACACTGAATCAGTCAGAAACAGCTGTGTCATTGTTCACATTCCTATTATTTTTGAAAAAGATTCTCATTTGATTTTTTAAAACTTCAATACAGTAAGATTTTAACAGTACACCATTAAAAATACTCTAATACAATTACTTACTTGAAGGTGCATGCAGTAATGATTTGAATATGTCGTCTTTTAATAATGCTTAGCGGCATGGATGCAGCATCATTCAAATGAAATAATTTCAGATATGGATGCCATTGTAAATCAATATTCACAGTTACCATGATTCATTAATCCATGCGTAAAAGAGTGCAATAACAGGGTGGTAACATAGATTAAGCGAGTAGTATTCAGCTGATCATGTGATCCTAACATGCAGCCCCCATTAGGGGACCCTCTCCTTTAAAAGGTTACTAATGTGACTTGAGTCTTCACCTGATGTGAGTGCTCATAATTTGTACAAATGTTACAAAATTACTTATACATTTTTTAGGTGCAAAACTTTTTAAATGAGGAAAAAATTACCAAGTGCTCCTTTAAATCAGCATATACAGTGCATTCAGAAAGAATTCAGACCCCTTCTTTGTTTTCACATTTTATCATGTTGCAGCCTTATGCTAAATTGCATTAAATTATTATTATTTTCACATAATGACAAACCAAAAAACAGATTTTTGATAACTTTTGAAAAACGTACATAATCACATTGACTTAAGTGTTCAGACCTATAACTCAGTACTTCGTTGAAGCACTTCTGGCAGCGATTACAGCCTCAAGTCTTTTTGGGTATGATGCGACAAGCTTTGTACACCTGGATTTGGGGATTTTCTGCCATTCTTCTCTGCAGATCCTCTCAAGCTCTGTCAGGTTGGATGAGAACCGTCAGTGGACAGCCATTTTCATCTCTCCAGAGATGTTTGATTGGGTACAAGTCCGGGCTCTGGCTGGGCCACTCAAAGACATTCACACAGATGTCTCTAAGCCACTCTAGTGTTGTCTTGGCTGTGTGCTTAGGGTCGTTGTCCTGTTGGAAAGTGAACCTTCGGCCCAGTCTGAGGTCCTGAGTGCTCTGGAATATCTCTGTATTTTGCTGTTCACTTTAACCCTGACCAGTCCCCCAGATCCTGTCACTGAAAAACACCCCCACAGCATGACACCCCCACCACCATGCTTCACCATTGGGATGATATTGCGCAGGTGATGAGCAGTGCCTGGTTTCCTTCAGACATTATGCATGGAATTGAGGCCAAACAGCTTAATCTTCATTTTATCAGAGCCCTTTAGATGTTTTTTCATATGTCTTTCACTGAGGGGGAGCTTCTGTCTGGCCACTTTGACATAAAGCCCAGATCAGTGGAGTGTTGCAGTTATGGTCACCTCTCTTACCAAGGCCCTTCTCCCCCGATTGCTCAGTTTGGCCGGGCGGCCAGCTGTAGGAAGAGTCCTGGTTGTTCCAAACTTCTTCCATTTAAGAATTATGGAGGCCACTATGCTCTTGGGAACCTTCAATGCAGCCTTCCCCAGATCTGTGCCTTGGTACAATCCAGTCTCTGAGCTCTGCAGGCAGTACCTTTGACCTCATGTCTTGGATTTTGCTCTGATATACATTTTAAGCTGTGAGACCTTATATAGAAATGTTTGCGCCTTTCCTAATTGTGTCCAATCAATTGAATTTGCCACAGGTGGACTCCAATCAAAGTGTAGAAACATCTCAAAGATGATCCAGAGAAATGGGATGCACCTGAGCTAAACTTCAAGTGCCATAGCAAAGTGTCTGAATACTTAGGTCAATGTGATATTTCTTTAATATCAAAGTTATAAAAAAATCTGTTTTTTGCTTTGTCATTATGGGGTATGGAGTGTAGATTGGAAGTATTTTAGAATAAGGCTGCAACATAACAAAATGTGAAAGAATTAAGGGGTCTGAACACTTTCTGAATGCACTGTATTACAACAAACACTACAATATATTTAGAAATAACTTACAATATAAAAAAATATAGCATCGTTTTATTTTTTTCCACAAAATAAATGAGAATGAGATTTTTTTCACATAACTCTTATGAGAACTGAAGGAAAATGTACTAAATTGCCATAAAAATAATCAATACAAAATCTTATTTTTTGTTTCTTTTGATTTAGGGATTATAAAGACAAAAGAAAAAAAACTACTACCATAGCTTGCACAGTCAAATAAAAAAATGTATTTGCGATGTTTTGGTCACACGAATAATAGCTCTCGTTCATTGATTTTTTGAATTAGGGATGAAATTTGACATTTCATTATAGTTTTCATGAGATACACGAAATAGCATTTTGATAGTTGTAACATCCCCTATTGGTATCGAGGTGTTTTAAGTTGGTTAGTGGGCAGCTGGCCTTACCTTCGCACCAAGACACATGCTATAAAGAGGTGGTTTACTTGACAAAACTGTCCAGTAGGTCGGTGTTCTTGCGATCGCTTATAAACTCTCCGATCATTTTCTTGTCCAATCGGGGGTTATCCCTCAGCCATTGAGCCACCTCATTATTGTCCATGGGGATGCTGAGCAGGCCTTTCTCCTGCAGGAACTGAATGCCCTTCTTCGGCTTCTGATTGAACTGCTCTGTACCTGTGATAAGAAGCTTTAAAGTACAAAAACAACAAGAAAAATGTAATTTAAGGACAAATTTAGAAGTCGAATGAGCTATTAATATTCCCAAAACCAAAATTTTAACGAACAATCAGATGAAAGTTTGAGCACCTTTTTCTTGTTCTTGATCTCCAGAAGTTCTTGAGAGTCCGGAAGGCAGCTGGTGAAACGCTGTGGCTTCTTAGGGCTTTTCTTTTGTGCTTGATTAAGAAAAAGAAGCATTTGGTAGCTCTAATTCCTTTAAAGTTTACAGTGAATCAATGAATACGTTATGTTAAGGGCCTTTCATTATTGTGTTTAAAGGACAGTTCCAGGTTCAGTACAAGTTGAACTCAATCTATAGAATTTTTGACATAATATTAATCTGGGTTCCTATGAGGCACTTACAATGGAAGTGAATGTGGCCAATCCATAAACATCGCTCACAGTTTCAAAAGTATAGCCACAAGACATAAACATTGTAGGTGTACCATTATTTTAGCGTAATCGTGTAAAGTTATATCAAATTTTACAACTTCATTGCCATGACGATGTTGTTAAAATACAATGATTTAAACAACTTTACTGCTCAAATAATTTGAGTTTTAAAAAAATTATTAATGCGTGCTTTTATCAAATTCTAAGATTCACATTTCTGCCTTTAAACCCTCCAAAAATGTGCCTCATTCACTTCCATTGTAAGTTCCTCACTGTAACCATGTTTTTTTTTTTTTTTTTTTAAATAAAAGGAGGGAAAAGTTGAAATAATTTTTTGTGGTAATCAACATTATACCACAAATGCTGACGATTGAGCTTAACTTGAACTGAACCCAGAACATTCTTTTAAAAACAGCTAGGTGCAGCGCAACGGAATAAAACAGAATGCATACATCTCGAAATGCATTTTTAAAACTTGATCAAAAATACTACATTAACTGAAAAGAAAAAAAACAGCTAGATGCATTAAAAACAAGTCAAAAACAGTGAAGACACATGCAAGAACTTTTCCTGTGTGAACGGCCCCTTATTTGTTTATTGGATTTCACAGGCAAAACGTTAAAGAAAAATACCTGAGTCTGTGTCCTCCTGGTCCTGCCTGCCTAATCTCATTTCCTCTGCCATCAAATACCCACTGGTTGGAGGACAGGCAGCCCACGCCTCAGACACAACGGCATTCTGCCCGTTAAAACTGGGGACAGATTTGCCAGCATCTACATTGTGTAAACCAAAGAAGAAGAGTTTTTCATTTTGAGAAATAAACAATGGAGCCCTTTCTTGAAACACTGCAACAATTCTGATCGCCATAAAAATAGCCATGGAAGCTGGCAAGGAATTAAAATCACTAATAAACAAACATCAATTGTGTCATTGCATATTATGGGACTACAATTCTGACAACCTGTGGTTGAATCTGTGATGGTGTTGCTCAGACTTTCTCCTTCAGCTGTAGCAGATTCTGATTGGTCCTGCTGTGCTGCGCTGTTGAGAACTTTGGCCTGACAGTGAGCCTCTGTGCTGTCAATCACAGTCAATAGAGCTTCAAGTGACAAAAGATGGGTTGTATAGAGCTGCCCAGACACTGGAAAGGCATTCTGCAAAACCATACAAAAACACAGGCAATTTTTCATTCAGTAAGGCCTCAAAATTAAGGAAGGTATGGTGCAATAATGGGTTTTATGCTTGTGAAAGTGTATTAAAAGGGCTACTGGAAAAATAAATAGAAGAAGTTTGAGGTTGGAGCAGGCTCACCTTGGAGAGCAGTTTGGTGAGGTCTTCAAACAGGTTGGAGCAGTAGAAATCACAATCATAATTTATGTAAAGCTCGGTGACAAAGCTGGGGATTCTCCAGATCTGTACGATGGCATCCAATGCCATTTCCTTCATCTCATAGGGCATTTTAGGGTTTTCTGAGGTAATGATGTCCATCAGCTTCTTCAGGTACATCTGTGGGATATGTACAAAGAGTAACTTCATGTATCTGTGATGGAGTTCATATCCCCATTTATAGATTATTCAGTTACATACCTCCAGCTGAAACTTGAGATGTTCTCGCATGCTTTCAAAGAGAAGAAAGCAAACACGTATGGAGGCAGCATACAGATTCATTCTGTCCACGCTTAACAACTGCAAAGAGACACAGAGAGAATGGTTACGACAGCTGCAAACATACCCAGAGAACCTCCCAAGATCCAAAAACTCCAATCAAACTATAAGCACTCACCTGTATTAGGTGCCTACATAGCTCGTCTTTGACCAGGCAAAGCAGTGACTGGTAGGGGGCGATGTGTGCTGCTTCTAGGGCCACATTCAACAGCTGAAGACCCATGTGCATCATCACATCCGAGTTATGGCGGTCATGTGGGTTGGTGAGGGAGATGAGGAACCGGAAGAGCTCTTTCAAGCACGGAAGACCGTACGGGATTAGAGCAGCACCTGGAAAAACACAGTCAAATCTCATTTCCAGGTAGCCAAAGTGATTAGAATTGTGGGCCTGATTTAAGAAGCTCTCCTACCATCTTTCTGGGTGGACTGCATGAAGCGCACTCCTCTGGGGTTGACATAGTCCATGTCGTGGACCGATGCCAAATCAGACTGGTCAGCCAACAAGTCTTGCTCTTCCAGAACTTCAGGAATGGACTCCACTGAGGCTGACTGGGAACGCTCCACTTCCCTTCCCTCAGACTAATGGCACAATACACCAAACCATCAACCAACAACAACAACAACAACAACTCAACAATCAGTTCTGAGGCTAGTTGTAAGGAGTTTCTTAGGATCTATTCCAAATCTTAGGAAGCTGCATTGCTGTCTGAAATGGAGTCTCATAAGAGACCGATTTGGAATGCTCTCCATAGGCAGCAGCTCTGTGCATCATTCAAATAGTGCTTCTCACGCACAGTACACAGGATACTTGACAACTGATTTCAATAGAGGTGATGTGAGAGGAACAACATAATACTATAAAGAGCTTAAATATACAAAGCACCAGTTTTGGGTAAATTACTAAAAATAAGTAATCCATCTAAAAATGTAAACATTACTTTAATGATTAATTAATCTAAAAACTTATCACATTACTAATTATTTTACTTTCTAAATCACTTTTCCTAGAAAAGTTTTTGGTTTTCCTCAAATTCAAGATGTCTATATTTCTGAGACACTCCTCAGCTGTCTCAGAAATACTAAGAGACTTACATATGAATTCATAATTTAAATGTATTATACATATTACTTCAGTGCAAGTAATGTACTTAAAAGTAATTACATTCATTGAAAGTCAGTAGCTGTTATCTGATTACAAGAATTTAAAATGTAATGTTTTACATTACTTTTTTGACTAAAACGTAATTAGATTACAGTACCTAATTACTTTGTAATCAGATGCATTCTGGGATTGCCTACCAAGTATACATATGATGACACTTTAGAATTTGGCCAAAATGAGGCATCTTAGGAGACAGCATAATTAAGATACCTACCTTTTGGAACAGCCTTCGCATTGGGAGCGCACCTATGATGCCTAAAAATAGGGCAGATACACCATGGTGGCCCCACATGCCCAATTAAAATAAAAAAAATTCTAATTTCTAATTTTTTCTTCTAAACAGAACAACATTTTGAAAACTTTATTGTAGGGCTGTCAATTTAACACGTTAATTCAGAGTGATTAATTATATAAATAATAACGCTTTTAAAATAATACGTAATTAATCATGTTTCTGGATCGTAATAAAGAACTTTCCTTCTATATAAACAATTCAAGCATGGAGTACCACCTGTTTTCTCTTAGGGGCACTAAGCGAGACACAGCGACCTAAAAACGGTATGTTTATGACGTGAGACACTCCAAAAGCATCTGTCAGCTGCATGTGTACATTGACGCATCCTTAGACAAGCCATTATAATAAATCTCGGACTGATTGACGAATTCACTTGCAAAATGAATTGCTGTGAACTGTATGCCAATGATTGGCTCATGTTCAATAATATGCAAACAAACAATATATTGCATTCTAAAACCTCTTTTTGTAACGTATTTTTTTAATGCTTAACTTGTGTGCTTTATAATGTAATGCATATTAATTTATACATATTTATATGTATATATATATTATTTATAATTAACTATATAATTTAATCGTTATTTATTGCATCATTGTTATTTGAGGGGCATTCTCAGCAAATATTTATGTATGCGATTAACTACGATTAATCAGATTAATTTAAATCGCATAAAATGTAATAATTTTATTGCAAATTTTAATCGATTGACAGCCCTACTTTGTAGTAAATATTATAGTGAAAAATGTCAAATAGGCCCCTATGTACTTTTGAAATATGAACTGAAGTATCAAGGCCTACTAAGGCTTTTTCATTAAACATGCATGCAGGAGATTTTGAAGTCCTCCATAGATTCTGTATTAGTAGCTGGATTTACCTAAGTGTGGCCTCAAAGTCTAATGGTAGATTTCATGAAATACTTTTGGAAAATGCACATGCCCTGTGGTGACATGTTATAGTCCTTTATCATTGTAATGCATGAAGCTTTTATGACGATATTAATTGAGACTCTTTTTTTCTCTCACGGGACCATTTCACATGAACTAGTGAAGGCAAAACCTTTATTACAAAATTATGAAAAACTTAAAAGAAATGGTGACCAGTGAAGGCACCTAAAATACACTTTCCATTTTAAATAATCCACAGACACCTTATGCATCAACTACACAACATTTTTCAATTAAATAATTTGGTCTATTAATAATTGTGGTTTGATGATGCCCCTTCCTCTCTAAAGCCTAATATATACAATGGAAGAAGCCAAACTTTTTGCCCCCTGAATGAACTAAAGCACCCTGGGTGAAAGAAGCCATTTATTCTATGCGAAAAGTCATTGTAAAATTAGTTTGCTGAGGAAAATAAACAAACTATGTCATGTTCAAACAACACCGTGACTAGTTTTAACCAATCATCAATGCATTTCCACCCAAGGTCAAAAATTTCAGGGATGTGCACGGAATCACCAAACACCTTAAGAGAACAAAACCGTCAGTGCATTTCAACGTAATTTTCAGGAAGACAACAAAAAAAAAACCCAGTAAGTACAAATTAGTTTAAGTGGGTAGTTCTTTACCACATTAAACTGCAAAGTGGATCAGACTTGATGGCGACAATCAAGAGAGACCAGGGGTTACCTGTGATTCTAGTCTGCCTGTCTCTGCTGAAGGTGTAATGGGAGTGGTGGCCAATGAGCTGCACTGCTCCAAGTCTGTGAGATCTTCCTTAGATGTGGTTTTAGAGCCAGTGTCCAGGCCACTATCAGTGGTGGGGCTGGAGATGGAGGAAGCTGCACTGTCTGAACCAGGAAACGTAGTAGAACCTCCACTCTGTTGCTCAATGAATGGAACTCCACCTGCATAAAGACACACTGGGTTGAGGATAGGGGGTGACTGGACTTTTCTAGTTCCAATGACAGTGTGCTTTGAAAAAAAAGACACCTTGTGAATGATCATGAAGGGGTTGGTTCAAGATACCAACCCTGTTGTTTACGATGCACACTTTGTCTTCATTCATTGGTCTCTTTACTGGGTTAAGCTATATTCCATAACAATCTCTATCAAAATTAAAGTGTTTGGCATTTCATTGTACCTGAAATGTTGTTGGTGAGGGTACTGGACTGGGTTGAATCCAACTGCCCAGAGGGACTGCGTACCATATGACGAGGAGGGCGGGGTGAACGTTTCTGTTTCTTCCACTTGGACGACTCGTTCATTCCACCGGCTCTCATCTTTAGCTTCAAAACAAACATGAGTCTCATTAAATTAAGCATAACTCATCAGTTCATTGCACAAAGAACGAGTGTCCAATACAGAAGGGCAAGGCAAAAACAAAATCTCATGACACCTTAAATCATCATCAGTAAAATGCCAACACAAAAATAGATGGATACACATTACACATACATCAAGATGTCATTTCGTAGAAAATATGCGTGGTCTGTATGTATACTGAGGTGACTGCATATACCCATTAAGAGTGTGTGAGTGTGTGTGTGTGGGGGGGGGTAACCTTTAGCAGCAATAAAACAGTAATAGTTGTTGTTTACTGGCAATACATTATGTTTGTGATCAGACTTTCAAAAGATAAACACTTGATGACCTCAAGCTATAAAATGGCTGTCAGTGTGAATGGTCCGTTTGATCCACAAACTGAAAGGTATAATAGTGCTCCCAGAGTAATGCTTGTCTCAGCTTGTTCTACCACCTTCCAAATCTTGAAGCACTATATTAAGACAATTCTAACATGAACATGACACAAAATTAAACAAAGAACTGGACCTGGTAATACTGGCAAAGCACTTTGATAGGTTAAATACATAGGGGTTGTAAGTCTGATCGGTGACTGGGATTTCTTCTCCTTACCTGCACTCGTTTGTTTTTCCATAAGATATTGTAAGCCTCAGGAGAGAAGGGGCAGGCCCCGAGATTAGTGATGACATGTCACAAGATCAGAAGGAAACGCATGACACGGGAGCACATACACAACTACATCATGCACATTGGATAATATGACACGTATACCAAGACCACGTCCATGCAGTTCCCGTGAGGAATTGGCCTCACACAAATTAACCATCAGTAACTCACACACAATGAAAGACCGTAACCCAATGCATGACTTATTGGAAACAGGGGGTGTTGCACCTCAGCATACATTACAAACAAACATGTATTAATTGGGCAGACTAACCAAGAATAAAGGTAATGGATGCAATTAACAGAACAGGAAGACAGAGCATGCAAAATGGCAGTCCAAAAGAATTTCAGGTCTTCAGAGAATGAGATTTAAAAAGACCAATTCAAATGAATATACACTGAAATATATAAAGTAAAATACAAATGACAAAAAAATCTTATTTAACAAAACTGTAGAACTATGGAAAAATATGTGGGTCCATATTGTTACATAAGCTCATTTAACACTAATCAACCATCTCTATTCTTAACATATACAAAGCAAGTCTTTCTTAAGACTGAAATGCTCATTCTAACAATTGATAGTTTTGCTTAACAGTACACAAAAACCATAGCTACTTCTATGCATTCTTTGTTGAAAACGCAATGAGATTGTTTCATTGCCATGACAAGCGATTCCTAGAATTCCTTAGCAAATCTCCCCACCATGCACTCAAACATAAAGCCATGCGCCTCAGTGTAGGTAAATGCACTAGCTGCAACCCGATAAAAAACGCCATTTTAATGCATGTAAATGTGCTATACCCTCTCTAAGCCCGTCTGATTGGTGTTTCTAGGCTGATCTGCATTAATAAAATCCTGTGCGTCCAGAATACAGCCTGGAATCTGCGAGTTAGAACAGGCAAATGGGCAAGGATGAACTTGATGTCAAAATTCACGTATGAGAACACAGGGAAAGTGGATTTTGTCTCCCTGAATAACTGCTGTATAAAGAAGCATGGGTCTTTCAAATACAAGCCCTACACTAAAATAAAGCTATTATCAATGTGGCCGAAAAACACATTTACCTCTCACTAGATAATATTTCAATCACCTCGGCTGGAGGTATGGAGACCTCTAGCTTACAAAGCTAATAAAGTGCAGATGAGGAAAATGGGTGTAAAGGGTTTGGAAGAGAGGCAGATGAGATCTAGGGAGATTTCATATTTACCTTCTTCATGTTAGTGCCCACATAACTCTTGGCCTCCTCTTTGAACTGTGGTAATCTGCAGAAACAGCACAAATAATTCAGCTCTAGTGTTCTTTGCATGCGTTAATGATATATGCATAACTGTGTTTCCTACATGATCCTAAGTTTCAAGGACAACATGCGAAGACAATGCAACAGAAAGATGTGTTGTCAATTTATTCTCTTTGTATTATTTTGTGGCAACCACATTCAATTAATTCATTTTTCATTTAGAACACAGACTCAAAACTCAACTAAAACAGAATTTAATTTGCCGTGGTGCTGTCAATGAAGAGAGGTCAAAGATTTATAATATTAGAACTATTCATAAATCTATTAGAAACAAACAGAACATTTTTTTTTTTCTAAAAACCCACATTAAAATTATGCCCAGATGCATTTCAAACACTATATCTTTGGTTCTCAATTGGTGGATCCCATTTTAAAAGACAGTAGAAAACATGTTCCATATCTCATGTTGTTGATGTCAAAGGCTGTGCATCTACTCAAACTCTACAGTATATTGGTGCAAATTCATCTGTCATTTGGTGACAAAAGTTCAGTTGCAACAAGAACAAACTTGGTTTGTGTCGACCACAAAATGCTTTGTGCAGCATGAAACCGTCGCAATTCAAAGACACTTAGAAACCAAGTTCTCAATAATTTTGCATGTTGTTGGGCCTGTGCAGTTGAAGGTAATATGAATAAATCTCACAGTTTGAATATTTGTATTTGTTTACTTTTGTATAATTAACAGTAATGTCAGTCGATTAAAGTTTTTAGCGCAATTAATCGCTGATTTTGAAAGTGCTGAAACTGGACATTATATATACTTCTTTTCCTGTCAAAACGGATTTATTTCCAACTTAGGAAAGAAAACAAAACAATATGTAACAACATAATGCTTTATTAACATTTTCCAAATGTATTAAGATAGAAATGCACTAAAATAGCACCAATTCAAGCAATATTAAAAGTTTCCCAAAGTCTAATTGGGAGGTTGACTAATTGAAAGAAATATTCCTCTCCTAGGTTGCATTTTCATTGCAATGGGCATTAAATCTCTTAAACTTCCATACTCAACAATGTTAATCTGCCAGTAGACTGTGGCTATCCGCTTTGTCACAGCAATCATAAAACCACTTTCATGATTCACGCCAGGGCACTCCACATGACAAGCGTACAAACGTAGACAAAACATACATCAAACAGGTCAATTCTCCATACTTTTATCACTGATAGGGATGCACAGTTGCGGGTGTGTGTATTGAACATTAAAAATGTTCCGCCCTACCAACCAGTGTTTATGCTGGTTTTAAGAAAAAACTTTAATTAATCGCATGCGTTAATGCATTAATTCTGACAGCTCTATTAACGATTTTGGTACTGTGTTGGGTACTCTTGGTGTCCAATGTAAAACCTGGTTTCTGAGGCAAAACCAGTTTTAAACAACTGCTCTAATTAATCACCAACAAAATGCTCCGTTTACTTTCATGTTCCAAACATTTAAGTAAATTTTCTTAGGGGTCTAGTTCTCAAAACTGCAGTTTAATTAATACCCTATGAACTTTCATTCCACCGAAACCTCTCTTAAACCAAAACGGGGGACTTAATATGTCCGAAGAGCCACCATCTTGGTTCCCAGAGCATGACTTTTGACCCGGTGTGCTGGTTCATTAGCCAAATTAGATGGATGATGTTTTCAGACGCAAAAAGGCATTGTGTGCATGTGTGTGGACACTACTGCTTTTCCTCGAGTGAGATGTCACCGCTTGCACAGGCAGGCTGGAAAAGAGACAGGTCCTGATGTTAACTCTGCTCTGCATTAATGGAGTGTTGTCTTGCCGGCTTGATTATGGGATGATCTGTGAGTCCAACAGATTAACATCCCAAATGCTTTCAGCAGGCTACTTAAGCCTCCTTCTGAGCACTCAATAAGATCTGCTGTTCATTACTCCGGCTCTCTCGACCACACACACACACACTACATCTACTGCTTATTAGCCTTAGGCACACACAGAAACACACACACTCATTATTAAGGCCATTCACACCCTCATTGTGAAGGTGATGTGGACAAGAGGGTCTGAGCAATAAGAACATGCACAATGGGAGCGGCAAACTCAGGTGGTATGTGTTTGGTGTGTGTGTGTGTGTGTGTGTGTGTGTATGTGTATATATATATATATATATATATATATCACAGATAAAAAGGTATCATCAGTTTTAATTAAAAATTATAAATCAATGCTACTCATCTAAAGGATGTTTAGATTGCATACAATTATAAAAACAAAAAGAGGATGTTTGCATAATTTAAAATTCAGGTCAAAATACTGTAATATTATTCAGATGCTTTTCCTTAATGCAATAATGAAATACGATATGTTCCTCTTTTATTTAGTCTTTCATAAGATACTGAATTTTGTTATGTTTTTGTTTCGCATATCTCTATCTCTCCATGTGCGTGTGTGTGCGTGTGTGTACGTCCCTAATCTAAATGCAGATGGTAGAGTGTGATGTGTTCCGTGGTCTCATCCCCTCGTCTGTGCGGGATGTGACTGGAAGTCTAATGTGAGTGGATACGCACCTCTGATAAATGCCACCCCATAATCATGTTATTGCATTACAGCAGCAGTACACGATGACCCGCACAGCAAGACGAAGGGCTTCCACTCACAATTACACCACAATTATTGTGCTATATGTTAGCCTATATAAAAGCCAAGTCAGAACTAAAATTAAACAGCATATATTTCTAGATTTTATATGATTAACACCATGCACATGACATTAAGAAATCAAATAATTCTGTTATATACTGAAATATACATAGGGATGGGAATTAAGAAATTGTTTATATTCAGAAATGGCTCAGTTTTTAAAAACAAACTCAAATAAATTGTATTTATTTATTTATTTTAAATCAAATTAAGACGTTTGGTTCTGTTAACAGTCGGCATTTTTACCGCCAATGTAGATGGAACACATACCAAAATATTCAGACAGTGCTTGTTGTACCACAATTACACAAATTTACAGTGCCACGGCAAAAGAAAAACTTAGCTGTGTTGTGAGCTTTCAGTCTGAATTAAATGTGATGTGACAGATAGACAGGTTTTCTATTGCATTGTACTTGCTGTTCTTATGCAACAATAAAAATACAGTGCAGTCAATGTAGTCCAACTTGTGAACTAATGATTTATAGCAATTCTTTGGTCAAAACGACACTTAGACTCCAAAATTTAGACTTACCGAACCTGCCAGAGCGGTTCTTGACTTGCTCGCTGAACCACAAGTCATTACTTTTGACATGTCTGACTCAAAATGAACTGAGAACTACTACTGTTTTATCATAAGTGTAATTACAGACTGGTTGTAATTTAATTTGACAACATGCAGTTAAAGATATACATTTGGATGTTTTATGTTGTAATAAATTTAATGAAAAAAAATTATAATAATAAATATATATATATAACCAAAAACAGTATTGTTTTTGTTTAGTAATTCTGTTTATTATAGTATTTTAGGACCAATTAATGGGGGTGGGATGTTGGGAATAACTACGGAACAGTAACAGTTGATTGGAATCAAAATCAGATCCAGGATCATTAAAGTCTTCCGATTTCTATCCCAAGAGAAAAAGTGCAATTTCATGTTCATGAAATCTGTACCAGACATTTAGGGCTAAGAATCTGTTGGAAAGTGCAAATTTTCATAGGCATATCACCATGTATTTGAAAGCAATATTCTTGTGTCATTTTGATATACAGATGAAATATTTAAGTTTTCTAAAGCCCAAAGTTTACTTCAGTCAGACTCAGGATGTGACTTAAATCTCATTATCCTCAGAGTGCTCGAGCACTAAATGCACCTAGCCTGATTTTTCTAACCGAGCGTCTTTAAATGCGCAGAATGCTCGCGCCTGGAATTATTTGCACTAATTTGTGGGTCCACAAGGTGGCAACACTCACATTTGAGGCATTGGTGTCACGAAGAAGCCCTAGAAGATCACCGTTAAACATTAGGAGACGAAGGTAAATACAACAACAGTGTCAAGAGTGCGTGTGTGGGGAGAATAGGATATACCTGCATTTGTATAACACAAGTCTGAAGGACTATAAAGACATCTTTATGGGTCTAAATTCAAACTAAACTCTAAATCCTTGAAGAGAAATAGTCTGATGTCTTATAGCAGTCATATCCCGTATTGACAAACCACCTGTGTATGCGCATAGTCATTTGGAGTATACTTTGATAGGCTTGCGTTTGACTGTACACAGATGCTGAACATTCACGTCAGAACTGAAGTGTACTTTGGGCTTAATCCTTCAAGAGTAATTAGCCTTGCTATGCATTGTCAGAGACCGAAGCCTTCACCTGTTCTTGTGTGTTTGTGTGTGGGTAGCTGAAAACCTCCGGAGGTAATTGAGAGTGGCCTGAGAGTGAAACCGGAGCCCGTTACGAAGACAGACCCAGTTCCTGTTGTGTTTGGTCTCGGGTTCGGTTTGATTATGTGAACAGCAAGAACACGACTCTGTTCCTAATCCCCATCCCTCCATCCCCTCTTCCCTTTCTTCCCGTTCTCTCTCTTTAGTTACCTGGAGAAGAGCAGCTGCACCATGTCGACCAGTGTATGTTCAGCTGACTTTCTCAGCAGCTCTGTGATGAGAAAATAGCAAAAAAAAAAAAAAAAAAAAAAAAAAAAAAAACAATGGTGAGAAAGAGAAGGCCAGAGGATAAGAGCAGCACCTTGGGGGCACAAAGTCCAGTCTGTGTTTGGTCAGGATTAGAGCAGGGGTTTATCATCGTCCTGAGAGCACAGGACTACAAACTGAGGGAGGGAGATTCAAGCACTGACCATATGTTGAGTCAGGCTGATCGGCAAAATGGTTGAGAAAAGTGAAAAGCATAAATCTCTCCTTTTTTTTTTTACTTACCGCTTAATCTCATTTCAAAGCATATACGGAAACAGGACTGCATGATTTCACAAACAGACTCATTGGTCAGATGGGCTCCTACTGGAGTCAGCAACAAAGTCCTTAAAACCTGGATAAATAAAAACAATGACTTGTATTGAAGCCACTTGGTAACATTTAAGACAATTTAAGCACTTTTCCATGCAAGTAACAGCATGGCTATGTTTAAAACAGCATACTATCACACTACTATTTGCTGTGCACAGTATGCAAATAATAGGATGACTAGGGATTTACCAGTACAACGTTTGTGTTCAGAGACCAAAATGTTACTATTTAGAACAACACCTGCAAATACCAATACATTGGTGGTTCTGCTTTTAATGCTACTTTCTACATTGCAGTGTAAATGGTGTCAATTATGAACAATTGATCACATTAATGGAATTCTGCTCACATTAAAGGAATATTCCAGGTTCTCAATACAAGTTCGACAGCATTTGTGACAATGTCGATTACCACAGAAAAAAAAATGCTTTAAAACAATCTGGGTAACAGTGAGGCTCTTACAATGGAAGTGAATGAGGCCAATTTGTTAACATCAAATACACACCGTTTCAAAAGAATAGCCACAAGAGGTAAACAATATGTGTGGTAACATGCTTTTAGTGTGATAACATTGCTTACTAATCTTTTCTGTGCAAAGTTACATCCAATTTTACAACTTTGTTGCCATGACACTGTAACGCTGTAAAACTTAAAACCCTAAAACAGCTGTAAAAATTAAGATTTAAACAACTAAACAGCTCCATAATACATGACTTTTAACAAAATGATGAATGTAAGTGCTTTTATAAAATTATAAGCTTCATATTTCCAACTTTAAACCCTCCAAAAATTGGCCCCATTCACTTCTATTGTACATGTCTCACTGTACCCTCGATTTTTCCCTTTTTTGTAAAGAAAAGGTGGGGCGAGTCGAAATGAACATTAAGCTACAACTTATGGTGACTGAGCTTAACCTATATAGAAACCAGAATATTTCTTTGAATTGGAAAGATTTCTAATTTTTTTTTAATGTACTTATACAGTATAACAAAAATTACATTAAGTTGGAAACACGGCAAGACATGTAGGCTAATTGTCTGTTATGATTTTCTGCCCCCTTTTGTCAGGAAAAAGTCAGAACTCATCCTCACTGACTGTTTGAAAACAGCGATGATCAGGGCCGATTATTTCCAGTAAAGAAAAATAAAACAATGTTTGGCTGAAACATCGGTACACTTCTAAGTAGGACCTATTATTTTTGCAAAACTACACAGTATTCAACAGTGCACACAGCATTAGTTACTGTATTCCACAATGCAATGTGCTCGACTTGACATTTCCAGTCTGACTGAAGAGCCTGAAGTAATATCAAACATGAGTTTTACAATTCACACAATCTTCTTGACTCCTGATTTGACTGGACTGTTAAGAGTTACTATATTTTTACAGTAAACTGGTTAAACAGGATAACTGGACACCACTCACTGAAACAAACATGCAACATGATGAGGTCAGAAGAAGTGACATAGCATACTACTGTTTGAAACACACTTAATATTTAGACAAAATTGTTGGTATTATACAGAGGACATCATTCAGTATGTTGCATTAGTATTCCATTCATTTCAACTTGGCCCTCTAAGAGTAAACTGCCTGCCTCAAGTGTGAGTGTTTGTGTATTTTTTGGTGCATTTATTTATGTGAATTTTTGACCTTTCAAAGGGTCGCCATAAACACAACTGTGCAACACGTCAGAGCACAACGGTTTGTGTGATTTAAGTACGTTACCTGAAGGATTTTCATCAGCACCACCTCATCACTCGCAGGGTCAGTACCCACGAATCTCGCATGTGTGACAGCATCAGCCATGTTCTCGATGCCCTCTGCTGCCCCTTCATGATTGGCATCTGTAGAGGACAGGGACAGCAAACTTTAAAACAAACTAAAAATATCCTAATATATTCCCCCTCACTATCTCATTAAAGCGTCTGATTCTCAGCCAGATAAGATGTATATGGGTCATAATGACATGACCATGATTAATCTTACACAATTAACCTGGTTACCGGTTCATCCCCCACGCCGCTATCAACTGACCACGCTCTGTGTGAAGAGTGCCAAACAACCATCTGACATCTAATCACCAGATGTGTGCTTTTGTGGATGGCCTGCTAAATTGGCTGTCTAGGCAACGTTGTTTTGAAACCCAAGCTGGGCCAGATAGCAGGCTAGAGCCGAGCTGCTTTTCTTTCCCATCACCTTTAAAGAGCATTTCATTAACTAATAAGTGCAGGCTGCCTGGGGAGGAGGCTGGGGCTGTGACTGCAGGTAAAGCTTTGCCATAAGAGTACATTCCACTTATTAGCAGGCAAATAACACACAGAGAGAGACTGAGACACGGACAGCCTTTATCCTGAACACTGAATGAGTGCACGCATTGTTATTAAGGTCTAGGGCTTCAAATCAACCAGCTCTTTAACATTCGCCTGGTCATTGCATAGGTATTGGGGCGGGCAATATATTGTTTGAAACGATCGGTATATAAGGATTATGCAAAACATCATCATGTACAGTAGTATGAAATGGCTGTTCATTCCAATCCATCATACAACAGCGAGTGTGGACCATCTACTAAGCCACGCCCCCATGTGCATTTATTCTGCTGCTGTCATAAGATGACAGAAAATACATTGGATTTAATTAATTACCTAAGGAATTAATAAATAACATCTGAATTAACTACTGTGTGTATATATATAGTAATTATATAGTCACTAATATCACCATGAAAGATATTGTGCAAAAAAGGTGTAATGGAGAGGTTTGCTACAGAATCGAAGGAAACACTTATGTTCAACTAGAAGAGAGAAGCCTCCTTTAAGTTTGGATCAAAAAATAACAGATGCCATGCAGATAAAGTAGCATTCTTTAATCATAATATAATAATAGTAGATCTTTTTTTTTTCTCATTTCAATGTACACTACATTTCAAGTACATAGGGATGGGAATCTTAAGAAATTTCAACTCAAGTTTTTGATTCACTAAAAAGAACTAGCTGATAAGAGTCACTCATTCGGGAAGAAGCGCTGTATGTTTTGTGGTGTAGATTTAATAGAATCGGTTCCTAAAAGTTATTCGTTCGGGAATCGGACTACACTGGTTGCACTGCAAGTTTTGCGCTGTAGATTTGTCTCGGAGTCATTGGTTTGTGAATTGGGCTACACTAGTCGCACTTGACGCTGTAGATTCAAAAGCATTGGCTGATACGAGTCACTAATTCAGGACGAAGCGCTGTTTGTTTTGTGGTGTAGACTCAAAATAACTAGCTAATAAGAATCAGCTTCTTGGCGAATCAGCCTATACTCGTTTTACAGTATGCACAGTGCTATAGATTCAAAAGAATCAGTTTGTAAGAGTCATTAATTCGGGAATAGGACTTCACTGGTTGCACTAAGTTTTAAGCTATAGATTTTAAATTATTGTCACATAAGAGTCATTAGTTCAGGAATTGGACTATAGTGATTGGGCAGTATGTTTCACGCTGTAGATTCAAAAGAATCAGCTGATTTGAATCACTCATTTGGGAGGAAGTGCTATATGTTTTGAGTTGTAGATTCACAACTGGCTCATAAGAACAACTTGTTGGAGAATCTGGCTATACTCATCGTGTTGTATGTATTGCGCTGTAGATCCAAAAGAATCAGTTTGTAAGAGTTATTCATTCGGGAATAGGACTTCACTGGTTGCACTGTAAGTTGAGCAGTAGATGTAAAAGAATTGTCACATAAGATTCATTAGATCATGAATTGGACTACAGTGGTTGGGCAGTATGTTTCACGCTGTAGATTCAAAAGAAATGGCTCATAAGATTCATTCGTTCGGAATCAGACATCACTGGTGGTGCTTCTGATTCAATAGCAGTGTTGCAATGCCACTGAATGGTAACACAGGAAATACAGAGAGAATATTTAAGCATGGTGTTTTGTCCACATTGATGGAAGAATGCATGTTCGAGATCCGTTATCGGAACTGAGTCATTTGGTTACGGTATTTTTTTACATTTTTTAATATGGATCCAGTTCTAAATAAGATCCAGATCTGTGTTGCAAACCCTACAAATAAACACTAATACACAAAACTTTAGACCTTATTCACAGAAGTGCCATCGTTGATTTTTGATGGGAATGAAACCTGTGAGGGTTACCGTCTCTTCAATGACATGCACTGTATAAAGCTATCAAAAAACTGAAATATCTTGTGAATATGTTTTTTTTCAATGTTTCATCGGTGAAAAGTTCCTAAAACACTTTAAACAACTGTACAATCTATTGAAGACACAGTAAGTCTATCAATCACAGCCTCATTGTTATTCCCATTAAAAATCAATGATGTCACTGTGGTGAATAAGGCCTATAATGACTACTCTAATAAAACTAAATTAGACCTACCTTTACTTTTTTTTTTTACAAAATTATGAGTGAAAATCTGTCGAGTGAGCATGAGTAAATTGAATAGCCATAAAAATGCAGGCCCCCAATAAACACAGGACCCCCATCCAAACAGCCGATCTCCATGGAAACAAGAGCCACATTCTATTCAGCACAACATCAGAAGTCATTTAAAATACTAATCCTCACTTGGCACAGTCTACGCAGCCAAACGTGAAAGTCATTGTTAAAATTACTGAAGTCTGGGTGGGGCTGGAGGGTCTTTGTGCATGTGTATGAGAGTGTATATCAAAGAGGTTCAAACAGCTGTCGTGTACTAAAAGGTTAAATAAGGTACATTCACACAGCAGGGTGTCCCTTAAGTAATAGAACTGCTCATCACGGAAAAGTGTGTTTCCCCTGAAACTAGGCATGCATGGGCAACAAAATCTGGCTCTTCAAGAAAAATAAAAGAATATGCCCACTCTCCTCCATTATGTTTGTTCATCTGTTTAAGGGTGAGCTTTGGTTCCTTTTTTTAAATTGGCTTTCTTGATTTGTCATATCAAATCTGGGCACAGTCAGAAATTAGCCAGAGCTCTGGGCAAAAAAAGCCAAAAATATTGACAAAAATACCCCCGATATTTAAAATGTGGGGGCCAAAATGGCCTTGAAGTTAATTGCTCTTTATCTATCCGGTTGTTTTTTTTTTTTTTTCTCTCTCTCTGGAAGGGTTTTTTTTCCCCTCAAGAAAAAAATCTAATGGACAACCTCTGAAAATGGAAATGGCAAGTTCAACTCTTAGTTAAAAAAAAATAAATCACATCAAAATCTAGTGTTGTATTCACAAACATAGTTGAATCAGACCATTTTTTTTTATGCGTTTACTGTTTTATGTTATTAAAGGACAGCACACAGAGCATTTTTATTCCTCATGAAGGTAAATATGCCACTAAAAATGTATTTCTGGGAACAAATATCCACCCATTAATAATTAAAAAAAAAGTTTATTTTTGACCCTAATATCAAATACAGTATGATCTACAAAACACATGTAAACACTCAACGTACATCTGTGGATGCATATGCATCGGCTGATGTAGTTTTCAGCACGAAAAGTGGCAGACTGTAAGTGAGACTCCGGTTTAAGTACTTGCCTGGGAAAAGCAGAGTGGGAAAGGGAGAGTGGGAAAAATGGGTTGTGAATATCTGTCAATACGGCCATCCCCCCGAGCCCACCGACCTCAGGCCTGAGATTGAGGGGACTTACCCTTCACCAAATGAATTCTCCAAGTGTGTGTGTGTGTGTGTGTGTGTGTGTGTGTTTGGTGACAGAGAGAGACCCCCCAGTGTGCAAAAGGGTCTCGGGTCTCACTGCACACAGTAAAAAAAAAAAAAAAAAAGACTAAAAACAGAAGGGCTTTTGAGTGATTAAAAAAAAATAACAAAAATCACATGCTGTAACTCTGTGTGCAAGGAGAGTGTTTGGTATGAGTGGTTGGGCTGAAACCAAAAATTCGACACATGTGAAGTAGTGCTGGTCACAAACTGAAAGTGGGTCAGGCAAATGACAGAATTCTTGTGGAAAAAATTCGAAACAAGAAATAGCTCGATGCATTTATTTGTCTGGCCAATAGATGGCAGTATTCTGTCTCTGTAATGTTACGTCAGTGAGTTGCACATTCTCTCTCCAAATACACTTTAATAAACCTCTGGGGTACAGTGGGTTTTTGTGACATTTGTCAATTTCTCTAAGAGTGTTTTAAGTCCAAGTGAATCTTAAGGACATCTTTGGCGTTTCAGAAGTGTATGGGGATTTGGCTATGACAACATCCTTTACTTGTTTTTACCGGGATGCAAACACTCGTGAGGAAAAAAAGGTGAGAAAGTCATAGCAGGTGTTCAAGGGGTATACTTGCAATTGATTATTTTGTTGTTTTTAATGCTTTAAGTGTTTAAGTTTAAAGTACCCTTTCAAATGATTTTAATCAATATAAATGTATAATTGTTTAATAAACAAATTAGGCAACTTAGCTTAAAAAAGATGACTAGTCAAAAGGTGAGTTTGCATCCCTGTTTTTAAAAAACATATAAAAGAATATTTTTAGCTACTATATATATATATATATATATATATATATATATATATATATATATATACACACACACACACACACACATACACCCACACACACTACAATTTTTTATTAAATTGGGCTTTGAGCCTATAACCAGCATCCAAAGTGAGGACCCCTTCACCACAGTGAGTTGTAAATGAAACAGAGCTTTAAATGGAAGAACTATAGTGTGAGGCTGTATGTCTATGGAATGCTAAATGGGAGTAATGATAATGTCACTCATCACGGCAGATTAGTGGAGTCTGACTGAGCATAACCCATCAGTCAGCACACTGCCTCTCAAACCTAAAGGTCATTTAATCAAATACTCATAGGAGTGCATTAATATGTCATGCTCGTCAGGAGTGCTCACCTGGGATTAGCACAGTGCTGTGTGTTCTGTGTGTGAGACAGAAAATAAAAATACATATGTGAGAGAAAGAGGGGGACAAAAAGCTCTTCTCTGGAAAACTAATACCTTTTGCATGTCACTATAATAAAGCATAAGCATTGCAGAAAATTATACAGTATTTCTGTGAAAGAATATGAAGAGACAGAGTGATGGAAAAGAGGAAGTCTGCACATGTTTGTGACTGCTATCACATATCCTACAGCTAAAGAGTGCCAACGTTTGAAGAACCATGGTGCAGATTACAATTGCAACCATTCCTGGGCTTCATGATGAGATGCTGGCATTATGGGGCATTTGAAACAGAGCTGAATCTTGGGGTGACAGTAGCTCTCAGGGAGTCCAGGGCTCATTTATTTAATATGTGTGCACTTGAAAATGCTTCTATTTGACATTTTTTCTCAGTGTTTTGTTTATATACAAATTATATTACAAGAATAGCAATTTGAGCGAAAAGCTGAATTGCACTCATGCTGGCATGAACTCCAGAAGTTTGTGCAAAACCTGATGATCCATATTATCCAGCATGATTTAAGAATGTTCCAAAGATAATCTTGTGTGCTTCAGTGAAGCCAAGGAAATCTGACCTTTGTATATAGTTCACATAGTCAATGAGAGCGTTTGCATGCACGTTCTTACATGATTATGCTTAATAAGCTGACAACGTGTGTGGTCATGTAAACGTAATGAACTGTGTTCCTTTATAGGCATAAATAAAAGGCTTATGAAAAACCCGATCGACACAGGTCAATTTTTCCCAATTGCGCCGATTTGCCGTGCCATGTAAACCCCTCACCAAGCGTTCTAATGTGCGCACATGCCTCTTCGCGGTTTGGACTCCAAAGTAGAGAATGTGATTATTTCAAACGTCTAGTAAACGCGGATTTCTTCCCTTGTCAGATTTTTTTAAATAAACTAAATTTAGAGAGAAATCAGCGAATTGGTGTGCATGTAAACAGGCTCATTGCCACATATTTGCTTATTTGATCAGTGACCTAAAAATAGCGCAGAGTTTTAAATATTTCTTATTCATTTCATGTCAAAACATTCATTTGCTTTAAATTTATCAAAATCATAAAAGTTTGTTAAATGAGATTCTGAATCCAGGGATTTAATGTGAACTCAGTCATTTAAACCCACTGTTTGTTAAACTATATTAATCACCTAATCTATTTATTATTGAGTCATATATGGAAGTCAGGGTTAAAAATGGACACAGATCTAAATCGAATGCGATTTCTGGCCTTTACTCGAGGAATTGTGCTGGGAGTTTGACCATATTTAATGCTTTGGTTTATAAAACCTGCCTTCGCTTGTGGAAACCATACAGCTGCTTGACAAGTATTGGAACAGCATTTATACAAAAACTCTGACTATTCATGTGAGGAGGAAGAAAAATGAGACGCCTGGCATCTGGAAAAGTGTGACGGTTTCACAGGTCACCGGCAGCATGTTCTTCTGATGAGGCTGAGGACAGTCTGTACATATCAGCACTGCAGCAAACCAAGCTCTCTTGGGTCAGTGAGGTCCACAGTCTGTACGTTTACTTGCATTCTAAAAGTTTGATTTTAGTCAAATTAAACCATATTTGCTTCCTTTTTAAATGTCATGAAAACGCAACTGTGGCCCTCTTTAAAGGGGTCATGAAATGCTGTTTTTTTATAGTGTCATTATCTTCTCTGAGGTCCACTGATAAATGGTTAAGTTTTTTTTTTTTCCATCAAATGATTTTGTAATATTGTCCATCTGGTCTCTGACAATCTTTCTGAAAAGCTTGATTTTTGCCTCAGCTCCTCCTTTAAACTTCAATGTAAACACCCTCTATGCTTAGCTAACAGCGTGCAGCCCCTCAAATTCAGCCATTTTTTAAACACAATCGAAAAAAGCACCAAAACATTAGAAATGTACATTTCACGGTTTACACAACGCAAATCCAACACATTGCATCCAAATATATTACACTGTTCATCTCGAGCACAATTTTAAAGGTGCACTCAGTAATTCTAATCCAATACACTTTTTGTCAAATTCTGCAAATATCTCCTCACAGTCTGCTAGCTCGCAGTTCTGTTGGTGGGCTGATCGGACTGATCCACACAACACTACTCTAGCCAGTCAGCAACAGGGGGTGGTTCATACACGTGCACAGGATGGGGGGTGGGGGCAGAGCCAGAGGGAAATTCATTAGAAGAGCGACTGCAAATCTGGCTGATGTGAACTTTCTAAACTCCAAGGAGGACAAATGGCTGAGAAAAAAAGTCAGACGAATATAAACTAAAAAAAAGAAGAATTATGATAAGTCGAGGGCTAGGAGCCACTTAAAAATCTGCGAGGCTTTTCAGTGTGCATTAATTTGGGGGGCGGAGCTTCCAAAGGAGCACTGAAGGAAGGGGTGTGTTTGTTTTGGCAGTTGAGTAAGAAAATAAACAGTGTTTCTTAGGAATCGCCGAGCACTCACACCCTGTCTACGCCGGATGCTATAATCAATGATGCTGTCTATCATGGAAGTGTCCTTTGTGGTGCATCATTCCAACAGTAAACAAAAAGGTGTTCCGTTCCATTTTTCCCAAGTACTCCTCGCTGCGGACTGTAGCGCGATGACATAGTGGATCTAATTCCATGCGTATTGGATTTTAGTGACGTAGTGGATGTTTTAATGCGCATGCATATTCACATTTTAATGTTTTATTACTGTAGTGTTCTTAATGGTCATAAATACAGTATATATTCATATAACACACACACACACACACACACACACACACACACACACACACACACACACATATATATTAGGGTTGCACAATTAATAAAATAAAATCACTGTATGACATTGTGGAATTATTTTACCACAAAGGGCTAAAATTATTGAATTCAATTAATAGATAAATCAAGCTGTTTGCTTCGAAGTCTATGCATGCTGCTCTGTCCTGTCTGTATTGTGTATAAGCATTATCACAGTGTATTGAGAGCGGTTCTGTGCTCAACAACTCCTCATGCTCAGAGTAACACAGATGTGCTCCATTCGGTTCCGTGTGCTGAGCGCGTCATTTTAAAAGCACTCCAGATTTACTTTAATTTCACTTTTGCATACTTCCAAGTTTGTTTGACCACTACATGTTAATATACAAATAATTCACCCCATGATGTTTATGTACAGCAGAGATGTTAAAATGTGGAGCACATTATAGTGAGGAGTTTATTGCAAAGATATTTATTTTCTGTGGGTGAAGAGGAAAAACATGTGGAGATGGATGAACCCGACATGCCCCCTTTAAACTTATTGAATGTGTAGAATGTCAGCAACATGTTAAACAAGGATGATTCCTAGAACTGTCAATCAATTAAAAATTGTAATTGAATTCATTGCATGACATGCCGATTAATCTAATCAATCGCAATTAAACTCATATCAATATTTGTCGAGAAAGGCCCCCAAATAAAAATTACTCAGTATATAATAAAGAATTATATTTAAATTAGGGCCATCAATCAATTAAAAATTCTAATTAAGTGACATGCCGATTAATAAAATCGCAATAAATCGCATACATCATTATTTGCTGAGCAAGGTCTCCAAATAAACATAATTCATATAAATAATGCATAATAATTCAAACATTTATAAATATAATATGTAGGGCCTATAATAAATATATAATATGGATTAATAAAGCATTGATTAGACAATACAAAAAATGCCTTAACTCAATATATTGGTCTTTTTAATCTCATATATTTGAACAAGCCTAGATTTGACAAAAATAAGTTTTTCAATGTGTCCACTTCTCATAGTACGCGTTCTTGCATTCTGTCTGCGCAAATTTTAATTGTCGCTCTATTTACATGTGCGTTCCTCAGATGGATGCGTTTGGAGCGCGTCACTGGTATTCAACATCATAAATGCCGCATTTTTAAGACACTGCGTCAAGTTACGTAAAAGTACTGGAAAAGTTTCAAGATTCCTGTATTCTGTTGTGCTTCCTCAGTGAGGGGTTCTCATTCTGTGGCTGCGCTGTTGTGAGGTTTGTTGAGGAGCATTGCCACCTATTCATGCAGCGTGAAAACAAATGTACTTCAAGCTTGAATAAGTCTGTGATTTCGCTTGCTGACATCACCTCTAACACCGTCTCAGGTACGTGATGAACATTGGAAGATCTCTCCGCCCACTTGCGGCTTATATGATAGGAAAATCTGCACTTGTATTACAGAATTTATGTACACATCAGAGGCATGATTAATGGAGTATATTTTTTAACTGCCATGATTGTTATATAATTAATGGCACTAAATGTGTTAAATCATCAGCCTTAATGTAAATACTTTTAAATCTAATATATACAATAAATATAATAATTCATATCAATAAGTACACATTACATTATTGTGACAGACAAATACAGCATTGATAAGGCAATACAAAAAAGTGGCTTTAGAATGCAATATATACTTTATTTCCACTGAATTCAACATAAGCTTATCACTAGCCTAAAGTCCCCATAACCCAAAATATGGGCAATAATAACAGTGATGCTTGCATAAGCAATAACCACTAATTATGTTTGATGAGGCTTCATGACAATATGGTGGAATAAAATAACTGATTTTCAGTATCCAGTTTCTCTCTGGCATTATAGAAACTTACCTATAAGTCCATATGACAAGAACTTGTTGACAGAGGTGAGTGCCAGGCCAGTTATTGGTCCAGTTGTGTCCTCTGAGCGGACCACCTCAAGAAAAGGTCTAAGGAACTCATTGGGCACTACTTCAGAAAGATCTGGAAAGACAAAAGACAAGCCACAAGGTCAGGCGAGAGCCACTCAACCTACTGGCATAAACAAATAACAATAAGAACAAATGAGATATTAGATTAGATTAGATTACTCAATAATATTAGTGCCGGGGACAAATAATTTAACTGATCAGAACAAACAACCTCATACTGTAAACCGCTGACAGTCAGCATTATATACAGTGCATCCGTAAAGTATTCACAGCGCTTCACTTTTTCCACATTTTGTTATGTTACAGCCTTATTCCAAAATTGATTAAAATCATTATTTTCCTCAAAATTCTACAAACAATACCCCATAATGACAACGTGAAAGAAGTTTGTTTGAAATCTTTGCAAATTTATTAAAAATAATAATGACATTTTTTTTAAATTAATAAATAAGTATAAAAAAAAAAAAACAAAAAAAAAACAGCCTTTGCTCAATACTTTGTTGAAGCACCTTTGGCACCAATTACACCCTCAAGTCTTTTTGTGCATGATGCTACAAGCTTGGCACACCTATTTTTGGGCAGTTTCTCCCATTCTTCTTTGCAGAACCTCTCAAGATCCATCAGGTTGGATGGGGAGCGTCAGTGCACAGCTATTTTCAGATCTCTCCAGAGAAGTTCAGTCGGGTTCAAGTCTGGGCTCTGGCTGGGCCACTCAAGAACATTCAGAGTTGTCCCGTAGCCACTCCTTTGTTATCTTGTCTGTGTGCTTAGGGTCATTGTCCTGTTGGAAGATGAACCTTCGACCCAGTCTAAGGTCCAGAGCACTCTGGAGCAGGTTTTCATCAAGGATGTCTCTCTACATTGCTGCATTCCTCTTTCCCTCGATCCTGACTAGTCTCCCAGTTCCTGCCACTGAAAAACATCCCCACAGCATGATGCTGCCATCACCATGCTTCACTGTAGGGATGGTATTGGCCAGATGATGAGCAGTGCCTGGTTTCCTCCAGACATGACGCTTGCCATTCAGGCCAAAGAGATCAATCTTTGTTTCATCAGACCAGAGAATTTTGTTTCTCATGGTCTGAGAGTCCTTCAGGTGCCTTTTCGCAAACTCCAGGTGGGCTGTCATGTGCCTTTTACTGAGGAGTGGCTTCCGTCTGGCCACTCTACTATACAGGCCTGATTGGTGGAGTGCTGCAGAGATGGTTGTTCTTCTGGAAGGTTCTCCTCTCTCCACAGAGAAATGCTGGAGCTCTGTCAGAGTGACCATCGGGTTCTTGGTCACCTCCCTGACTAAGGCCCTTCTCCCCCGATCACCCAGTTTGGCCGGGTGGCCAGATCTAGGAAGAGTCACAGTGGTTCTAAACTTCTTCTATTTACAGATGAAAGAGGCCACTGTGCACATTGGGACCTTCAATGCTGCAGACATTTTTCTGTAACCTTCCCCAGATCTGTGCCTCGATACAATCCTGTCTCAGAAGTCTACAGACAATTTCTTGGACTTCATGGCTTGGTTTGTGCTCTACCTGTATTTACTACAGGTGGATTCCAATCAAATTGTACAAACATCTCAAGGATGATCAGTGGAAACAGGACACACCTGAGCTCAATTTTGAGTGTCATGGCAAAGGCTGTGAATACTAATGTACATGTGATTTTTATTTTTAATAAATTTGCAAAGATTTCAAACAAACTTCTTTCACGTTGTCATTATGGGGTATTGTTTGTAGCATTTTGAGGAAAATAATTAATTTAATCCATTTTGGAATAAGGCTGTAACATAACAAAATTTAGAAAAAGTGAAGCGCTGTGAATATGTTCCGGATGCACTGTAGATTCGAACAGTGTGTGTGTATGTGTGAAAAAGATGCAACGTGAGAGAAAGAGAACAGGAGAGCGGGTTAAGCAAAAGCTGTTTCCTATTCACCTTGGTAGAGCTGGGTATCTTATTACAACTCTGTTTCCAAGAGCTCTTTTTTAAAGCAGCTGTGTAGGATGTAGGATTTAGCATTAATGAAAATGACTGAACTCGCTGGGGTGGGAGAGCTCTGCTGCTAGCCTACTGAAGCAACAGTTGCTGGAAAAATTAAAGCCTCTTTCTCATCATACTGGTGTCTCCTACAGGATTTTGTAATTATAGCCATTTTATTTTTTGCTATTTTCTCCAACATATTATTGTTTCAATTTATTAAAATATCATTACAACAACATCTTTAATTACAAGTTGTCATAGAAATAACCAGTCAGTAAATAGACTGATTCAAGTTTCAGAAACCTTACAAATGTAACAAAAAAGTAAACAATTTAGACATATTATCCTGTGGATTAGTAAATGAGAAAGTCATCTGATGACAGTGAGAAAGTTATATGTCTCACTGATTCTGTCCATGATATAAGTGTAGGCAAAATGTATATTGCGATATTTGTTTTGGATTTTGTCTTCCATTGGATAACATCAGAAATCTTTTTTTAGGTAACAAGACTTTAGATAATAGATATAAATACAAGGTTGACAAAACAACAAGCCACGTGATAATATGCGCAGATTGAAAGTCTCAGACGCGTAGGCAACTGAGATTCCACCCGGATTAAGGTGAGTCACTACGCCACAACAAGCACTTAGAACGCAATGGGAATTGGGCATTCCAAGTTGGGGAGAAATAAAAAAGACTCACTTTTGCACAGTACTGTATATACACCGATGAGCCAAAACATTTTTGACAACCTGCCTAATATGCTGTAAGACGCGAGGTGGAGCCGCAATGGATCAGAATTGGTTGGCTGGTGCTTCAGATTTTTCCTGGCCCTGCCAAAATTTTCACTGGCCCCAACATAAAAATTACAAATAGATGTTTTTACCATCATGGCTTTAAAAATGTGTCCAAGGATAAATATTTTTTACATATATTATGTTTTAAGACAATGCCCCCCAAAATGTAATAACATTTATTATTTGCAAGATATGATTTATGGCTTATGTAATCCCATATAAGCGCTTTACAGATATAAATTCATAAATACATCTTATTAAACACCGTCCTGCCATTTACACGTTTTTTTTTAAGCAAAGAGTTTTGTGGAAGCGATGATATACTTGCGCTCGCTCCTCTGTTAGAAGACTTTGTTCGCTCTGTGTAATTTTTGTGCTCTCTCACTTGTTGTTTGCTTGAACTAATGTTATAAATGCAGTACTGGCCCTATCGGGCAAGTGACAGTTCTAGCAACTGGCCCGAATCTCTCTCACACTGGTCCTGGGCCATCAAGCAGTCCTTATTGTCGATAAGATGCCCAATCGTATTGAGATCTGGTGAATTTGGAGGCCAGGCCAACACCTCAGGCCATCAACAGGCCATCAACTCTTAATCATGTTCCTAAACCATTCCCAAACAATATGTGCAGTGTTGCAGGGTGCATTATTCTGCTGAAAGAGGCCACTGCACTTAGGGAATACCACATTTACATTTACGCATTTATCTCATTACACTTATTACATGGACAATCGCTCTTGAGCAACCTGAAGTTAAGTGCCTTGCTCAAGGACACAATGGTGGTGGTAGTGGTGCTTGAACCGACAACCTTCTGATTACCAGTTATGTGCTTTAGCCCACCATGCCACCACCACTCCACAATATGGAAACCATATTGCATATGGATACCATGGCAATACCATTGCCATGAAGGGGTGTACCTGGACTACAACGATGTTTAGGTAGGTGGTACAAGTCAAATTGTTGTCCGCATGTATGGCTGGACCAAGGGTTTCCCAGCAGAACATTGCCCAGAGCATCACACTCCCTTGTCTTGTCGTCTTCCCACAGTACTATTGTATGCGGTTTCGACAGTGGACAGGGGTCATCGTGGGCACTCTGACAATCTGTGGCTACGCGGACCCATACGCATTCTGCCGGTTCGGACCAGGCAGGATAACCTTCGTTGCCCTCGTGCATCAATGAGCCTTGGGTGCCGAACACCATGTCACCGATTTGTGGTTTGTCCCTCCTGTAATATCTTTTTGAACTACCTGTTTTATCAAACACTTTCACACCAGAACTGTGAACTGGTCAGTGCTGCACTGTCTCTTACTGTGTCTATTGTCTTGTTTTAGCAATTATTGTACAATCTTGTACTGTTTGCACACGTTTACACGTGCACTTTATGTAAAAATGTGTAGGTCTTATTTAGTTCTGTGTAGTCTCGTGTAGGTCTGTGTTTGTTTTATGTTGATTTATGTTGTTTTATGTAGCACCATGGTCCTGGAGGAACATTGTTTCATTTCACTGTGTACTGTACTAGCTGTATATGGTTGAAATGACAATAAAAGCTGCTTGACTTGACCTCTGTTGGTAGATATTCTGTACTGCAGAATGGGAGCACCCCACAATCCTTGCCGTTTCAGAGATGCTCTGACTCAGTCGTCTGGCCGTAACAATTTGGCCCTTGTCAAAGTCGCTCAGGTCTTCTGCCCATTTCCCCTGCATTCATCCCATTCACTATGAGAACTAATTGTTCGCTTACCATCTAATCTACCCAGACCTTGACATGTGGGCTTGTTAGAAGATGATCAACGTTATTCACTTCAACTGCGAGTGGTCATAATATTTTGGCTCATAAGTGTATATTGTTGTGGCGTTGTAGATTCAGCAGCAGCGTAGTGCCACTCCTAAACAGTAGTGCAGGACACACATGCTTAAATTGTAGTAAAAAAGATCGGGAAAAAAAATGACATTTTGATCAACACTGTATGTCCCATATAATAATTTAGAACGAGAAAAGCGAAAACAATAAATGAACCCCCCACATGCCCATACGAAGTCCTAAGGTTATTATTGATGAGCTCTTATAGGAAATAAGCCAGACTCCACCACACATAAAACCTTAAATCTAACATAGCCAAAAAAAACACAGCTGCGGCCGAGGATGCAACACACTTCATTATCTCCGCAGAGCTCTTTATTTGTGGATGGGAAAGCACCTCGGGCCAATCCACCCAGGCTCAGGGAACAGCCCCACTGAGAATGGTGGCCAAGAGGGGGGCGAAGGGTAACAAAATACAAACCAGGTAAAATAACAATGGAAAACTTAGCGGAGTCACGAAAACCTGCTGCGAGTGTCGAGCTGAGGCGCTGCTTGCCATAGCAATACTGACTGGATTAGGGCTCCCCCGAATAGCTACTTTGACGCAAAAAACTTGTGACTTCAAAGCCCAAGACGAGCCTCAGCCAATTTTACAGAGCGCATATACGAGTATTAGCTTGCGATATCTAATATGCCTGTGGCTTGTTTGGAGATAAAATACAAAATAATTAGAAAATTTCCACACTTTGTCTTATCTGCGGCCAGGTTGCTTTTAGACTTGCTTCCAAAAGCAAATCTTCTGTTGTGAACTTTCTTTGGGGAAATTGATGTTTTCTTTGTATTCCCAGAAGGGAAAAGCTCAGTAATGCTCCCTTTCTACAGTGAAAACGCTTGACAGTGCTGCAGTATCTGATAACAAGTGTCTCAAGTGCTTACAACTTAACCTCAGTTCATGATATCCCAAAAAAAAAATTTGAGGGCCACAAAAGAATAACAAAAGTTACTTTGAAATCCATTTGAAGACACGTTGGAAAACACAGGTTAAAATAACTAACCATTTCATCAACCCAAGAATCTCTTAAAGGTGGGCTTAGACTATATTACTTTACAGTGAAAGTGAGATTCTGGAGTGTGGGGGGGTGGATGAAGGGAGAGGGACCTCAGATGAATCTGTCAATAGAGGCTAATAAAGTCTTCATCAGAGGTGATCACCCAGTAAGTGCCACCTTCACTGCAGCTAGTCTCTCAGATTGGAGAACTCAATTGTGTTGTATTGATCCGGCCAGCAATCGGCAAGCAGAGGCATTTCATCAGCGGCCCATCTCCACTCCATACCCTCACGTGCACCAATCTTCTTAAATAAAGGCTAAATATGACTCTGTACTTCAGAGCAATCTCCAGGGCCATGCAGGGAAATAAAGAAATCGAGGTGAACCGCGATGGAGAGACGATCACACACTAACTAGACTGACCTCTATGCGACATTGCCAAAAATAAAAAAGGGATTAAAGTTGGTCACCCATCCATGTATGCTCCAGCTAAGGGTTTTGAGTCTCGAAGAATGTTCATGTCCTTGGAGAACATGCTCTGAGAATTGAGAAATTGCCCAGCTCCTAACAACCTCCCTTAAGAGTCAATTGTGCCGCTACATAAATAGCAGAGGTATTAATACTGAAACAGAGGCCACGGTGCTCTATAATGATAATTAGTTATTTATAAAGCTCCACTTTTAAACATATTTAACAAACACAATTGTCTTTAAATTATTGGACACTGGAGTTAAGGCTGGGGTGCATTTTGACATCCATTCTGTTTTGCTTGCCATAGGTTCAAACACTGACGAGTGGACCGAGCAGGCCTGAGCAGCCGAGTGTGGCTGGAACCACCGCAAATAGCCCCAGACCCTCTGGCCCCTGGGAGCACCTCAGGAGAAGATTCAGATGGTGCACATTACACATGCACATCAATTGGCATTC
This sequence comes from Moxostoma hubbsi, assembly GCA_032164185.1. Taxonomy (NCBI): domain Eukaryota; kingdom Metazoa; phylum Chordata; class Actinopteri; order Cypriniformes; family Catostomidae; genus Moxostoma; species Moxostoma hubbsi. The sequence continues at coordinate 30,976,619 of JAVLUX010000034.1, read as the reverse complement.
GTGCAGAAAGGGCTTAAAACAAAGCACAGTTTTAGCGGTTGAGGGTCTGAGACATGAGAGAATGTAGCTGCAGAACAGTACAGTACATTAAAATTGTATCTAATAGATTAAAATGAATCCTGAGGAGGATCAAATGGGTATTTCAATGTCACAGAGCTTAAAATGTTAGATAAGTTACAGATAGTAGCGCGTTAGCACTACTCAGTTCAACGTCTGAATGAATGTTTTTCATACTCATACATATTTAGTGTGGAAGGATGCTAAAGTTTTCAACACACATTTGCAAGGTGCTGTCTCACAGACATTCTGGTAGTTGCCATTTCCACCATTTATTAAAATAATTTTGTTACACCAGCATCATGGCCAGTGTACTTCACCCCTACATAAGGCAAGCCATGACCATTGAGAGCATTAAGTGTCCAGCATTCCATCTTCCTTTTTTCAATTGTAGTACAACATTCGGGTACTCGTAGAACTCTTCTTTTTGTTGCATTTTCTTTGTAAACATACTACTTGCACTACTTAAATCTACAAAATACTGTAGAATAGTGCAGAAGTATGTGATTTGGGATGCACCTTAGGACTGGGCGATACAACGAAATGTACTGCGTGTCAATAGAAGTAAGGACTTTGCTATACTGTTAATATAGCCCCTTTCACACAGAGATTCCTGACAAAATGCCGTAAAAGTCAATCCGGCAACAGTTCTGGCATTGCGGTATTTTGTTCATTTACGCTGCCAGAACGTTCCTGTAATCTGTGGTCGCATTCACACACATCCCAGGAACGTCCCGTAAGAACAAAGTGAAATGTCTAATGTATGCGTCCTCGAAGACGGAAGTGTTTACATTCTTTTGAACATCATGGCGGACGATCAGACATCAGGTGTACTTTTTTAAACAATGTTGTTTATTTACAACATGTTTTGTGCTCAAATGGCAAGGTTTATCTTGACCAGGACTTCTTTCAAATGTGTTCATGCGATAAGGAGTTTGTCCGGGAACCTTGAGATGTAAAACCACAAACTGGTGAAAACCCCTTGAACCACAGCACAGATTAGCTATTGTTCTGTGCTGGCATGCCACACCAGGCAAGTATCATCCACACAGTTATTTTCACATAAACAATTGTGTGCATACAGTACCACTGAGCTGACGGGTGATTTCATCGACTGCGCGGATTGCGAGTAACTCCCTGGTCTCAGTATCACTCCAGTTCACAGCCATGGTTGTCTTCTTTTAGCTTCTACTCCATACACAATCTTTCTCCTTATTGTTCTTCGCTAGAGCTCCCCCACTTAAATTGTCGCACAATACCTACATCATCACAACGTCACACAACCTTCAGGGCATCGGCTCTGCCTTTGTTCACACTGCCACGTTCCAGGATTTATCCCTACAATATAACTAGGGTTAACAAATTTTATGACATTATGGCTCCTGCTTACACGGAAGGAATTATTCCAGGAATATCACAGGATTAAAGCCCAGTGTGAATGAGGTTTACGTTTGCTTGACCACCAGTAGGCAGGACTGCTGGACATTATGTACAAAGCATGTGAGAGTGTTGAAGTAGCATATGAAAATAAAGAGCTGGATGTGTCCAGTCTAGACAAAACAATAACTTAAACCAAAGTTTAGTTGTTTACAGTTTCAGAGCAATGCTAATATAAAAGGCATTTAGGTCCCAGTACACTTTTCAAATTTCGTCATCAGCACAGTACAATCAATTAAGTATGTAAAGTATTTAGTCATTAACTTGTCGTTATTTTATATGTAAACCATTTTTTATCAAATTTCCAGCAAATATTTACTAATATATATACAGTATATTAGTATATTAATGATATATTACAAATCATCCGGTATCCAGTTTCTTAAACTGTTTGAGATTTCCCCCTGTAGTAAATGTAACTAAATCACCACTGACACATTAGAATTCCATGAGAGGCATATGTTACACCAGGCAAACAAGGCAATTTTCCACACTGCTATATAAACTGTGTGTGTGTGTGTGTGTGTGTCAGCTATTCAGAGCATTACATGAGGCTACAACAGCAGCAGAAATACAAACAGTGGCTGACTCTCAGTACTAGGCCTGGTGGGCTTTTGTATTTGCTTAATTTCATTACAAAAGAACAAATAACTAAATATGTCAGACTGCTAGGTCACATATTTTAGCCAATTGCACAGGCTTTATTAAACAAAAAAAGAAAACGAAGTATAGGACTCATTTAAGATTTTCCCCAAACTACTGAACATCAGGAGTGCCCTTACAACACGGTCCACTTGACATTGCGTTTGCAAACGCATATGGGGGAGTGTCCTTCCACACAACCTAACTGATACCTCTCTACAATAACACCAATATCCTAACATCGACTATGGTGTTTGAGTCCCGCCGTTTTAGGCGTAAAGCTGTTTGCTATAAAAGCAGGCACTTTTTGCTTCGCAGTCGACAACATGAGTCAACGGGCAGGATCTTCATGTATATATACACACACACACACACACACACACACACACATGTATGTGTGTGTATGTTCACGTCGTTTTAAAGATGTAATTTCTTGAGTGTTCCTTGTACGAGGGGCACATCCCGCTGTCAGATTAGCATGAGAGCTGCAGTCACTGTCTGGGCGTGCCCACACAGAGTCAGTTCTCATGGAAACAGACTGTGAGGGCATGAGTCTGAAGACTTGTGAATCACCCTCGTTCAGGAGGGACGATTCAGCCTCTCGTGCCCTCCCACCTGCCTCTTCTGTGACACCCGAGGGATCACAGAAGACACGAGGTCGAGCAGGATGAATTTAAGGTGGTTCTCATGCCGGCACAAACACCCGCGAGCCCCTGAATCTCCATGTAATGCATCTATGCAGATACATTGTGTGTGACGAGATGCACGGCCTCGTCTCATTCTGCAGTTCTGATGCTGGGGATGATGATGATGTCATGTCTCTAGCTGCATCAAGCGAGTGGTCAGTGGATGACACTACCACCCCTTCCCCCAGCGAGGACAAGGAAAGTGTACGTACAACTGACAAGGTGATGCTTCACGTCCTTTCATGGGCGGTCGAAGAGCTCGATATTGAGTGGTCTCCTCCAGAGGAAACTACACAATCACACCTTGATGAATGGTTCCTGCAGTCCAGACGCAGTCAAGCGGACGCGTCCCATAGATCTGCCCTGTTCCTCCTTGAAGTTCATAAAGAACTGTCAAAATCCTGGTGAGCGCCCTATTCAGCTCGCCCACACAGTGATTACATCCTCTCTAATATGGATCACGGGGAAGAGTAACATCCCTGCCCGGCAAGTAGCAGGGCGTGGTAGTCATGCCCCCATTCATCTTTCTAAGCAGTGTCGACTAACGTCCGCACTGACTGGAAGAGCATACTCAGTTGTGTGCCAAACTGGTTCAACACTCATAGCAATGATATGCTCCAAGTTTTCTAAGCTAAGCTCCTCATACAAATGGACGAGCAAGGCTACGATCCAGAGACATTCAAAGAGCTACACACCGCTATGGACTGTAAGCCATAAGTCACTGCACAGGCCACCGGCACGTCAATGAGCAACCTGGTGTTTTTGAATTATCACAACTGGCTGACCCTCGAAGAAATGCGTGATGCAAGAATAGCTGCTCTATTTGATGATCCGTTGTCTCCAGCCGGCCATTTCAGAGGCTCTGTGAATAGTATTGCTGAGCACTACGTCAAGACTCTGCAACACTCACAGGCTATGAGACATTTTATGCCAAAACGGAGCAGGACTTTATCACAACCGGCTTGCAACAGACCAGCACCTGTCTAAAAAAACCCACACCAATGTCACCGCCAAGCCACTGGTAAGGTTGTCCACGAGACGCCTCTATGCGCTAAAATGGAATGTGTTCACTGATTGGCGTCTTTCACATGACAAAGACCCAGTAAACTGCCCCATACATGAAATTTGTTCAAGAGCGATAAGACACAGGACTTACTCCGTCAACGCTTATGTGGCGACATAATCTGCGTACCACGCAAATTAAGCTGGTGCCACTAAAGGCAAACATGAGTCCCGACTTGGGACCTAACTTTTGTCCTAAAAGGACATGGACCAACGTTGTGTCTTTACAAGATATATGTTTTGCAGCAGGATGGTATTCTCAAAACACCCTCGCAAGGTTTTACAACGTAGATGTTCATCGAAGAGTACAGAAATGATAGAGCACAGATTCCAAAAATGTACAAATGTCCTCAGTTTTGCAAAATAATACAAAACATCTCAGTTACGTACGTAAACTCGGATCTCTGAGACGAAAGAATCGAGACAATGCATTTGATAATGCATATGGGGGATGCGCTCCTTTGTCCCTTTGTCAGAAAATTCTCAGGAATCGTGTTTGCACGCCAGCTTTTATAGCGAACAGCTTCGCGCCTAAAAGATTGGGACTCAAACACCATAGCCAATTTGAGAATATTGCCGTTATCGTAGAGAGGTTTCAACAAGGCTATGTGGAAGGACACTCCCCCGTATGCTTTATCAAACTTATTGTCTCCGGGAACCGAGGTTATGTATGTAACAGAGATGTTGTGTTATTTTGCAAAACGGACCATGTTTTGTCAATTTTTTTTAATCTGTGCTCTAACGTTTCTGTACTCTTCGAATAAATTAATGAATGAACAAATGAATGTGCATCAAACTTTATCATACATTCTCTAACTCATCACTTTAAACAAACAAGCACAAGTTGAGACTCAATTGAGACAGTTCCCAAAATTGCAATGAAAATTACCTCCAAACAAAGTGACCCCCAGACCACGAAGGTTGCAAATAGGGGCGAGCAGGGAAGGTGAGTGGGGGGATCATCCCGTGACCAACCCACCAGCCCAAAACCAAACACTGATGGTTATTGATCTGCTGGTGGAATTAGACCCAGGTCTTTCCAGCAGCCTGCTCTAATGCTGTGGGAGAGGGTGCGAACTAACAAGGCCAGCACAGCTAAAGCAAGCCCAGGGAGACTTCTCATCTCAGGCCCAAAACACAGACTGATCAATCTGTAGGGAGGCGTTTGACGCAACACGCATGTCAATGCGGCTCTCGCCAGCCTCATCTCTCCCATCTCTTGAAGAAAATTGGCACTTGTCGAACAGGGCAATTAGTTTGCAACAATGTTATGGAACTCCAAATGGTCATTCTGTTCAACCCACAGTGGTGTTTTTTAAATGTGTCGAACAATGCTCACCACAATCTAAACAGGCAATTTGAAAGCCCCAGAGAAATTAAAACTTTTTCCAAGAGCTTTCAAAGTAACTCATTGAAGATGTTTCCCCCTTAGAGTGTGATATCACAGTAGTATTTTAGCATCAGGGAAAAAAATATTGTTTGCATTTATAGCGCTCATGCTGTATAAACATACAAAACAGCTTAAATACATAAACTTAATAAAACAAAATAGACTTTAGAAAATATATATCTCAAAAAAGAGCTTTTAAACAAGAACTAAAAACAAAAAATTTAATTTCGGTTTGTTCGGAGAAAAAAATGAATTTTTTCGATTCGGTTCAAAAGTTCAGCAGCCTCCTTTCCAAATGGTTACCGGACAAACAAAATAAAAGAATTGTTAATAATGTTATTTTTTAAATGACAGTACACTGCACTAAGGAGTGGGTGAAATTGCAGCATTGCCTGATCTCACAAGAGAAGCAATCGTACTGGTCTGGAAAAACAAGCTCAAAACAAGCCACTTGCCCCAAAATAAACAAAAAATGTGAGATTTACTACAACAGAAATCATAACAAGCATACATTTAATTAACAGTTAAGTATAATTTTAATTAAAGAGCTGTTTCTGAGTCAAAACCCAGCAGCATCAAACCTGTATTAATGCATCATATATAACAATAATTCAATGAAGACAACTGAAAAAAGTACTTTTTACCTCTAATAATGTTTTCCTTGTATCTGGAGCCATGCATGTATATGTGGTATTTATACATACTGTAGTTGTTAGAAAGGTCTTCATTCACAGAAAGTGACATCCACAATGGGCAATTAGGCAAAGAAATGTGAGATACAGTAGTTTCCTTCTGGATCAAAGCACATTTAATTTTTTCACGCAACATGAAGTGGTGTAGTTACAAAAATATACTGTGATAAACCCTTTAGCATTTAGTTTCATGAAAAAATTATTGTTACGGAATTAACCGGTTACCAGCATTTCAAAATAATGCTTTCACTCTGGAATAATTGAAAATGACTTTTTTCAGGTTTTCGGTTACGTTCTGCTAAAAACGTCTTACGTTTTTGTTCTTTGAACCATTTAAGTCCCTGTTATAAAGTACTGTAACATGCATTTAATGAAGGAAATGTCAACTGCAATTCAGTATTAAAATACTACTATGATGTTACATTTTGAATGCTTTTTGAATGGAAGTCAAATAGAGATTTCAAACTAAATCTGAAGTTTAGCTAAAAAATATAATGTTCACAAAAACAAAAAATAGATGACACCTAAAATTCTTTTCAAAATAAGTTTGAATGGATTATGTACACTAAGTGGCTTGGGCTGAATTAATTAAAAAAGTTTAACTCTTCTGGTGTGTTCAAGTATGTCAGAATTACCTTAATCACACGATTCCAATTCGTAAAAAGCATTCTTGTTTTTGAAGAACTCGAAATTACAAGTTTTTATCTCAGATTTCTATTAAAGCTCCGAATTGACAGTCATAAAGTCATGTAAAAGAACCAAAATGGCAGTGACCTAAACAGTTAAAGGTAGTGAACAGAACATGCACTTCTTTGCTAAACATTTACAATAAAATAAAGGTGAAAAAAATTAATTTGTGATAATAATGACACCGTTTTGGCATTGTGAGTGTTGCCATAGAAACAAATAACTTCTGAGATTCGAGGACATGAACAGCTCTGTGTAGAACCTCTGAGTTGCCATCTCGTAATTACAGTAATTCCGGCACGGCGTGAAACGCAACATTAGGCCACATCCACACTATTGCATTTCGTAATATGATAGTTTTCCCAAGCATGCATAATTGGAGAGCGTTTATAAAATGCTCCATTTTGTGTGAGGAAAACACCATTATAGTGTGAATGAGAGGCATAAACGTAGTAATATTAATTTGTTAACAAAACAAAAAAAAAAGTGTATTAGTGTGGATGTGGCCTTAGAGTTAGAAGTTTAGAAAAAAACTTGTAAGAACAAATGTTTTGCCAGCACTATAACACCTAAAATATGAAGAAAAAAAGGCAAAAAAGGGTGGGCCATCATAAATAACATGAAATGTTGGTGATACAGCCTGTTCTTTAAGATCAAAGCAAAGTGGCTAAGCTAATGAAGAAGATGGTCTGCAGAAGTGATCTTACATTAAACCACAACTGACCATGAGCACACAGCACGAGTGTGTTTTTTATAAGAAAGTGACAGCACAGCAATACCTTCCCTTCACAAAGACAAACAACTGGCCTGTTTAGTTAGCCCTCAGATCTAATCCTAGTCTTCTCTGTTTTCTCCTGCACCTCATCACTCTCTCCTGCACTCGAGGGGCGGCCGAAGGCTTTTGTTTGCTGCACCTTGAGGCTAATATTAAAAAAAAAATGCCGAAGAGATTTTGAGTGACAAAAGCAAACAAATAAACAGCAGGCTGAGAGCGACCTTTGACCTGCAGGGCTTTGTTCAAATTGCCCTCCAGTCATTTCAAGCAGATTCAAATGCTGCTAGGTTTGACAGGGGTTAAATACTGCTAGTATGAGAGAAAAAAAAATGAAAGGAGGGAGGGAAAGAGGGAGAGTTGATTAAGAAATTGAGGATGCTGCATGTGCATTAATTATTTAAAAAAAAAAAAAAAAAATTCAGAATGACTGACATTTAAGAAGTGTTGATAAAACCATCAGAGTCTGGCAGTAAAATCATTATGGCGTTTTTGAGTAAAACCATACATGCTTTTTTTATCTTCATTTGGCCAAACTCTTAAAGGAATAGTACACCCGTAATTTACTCTCTTTCTTATGTGGTCTTTTCTTGTTAAAAAAAAAAAAAAAAGGACCACAAAGTATCATAAAAGAAGTCCATGTGACTCCTGCATCATGTTTCAAGTCTTCTGATCTCTTTTTGTGAAAGTACTAATGAGGGGGAGTAAATCATGACATGAAATTTCATTTTGGAGAGAAATAATCCTTTAAAGGAGAGTCATTTTTTAATATGTTAATGTTTAGATTGCAGAAAAATTATAAGCAAACCATTTTCCAGAAAACTGTAAGAACTGTCAAAAGAAAACTGTGGCTCTGTGACACTTTCAGCAAACAAATTGACTCAATAACAGCATGAGTTTGGTGTGTGACTATCTGTTATTTGGAACAATAGCACACAAAGGGTCTATTCATAAAGCAGTTTAAAAGCAATGTTTAATTCTGAAATTGCATTTGGTGGCACAGAAATCACACACTTCAGCTTTAAGAAAATCTCAAATCATTACAGGAACTATAAACGATAGACCGATATATCGGCCAATTTAAGATTATCTGCACTGGCCAATAATTGTGCTGACCAATTAACAAAAATGTTGGTTCCTCCATGTGTATTTGTAACTCCAAAATCTACTGTCAACCATGTCAAAAGATTATAATCTATTTTCTGCGCTACATTTTTTTTAATTGAATTTTTAGTAAGTACAATTTAGTACAATTTTGAGCCCATCTAATTTGTCATCATTAAATTTTACCATTATATAAAATATATTGCATTTATTGGTCATAAATTTGGTCTAAATACCAACCACAAACATCAACTTTTGCAAAACATGAAATTTGTGATATTTATGTAAAATATACAAATGAACAGTAACAAAAAAATATTTGTTTATTGGGAATGTATTGGGAAATACATGAAATCAACAAACATGCCCCAGTCCAAACATGGTGCATTAACCATGACATAATTAGTGGACATTCCCTGCCTGGCTTGCACCTGTTATCCTGCAAACAAAATGTTTTTTTTTTTATTCTGCATACTTTGAACAGAAGCCACATTATTTAGGCCCAACCACAGAGCGGAGCGGAGCTGAGCAGTGAAGAGCAGGCTTGGCCATACAGTAATGTGTTTCACAGCTTGCTGTCTGCTTATGATGGATGATCTTGTGCTTCAAAATACTTTACGCTCAATCACCTTATAAATAATGGATGTTTTATCATGCTGAATTAAAACGTTTGAGAGATGGCAAGCATACGGATTCCAGTTCCGCTGTGCATGTGTGAGTGTGTCTCCACCAAGCACTTCCTGAGGAATGTGTTGCTGAAGGTTACTTCCTGGGCTCCATAAGTCCATGGTGGGAAGTCTTCAGCAAGCATGTAAGTGCATCTCAATAGCGTTCAAATTTGATTTACTGCATGGTACAGTGAAATGTGGCAAGAGTTTCAGTTCTGATACTTGAATAATCATGCAAAGCTGCAGTAAATTTCAAAATGTCACTTGCTTCTTTTTAAAGTACACTGCCAGAAAAGAGTTTGAACACACTTGATTGGAATTTATGTTTCTCGTGATCTTAAATATGTTTTAACCTAAAGGCGTATGCTGAAATTATTTGAATTAGTTTTGTAGACAAATATAAATTGTGTATGAATTTCTTGACAAAACTTGGAAATGATTGGACCAGATACAGTAGATAAGGAAAAGCAGTCAAAGTGTCATACATTGGAACTCTTTCAAAATGATCAAAAATTAATGTAATGACATTCGTACGTCAGATGTATCGGTTTTGTAGTATCGGGGCATTTTTATCGGAACATCCTTACTTTAGACATCAAAACTATTACGGAAACATTCAGAACACAAATTAAAAACACTTTATATCCTAGTGAGATTATTTAAACGCAAATGCTGTGATTTAATGAGATAAATATATAGTTTGCATGTGCTGCACGTTTCAAATGTGAGTGTTTGTGAATGTGTTGAGCCGGTGTTGTGAGGACACAAAGACACAAAGTGCTCTTACCTTTTAGAGTTCCTTGACTCATACATGGAAAACAGCATCATGAGAATTACGTGCTTTGTTTATAGCAGATAATAGCAAGCAGAGTGCAAATTAATTTTTTTAGTGTGAGGCACATACAGACTACATATTTATTTAATTAAAAAGCACCCTTTTACGATTTAATAAATCACAGTGGGTCACGTAGCAACCGGCTTTTCCAGATTGCGTAGTCTACAAACAAGTCAAAATAAAAGCTTCGCCAAAATAAAGGCTAAATTTAAAGGGGAAGACGTATGACAGAAATACAGATCACTACTGTATAGTTATGTAATATTCACTGTAATACTACTAATAATAATAACTCAATAGTAATTGCATTAAATTTAAGCAATATCTCACATCTGTGATGCTCTGTTATGCAGCACTGTATTTGACAAAGGTAACTCCAATGTTGTATTTTGGATTGTGCTGTGAAGTTCTGTATACAGTAAAATAACTATATTTTTTTAAGTTTTAATGAATGCATTTAAGCATCATTTTGATGATAAAACTTAAATTAACTTTTAAAATGGAATACATGAAAAACATGTATGGGATTCGCTATCGGTGAGAACCAAAGACCCAAAAACTATGTATCGGTATTCGTACTCATTCTCAAAAAAACAGTATCGGAACATCCCTGTTATAAAGTGTGTAAAATTGCTATTAGAAAGAATGAGTAGGTGTCTGCAAACGCTTGACTGGTTGTGTATGTAGACACAATTCAGTGCATTACTGTTCAAATTTGGAACTAGGAAATTTGACACACTAGGAAAACCTCTTTAGAAAACAAAATGGGTGTAAACACACCCCAACTCTTAACTAAAACTTGTGACATCTCTTTTCTGACTTAACATTGCTAACCTAGCAATGTGTGACCTTCAGCCAAGGGGGCCCCAAATTAGCAACTCTAAGGAAAAACAAATAGCCAATACAAGACTGGCAGTTTCTGTTGCATCCTTTGAATATGCACCAATACGGATGCCCTCCTGTGTGTTTCAAGTAAGGTACGGGGGGGGGGGGGCCGCGAGGGTTTGGGTGGCGTACAGTGAGGGGTTAAGCCTGGAAGAGTGGTCAGCTCGGCAGGATAAATCACCACACATGCTCCGGCTCGGAGCACATTTCACACCACTCCTGATGACTACAACCATCCACAACTGCACCGGAAAGAATGAGGGAGGGGGAGAGAGAGAGAGAGAGAGAGAGAACAGAATGCGGAAAGAGAAAAAAGAACAAGGGAGCGAAAAAAGGAAAAAAAGCAAGGTGACGAGAGGGAGAAAAAAATCTGGGCCTTATTTGTTTCACCTGCTGTGTTCCTTCAGCTCCACACTAATGGCATTCCCATGGGGTGTGAGAGCATATCCTGAACCATGCACTAACTGTAGATTTAGACAACAGGCCTTAGCTACTGTGTTAGAAAGACACAATAGTCATAGACATCGAGGCGCATACTAAAACAAGCACTGTCTGCGATTAGACTGCTGTTTGAGTCTGTCTATACAAGGAAAAAGGAAAGGCAAAGCAACTTTCAAAAGGTGCACTTCTGTGTTCAAACAATTTGACAAAACTTCATCATCAGGATCTCTTAATTAATTTGTGAGCTTTTGTACTGGATGCCTATGCATACAATTTAGTAGCCAAAATGTATTTAGACCCTAACTTAGAGTAATATAATTGCATTTAAAACAAGTTAATTTCCTAGTTTCTGTGCCACTAGTGGCACCAAATGGAATTACAAATTGTTTTTGTATGAACATCCCAAAATAATATTGGTTCAAGAACTAGAGCGCAACAGTCGGGTTTCAGGAGTAAAAATCCTGTTCATTATTTCCATAGAGGAACTGATTTTGATAACTACTAATAACTAACTATATTAGTCTAACTAATAAACCTTTAAAGACAGATGCACAGTGAGGTTGGAAATCAATGGTACAGTATATGCTTCTATTGAAGCGCTCAGTACACATTATTTTAACATTATCTAAAAAAATAAAAAATAAAAAAAGGGCATCCAATAGAAGAATATGTGGTGAATAACTACACTAATCATGATCCTGCAGAGAAAGATCCACCAATCAGAGAAACGTGGCAAACAAAGCACGGCAGAAGAGCCATGCAGCGATCGCCAACTTCCAAGACACATTGTGAATGACATCTGAATATATTGCACTAAATTAAAAATATATATTTTCTATACCTATAATCAGGAACTTTTAAATCAATAGACCGCATTAGTGCCAGCCCACTTTTTCAGCCGCCTGGGTTCCGGAAGTACTTCCCCATTAATTTCTTACATAGACTTTTCATAAACCGAACCAACCAGCTCCGAGGTGAATCTCAACATCTCAACTTAAAAAAATAAATAAAAAGTATATAAAGTTGGACATAAAGACAAAGGCATAACACTGTGTACTTAACCTATTAACATATTAGAGTAGATTAAGAGTGAAGGGAGACCAACTCGATTTTTTAATAATTATTTTAAAATGACGCAGCAGGATGGCTTCAACAGAAGTATATACCATCTATGAGCACAGTAGGTCTGTCTTTAAAGGTTAATAAGTTATCGTTAAAAATCAATTAGTCTATAGGATAAATTAATGGGATAATATTTCTGGGACCAAACTGTTGCACTCTAGTTTTATATTTTTCAAGTATTTATGTCATTCACAATGCTTCATGGGATTGTAGTTCATGATCTCATGAAAAATAAGTACATTTACATTTGCACCATTGTTTTTTTTACTGATTTTCAAATAGTTTTTTGTGTCAAATTGAAGATTGTAATAGCATCTGATTGGTTTGGTTAATGGCTCAGAACTCTTATAAAGGATTTTTTTGAATGGTTATGGAAAAAATACTTTCAAGACAGCTGAAAAAGTGTGTGTGGCGGGGGGAGAGGGGGGGTTATTACTGTTGCACTCTATTGCTGGAGTTCGGAGCAGCTACTTGTTTGTCCAAATAAGGTCAGAGAGTGATTGCTTGAAATTGGTCATTATTTTTGCAATTCTATTTGGTGCCACTAGTGGTCCATAAACAACATACAACCTGCAACTGACTCCTGATTCATGCAAAATATCAAACATCCTGCAAAAATTCTTCCTTGATCTCAACAAGGACAAATAAGAAAGTTGGAGTCATGCTCGTCTCAGACAAATTGAGCTGGGGTGCTTGAGTTGGTGATGTGTGTTCAAATCCAACTTGCATCATTTCATGATTCTGATCAATTTTACTACATGGAAGAAAAAAAATGTAAAATAAAAAAAAATTTAAAAAAAAAAAAATCACAACAGTGCTGAAAAAATAGACTAGCACTTTCTTTACCACTCAAAATATCTCTGACAAAAATGCTCGGTTGGAATTTTTTTTTTGACATCTCATGAAAACCGAAACTACACAACAAGTACCCCAAAATCACTAGATTAACAGGAGTTGGGTTTTGTCAGTCCTATGCACCAGAGCTGTCAGTGTGAGTTATCTAACGCAGCCTGGCATTGGCCAGTGTCAAGCAGAGCTCTTTGTTGAGTATAGATGATTAATCTCTAGGGTGCTGAATTTTCACTCAACCTCTTCAATTTAAGAGAAGCCAGCTGTGTTGCTGCTACTGCAGGCTGTATGGACACTACTATAAGCGAGAGCGCAGGGGATTCATTCATTCATCAGCAGCATTCCACATAAACCGATGAAGTTCATAACCTTTTATCTCCTTTTTTTTATTCACAGTACCATCTTGTCCATGTCACAGTACACTTGCACAGGATGGTAATCAGATGAAAAAGGCCCTATAATTAAAAAAAAACTCACCTAATGTTATGTGGATGCTTCCTCCCCCAGAGAAGACCTCCATCCACACTCCAACTCAACACAAGCGCTTCATTTACATTTACCATTCAGTGAAGCCTTAATCAGTATTAAGTGTCAAATTGGCCTGTATTTACATGTGATGCTGTGTTTCCAGCCTCCAAGCATTGACAGCAAATCCTGCATGTGTTTTATAAAGCACGCTGGTTAGCTAGGCTGGATTAGGCTCAAGTCACCTAATAACTATATTATGAGCCGGTGCATTAAGGAGGATTAATCTTAATCTGAGCTGTTTCAGTTTGCGGTGTGTGTGAGAGAGTAAGTGAGAGGGCAGAGGGCCGTGTGAGGAACAGCCCAAACAGAGCTGAAGAGCATTAATGAAGGGCTCTATAAGATGTTGAGCAGACCCGCCCTCATGTCTGGACTCTCATATGTGAGTCAATGAGTGTGTTTACGTGTACAAAAAATCTAAATCTGAGTGTGCCAATCAATCAATTTGTTTCTAACATTTCACCGATAAGAGCACAGTTTAAGGCGTTTACGTGACCTTTCATGTTGTTTGCTCATTATGCATAATGGCCATAAGTTCATGTAAAATGCACTCATTGGTGGAAAAATGTCAGTGTTAGCTGTAGTCAACAAATTTACAATAAAAATGATCAAAATATTTATACAAAGAGCTCCAAAATCTAGTGAGATGTCGATGTCTACAGTCAATATAGGCAGCTTTCTTCTAAGCCAGCGTCCAAACTAAAATTCAAATTATTGATCTGGAATGGTTTTCATATTCGCAGCAACTAAAAGCGCTACAGAAATACAATGCTAAGCATTAGACGTTAGCATCTAATTTGCATCTTACCAAGCTAAAATGTGATTCACTAAAAATATTGAATTGTTGTTTTACAATACTTTATTCAATTATTGAATGAAATGTAATTAGAACTGTCAATCTAGTGAAAAAAAATTTGTGAATTACATGATGTGCTAATTAATTAATCAAAGTAATAACAATTAATTACATATATCAATTACATTATTGAGGCAGATGAGTAAAACATTGATTAGACAACACAAAATCTTTACAAAACAAAATGGTGTTTGTTTATTGCCATTTCATTGACCATAAACATCTTACAGTCCATAGTACTGCATTTTACGATTGAGTCTGTCAATCTCTCTGAATTATACTTTAGGTCAATCCTCAAAGGACCCATTTTTGCTATTTTTTTCCCCTCATTTTTTGTTGCGTTAGACGGGCGCTTTCGAAGCTTCACACTGGTTGCAATGCATATTTTCACCATCTCGCTCCACAAAGGCTGCATTTTTAGGACATTGTGTGAAGTTAAACAGAATTTTGATCCATAATTCAATCCAGCTGCCCCACCCAGCAGTTTTAAAACGCAAGCATGCGGCCTGCTGTATTAAGGCACATTTTGAGCTGCTGTGTGGTTTGCTGCCTGTACAGCTGGAGTTGCGTTGACAGCCTGATTGCAACTAAAAAACATTACGGTGTTACATCAAGCTTGAATAAATCCTTTGCTAGGAAAAGTTATTTTTACGGAAATTATGTATGACCAAGAGGCTTGATTAACAGAGTTATTTTTGTGTGTTATTTTTTATTTATTTACTTGCATTAAATTAACGTGTTAAATCATCAACTTCTTTTGCCTCCTTCCACCATCTTGATTTTTTCCCACTCATTGCAATACATTCTGGCATTGCCTTATACTTAAAGATGTACAATGTGGCTTACATTGGTTTACAATGACACCTAGTGACCTGGAAGCTGTTGTTTTCAGTTAGAAATGCACTATTAACAGCAAGACAGGACTAAATTAATCCATGAATGAAAGTGTCCAATGAGATACTGATCTTAAGCGAGTAGTATTTAGCTGGTCATATAATGCTAACATGGCTGCCCCCATGAAGGGACCCTCTACATGTATAATAAAAAGAGCTTTTATAAGGTTACTGATTTGACTGAACTCTTCATCTCACATGTGTTCATGATTTTATACATAAATTTCAAATTTCGAGTAAACCTTTAAACGATACATGTGAATTTGGCCAAAAAAGGTTTTTAAAAATGCAAAATAATTATGCTGGAGTATGTATCAGGAGAATGCTATGATGCCTTGAAATACTGTCTAGGTAGGCAGCTCGGAACAGGGCTACAATTTTCCAAATTTGTTATATTTGAGATTAAATTTAAAGTTTTAATGTTATGTTCAGACAAAGTTAACAAAATAAAATGCCTTTCATTTTACAAAAACAGTTTTTCATCTGCATAGCACTGCCATTTTAATACTGTTCAAACAAAAGCCATTTCTCAGGAACGATCAGTGAAATCATCCACCCAGACCAAAAGAACTGCAATTCTGTTAGTGCCAGTATCTCTCTCCATGGTTACAGCTGGTGACTTTGGACAACACAGGCTCGGGGACAACATTTCTGTGCAGTGATACCATAGGGTCTCCACAGTGGGCAAACATTAAAGCCTATCGGGTTTACTCTCAGCGGGATATTGAAATGCTACGCTGAGAGTGGTGGGCAATGCCCAGTGCAGCTTAGCAGACCAAGGCGACAACTGTCATAAATTACTCCCCTGTGGGTCAGCATGTCTGCAATACTGTAGCCAGCCTTCCAGTGAATGGGGGTGTGAGAGAGCACAATGTGCTCTCCGCAAGCCAAGAGTAGCATCAGCTATTCTCGGTTCAACTACTGTAACACTCAAAACCAAGCAGACTTGCACAGATGCGCGCACACACAAAGATACAGTTCTACAGAGGTTCCAGGGAAGAAGAATTATAGAACGCCTTCAAGACTGTGCATGGCCTCAACTCCCTCTTAGTTTCCATTCATGGTTTGAGAGTTTGAAGAGCAAAAAGTACTCAAGCCAAATTCCCATACCATCTCAACCTTTTCTAGTGATGTCTAAAGTGCACTTCCCTGGGGCTTGCTGTTTGTCATAAAACATCTCTCAGCACATAATTTACCCCAAACTGGAGAAGCAAAAAAATACAAACACAATTTACAGAAGTGGCAGTGGACTAGAACACTGCAGCCGTTTGCCAGCAGTGTGGTAATTTTAAACCGTGCAGCGTTAAGTGGCTCTTCCACCATACTGTGTGGTAATGTAGGACAGCTGAACACATGGGCCCCTGGCCAGGGAGTGCATTATCTTTATGAATTCATGACAAAATTCTTCCTAGATAGCAAGATAGGTGTTTGTAAACACTCAAGCTCTGTTTTCACATGAGAACATCTTAAACAAATGGACATCGAGCTGAAACATCTATGTACCAAGCATAAAAATGTTTCAAACCTTCCTAGTTGCAAGTACATTCTGGCAAGCAACATGCTTTGCACAATGGACAACCTAAGACAATTTGATTTGTTATTCTTTCCAGACAAAGACATACTGAATAAATGTATAAAAAAAAAAAAATTAAAAAAAAAAAGATAAAAATTATACAGTAAAGAAAAATATAAATATAATAGGCATAAAATAAGTTTTTATTTTAATTAAATTATTCTATTTTCTAAATACTCCCAATACTCCTATTTAAAAATATGTCTATTTTCTACTTAAATAACAAAACAAAAAAAAAGTAATGTTTGAATTAATTTAATGATGAATATAATCAAAATTAAAATATAATTCTTCAATTAAAGCTATTTCAAAAAATAAAATAAAATATAGCCTGCGCAATTGCAGTTTGGGTGTAAAACCATGCAATTTCTTTAAAGCAAATAATGGAAAGAAAAAAAAATGCTACATTTTCATTACACCCTCTTGAAAGCGGTCAGAATACACATGCCGACAATGCTCTGAAGATTTCAGACTAAACTTGACACAATGTTGCTTACATTACAGGCTTTGCTAGGCTTAGTTTATAAGTGCATAATTGAGACCCTCATTCCCTTTCACACTTGTCAACTAGCCCAGTTTTGTAGCCGGTCAGTCCAGAGATAAAAACATGACATTGATATAGATTTATTTTCCCACTCTGACAATTCAGTGACTCCTTCATAGCCAGTTATTTTATTTTTTTTACTCCTAGATGAACCATGTAAAGGATTTCGAATAACATTTATTTTCTTCTTCCGCACTACATCAAACTCATGAAATGTATTGACAAATGTATACTTTGCTTTTGTTTATTCTTTTGTGCCTTGTGACAAAATACACTCCCAAAAATTGGGTTTATGCAGTCTGTTGCATCTCCATCTCGGCCCGTTCGTTCTGCACACGCAAGGCTGCGTCTATCCAAACTGACTGGCATCATTGCCATGGAATGCTGAAGTCCACATTTTTCCCATTCAGCAAGGAAAAATGGCCTTTCAAAACCAATCAGCTAGAAATGTTGCTTTGTTTTTAATTTCCACTGAACTTCCTGGAACCTATTATGAAGCTGTCAGGGATGTATATTTAGCTATGGCAACAGTGGGCCTCCTCGCCCACTTGCGCCAATGGTCATGTCACCTCTGAAAAACTGAAAAACAATTGGCTATCCCCTTTGTCACCTTAAAAGAAAATGGCCGAAAGTCTGCTGGGGAAGAGATAGCCAATCATAGGCAGAAGATCAGGAGCCTCACTGAGACGTGATGAATATTGTGGGACCCTTAAGTGAATTAGTTGATCGGTTCCTTACAATTCTCCATTGACATATGCTAAACTTTACATTGAGTTTGATCAAACAGTTACATCTAAATCTGAAGGTCCTCCCATAATGAAATAAAACAGCTGAAGAAGCTTTTGTCATGTAATGACAGTCCAAAACAGCATGACACTACATGGCACAATATGGCCTCTTAAAGAGACAGAGTTATCAATCTAAAAAAGGAACTAAAATTCTCTACCATTCATAAACAATGAGATCAAAGAAAATTAGGAGTTTCTTGCAAAAGTTCCCCAGTAAAACTTTTTGTTTTAGTTTATCATATCAAGATCACTTCAGACCTTGGCCTATATGCTAATCAAAAGGCTGACAGAACCTTTTCATGAATAATGGTAAATGGTACAATTTTTTAACCTCAATGTTTTTCAAAGCGATTTTACACTGTGACATATTCACCCATTCATACACCAATCACACATTCATACACCAATGGTGGCAGAGCTGCCATGCAAGGCGCTAGCCTGCCATTGGGAGCAACTTGGGGTTCAGTGTCTTGCCCAAGGACACTTCAGCATGTGGAGTCGTGTGGGCCGGGATTCAAACCACCAACCCTGCGGTTAGTGGCCGACCCACTCTACCAACTGAGCCACTGCCTTTCTACATCACTTAGCCCACCAATAGTCAGAACACTGTAGAATGACATGTGTAGTTTGTTGGCTTTCTATATAGTCCAAACCTATAAATCTTTGCTGTTGAGTTTGATGGAATCTGCGCATTGAGCCCAGGATTAGCCCAACCTATACTTGACTAAACAGTAACAGGGCAGCCGACTCGTTCATAAGTTCAGCCTACTGTGACCTCACCCCTCCCACCCCTTCGACCACTTTAAAAAAAAAAAAAAAAACAAGAAACACAGAGTCTCCGAGCCTGTTCCCAGGTCATAAATTCAGGGTCAAGATTTCATCACTCATAACAACAGCCAGCACTGTCAGTTTAGCAGGAACTTTTAAAGTTTTAAACTAACTCTGGATTATGTGCATAGCTGGAATAGTTTAAGACTGCCCTGTACATGTTAGAGCAGATAACCAAAATGCAACCAATAATTGTTTCTAAACACACTACGAATTCTCCAATATAGCTTTAGAGAGACAGACTGATTATGATGCACTGTCGAGTTGATTGACAGGTAATGTCTGTATCTAAATGGTGATTGGCTCTTTTACCTGTAAGGCAGGACTTCCTTTCTATACCTGTTGACCATTGAGCGTTCCAATTTCTCCCATTCATTTTAATAGAAAGTCTCTGCTAAATAGTCTCTGCTTTTAGTCACAATACATTTCTGATGGATGATTTAGCACCTTTAAGAACAGTACTTATAGCAACATTTTAAAGGAGAGGAACAGTTTTGCATATGTCTTTACAGTAATAATAATTTTAAAAAAAAACTTCTTGATGCAGGCGTAGTTTAAAGAATCGTGAACTGAACTGTGAGTTCAGTATCGTGAACCTAACCGAATCGATACACCCCTACCGCATGTATGAACCCACAACGAACAAGAACATTTGTGCAATAAATACAGATCACTCAAATAATCACGTTTAGATAAAATAATTGTGATGAGGCTATAATGTATCAAGACAGGCCTACAAGGGGGAGGCAATACTCCTGTAAGTTGGCAAAACAGATACTGTTGTCAGGCCAATGCCTCAAAAAGGACGATACCAATAATGTCAGATATTAGCTGATTAATTGACCTGGCTAACATTAACAAAACCCCAACATTTTTCTAATTCATTACAAAAAAAGTTACATTTAGGATTTCTTAATGTATGAAATCCTTTCGGCTTTTAATCCGTTGCATTAGATTCCAGATTTTCCAAAGAAACTCAATGCGATGTCAAGATCTTCAAATGCTCTTCAGTCATTGTCTGTAAGTGGAAGCTGAATTGTAAAGCCTGGATCGCACCATGCAAGGCAGTAAAAAAAGCATGAGCGCGTGGGGAGGGACGCTGGCATGGCGGTACAGAAGCAGGTCTATTTTGCTTTCAGAGCAGTCATCACCTCCTTGTTGTCCTGGGTTGTTAGCATGTCCCCCAGTCAGCTGTGGGGGCCGTGCCCAGGCTGCAGTCTCCAGTCCCTGTCAGCATAACAGCTTTTGTCAAAATTTGTAATCGGCGGCGTTGATCTGATTCTATTTAAGAAGGGCTCGTCAACAGGTTTAAAAGACTGGCCGCACATGTAACTTCTTTTGATTGAATATTTATGCCCCCACCCCTCCCCCAAACTAACGGCTGGCAGTTGTTTAATCATCTGAGTGCGTCTGTTTCTCCCCCCACACCCTCGACGCCAACAAGAAAGTTTTGACTCGTGTCACCTTTACGACATGCTCTGCTCTAAACACAGCTGCTGCTCTAAAATAGGAGCTGCTTTTTTAATGCCAGCACACCACTTGAATGTTATTGACTTTGCCAGCGTTCTGTTCTTTGCCGACAGTGGGCAGTGTTATAAGGCCCTTAATCGTACAGTTGAGCTGTTTCATAGCATTTCAGTGAAGAGAAATTGAAAGTGACTGGCATCTGTGTGTTCCTAACACATTTAGGAACCATTAACGAAACTGAAAGTCAGGAAAATCATACAGCCCCCAGGTGTTTTTGAACTGGTTCTCGGTTCCCAATTGTTATAGCACTTTTCACAACATATACAGTTTTCAAAGCTGCTTTACCAAAAAATTATACTACAACAGAAAATTATGCAGTAATTTCTTGAAGTCCTCATTGTTTTGGTTTAAATTAATAATGCGATTGAAAATCATGCCTTAAAATGTATTGTCCAAGGTTATTATAGTTAACTGAAAACGATTTCACAAAATTAACCTAGAAAAACTAAAACTAATATTTTTCCAAAAACTAATCTGAAACTATCACTGAAACGAAATAGAAATTTTCATAAAATATTTTTCGTTTTCGTTTTTAATATTTAGACTAGTGCATGCTATAAAATCGTTTGTTTCTTTTAACGTCTCCATCTGTTGCATCGCAAACATGCCATCAACTGGCCATGAGTTTCATGTGCCCACATTCGGTTATGTGCACAATGTTACAAGATTAATTAATTAGTTTAATTGCATAATCCATTGTCGTTCAAAATATAAAGGGTTACATACACTCATCAACCACATTATTAGGAAGACCTGTACATCTACTTATTCAATGATCTAATCAGCCAATCATGTGGCAGCAGTGCAATGGATAATATCATGCAGATATGGGTCAGGACCTTCAGTTAATGTTCACACCAACCACCATAATGGGGGAAAATTTTATTTTCAGTGATTTCGACCGTAGCATGATTGATTGTGCCAGATGGGCTGATTTGAGTATTTCTGTAACTGCTGATCTCCTGGGATTTTCACACACAACAGTATCTACAGTTTACTCAGAATGATGCCAAAAACAAAAAACATCCAGTGAGCGGCAGTTCTGCGGATGGAAACAGAGAATGGCCAGACTGGTTCACAGAAAGGCTACAGTAACTCAGATAACCACTCTGTACAATTGTAGTGAGCAGAATATCATCTCAGAATGCACAACACGTCAAAACTTTAGGCGAATGGGCTACAACAGCAGAAGATCATGTCAGGTTCCAGTTCTGTCAGCTTAGAACGTAAGCTTCAGAGCTTTCTGTTCTTGGCTGACAGAAGTGAAGCCCGACGTGTCCTTCTGCTGTTGTAGACCATTTGCCTCGTTTCGACATGCTGTGCATTCTGCAGAACTGTAACTGTTGAAATCCCAGGAGATCAGCAGCTACAGAAATACTCAAACCAGCCTGACACGGTCAAATTCACTGAGATCACATTTTTACCCCCATTCTGATGGTTTATGTGAAAATTAACTGAAGCTCCTGACCTGTATCTGCCTGATTTTATGCACTGCAGCCACACGATTGGCTGATTAGATAATCGCATGAATAAGTAGGTGTACAGGTATACCAAATAAAGTGGTTTGCATTTTCCATGTTGTATGCCAGCCTAGCTATACACTATGTAGACCTGTGTGTAATCTGGACTAGATAGGGAATAGTTTAATTTAAAGAACATTACACAAAGTTGTCACCTGCCAAGTAATTTGCTTATCTGTTAACTGAAATAGAAATAAAAATGACAATAAAAAAATATTGACACTAAAATAAAAAACTAAAATTAATTGAAAAACTAAACTAAAACTAACAATAACAGTAGGTAAAATATCTGAAACAACATTTAAAATTGAAACCTAAATAAAAATTTAAAAAAAATTAAAAATCCCAAACTACAGTATAATAACCTTGGTATTGTCTTTAGGCCCTCTACTTGTAAAACAATCTGCAAATGAAGAAGACATGTACATTTTTAATGTGATTTGCTAGCACCACTGTTGGAGAAAAGAGACATGCATCTCAAATGAGCAATCAATGATGTAACTGCATTGGTTCTGTACACACTACACTGATTAAATGAAAATTTGATTGTCACTACCTGAAGTTTTTGGGAGTGGATTCGGTTGTAGAGTGGGTTTGTCACATGCGTAAACAACTCTGTGTGTTCAGGATGTACAAGGCCAAAAATGTTGATCAGTTTTAAATAACTTAAAACGCAACAGTGCCTGCCCACTTTTTCAGCCATGTTGGTTCCAGAAGTTTTTTCCCATTTGTTTTCTTATTGACTTTTAAAAAAATCCTTCATAAAAGAGTTGTAAGCCATGAACCAAACCAACCAGCTCTGAGGTGAATCACATTACAAACTTTGATTTGAAGCAAAAAAAGGGTTTGAAAATCAGATTAAAAGACAAAAGATCAACACTGTGTTCTTACCATCTTTCATGAGGGCACAAACTACAATTCCATGAAGCATTGTGAATGTTGTAATAGGATAAAAACTGATGGAAATATATAAAAATATTGATTTAAGGTTGTTGATTATAAATATAGAAACAATACATTTTAAGTTTATTGCTAAATATTCTGATATAGAAAAATAAGTAGTTTGAGGGTGAAGGAAGACCGAATCTAATGAGTCAATTTGAGTGCGAAATGAAGGTGAGCTGTCTTTCCAGGCATTTCACGGGCTTGCTTGGCTGCAGTTCTCTGATTGGTGGAGCTTTCACAGCTGTACCATGGGTAGTGTACTGTAGTTATTCATCAACAATTCTGCTACCGAACACGATTTTTAAATTATGAATTTGAAATAAAGCAGATGAAACTGATGGCTTCAACAGAAACCTACACTTACTGAACATGTATGGTCCTAATAAAGTGCCCGACGTGGTCTTCTGCTGCAGTAGATCATCCGCCTCAAGGTTTGATGAGTTGTGCATTCTGAGATGTTATTCTACTCACTAAAATTGTAGAGGGGTTATCCGAGTTTCCATAGCCTTTCTGTCAGCTCGAACCAGTCTGGCCATTCACCTCTCTCGTCAACAAGACATTTCCATCTGTAGAACTGCCCCTCACTGGATGTTTTTTTTTTCTTTCTTCGCACCATTCTGAGTAAACTTTTAAGACTGTTGTGCGTAAAAATGCCAGGATATAAGCAGTTACAGAAGCCTCTAACCAGCACATCTGGCACCAACAATCATGCCACGCTCCAAATCACTGAGATCAAATTTTTTCCCCAATCTGATGGTTGATGTGAACATAAACTGAAGCTCCTGACCCATATCTGAATGATTTTATGCACTGCACTGCTTCCACATGATTGGCTGATTAGATAATTGCATGATTAAGTAGGTGTACAGGTGTTCCCAATATAGTGCTCAGTGAGTGTATACAATTGATTAACAACCTCGGAGCTCACGGTAGGTCTGTCTTTAAACGTTTACAAGTTACTGTTAAAAATCAATTAGTCTATGGGAAAAATTAATGGGAACCTGACTGTTGCGTTCTATTACCCTTTATCCTCGGCTCGCAGTTAAATTTTTATCCAAATACAGCCCTGGCATCATGATACATGTCCCCCAAACAGCTTGTTGAATTAAAAAAGGTTGCGATACTAATAATATAGCACGTAATACAAGAATAATACAAGGACAAGATAAAGTGTAGAAAATTACAGCAACATAAAACACTTTCAATATTCTCAAAGAAATGTAATCTGCCTATAAATCTATAGCATTTTGTTGTATGGGTGATGCTGAGGAAGTGTGTTTGTCCTAGCATTGACATGGCGAGTGCAGTTTGAATTCTATTCGCCAATAAGCATGTCAATCTGTGTGTGTGTGTGTGTGTGTGGAGCAAGGAGCGAAACAAGACAGTTGGACTTGAATGCACATGGCAATGCCTGTTTAATTAGATATGTGTATTAGAATGTTAGTGGTCACAAGGTCCTTATGGGGCATGAAATAACAAGCAGCTGTGTTCGGGGTGTGTGTGGAGAGGTTTATTAGCTCAGTCCATAAAGGCAGTCTGGGATTCGCACAGGGACGCCCTAGGCTTAAGATCTGAACGCCACACAAGCAAGGCACTGCCTGTGAAATACTAATATTGGCCCTTATTTCTGCAAACCCCCATCCAAGCCCATTCCCCCTCTACCAGGGCTTAGTGTACTGCTAGTCTGCTGTGCACTTTGATTTCTCCAGTCTGACAGGCTTGCAAAAAAGAGAACCCTCTCAGCATCATATAGTAAGTCTCTCTATTGTCAATAAAATCTGAGTAATCTCCACTCTTGCTCTAATGTTACATTGAACCTTTGTCCTAAAAGAAATTGGACACCATTAATAGCACACCTTTGCTCTTTGGCAGTTCTGCTTAGCTTTAAACTTACCACAAGCACGCATTCAGCATTCACGCATCTGAAATGCACTGTAAAGAATTGCTGTGCATTTACAGCCAAATTCCTACTGTGATTCTTAAATGCAATAGTTTGCTGTTAAAAATGTTGCATTCTGCAATATCTGACCTGATGCTTAATTCTTAACTTGGCACCTTACTGATTTACTGGGATTCAATAGGATAGAGAAGCATGTCTACTGGAAATTCTGTTAAGAATGCAAACTCTGGCTTTTCTCAAAATGATTGATCAGATATGAAACCATGCTGACAAGAAACGATACAGCCAACAATACAGCTGATGACAACAATCTATAAAAAAGCAAAAATTGAGCCACTCACCCCTTGCTAAATATACCCCAGCCTTGTGTTGGTTAAATATAGCACTACTCTGATTTGCACATTGAAGGCTAGCAAATGGCACTTCCAAAAATTGCAGATACCTGGTCATTTTTGTAAATCCTGGAAATGCCGACTGCCCCATCAACATGTCACCACACAATGGCGCGTAGGTATAGAGTGGACCCTCATCAGGACTGAGGGACAAAGGCAGAGGTGTTGAAACTCTTCAAAACCCACCTTAATACCTCTCACTTTATGAATGTCCTAAGCTCTCAGTGTGGAGTTGTTAGGGGCCAATATCCTCTTCCTTCTGCGGTAACAAGTGAGCAGGCACCTATCACAAGTCTGGTCCTTGGACCAATTACCACCTTGTAAGAATATACTTAACAGAACATTAAAGAACAATCCAACACAGCTACACAAAAAATGTAATCCTTCTACTGATTGTGGCTGACATTTCACATTAAGGAAGTACAACTGCATGGAAACAGACTGGTCTATGTCATCCCAGATGCACTGAGATGACCATTTATTTAAAAGTGATCTTGAATCTGATTTGAAGTAATTATTTATTAGTCAACATTGTACTAAACACATTTAGCTACACAGTAAATGTCCTGCTTTATCTCCTGCTTTATCAGAATATTTGGGTTAATCTCATGTCCAGGCATGTTTTACCCCAAAATCTAAATTATTAAATTCATGAAAATCAAGCCCATTTTAAGACCATTAACATTATTTGAATAGTGGCATTTTCTTGACAATGAAGCACACACACACACACACACACACACACACACCTTACCTTATTATCATTACCGTAACAAAAACACAAAAAAACTTTACTGTAATACAAAACATATTTAAATTGTACGGTATTGGGGGAGGGGGGGGCCTCCACGTGCGCTAGGTCTCCACAGTAGTGCAAACATGCTTCATTACACTTTTGGCTGCAGTTTCCCTGTGAAATGTCCAGCAAGGGGAGCCAAGATTATGTTTTAACCAGACATGGTTTTTAAGGTGAATATTGGTGAATAAGATGAATGGATGTTTTAAGGAGTAAAAGCAAATCATTGTAATAAGTGTGTAAATGTAGGTGGGTCAAAAGATTTTTGATATGGTAACATATCAGGGTGCGTGTAATGGAGCGAACAATAATTGTTTATAAAGTCATGAACAGCCATAGTACAAGTGATTTGTGTAAAAGTGAATAAAAAAACACATTGCAGCACATCTAGTGTTCATTTCACCAAGAAACTGCAGCAAAAGTAGAACGCAGCTCGTAAAACTCAGTTTGCAAAAATGGTTGACCGCGCAACACTAAGCTAACAACTGGTTACTGAAACATTTCATTTCTCATTTTACTTTAGTTAAGATTTGTGAATATGAACTAGCTAAATATTGATTTTAAAATGAATTGCACTTTCTTTGCAATAATCAATGTAACAGAGCTGTTTTGCTTATATTTATGTGGACTTTGAAGAAAACATTGATTTTAAAAATCTCTTCTAAATTCTCCCCCTACCTTTTATATTTTGGTAACATTTAAGTGAACATTTTGAATTAAGTTTCGCAGCCCTGTTGACAGCCCTACATCTCACTGAAGAAAAACACCCCTTACATGAGCTTGTCATGCCTCAAAGCTCAACTGAAGGACATTTCATGCTTAATATAAACAGTGCTTTCAAACTAGCCAGCAGAACTTCTGTTTACATGAGTGTGATATTAATTCAGACGGCAGAAAGTAATTAAGCAGTCTTGTTTGCTAATCATCATCTGCTGCGCTGATGAGGGATTACTGCAGACCTCACAACAAAAGCTGCCAGTGTAACTTGAGTCAATTTGCATGTCTTCGCCATTCTCTACAGAAGGAGCTTGACTATTTTGAGAGCCTCAAGTACACATACATTTTTCCTCAGTGCCGTGTAGAACTACTACAGTACTTTCTGATGGTGGCTGGGGTCATTCAACCAAACAAGAAATTGGCAAATGGGTTTTGTTGATAAAATAAAATATATCGCCCAATGGAATGTTATAAATTGTATCATGGGCAGATAGTGTCTTTGAAAATCATAGTTGTATGAAGCTCAAGTGACATCATTGTTGTTCTTTTTCTTCACAGCTATGTGTGCATGTATGTAGAGATGCTGTATGATCCCATCCCTTTAAGACTCTTAAGGGGATGGTTTACTCAAAAAAAAAAATTCGGACATCTTTTTTTCCATACAATGAAAATGAATGTCAACTGAACCTGTCATTCTGCCCAACATTTCGTGTTACAAAAGAAAGTCATATAGGTTTGATATGACATTGGTGAGTAAATGATGACAGAATTTTAATTTTGGGTGCTTTACTTAGTGTTAATCTCTTGAACGAAATTATGGATGTAAACGTTTGTCGAAGGGTTTTTTGGTTTAGTCAATTATAAAGACTATGCAATGAAAAAGATGCACTGTGATGATAATTAAACTATTTTATTAAAGCATAGAGTTGAAGAAAACATGACAAGGAAAAACAGCACTGCAAGATATTAACAGTGCAAGATATAAACAGAATAAAAAAGATATTAGATGTTGTTCATCTAATCCAATAATATATTATGTTGGATATTTCCCCACTTGAACTGCTTGAACACACTGAACGCAAAACAAAACGCTTAAAAATGGGTAAATTAACTCACTCAAACGCTTCCTTTTTTATACATGAGATTAATCACTTTATTCACAACATTATACACTACAGTATGTAATATTACAACTTACATCTGCACAATGAAATGAATGAAGAGGTGAACTTGAACGAAGTCACATGCTAGTCACAGTTGTACAGTATTTTGTATGTAGCCAATCTTTTATATGTTTTATATATGTTTAAAGGGGACCACGAGGAGGTTACCCCATGTGACTGTTCCCTCCCTAGCAACTGTGCAAATTTGCTTGCTTATGAGACCTGGCTGTAGTCTCTCAGCACACCATGGAATTGAACTCGCGACTCCAGAAGTGGTAGTCAGCACCAATACTCGCTGAGCTACCCAGGCCCTCAACAAAAGGAAAGATTTTTTTTTTTTATTCTAAATGTTTGAATATTTGATTCAAGTTTAGTCTGATAAATATTTTGATCATTTTGCCCATTCTCATCAACTAAAAGATATTATTTTCGTTGAATAAAATGTGACATTTTATATATTGAAATATTATCAAATTCTAAAGAACATTTTTGTCAAAAGACTAAAACTACTACTAAAATAAAAAAAAAAACTGTAAAAATAAACACTGACACTTTAAGGCAGCATCACTCCAAATCTCACAATAAGTGAGTGAAAAAGACACCTAATAAGTAATAAGAGAGGTAGGTCTACATTATTTAGCTTCTCTGGTCCATATAATTGTTTTAACCTTGCAGCTCACACACCTTTTTCAAAGTTTCCTCTTTAAAGCACAAGGGTTCGTGAGGTTAAATGTTTGGGGGGGTGTTCAAGCCAGATGGAGTCAGTCGGCTCATTGTGTTCGATCTTCTTGTCCTCTTTTCCTGTCAGCAATGCCACCTCCACCTCTTCCATAAACACGTACTCCTGCCCTGTGAGCTTTTCACAGCCTAAAGCATGATTAATGGTGTGCTGGGCCCCTCTATGAACTCAGCACATTGTTGAGAGGATCTGAAACAGGACAACAGTTGCATCCACACCTAACACGGGCCTAAGCCCCGACTGTCAGTCCCCGGTTAGAGCACTGTTAACTGGCCAGATTTACAGCTACTAGCCAGCACTGGGTGGCTGCATGGCAAAGAGGAGACAAGCATCCATCATCACAACTTATGGAGCATTTTATTGTAGTGGAACAGAGGACACGATGAGCACACTGCCACCCCAAATGACATCAGTGCAATGCTGTGGGTGTTAAACTTACCACAGGGACGGATGACTTACATATGAAGCATGTACTCTGGATTTACAGTGCTCAAGCAACACTTCAGCACACCTACAGAAAAGCACAACTTGAAGCAATGTATTACATGATTTATGCCAAAGCTTTGCAACTGTAGTGGAGTCTATCCACAGGCTACACACTCTACATGACATCCAAAGCAGATGTGGCACAATAAAAAAAATTGAAAAATAAACAGAGAAAAATACAAAAAAAAGTTTTTGGTTGCAACTGGTCAAAATAACAAAAAAGATGCAGTGTTTTCAGGGCAGAAGGAAGCAAGTTTTCTTCCAAGATAACCTTGTACTACGTGGCTTGATTCATGTGTCCTTAACAAAGACTTATCTGCCCGATTCCAGCCTTGCAGAAGCATCCCCAATCCTCTAAATTCTCAGTGGTTGCGAGACACTGTGGCTTGAAGGCCTCTCCAGGTCTTTATCTAACCATCAGACGACCAGGTGTGGAGGATCTGTGATGATCTGAAGGTGCTTCAGCAAGGCTGAAATCGGGCAGATTCGTTTTAGTGAATGACACATGAATCAAGCCACGTACAAGTTTATCCAGGAAGAAAACTTGCTTCTGAAAATATTCCCCAACTCTGAGGATTGTTTTTTACAACAGGACAATGCTCCATGCCACATAGTCAGGTCAATCAAGGTGTGGATGGAGGACCACCAGATCAAGACCCTGTCATGGCCAGCCCAATCTCCAGACCTGAACGCCACTGAAAACCTCTGGAATGCGATCAAAAGGAAGATGGATGGTAACACACCATCAAACAAAGCGGAGCTGAATTTTTGTGCCAGGAGTGGCATAAAGTCACCAAATAGCAATTTGAAAGACTGGTGGAGAGCATGACAAAAGACATGAAAGCTGTGATTTTCAATCACAGTTATTCCCCCAAATATTGATTTCTGAACACTTCCGATGTTAAAACATTAGTATTGTGTTGTTTAAAAATGAATATGAACCTGTTTTCTTTACAATATTCGAGGTATGATAACACTGCATCTTTTTCGTTATCCTTGACTAGGAGAAATTTTGTCAGTACTTTATAGAATAAAAGAAACATGCTCATTTTACTCAAACACATACAGTTGAAGTCAGAAGTTTGCATACACTTAGGTTGAAGTCATTAAAACAATGTTTTGTTTTTTTTAGCATCATGTGCTTTGCTACAGGAGGGACTGGTGCAATTCACAAAATAGTTGGCATAATGGAGGAAGGAAAATTATCTGGATATATTGAAGCAACATCTCAAGACATCAGCCAGGAAGTTAAAGCTTGTTCACAAATGGGTCTTACAAATGTCCATTGACCACAAGCATACCTCCAAAGTTGTGGCAAAATGGCTTAAGGTGTGCGTATATATGTATATGTAAGTGTGTGTGTGTGTGTGTGTGTATGTATATTAGCATATATGCAGTTGTGGGCAAAAATATTGGCAACCATGGTAAATATGAGCAAAGTCGTCTGTGAAAAAACAATCTGCTTTATTTATCCTTTTGATCTTTCATTTAAAAAAAAAAATCATAAAAATCCAACCTTTAATTTAAGTAAAACTATTGAAACAGGGGAAAAATACAAATTTTAAATAAATACTTTTCTCCAAAACGCATTGGCCATAATTATTGGCACCCTTTTATTCAATACTTTTTGCAATCATCCTTTGCCAAGATAACAGCTCTGAGTCTTCTCCTATAAAAGGAGTTTGGAGAACACCTGGCAAGGGATCTGAGACCATTTCTCCATACATAATCTCCACAGATCCTTCAAATTCTGAGGTCCATGTTGGTGAACTCTCCTCTTCAGTTCACCCCACAAATTTTCTATGGTGTTGAGGTCAGGGGGCTGGGATGGCCATGGTAGAACCTTGATTTTGTGGTCAGTGAACCATTTTTGTGTTGATTTTGATGTTTGTTTTGGATAATTTTCCTGCTGGAAGGTCCAACCAGGGCCAGGGCAAAGGCAGCCAGGTTTAGATTTTTATCTGTTGGTATTTGATAGAGTCCATGATGCCATGTATCCGAACAAGATGTCCAGGACCTCTGGCAGAAAAACAGCCCCAAAACATTAAAGATCCAGCACCACATTTAACTGCGGGCATTGGGTACTTCATCTCTGTGGTGTGCCAATCCTATCTCTGGTGTTTGCTGCCAAAAAGCTATTTTTTTGTTTCATCTGACCACAGAACCCGGTCACATCTGAAGTTCCAGTAGTGTCTGGCAAACTGAAGATGCTTGATTTTGTTGTTGGATGAGAGCAGTCTTTTTTTCTTGAAAAACTCCCAAATAACTTGTATTGATGTAGTTGATGTCTGATCTTTTTTTTCTTTTTTTTTTTTTTAGACATTCTGACCCCAAGACCCAACTCATTTCTGCAATTCTCCAGTTGTGATCCTTGGAGATTCTTTGGCCACTTCAATCCTCTTCACTGTGCATGGAGACAATATAGACACACGTCTTTTTCCAGGCTGATTCTTAAGATCTCCAGTTGATTTTAACATGTTCATTATTGCCCTGATGGTGGAAATGGGCAATGCTATATTCTTACAGCCTCTTTACATTTTGTGAAGCTCAACAAACTTTGCCACACATCAGAACTATATTTTTTAGTCTAGCCCACTGCGATTGATGATTAAGGGAATTTGACCTGTGTGTTACCTCATATTTATACCCCTGTGTAACAGGAAGTCATGGCTGAACAATTTCATGTTCCTAGTCAACCAGGTACATTAAAATATGAATGGGAATATACTTCAGATATATTTTAAGCATAAGAATTTCTAGGTGTGCCAATAATTGTGTAAAATGTGTTTTGGAGAAAATATTTATTTAATAATGGAGGTACTTACTGCACCTATAGAATTTACCTACTAACATTTGAATACATGAACAAAGCTACACAGGGACTTCAGTGAACATTTTGAGTGATGGTATCGATTCACTGAAATGGACAGTTTAAACTGATTCATATATATTAATTGGACTTTTTGCTACTCAAATTTAAAACAGAGAAACAATTAAAACATCTCTGTCTTCACCCACTCACAATTAAACAGGTAGTGATTGTGAAACTTATCCAATTTTGTGGTCTTTAGGAGACGTAATGGCCCAGTAAAAGATATTTTATATATACACATATATGATATACATGATTCAAATCCTTTGAATTTTATAAGAAAAAAATATTTAATTCGTTCTGTCTGAAAATTTCTGACGGAAAATATCTGTCATGGTATATTTTATCATAGACCTATTTGTTTTGTTTTTTATTATAAGCAGGGCTCAAGTTGATGGGGGATGCGATCCCCCATGTTGATAGAAATGGCAAAAACCATCCCCCTTGTAAAACCACCATCCCTTTAAATCAATTGTGTCACTGACATGTATTACTTAAAACTAATCACGCAAGTCAAATATTATAATTATCTACACTTGATAAATAACAGACTTTAACATCAAATAGCTGATCAGAATTATATTTCGACATATTCGGGGTTGCCAGACATCAAGGGAGGCAATTCCCCAATCAGATCTTTACACTGTCACAGTTTGGAAATATTCTTCCAGTGTTATATTTTTGTTGTGCAATCAGGCAACCATGAGCATGCAGCCTCTTTCTCCACTGTGAAAAAGCACCGGTGTTCTGAAAACACAAGCAAACAGCTGTGTTGGAGATTAACAATGGGTTGACCTGTCCTTTTCAGTGTTCACATAAAGTTATGCCACTGAAGGTAATGCAAGTTTTCAGCAGTTTTGCTCACTTTCTAAAATGGCCAAGAGAAGAGTTCAGGGAAATCTTTTGACTTTCTTTAAAAGGAACAGAAGGGAAGATATTGCTATATAATGCACAGTTAAATGTGTAAATATCCCCATAAATTGCTTTTGGGTGTAGAACAAATTTCTTACACCACTGTTTAAGCATCTTTCATAGAAACAGCTCACATTTCCTATACTTGTTCAGTCATTGGAGTGGAAAAGATGCGTGCGTGCGTGCGTGCGTGCGTGCGTGCGTGCGTGCGTGCGTGCGTGAGAGAGACAGTGAGCAAGCAATCGACAGGAAAACTTTTATCCTTATGTGGATACTTTCAAAAAATAAATAAATTCAAATTCATCACAAAATACAACAATACAGGGCAACAGGTGCATATTATGGCCATGTATAAGCATTAGAGCCATGAATCTTTGCCATTGATACAGAATGTAAACATTACAAATTACACAATCTACTACATACAGTATACTATATAAACTTTCAATCATCACCGAGTGGTTACAAAAGTTACTTTTACTGCCAGAAAGCATATTCTGTATATGCAGCATAGACAAAATGACAGCTGCAGTGACATTTTTCATTTCTCTATAATAAACATAAATATACAAGAGACTGCTTGGAAAATATAGACAAACCATATATTCCCATAATCATTCATTTATTTACTACGCTCCATCAGTCAGTTGGTATGTTTACGCTTTATGCAGGAGTTACAAGGATAATAAATTGGACTCAGTAATAAAGTATTTACATGACAGGATATATGAATAATCAGCATATTTGAGATATATATTATATATATACACACACACACACACACACACAACTTATTGTACCGTTACATCATATAAATAATTTGTATTAAGTTGATAAGGTTTATAATATGTCCCTCCCACTTTTAAGCTCGTTCCAATGCAGCAGGCTACATTTTATATTGTCTTGATCTAGCCAATATTAACATTTTCAGTAATTAAAAATGAATTTGTAACAAATGCTAATCAGTGAAACAGGTAAGTTAATGGAACATAATAATCAATAACCATTCATTTGTGTGAAAAGTAGCCTTTTAATTACTTTTGCACAATTTTTGCATTGAGGTGATGCGCTAGGCACCGACTGAGACATATAGTGTGTGCTTGGCTGACAACACAACCCATGACATCCACAACAACTTGGATAAAAATGGACATGTGTTAAGAGCAAGGTTTCTCGAACTACCATAGAAAGAACAATGGTACCAGTTCACTTATGACATAATTATTTAGGCTTGTCAACAATTCTCAGAAATCAACCATGTGTTGAATCAGTTGCAAGGTTAAAACGTTAGCAAGTTCCGTGCTCTTTTCTTATCTCTCATTAAGACAGGCAGGCGAATGTGGCGAGGAGGACCCAGGGACAGTTGAGAATTGTTTTGTGATGGAAACCTAGGATGCCAGATTTGGCGTAATGGAAGGAGGCCTCTCTCCTCAGGGAACAGCAGTTGTTAATTCCTTCCAGTGAAACTCTCGCTATTCAACAGGTTAGGCTCCTATCTCATCTCTTTGACATTCACATCGGGATTAGTTTACCCTTTAAACCTTCAGCTTAGCACTAGAGGTTAATGATAATAGACCTTAGTCAGGGTGCCATATTTATTTTATCACAAATGAAAACGAGGATGTGAGGGACAGACGTACAGCCTGTTCAACTGTTTAATACCTTAATGTTGATCATTCAGCTGATGAATAATAAAAAAAAAAATCTAAAAGATTTTTAGTGGAAAAAGTAGTAGATATTTAGATAGTATAACCCAATGTATGTCTATCACACAAAGCCTCTCTTTCAGTTAAATTAAATATGCCATCTACACCAACTAAAGGTCTATAGTTTGGATATAACATATTGGGGCTGATGGAATGACAGTTCATAAGGAATTATATTGTTAGGCACAACGCAAAGCAGAGATTAAATATTTATGGTTGCCGAGCAATGTTGCAACTCCTCGCATAAATATACAATATTTAATTGGTGGGCAGGTTTGCATATATTGTAGAATTTACAATTGCTCCAAACATGGCTCATTCAATTAAGAAATTTGGAGCTGGAACTATCCGTATAAGTTTTACTGTTTTGAGTCTTTTGTTTTTCACTCAAGTGTTACATAATGTGAAGTTGTTATGAATAATCTTATCTTGTCATTTCCTTGTTATTAAATTAGGTAAATATTAAGAGTTCTTCGGAGAATTACTGTTTTCACTTCATAAGATCCAAGACAAAAATCGGTCACACCATTCAAACTAGTGAAAATGTAACTACTACTTTGAGTAGTTTGGCTTTATTTACAGCTTTAACAATTGAGTAGGAACAATGTGTTAAGTAGAACCTAACAAAAAGCTTAATTTAAATGTAAAGACCTCAAAAAATTATGAAATTTTATGTCCTTATACATGTATGTCCTGTCCACTGCTGAAGTGATTACTCTGTTCTCTCCATTTTATTTTGTAATGCAAAACCTTGGGTGACATCCCAGTTGGAGTAATCATCACATTTGATATTGAGAACACTCACGCTCTACTTGTTTGGATTTTCAGATGATGTTACCAAGGTCATGAGTGGTCGACTCCAATGGAGGGTTTTTTTTTTTGCCTCACACTCCCTTGAAGACTAAGTTAATTGGCCAAATTAAATCAGAAACTAGCATTGATTTGTATTATATTACAAAGCAATGGCAACTAGAATCTCAACTACACAAAAATTGCATAATATAATATATATATATATATATATATATATATATATATATATATATACACACATATACACATACACAACATTAAAGCCACCTGCCTAATATTGCGTAGGTCCCCCTCATACCACCAAATCTGAACTAACCCGCATCTCAGAATAGCATTCGGAGATGATATTCTTCTCCCCAACTTTGTACAGAGTGGTTATCTGAGTTACTGTAGACTTTGTCAGTTTGAACCAGTCTGGCCATTATCTGCTGACCTCTCTCATCTCCGTCATTTTCGTCTGCAGAACTTGTTTTTGTTTTTGGCACCATTCTGAGTAATCTCTACGGTCTGTTATGTGTGAAAATCCCAGGAGATCAGCAGTTACAGAAATACTCAAACCAGCCCGTCTGGCACCAACAATAATCCATGCAATTATTTAAGCAGCCAATTCTGTGGCAGTAATGCAGTGCTTAAAATCATGCAGATACGGGTCAGGAGCTTCAGTTAATGTTTACATCAACCATTAGAATGGAGAGCGATAAGGCTCATCACCAGGGTTGTAATTATCTCTAACACTTGTTTCTTGTTGTAGTGATGGTGGAGGGAGACATAAAAGGCATACGAGGTGTCAGAGTGGCAGAGAGAGAACCTGTGTGCGCTCAATAGAAGCCTTGATGTGTGTGTGATTACTTGGCCAGTGAGTGCCTTTTTAAGTTTTATGAACAACGCAGAGTAATAAAAATACTCACGTTGACAGTTCGCTGCCTCCTGAGTCTTCATTGCTCAGACAACAAACATTTAATGTATGTATGTACATTCGTACATACTTTAGAGTTGTCAAAGTCTTCACTCTCACAAAAACACACAATCGTCTCTAGTGGAGCACCTGTTCATACACATGCAGTTCAGTCAGTAAGCCTCTTTCTCCACAGCCAAGTTATTTCCCTGCAAACTTGTGTAAATAACAAACATGGGATCCATTGTAAGACTTAGCTATTTTGTTCTCTGTTGCTTCTCTTTATTTCAAGATATTACAGAGTTGTTGCGGTGTTTGTTTCCCTAACTTTTCATTGCAACCTGAAGCTGAATTGCACTGCAATAGTTGTGTTTCGCTCTAACTCAGGGATTCTACCAATGTACTTGAGTGCATGTACACGGACGTGAGGGACAGCACTCAATATTTTAAATTTGGTGTGTATAAAGGTGTATGTTTTATAGTGTATGTGCTTTTCCCACTGTACTCCCAGAAATGTTGAATTCTTTCTGCTGTGTTGACTTGTTGATATGATGTAAACCACTTTCTCTTATTCCCCTAAACGGCATTCTCGTTTACATGACGTTTCAGAACGCCACTTTCTGAAAAAACCCTGGAATGAACCACTTTAAGTGCATGTAAATGTGGTCATTGACTAAACCAATGTCGTGAGTTGGGGCAGGACAATTCCTTTGTTCGTTCAGTGGCACAGAAATTACAAACTTCAGCTTTAATAAAAAATAAAGCCATTTAACACCATATGTTTTGTGAAATGCAATCATCATCCAAGCTTACCAAGTGTCACCTTTGATTGAAACAACATCATTCTTAGAAATGCAAAAATTAGGGGAGGACTTTGTGCTGGCCAGCAACATCTTTCCACAAGATACATCCATAAAGTGTGGGAAATGTTGTTTTATTATTGAATCATTGCAGATCACATTAACTTAACTTATTTCAAAGTATCACTTGGGGACATTTCTTGGCAACATATGCCAACATAAGTAAACATATTTACATATGTGGTTGTCTACTTTGACTTATGACTGCTTTTTTCTCTGTGTTTGCCAAAGCACATTCTTGCTGTTCATTTAGGTATGATATATATGCAGATATCAAATGGCAGAGGAGTCCACAGGGCCTCAAGAGTGCAGGATATTCCCACATGCCTCGGGTGAAACCCTTGTTGGGCCGGCAGCACACAGGCACAGCTGTGATTCCGAGACAGCTCACACTTGACCTTGAGCTCCAGTACACTTTACATGCACTTTAACATTGAGACAGAGGATACTACATGAGTGAATCTGAAGAAAACTCATCCATAACACATTTCAGCACAAAATCAAAACAAAAGATATTGAAGCATGTTTTTGGGACAAGTAAAAATGTTTTGCAATGTGGCATTATTTTCATGACACTTAAGTATAGTCTCTCTAAAACTGACCTCTCTTGGGGGTTACAGTGAGGCACTTACAATGGAAGTGAATGGGGCAAATCCATAAAC
Organism: Moxostoma hubbsi; assembly: GCA_032164185.1. Classification (NCBI taxonomy): domain Eukaryota; kingdom Metazoa; phylum Chordata; class Actinopteri; order Cypriniformes; family Catostomidae; genus Moxostoma; species Moxostoma hubbsi. The sequence goes on along the minus strand of JAVLUX010000034.1, from coordinate 30,938,378 downwards.
CGTTTCAAATACCCACTGTTTAAAAAGTATAGCCATAAGACATAAACAATAAGCATGTTAACATTATTTTATTGTTTTCCATTGTTATTTCCTTTGTATTGTTAACCTTTTCTGTGTAAAGTTATATCTAACTTTGTTGCCATGACAACAAAGCAGTAAACCCTGTAATCCCAGTACACAATGTTTTAAACAATTTAACTGTTAAAATAATACATAATTATCATGAATACAAGCATGTTATATTATATAACATGAACACATGTGCTTTTATAAAACTATAATCTTCACAATCCTGCTTTTAAACACAAAAAAAATTGGCCCCATTGACCTCCATTGTAAGTACCTCAATGCAGTTCTATTATAGTTAATGAAAACTAAAATACAATTAATTGAAATGATTTTAAAAAAACTAAAACTTAAATACTTTCTCTTCTAAACTAACTAAAATAAAAATGATCTCAGATTCATTTCAGATTTAGTTTTAGGGAAAGTAGGACACTTTGACATTTGAATTATGATCCAAACACACATAAACACTAACATACCTTTAAAGAAAGCTTAGGATGTCTTCTACTTAAGACAAAAGCCATAATGAAGAAACTCTTAATACTGAGAAGTAGAACCTTTGAAGACCCTCTTTTGACCAAATCCCGGAGGGAAACTAATTCTCTAGAAAATATCTACAAAGTATTTAGAATATTTTGTAACACTTTTCCATCATAAATCATAATGCATTGCACCTGAAATTTCTGTCATTTTCTTTATCATTGCTTTTCTCACCAGTGGTCATGAAATGAGCTCTGCCACACATCCCAAAGTAAAAGAATCCATTTAAAACCTCAAAAAGGTATAAAAAAAATAAAAAAATAATAAGATTTAGCCCAAAAATGACAATTTACTCACTTCATGCTATCAAAGATGTGCTTGACTTTATTTCTTCTACTGAACACAAGCAAAGATATTATAGAAATAACTCTGTATTATATAGCTCTGTAGGTCCATAAAGCATGAGTCAACAGGGTACAAAGCTTTGAAGCTCTAAAAAGCACATAAAAGCAACAAAGTAATCCTTAAATGATTTAATTCATGTCTTCTAAAGAAATCTTTGGTCTGGGTGAGAACAGACCAAAATGTAACTTTTTCACTATAAATTTTGCAATTGCAGTCTACAGGAACGATGGGCAATGAGACCGCTGATGTCAAGATTTATGGTAACAAAGGATGCTACCTTTATGTGATTTTGGGAGCTTCCATGTTTTGTACCATGATGTCTTGCATTGTATGGAACTACAGAGCTGAAATGTTCTTCTTTTTAGAAGAAAATTCATTTGTGTTCAGTAGAAGAAAGAAAGTCATACACTGGGATGACACGAGGATCAGTAAATTATAAGAGACTTTTAATACCTTTAAGTGTTTACTTCCAAAGATTAGTTTAGTAATGATTTATAATAATTTAAGGAAATATACATGGATACAATGGGGATATTACAAGCTTAAATATCCTTTGTCACTTTACCCATATTCACCCTATATTATAAAATGTGCAACATTTACAATCCACATTAAACATGAAAATACCACTAGATAGAAGTAACACAAGACTGCCCTGAGAAATGTAATGATTTTAGACTTTTTAAATGATACCAGTAAATGCTTCTGTTTTGGCGGCCATGACAAATACTGAGACTAAAACAAAAACTAACTAAACTGAGAAAACTAAAACTAAACTATAACTAACAAACAAACTGTGAAAACTAATTCGTAATAACAGATTGATATAAAATAGAAATAAAATCTAAAAAAATCCAAGACTACAATAACACTGCCTCAATGTAACCTCAATTTTTGCTTTCTTAAATCAAAGTGATAAATTGAAAAAAAAAAATGTCAACATTAAGCCACAAATGCTGTCGATTGAGCTTAAAGGTGCTATATGTATGATGGACAACAAGCATTTGAAATGGGTATTGCAGTCCAAATTCAAAATATTGGAGAGTTGACTGCCCCGCCCCACACTTGAAGCTCATGCGGGTTGCCCGAATGAGGACACGCATCAGGAACGAGCGAAACTGAAAAAGTCTGCAATATTTATCCTTGTTTTACTACACCTCTGGTCATGGTGGTATTTAGACAGATGGCGAGGCTTTTTAGGTCGGGCGGAATCGGTTATCTCTGATCCAGTTTGTTTGCTGGCTTCCATGGCTGCATGCAGCGCAGTGTTGTTTGACTGCAAACTTGTTCAAATCTGGCAACCTGGTGGTGTCGAAATACTATTGGTGAGTGGGTAGTGGGCGGGATCACACAGGCCAAAACATAAACAAATTCCGGACTGGAATGGAAACTACAAAGTAGAATATACTGGCTGTAGCATTATTATCGGAGAAGCCAGTATTTCAGCTTTCTCTAATGACATATTATGGTCATTTTATGATTTAGTACAGTCAAAATATTACATATAGAACAATTACCTTGTATTGAACAAAACTGCAGGACTATTACCAGGTTCTCCTACGCTATACTCCCAGATTGCTTATTTTGAAAGTTATTCAAATGTTAGACTTTTAAAAACTTTCAACTATACAAGCCAATTATTAGAAAAGAAAAACATTATGAGATATTGATAATGGAATATCTGACATTATCAGATATTACATCAACATTATGTCAAGTGTAGACTACATTTGGGAACAAATTTATGGAGACAAGACCATGCAAATAGTATTTTCAAATGCTGTACGCCTAAGGGTCTGTCAAGGGCACAAGGAGTTTCTTGATCAACAAGACACAGTTAAAAAAAATCCTCAACAGTCCTTTGTTCTGGAAATGAATAGATCTGTGATCAAAGTATCACTATAATGTTAACTATAAAACTCAGTTGCAATTCAACCATCGACTTGTGTGGTCTGACTTATTAAAGATGGACTTGTGAATTTCTTTAGTAAGAAAACCACATGAGAAAAGGCTAGTAGTACAGAGTAAGCGAAAGAGTTGTCAATCAAACAAAGCTCTGGCACTGGATCTACTGGGTGTCATCTTTAAACCTGCATTTGTATGAATAGAAATGAAAGGATTTAGTCCGTCAGCTTTCTCTACAGACTTGTCAAAAATCTGACCTTTGATGCAAAGGGAGGGGGAAAGGGTTGAGAGAAAGATTCAAAGCTTTAAAGGGCTAAGGCTGGGGCTGAATAGTGTATAAAATTGAATATAAGCAGGTGAGACATCTTCATTCAATGCGCTGTTTCCATCCCCCTTCCCATTGCCTCAACAGTACAATATTTGCTGTAGAGCCAGCCGATATCAAAAATATCCATGGGAATTACTTGACCCCATATTGAATCCTAGTTCTCAATGTGGTGTTAAACAGAACATCTCAAAGCTTGAATATCTCCCTTACAAAACCAATAGATCCATAAAGCAGTCGTCCACCAAGCAAGCCAAACGATCCAAATCTCATTTTCTGATACCACCAAAACCCAGTTTGTTTGTGGATTTGAAAAAGGGAGAAGTCTAAATGCCAACGCCAATATAACGCCAACCCAAGTATGCACTGTCATTCATTTGTCACCTCAAACTGCTTGTTTGTAATTCTATAGTAGCTAAAGATTAACAAGAACATCCGAGTGGCTTCTCCTGTCAACAGAGAAGAGTAATGTTTACATTCAACATTTAAACTGGCAAACATATAAATATTATATATTTTTAAAAAAATGGTTCTAGATGCAATTATATTTCTATTAAAACTTTAAAAGGTGTGAATGGCTTAGCAGGATCACAATTAATCTGCAACACAGAACTAAACAGTGAACACCCATAATTCATAAAGTTCTACATATTTTCTGCCCCTTGTGTTCTTTTATTAGATATTCTGGCTTATCTGATTGTGTTTTTAGTGTAGTACTCTCAGCTTAGTTTAATACATTTTTATGCATTTAAATCTATTCCACAGATTTTGCCCCAAAATCAGAGCAAAAAATATGGACAAAGCCCTGGGTCACCAACGCAATTCACCTACTCGTATATCACAGCAGCTCACTCAAGAAGCCTTGTGTTAATTACTCCAGCTAAAATAAATCCTTAATAAATCAGTCACCACCTTCATGGTTGACATTCCAAGACAAGGGACACAAATCAGAACATTGTATTTTAATTGTCAAATGGGTCCTTACAGTATATTTTAAAATACTTACTGACAACCATCAACATATACTAGTACACTCACTGAGCACTTTATTAGGAACACCTACTTATTCATGCAATTATCTAATCAGCCAACTGTGTGGCAGCAGTGCAATGCATAAAATCAGATACATGTCAGGAGCTTCAGTCCATGCTCAGATCAACCATCAGAAGAGAAAAATTTTGATCTCAGTGATTTTGACCGTGGCATATGTTTGTTGGTGCCAGACGGGCTGGTTAGTGTATTTCTGTAACTGCTGATCTCCTGGGATTTTCACACACAACAGTATCTACAGTTTACTCAGAGTGATGCCAAAAACAAAAAACACCCAGTGAGTGGCAGTTCTGTGGACAGAAATGACTTGTTGATGAGAGAGGTCAGAGAATGGCCAGACTGGTTCAAACTGACAGAAAAGCTAAGGTGACTCAGATAACCACTCTGAATAAAATATGCATCCCTTCATGGCCACAATTTACCCATCTTGGCTAATTCCAGCATGTTAATGCACCATGTCACAAAGCAATAGTCGTCTAAAAAACTGGTTTCATGAACATGACAATGAGTTGTTCACTGTTCTTCAGTGGCCTTCCCAGTTACTGGATCTGAATCCAGTAGAACACCTATGGGATGTGGTAAAATGTAGATTCACAGCATGAATGTACAGCTGACAAATCTGCAGAAATTGCATGATGCAATCATGTTGACATGGACCAGAATCTCAAAGGAATGTTTCCAACATCATGTGAAATCCATTTTCCTGTTCTGAGACCAAATGGAGGCCCTACCTAGTATTAGTATAGTGTTCCTAATAAAGTTCTCAGTGAGAGTGTGTTGGAAGAAAAAGTGGTTTTTCATTTACTTTGCTGTTTCAAACAAGTTTGTGGAGGAAAACATCTGTCTGTTTCATGAATGGCACATGAAACTTGCCTACCATACATTGCTTGCGTCAGGTGTGTTGTGTGTTTAGGTGGAGTAGAAAAAGTACCAACAAATAAATAACATGTACTAAACCCAGGACTGGAAACTCTTTGTCTCAGAAATATTAAAATGGTCTCATTCAAGAGTACATTTTTTTGTGGAACGAGAGACAACACTTCCTTTCCCAGAACAATCTATCTCTTAGGTTGACAAGTCTCCCTGCTATATTTACCCAAACAAAACTGCAGATGATATACTTCCAGCTGCATTCTGCTGCCATACGACACATGTTCCTGCCAATCAAACGGCTGGTGCAGAAGAAGGAGAAAGGAACCTTTATCAAGCAAGCAAAAGTGGCCAGTAAATCTTTGGGGCTAATCCACATTTCCTTTGGTGTAGCTTTTTTTGTTGTACTCAAGATAAAATGTACTCAAGATAAAATGGCCACAATGTGAATGGAATTACTAGGCGTTCATTAAGACGACAGCTGGGCAACTAAAGTCCACTCAACACCATTAAAGAGATCAATGAAAGCAGAACAAGCTAACATCATCCATGAAAGACTATGAAGAGGTGAATGAAAACTAACACTTGTTTCACAGTGCAAGAGATCTAACAAGGCCTTTGCTGTAGGTCAGACTCAGAGGGGGAGTTTGGCACATTTCACCCTGTGTCCAGACACAGGCGCTCCTGTCGATCTCAGAGCAGCAGTGTTCTCCAGAGAGAGGACTCCCCATCCAGGGCTTCCATTACAGAGGCATGATGACATGCAGATAGAGCAGAGAGCTGCTGCACATCTCATCATCTCACACCCCTCCATTAATGAACAAACAGAAATTCACTATGATGACTCGGGTCAGGCATGCAGAGAAGGACATTCAGAAACGGCAAGAAGTTACTAAAGGCATTTATGTTACTCAGTAATATGTTTGCCACCCTTCCTCAGAGAGCCTGAAGGGCTTGTTTTAATCATGTTCAATGTTACAAAAAACGTACTTGAACCTTGAACTCTTAAAGGTGAAGTGTGTAATTTCTGCGCCCTCTGCCGAACCAAACAGAATTTCAAAAACAGTGATTGTTACCAAACGGGTTTCCTGAACACTCCTCGCATCTTCCACTGTCTGTTTGACCAACCAGTCTCACCACAAATTCACACCATTGGCTAAGCCAATGTTGTGCCGTCTGGCTGGCTAGGATTTTAGAACAAACAGAGCAATGTTTTGATAGTGAATAGGAGCACAATGTTAGCGCTTTCAAGGAAAATCTATCTAAAAATGGCTTACTTTTAATTATTTCTGCATGTGAAGCAGCATGAGTTACAATAAAAGAAAATTGTTATCATTCAAAAAGATTTTACTGAAATTGTATAAACAATCTATAGCTATAATGTCAGTGTTGTGGAAACAAATTAGTGCTTGAAAAAAAATAAAAATTATTGGAATTGTGGAAATAAAGTTATCTCAGCTTGCTCAATTACTTAGAGCCTTTAAAAGTATTCTTATTTAGTTGTCATGACATGAGAGATATCATAAAAAGTAATGGTGAATAACAAAAAAGTATCAATTTCAATTCAAGACTGATTTGGGAGTGTTATAACATGATTACAATACCCTTTCTTAACCAAAAGCATTATAGTAAGAGAGGAATTTTCATTTCTTTTTGAACAGAGAAACAATTGCACAACACTGCATAACATTTACCTTTGCAGTCCTATTCATTACGAGGCATTTGGTTAACTAAATGAACAAACACTTACATAGATTCCATGGGACCCAAAAATTACGAGGTGGCATAAAAGCCCTGTAATAAGACATTGAGAAAGATAATATTGACTGATTTGAAAAGGCCATCTCTTTTCTCAGAGGAAATTTAGCATACACCTGGTTAAATATGCTTTTGTTTTGTAGCAGGAAATAAGCCCTTTTGCGAATGCCAAATGAGTCGGTTAAGTTTGGATGGTGTTTGTTTAAAAGTCTTGTATGAAGGAAAAGAAAAGGTGCTATGAAAAAATGCAAAAATAACTTATGCAATTACTTATTTTGTTTGTGTGAAAGACTTTTATCAAACAAATTTTTATTACTAGGAAGAAAGTTCTGAAGCAAAAAAAAAACATGTGTGAAAGCCACTATTACAAAACTACCAGATCAGATAAACATAACTGACCCCAAATAGACATAATACTGTCCAGACACACAGTTCTTTAAACTGATCTACTGTAATGAAGAATTAGATTATGTCTAACCTTTTATCTTATTGAGTTCTTCTTTCAAGTTGCTGAAGCCATTTAGTAGTGGGTCCTGTTCTTCATCCTATAAAAGAATCATGTTATTTTTTTTATTATGGATAGCAGCAATTAGGGAGGTATATATATTTTAAGTTTATTTAAATAGGAGTTACAGTGGCAAGAAAAAGTATGTGTGAACCCATTGGAATTACCTGTATTTATGATTAAATTTGTTTTAAAATCTGGTTTGACCATAATCCAAGTAACAATCTGTTTGAACTAATAACACACAAATTATAGTATTGTTCTTGTACATATTGATTACATCATTCAAATATTCGCACTGTACATTGGAAAAGTATGTGAACCCCTAGGCTAATGATGTCAACAAAAGTTAATTAGAGTCAGGTGGTGGTAAACCTGGCATCGAATTAATGAAACGAAAGGTGTGGGTTAGACCTACTTTGACATAAATAGCACTCAAAACATTTTGAGTTTGCCTTTCACAAGAGGCATCCATTGACATGCCTTGCAAAAAAGAGACCTCAGAAGACCTACTATCAAGAATTGTTGATTTGCATAAAGTTGAAAAGGGTTACAAATTTATCTCAAATAGTTTAGATATTCATCTGTCCACAGTTGGACAAATTGTCTGTAAATGAAGACGATTTAGTACTGTGGCTACTCTACCTAGAAGTGGCTGTCCAACCAAGATGTCTCAAAGGGCTCACCGCAGAATGCTCAATGAGGTAAATAAAAACCCTAGAGTGACAGCTAATGACTTAAAGGAATAATTGGATCTAGTTAACATCTCTGTTCATGAGTCTACTAAATGGAAAACATTAAATAGGCATGGTGTCAATGGCAGGACACCACAAAAGCAACAGCTGCTTTCCAAAAAAAACATTCCTGCATACCTGAAGTTTGCCAATGACCACCTTGACACGCCACAACACAACTGGGAAAATGTTATGTGGACTGATAAAAATAATGTTGAATTGTTTGGGAAAAACACACAGCACTGCATATGGCATACAAAGGGCACCGCATACCAACATGAAAACATAATCCCAAAGGTGAAGTATGGTGGAGGTAGCATCATAATTTGGGGATGCGTTGCTGCTTCAGGGCCTAGACAGCTTGCCATCAGAGGGAAAAATTAATTCCCAAGTTTATCAAGATATCCTACAGGATAATGTCAGGGTGGCTGTGCACCTAGAAATCTGTTGCATCACCCTAGAAATTGGGTGATGCAACAGCACGATGCCCCTAAACATTCAAGTAAATACACTACAGTACGTTTTCAAAAAAATTAAATCCACTGTTTGATGTGGCCCAGTCAGAGCCCAGACATTATGACCATTATAATGACCTCAAGAGAGCTATTCACACCAAACATCCTAAGAATATGGCTGAGCTGAAGCAGTTCTGTAAGGTAGAATGGTCCAAAATTCCTTCTCAGCGTTGTGCAGGTCTACTACGCAGCTACATGAAATGCTTGGTTGAAGTCATTGCTGCCCAAGGAGGATCAACCAGTTATTACATCCACGGGTTCACTTACTTTTTCCACAGCACTGTTTAATGGGATGTGTTCAGTAAAGTCATGAAAGATAATAATTGTTATTGTGTTGTTAGCTTAAGCACATTGTGTTTGTCTATACTTGTGACTTTAATGAAGATGAGATCAAATCTTGTGACCTATTAATGCAGAAAACAAGCTAATTCCAAAGGGTTCACATACCTTTTCTTCTCACTGTATGAAATAATAATAAAATGTAAATAATATTTAAATATGAATTCTGAGAAAGATAAAGCCCTTATAACAAAAATGGACTCCATGGTCAGCAGCACAGGGCCTAAATTTATGTTATGTAGGTCTGCAGTATACATGTATAAATATAAACATTGACCATATTCTATTCTATTACTGCAAGGTTACTGCAGAGTTTTTGATATCAAATTTAAGACTTTAAGACCTTTTTCTAGACCTGAACAGATCAAATTCATATGTAACCCTATACCAAAACAAACCAACACAAATCGTCAGACTCATAGTTAAACAGTCAGGACACACATTCTTAACAATGGGCTTAACAATGCTTAGCAGCAAAACAGGGTAGGCTACATGCAAGTTTAAAATACTCAAGATATGTTTTCCACATATACATCACATTAAATACGAATTAGAGGTCCACCGATATTGGAGTGTGCGGATATGATAATGTGTTAAAAGAAAGACAATTAATCTGCAAATAGTTTGTTTTTAAATTGCTAGCCTATATTAAATGTTCTTAGTCTTTCCTTCCTGTGATGGAGAGGGCCAGACAGAGGCTACAAGAGTCCAAATTGGGGGAGGGGGTATATGAATATATAATTGATATATATAAAATAAATAAATATTGAAATATATAAAATTGGGGGAGGGGGTATAGAATGGAACTTTAAACTTTAAAGTCACATTAACTTTGGAATACACCGGGGAGTCTAATTTTGAAATGTTTGCACTTCACTGCTTCCAGCTGATCATTCAAACAGATAAGGGTAATAAAATGTGCACTCCTACAAAAATCTACAACGTGTTACAATGTAAACAATTAAAAGTAAACATTGTCATATTTCAACAACACTATATCAACATCAACAGCTGATCTTTAGAGATAGATGAAAATTTGTGAAAATTGTTAGAGCTGAAAATATTATAAGGTAATTCTAATATTTCGCTGTATGGAATATACTGTACATTAAATAGTTCTTTCAGTTGTATAAGACAGAAAAGAGTAAAAATGCACACACATTCATACACTGGAAGCTGCGATGTTACATTGTCCCCATTATAATATTAATCGACAAAGCTTTAAACAGCTGATATAAATGCATGTGATAGTTTTGTCTTGTCTAAAGTAACCATTTAAAATTTGCACTGAACTTTGAACATTGTGTCTGTTTATATGATGTCCCTCCGTTTATGGTTACTAAGACTATATGAACAACTTCTCAACTGCCCAATCACAGACAGCTTGTAAGTACCTCTTAGTAGCCAATCGGAAAGCAGATGGCGGGACCTGCCAGAATACGGGTGGGGGGAAAATAATGCCACTGCAACAGCTGGAAACACTCACAAGCCCCCACATGCTTGAAAATACAACAGTGCCACATTTTCACTTTGAAGGACGCGGCGCGTGCATTTATTTTATTAAATCGTATTCTTTTGAAGTTTGATAATCACATTAGGTCATATCACAATTACTGTCGTTCTGCCGGCAAATTTAAGACCTCTTTAAATAAAAATAAAGACTTTTGTTATATCATTTAAGTCTGAATGGAAAACTGACTTTACCACATTTTACGGATCCATGGGAACCCTGTATTGACACTAAATTGGGCAACTTACCAAAGGAGTGTGGGTACTCCATCTAGAGTTCCTCTTGATAGCAGCAACAACAACAGAAATCTCCCCTTGAACGATATATATATTCTTGTCCACCATAGTGAATCTAGAGTAGAAACAAAAATATGCGATTACACACACACACACACACACGTCTATCAGCTCAATCCCGATCATGTCTTTGTTTGTTTCAAGAGACACATGCACATTATACTGTATATGATCATTCCAGTGAAAGAGCTCATGGTGGTCTTCAACTATCCCATTGTTTTTCAGACCAGATCTTAAAGCTGGAGGTAATCTCTGTGCAAAGCATCGGGTAATTTAGCAACCACTTAGTATCAGCTCAAACTAACATTAATCGTGATAGTGCCTTGTAGGTGCAATACAGATTCAGCACAGAATTTTTTTAAAGACATGCTGTCGCAAGGATCTAAAAAACAGAAATCAGGACACATAAGGCAAAGGGGATTTAGATGACCTGTAATGTTTTTTAGAAGCTTAAGTAACTAACTACCCAACAGTTTAAAGATTCAATGATTCAAAGATTACAGATAAATGACTTGATAATTCAGAAAGTAAGGTTGCACAATAATTAACTGGAAAAATAGCCATGATTACGGCTGCTGCAATGGCTAATTAATCGTAAAAGTTGTAAATTACTGCATACAACTTCAATCTACTTTCCCTTGCATCAACATTTTCTATTTTATCAGCTTATTTATCAGCAGGTTGAGCGTTGTGACCAATCATAGACATGCTCATTGAGTTCAAAAGCCTATCAGATATGACAAAACTACAAAGCAACCATTAAAGGGATTGTTCATTTTTGGATTAACTTTCTCTCATCATTTACTCACCCTCGTGCCATCCCAGATGTATGAATTTCTTCTGCTAATCACAAAGATAGATTTTTAGAAGTATATCTCAGCATTGTTGGTCCCTAGATTCAATACAAGTAAATGGTGGCCAGAAATCTGAAAGATCTCATCTGAATGTGAAAGTGGAGATTTATAGTAAATAAAAGAACTTAAATATGTATCTGTTTCTCACCCACACCTACCTTATAGCTTCTGAAAACATAGATTTATCCACTGGAGTCATATTGATTACTTTTATGCTGCTTTTATGTGCTGTTTGGAGCGTCAAATTTCTGGTCACCATTCACTTGCATTGTATGGACCTACAGAGCTGAAATACTCTTAGAAAAATCTTAATTTATGTTCTGCAGAAGAAAAAGAGTCATACACATCTGGGATTGATGGTGAGTAGCTAAATGATGAATTGTCATTTTTGGGTGAACTGTCCCTTTAAAAAACACATTTCTAAGAAGCATTTATAGAAGTGTAGACTACATAAAGAATATGGCTTGCCATATGGACCCCCACACAAAATCAGTAATTTAATGAAAATTCAATCAATCAAAATTATGATTTTTGTCATATTCGTGCAGCCCTAGCAGAAAGATTTGCCAGATTTGGCTTATCTCAAATAAGCATTCTGGATTTCCATCTAAATCATACTGTTAGCGTTAGTGAAAGCATACATCATGGTTAACATTACATGGAAATAGTGCAATGTGCAACACTGTCTCTCATTTCAATTATTCATAAGCATCATGGCAATGTGTGAAGACTATGTTAAGGTTTCACCACTTTGCTTCAGCATCCAATAAAATAAGCTCTTGAAGCTTTGTTTTGTCAAGCTTCCTAAGACATAAAGAAAAGCATTTAACTTAAGGCAAAAAACACCAACTGTATTTTCGAAAAATGGGCTTTGGAGGAGTTGCGTGTAATGAAGCACAATTTATAAAAAGCCTAGATAGACAAGTACTCCAACGCGTCTTAATGGGCCCAAATCATGCAGTGTTGATGGCCACGTAATAACATCTAGCATCATGACGCTACTGAAACCAGCATGATCATAACAGTCCTCAAGTGCACTGACTCCATCAAACAACGCCACCATCCTCTGATTACAAACAGACTTTCCGCGATATTTCACAATGAGTCGCGAGATGTGCAAAGGTTGATGGTGATTGTAGCTGAAGTGATGAGTAGGCCGATCCGATTAGCGAGCCTGCTAGCCTGTGACAGCTAGCATTGCTTGTCAAAACCAAATCAGACCACATTAAAGAGACCAGTAATTCAGAATATGAACATCAGTTTTAAGCGTTCTTCCACTTCAAGATGTGACTGTGAATGAGGAAACCAAACGACTCCCAAATAAACAACAGAAGAGAATATTCAGCTAAACAACCTGTCAACAAGCTAGCAAGCTGTTGTCACACTGAATTCGGCTGTAAAACTCCGCATAAAAATGCGTGAAATGCGACCTCGTGTACCTCTCGTTTTGTTTTATACGATTCCGCGTCTCTTTTTACAAGAGGGCAGCTGTCAGCACAGAAAACCATGAAAACACTGTTGTTGTCACTGTGACAGAGAATTCAAAATGGCGTTTAGATCCATTTCCTATAGCTTAGCAGGCTGCCAAAGTGACAAGTCAGGGTGTTTATATAATAAGCACACCATAACTGCGCTGAATTAAAACTTACATTTTAGACAGTTCCACGTGGTGTTGTCATTCCCTGTTGTTTTACTGTAGGGTAGATAAATATTCTGCCACCGCTGGGTAATCTCCTCAACAGGCAAACTTACTGACGTGGAAATCGTGCCGCGCACACAACAGTGATGTTTCCTGTCAGCTGACAGCTCTCTTAGCCAATTATCTTTTGACTACAGGACAATACTTCCCTTGTGTTTAAAAGAGGTTAACTTGTTATTCCTGAAGAGTCAGACACATTTTTTTTATCTCTAAGTGTGCGTTTAGCGTGTTCATATGTTGTAGTCATTCATTTGGTCATTAACAGTGTTTCTTATAAGGTAAAATAAATAAGCCTCTAAAATAGGGCGGGTCTTCTGTTAAAATCACACGCGATCAAGGATGGTTGAGTTTCACTGATGACGAAACAGAGGGATGTCCTCAGCGGAGAGGATTTCAGAGTGCAGTTTTCTTCCAAATAAAAATAAGAAGAAAAAAATTTGCTTGGTTTCTATTCCTTATGTGATTTCCAATTGGATTGGTATTGCAAGCGATATTCCTTGGAAGAAAGCATGGCCTTTACATCACACGTCTTGTTGTCAACAAACTGAAAAAAAAAAATTTAAGCTGATTCATAGATTTTATCCAGATATGTGCTCTCTCAAAAAACTGAAAATGATGTTAAAGGAATGTTCTGTGTTCAATACAAGTTAACATCAATTGACAGCATTTGTGGCATAATGTTGATTACCACACAAATGTATTTCGACATGTCCCTCTTTCCTTTAAAGAAAAAAAAAAGCCAAAATCGAGGTTCCAGTAAGGCACTTACAATAGAAGTGAATGGGAGCCACATTTTTTACATTAAAATACTCACTTTTTCAAAAGTACAACCGCAAGCAGGGTTGGGTTACTTTTGAAATGTATTCCACTACAGATTACAGAATACATGATGTAAAATGTAATTTGTAACGTATCCACTAGATTACTCAATGTCAGTAATGTATCCTAAATACTTTGGATTACTTCTTCAGCACTGGTAGATTTTCTCACTTGTTTTGACTATAAAACTCTGCCAGTACAGTAAGACAAAATACACATTAAAAATACATTCTCTGAAAAACCTAAAAATATCTTATAGTGACAAGATCAATCAAATTAATTTTGTTTTAAGGATTTTTAGATATTTTTACAAGAAAACAATACAAAAATTATTATCAAAAATACGATTTTTGGCCTAATATCAAAGGTCTTACTAGAAAAACAGAAATTTTGATCTAACGTGAATTCTCTTGATAAAAAACATGATCGTGCTGGTAACATGTGCATGTAAAATGGCTAGAAATAGCATTTTAGCTTGGCGTAAAGCCGACAATGTACACAAGGTTTATTTCTATTTCTTCTGCTCCAAACTTACTTCAGACTTACTTCTCTGTCTGCTCGTATGAATGTAACACATCATAAGAAAGTGTTTCACTGATGTTCAAATCCACTTTGGATCACATCATTTATATGTATAAATGTATTACATCTGAAAGAAATAAAGATTAAATGATACAAATGACAATAAAATGCAAAGTAATCTCTTCAGTAATCAAAATACTTTTTGAATGTAACTGTATTCTAAATACAGTTACTTTTTTGTATTTTAAATATTTAATCCTGTTACATGTATTCAGTTACTCCCCAACCCTGACCGCAAGACATAAAGTATATGCATATTTGTGTATGATAAAATCCCTTACTAACCTTTTCAGTGTAAAGTTAGACAATTTTACATCTTTGTTACCATGATGATGTGATGTCAACAAACCCTAAAACCCTAAAATGACTTTAAAAATTACATTTAAACAACTTTACAGCATGAGTTTTAACAGAAGAATTAATGCAAGTGCTTTTATAGAATTATAAGCTTCACATTTCTGTTTAAACCTCCAAAAATTGGCCCCATTCACTTCCATTTTATGTGCCTCACTGTAACACAGATTTTTAAGTTTTTTAAAAAAAAAAGGAGGAACCAGTCAAAATAGATTTTTGTGGTACTCAACATTATGCCACAAATGCTGTTGATGGATCCTAACTTTGAATCAGGAATATTCTTTTAACTTGTATTGTACTGAATATTCCTTTAATACAAATTGCTCTTTTTGTATAGAGAAGCCTGAAACGTCCATGCATGTTTTGGAGTTGTACCTATACAATTACATTTCGATGTGACTTTCTCAATTTCATTCAGTGTTATGTCAATTCCAATTTTATATTTACTTACAGTAATGGCATCACAAATATGAAAAAAGTAATTATGCCTTTATCATAAATCTTTTTTTTTTTTCTGTTAGCAATGTACCATTTCCATAAAAGCAAATTCTCCAAAAGAAAACCACTCTTTTTGAGGTTCAAACATGAAATCAAAATGTATTTTAAGTCTATTGAACTTTTTAAAAGCACATGGCGCACCATTTTAACCTCAAGAATTACCAATGTGTCAAGCAACAGCACTGAGCAACATGTACATATAATTTTGCAATAAATAAATACAGAATCTTTCTAGATTCATCTTTCCCATGACTACAGTTCAGGTGACAGAAGAGACATTGCCTAAGGAGGGTAGTACTGTTTGGCTGCATGATGTAGGCTACATAATATCATTAGGCTATACATTAAAGGTCATGTGTATCAAAAAGGATCAAACACTATTGACAGGCATCACTCTTTAACATATGCATCTTTAAAATTTAACAGAAGCATCTGTTATGTTATGTTATGTTATGTGTCTTGTGTGCGTTGCAAGAACCTTGTAACCTTGAACATTTAAAAACAGGTGTTTACATTGTTCACATGTTTTATAAATGTTATGATTCATTTTCTTTCTTTAATATAGTATATAGAACTGCCAGGGCCTCAAGAGGACATAGGTTAGTATCTTCATTATGAGTTCTGTATGAGGTAATCCACAATAATCAAGCACAAGGAGATGCATTTAAACATCTAAGTTCAATCTTTTTTCTTTTTTTTAGCTTTCTTTTATTGTTTAATGGATGAATAGGGGAGAGTGGGGCTAGTTGTCACAGGGGCTAAATCTCAGTGACAAAAAGGTTCTGAGCCAAAAGTCCAATTACACAAATGTTTGTTTTCTCAAGCAGTGGTTTTGTTTTTAGGTTTTAATACATCGTTTTTTTTTTGCACTCCATCTATCCTACAAACTTAAAGCTCTAGGGTAAACAAATGAACACATTCGGGCAAGACTCAACTATATAAAGAAGGTTGATTTTTTTTTCATCAGTCAATTCAGGGAAGGTAGTAACTTTTTATTAGGGGCAGGATGTAAAATGTGTTTTATGGTGTAATACGGTTTATTTATCAGAATGTATTTTTTGCGGTTCCATTAATTGCTTGTGTTTGATAATTGTTTCCCTGTTTAAATTTGACTGAAAAGCCTATAAATATTATTTAAAGGCAGGTTCCCATTGTTAACAACTTACCTCTCTATTGGGGCATGTTGTCACCAAAGGTCAACATTTGTTACAGTTTTTCTGAATTGCTCATTTTCTCACAATTTTAAACACAAAACTAAATCTTCAAACTACATTCACAAAACCCCTGACTCATCTGACTAAATCAAACAATGCATCAAAAATGGAGAACACAGCGTCAGGGAATGAAATGACAGAATTACAATTGTTTACTGTATAGTAAGAGCATTTTGCAATTACTAAAAAAGTTACAGTAATCACAGCTTACAGTAGTACAGTGAATATATATATATATATATATATATATATATATATATATATATACAGTCATGTAAGTACTGCAAGTAATACAGTATTGAATGTCTGTATATTCAGTAGTCCAACTGCAAAACCCCAAAAAACAAAGAAAACTCTAAATGTAAAAAGCAGAAAGTGTTTTAGTGAGTGACAATGTGTTTGGAGTTTTGCAAAAAGGGTGATTGATTTGACAAATGTGTTTGGGCCACTGAGCAGTTGGTTCAGAGAATGGAGTTTAATGCTTTAGCAATTGAGAAAAACTGTAAATATACCCACACTGCATTTAAATACGTAAAAGGGTTTTCCTGGGCAATAACGAATGATTGAAAGTCTGTCTTTTTGTTTCTTATTTTAACATGATTCACTGAAGTCAATAGATCTCTGTAGGATACACTGAAATACATTTCAAAGAAGACAAATCACTGCCTGTAGCAGAAAGGAAAAGGCGGTCTCTGTAAAATATGGTGCCATGAAATAACACCAATCTTACAATATGCTACACTAAGCGTGTCTTTAAGCATGTCTTAACGTTGTGGAAAAAGCAGTCCAAGCGATTGACCGTAGCCTTTGATTTACTGTGTAGTGAAGAGAGAGAGAGAGAGAGAGAGAGAGAGAGAGAGAGAGAGAGAGAGAGAGAGAGAGAGAGAGAGAGAGTAGGGGTGGCCATTCTTTCTGTCGCGGACCTGTCGCACAAGATATTTAGCATAAAGTCCGTCCTCCTCCGCATGGGGATCAAGCCTTCACTCGCCGCTTAAACTTATGACAGACAACACCGAGACACACAGACAGAGGGAAACGGTGTCTTTTCATGTGCTCATCCTAAGGAACTTTCTACATGACGTCTGCATCATTTCAGAAAAGCAGCTAAAACACGACAAAGTTGTCTATTTTTCGAGGATTACCAGCACTTGACCGGGATTACATGTAAGTAGATAAAAGTCATTGTGGTGATTTGTGCTCGATGAAGGAGCTGTGGACATTTTGTTTCCTTTCAGTCTCACAAAAATCAAGTTACCCGAATCGAGACGTGTCGTTTGAGACAAAAAGAAGCGCAGCTACATTTACAGGTCATGAACATCATTGACAGGAGAGAGCACTGCAACAGACACGAGATATAAACAGTTGATGTGATAATGTTCAAACTCCAGTGCAACATTTCCAGGGTTACTATATAGAAAAAGAAAGCTGCTGTATTAGGTTTAAAATATGTATAGGGGAAATTTTAATCTAAAAAATATGCTCCACGTGGTAAATTTTCTGGTTTGATTCAAGTTAAACATATTATTGAATATGTCTAAATTAATCAGTATACATCAATTACACCAACTAAACTAATTTGAAGAGTCTGATCGGTAGAAATGGCTCATTAAGGTAACAAATGCAGGTTACCAATGTGTTTCAAGTCAATCGGATTGCATTATTCGCATTAGTAAAGGTTAAAATATCTGATCTGACATGTTTATTGGACAATTTAAATCTAAACATGGATTAGAAAATACAATCAGAAATGAGCAATTGTTATACTTGGTCACATTGCTTCATTACATTAAGAAAATAGACATGTATTTGATCAATTCTACATGATGTCTGCATCAGTTCAGGATGCTGTATATTTTATTATTTTAAAAAACCTACTTAAATAGATTCTTGGTGAAACTTTTAACACATTGAAAACGATTTTCATGGTTGTGGGAGCGACGCGATCATGGCTGGTAATTGTTGTGTTAAAATAAAACTTTCCACTGAGATGAATAATGTTAAAGCCAACTTGTGCCTTTTGCTCTAGAAGGGCGAATTGGTTATTTCTGGAATGATCTGCGTTAAGTTCAACGTTTGTTCCCTGGTCTTGAATATTGTCTTATGCTGTAGTCATATTACAGTTGTGCTTAACCTACATATTGAATTACAAAAACAACAACAATAAATTAACCTCAGTCCAAATATCTCCGGATTTCTCCTCCATCGTATTTCCCTTTCTAACCATGCTGCACATCACATGACCTCGGGTTTCAAGGATTTTTTTGTGATGCAAGTCAGGACATTTACGTGATATACCCAAACTGAAAGGTGGCAGGTGCACCGAAACGGCAAGAGTCTATAAGAAAAATACTCTATTTTTTCATTCTTTCTTTTTTATTTATTTATGTATTTATTATTATTATTATTATATTATTATTATTATTATTATTATTGCACTGCTTTACAACCACGCTCATTGAGCTCAGCTATTTCGTTTAAAAATATATAATTTTTATGTGATTCATAGAATATTTTAAAACAATTCGATTCATAAAAGTCAAATATAGAAAAGTATTCTGTAATCATTTAATTCCTTTGCCTAAATGTCTTTCATCTTATTGTAATTAGGGCCCTTTCTTTTGTAAAAAGCGACCATGATGCAAAAATACTCTAATCTAATCTTAATTTAAATGAATATTAATTATTCAAATTAATGCATATAAAATAGTCAAAAAATCTTTACCGAACTTTTAAGCTATTCGACATAGTATGTCTACAATGTTTTAAACCTATTTAAAAAAGCTGATAATTACTTTAATTTTAATGTTTTCCCCCATTTGTCATTTGATTTTATTGCTTCAGTATTTATTTATATTTTTATGTTCAGTGCTTGCGTTCATGCAGAACTAGCCTATATATATTGTTTAAAGTTAAATAAAAAATATAAAACGCATGGCATTTCGTTGAAGTAAAAATACACTCATAAAAAATCGTTTTATGTGAGTGATAAAACAAGTGCAGACGCCATTGGTTTGGTCATAATTCTAATAATAATAATAATAATAAAAACACTTTGCTTCCAGTCAATTAGAGTTTTAGGAAACGTGAGGTTCATCAAAAACATTTGAAGATTTCAGCATTAGTTTCTCAGTTGAACGATCAATACAATGTGCGGGGTGTAATCGAAAAACGAGCGATCTCATTCTGACACGAGCGTCAGTACACGGATATTTGGAGTTCTGCGTGTAGGAAAAGCCGCGCTTTGACATACACAGGCAAATGCAAATGGCTGTTAGGAGGGGAGAAATTAACATCTGCAAACATTGAGAGAAATTCCATCTGCCGCCGGCTCGAGTGGGCCCTTAATAAGTTCTCAGACAGCAAAGTGACACACATCTTAATCAACTCTTAATCCAAGGAATTAATTCCAAACGCGTTTATGAATAATTCCTGAGATAATGCAGCAGCCTGTGGAAATGTATGCTGTCTTCCTCAGTCGAACCAACAGATGGACCTATCTTCCAAAAAACGAGAGGATTTTACCTCCATTATCTTTTATCTTATTAAATATATATTTATATATTAATGCGATCTATGTCGCGTATATAAACAGACCCCCACACTGACCTGTAATCCCTGAGCTATGTCAGTACGAATCTGCATGTGGAAAAAAAAGCCTAAAAAATCCTTTTTTCAAAAGACATCAACCCATGATGCGTGCCACCAAAGTTTGGTGGACACTCATTCGTGGCTTTCAAAACAAGACTTTGGCCAAATTCACATTGAAAACATATCAATAATTCCAATAAACCAAATGAAAACACGGCCTATTAAATACCACACTCTCATGCTTTCTAGAAATCAGCCTAACATTTCATCTGCCATTGCAATTACCATCCAAGCAAACGTTATTATTATTATTATTATTATTATTATTATTATTATTATTATATTTGTATCATATTGGTTAAGATATGACCATTACCATGAGATGAACCAAAGTCAGAAAAACCTGATCACTTTTTTTTTTTTTAGATTTAACATATCAATCAATGCATCTTTGGCATTTGCATAGATTCTTTGATCACTGGCCTTGTTAGCCTACTATCCTTATAGGACCCTTGACAGAGTTTGAAATGTAATAATGTCACACTTCCCCGGGGGGGTCAGTTTACGTCACCTATAGCTCTGGCCAAAGAGAACAGTATCTGAGCAGCCTCTCTGACAGATAACCATTTATCAAAGTCACTCAGGGCATGTGTGTAAATATATCTATAGTTCTGATTGTAATTCAGAATGCTCATGATACCCTCCTCATAAATCAGCTGCATTTACAAGGCAAGTTACCCTCATTTGTATTCGATTGCAAAGAGATGTGATTTTAGAGTGTATTCTTTATATCGAGCTTAGAAAGTGACATTTTGATAGAGGAATATGTTAAGGCAAGAGTCTAAAATATTAGTATTGGGGATCTTTTAAAATTGTATAGGTATCTTAATTATATTTATTGACTGCACCACAGAATAGTTATATAAATGGCATGCTCACGAAAACAAATCATTATAACTTAACAGGATACCCTGCTTTGGCAAAGCACATATTTGTTATCCAAATAAGATTAGGGTTTGGACTGTGTGACTGTTTTTAGGTCATATTCAAATTTCTTATGCATACAGATTTTGAACTATCAATTGATAGTCATAGTGAATCACAGAATCGGTCAGCACGTTTAATATCAAAGATTCTGAGAATCAATTGTTAAATAGTTGATGGCAAATGTGATTTTGGGGCCCTGAAATAAGGCAGACCCTAGTTTTATCTTTTGGCTGAAATCTTTCTAAATCATTCATACTAATATGTATCTTCGTCTCTTATTTATCATCACTGGTAATCCCTACATCCCGAGGGTCTATCACCTCATGAATACTGATCTCTTCCTGTTTTTTCACTTGTATGGCATAGTCTGTTATTCCACTGATATTATTGCAAATCATCACTCAGATTGCTGGACATTAAGCAGAAATAAGTGCATAGTTACGTGGGCTGTCAGGTGATGAACTCAGACCAAAACTTTCACCAACATCTTCAGGAGTTTGTCTCTTTAATAGAAATACCAATGGAAATATGAAAAATATAAACATCACTGGATATAGTCAAAAAACAATTGGTCCAGCTTTGGTAAGATAGGGTTTCAAAGCTGTTTTTGTTCAGAAACAGAGATTAATGAAAGTGGCCCCAATCAAACTTAGGCATGTAATGTAAGTACACTCGAATCATAAGTTACCATTTAGTTTATTAAACACAGATTGCTCAGCCGCACAAGCATTGCAGATACGCATATCACCATATAGACATTTGTTGCATTCATACACTTGAATTTGACGCACCTCAAAGCACTGTACAATAACTACTTGTGACTGCCATTATGTGACTAAACACTAGGCTGGAGTAGATTTGAATCTGACATTGTGGGAATATGAGGGTGATGAAGAAGAGGCAGAGAGAGTGAGATTCACTCAAATGTTCTTTTTAATAAAATTCATTCATTCATTTAGGTGTAGAAATGATTGCATGGTCAAAATGACAATGATTTGAAATAACAAATATAGATTCAAGCATATCTTCTTTTTATTGGAATTAGTTATTATCAAAGCTGGACTACATAAAGTTATAGGCCTACCCTGTTGCCTGTCATGTAAATCGAGGCCTGGAGTGTCATACTGATTTTAAGGCGATTATTATAATTTTTTTAATCTGAAATTGTGTTGACTTTACTCAAAATGAATTCATATCGTTTATTTTGTGTAGGCTACTTTGGTCTCTGATAAACTGTGAGAGCAAGGACAAAAATGTATTTAGGTTGCATGGAATGGATTTAGGAGTGGTCCGAGGCTCTCTTTGTTCATTTACAAACGATTTTATGTTCTACTTGCCTTTGGGAAACGTGCCTATTTGTTTAATTTACATGCTTCTAGTGTTTTGCTCAGAGCTTCGGGAAACCCGGTCAGGGTATTTTCCTTAGGCTTGAGGAACGTCTTTTTTAAATTATATGAAAATGAGAAATACCATATCATAAATAGCTTATGTAAGCTCCAACTGACAGACAGTAAAACAAACGTTCTTTAAAAGATGAAGTGATTGACAGTTGTTGAAAGGCGAGAAACATGCTAGGAACTAGCATGTTTTTGTTTGAGTAAATAGGCTATGTATCAAGGCATGTTTAAAACACGAGAATTTCGACAAGAGATAGAAAAATATGAATGTAAAACCTTATTTTGAAACACAAGTTTCATCGGTCAAGTCAGCACACTTTTAACAATGTTGAACAACTTCTAAACAAGAGGAGCAAATAGCATGTGGAGGAGCCTGACTCTTTGCGTTCAGTCCTGTAAACACTCCTCGGGCGCCGGTGTCCGTTTTGATGAATTCTGACCCACTTTAACGCTTAAAACAGTCTTCAAAACGCAGCAAGAGAGTGATTGTGTCTCCGTATTTAAGCTGTTAACTGTCGTTATATGAATAGACATGCTGTTATTCTAGGCTCTATTGCGAGGCTGTTATTTAAAAGCTGTTTGGTAACAAAGCCTTTGAGTCATGAAGACAAGTTCAAAACGTCTTCAGACACAGAGAAGTACAGTTGTAAACGAATGCACCCTACATGACATTTTGGAGATTTGCAATACAAAGTAGGCTAGTCTGTATGCGTCGGTCTTACTACATCTCATTTGATATGTGAACATTAGAATTTTAATTTTTTTTTTTAAAATTGGGTCTACATAAATCGAAATGTATGCTTCGATTTATTCATATAGCCTATTCTTATTATGCGTTTGGTTAATTATGTCTAATTTGTCGATTGTTTTGCTCGTCTCGCTCTCTCTCTCTTGAACAGGAAATCTGACAACAAACAATTAACACAATATAATTAATAAGTCGCCTAATAGCGTGCTGTTTATTTAAAACAGCTAATGTATTGACAAATAACAATTCACCATCCCTGTTTTGTACTTTGGCTTTATTATATTGCTTTTCTATCATGTAAGATGTGCATAAACAGGCTAATATGACAGTATTGACCACGGAAATGTTATCATGCAGCCAACTTTTTTGGTTATTGATATTCCTAAGCCACAATGCAATGTCATGAAATATTATATTTGAGAAAAATAGATCAAATGTATTAATTGAATAATGTGTATTTGAAAATATGGATTTTGTGTCTATCACAAATCGTAATAAATGTATCTCTATAAACCTGCAGTGAACAATGAAGTCTCGTGTGTCTTGTGTGTATGATGGATCGGTGAGATGAACTGTCACGCATATATGATACTTTGTTGTTTGCAGAGTCTGGCGGTCGAGGTGATGGATTTTAACCTTCTTGCGGACGGTGAGGCCCGTAGCCCGGCACTGTCTCTCTCTGACTCCGGGACTCCTCAGCACGATCCAGGATGCAAAGGCCAAGACAACAGTGGTCAGTTTATATTCATGTGTACATTAATCAAAAATATGCTAAAATGATGTCAAATTCTTAAAAGTGAGATATCCTAAAATATGATTTTTTCATTTGCAGGCGTATTATTATTATTTATTTATTTTTACTTTTATTTCTAGAATGCATACTTCAGTTTCCCATTTAAACTCTCGTCTTCTTGTGTTAGCATTAGTGACAAGATTGAATGTTTTTGCATGGACACATGCTATTGTGCATTTTTAATGGCACGCTTTATTATTTTTCCCCTCAGTTTATTCTCGTGTTCAAGCTGAAATGGGCGATTTATAACAGGCCCACGTCTTTGGCTGTAGTTTTGAATAAGATGGACTCATTTGAATCCAGGCCTCCGATTTACAGATGTTGGACAGCCTACAATGGTGCACTGTGCACTGATTAGAGTCGCCATGTGAAGGAGATGATCCCGACTACCCAATCACGTGCTAAAGGAAGGTTGCATAAATTATTAATTCCTGTGCCTCAAATTTGGTATCCAAATGACTTAAGTCAGCAGGCGAATAAACCTAAACACCTGTGGATCGGAAAGAGCAAGCTCTAAGAAGGGGATATACTGTATGTTATGCACTGATGTGCACGGCGACATTGCACGGCAGAGGGTTGTACAGTCTTAAAAACAATAGGAAATGTAAGTTCAGCAAATACTGTCATTTGTTTTTACTGTTAATAAATTCTGTATAGGCCTATCTGTAGGTTAAATTATATATAGGCTAACCTATCCCGATACAGTTTAATAGCATTTAAACACGCGCTGGCAATTGTAAAAATGCAAGAAAATATGGAGAAAAGAAATATTATTTATAGTGCTTAAAAACTGGAAAATTTGTCTATATTTTTACATATTTTGGGTTGGTTACAATTATTGATATTACACTGAGTGGCCTATATGAAATAATAAACAATTATCACCCTGACTAACCATAACCGGAAAATCTGTTCCCTTTTTGAAGATAAATAAATACAATTTAAAGCAGATCACACTGAGAGTTTACATTGGGACTGTAAATCTTTTACATTGCAGTTATATTATAAGGTTATCATTTCATAGAAATCTATTTTTTTTAAGTGCACGTCTAGCCTATACTTGATTGTTAAACAGGTTAAAGTTTCAACGCAAGGTTATCTTTCCACTTTTTTTTTTTTAATAGTCTAATTCTTTATTTTTTTTTGTATTTGAAGTTAAAATAATTTAGGCTATTCATTCCAAAATTAGGCTACTATTATCTTTTACACATATCCCGCTATAAGTCTATGGGACCCCAAACAGTATACAAAATTGAATATCAGGGATGAAATGATCCCAAATAAGATATGAATCTAACTGTACATTGAATTAAACATAGCCTACTGTGTGTTTAATATCGCTTAAATAGTGTTTAAGGAATGAAGATGAACGCGGTTTAATTTCAGTCAGCAGCTTCCGGCGGAACTCATAAATCCATATCTAATGAGTCCTTAAAAACACACTGTAAAAACTGTCATATTAACTGTAAAAATGCTACAGAAATAAAACTTTAATTGATTAACGAATATTAAATGTAAAATATACAGTAAAAATTTTAATATATTTTAAAAGACAATACAGCAGTTTTTACAATAATATGTTAAATGTATGAGTATGATTTTCCTGTATAATTAATGGTAAAAATTTACATTAATTTAACAAGAGAGTACATGCACTTTTTTAACAGTAAATTATTGTTAAAATTACAGTAAAAAACAGTAATCAGGCATTCCCACAATTCCCTGCATGACCCATCATATTTCATGATATTTTATTGGAATAATTAAGTTTCTTCTTATTTTTTTAATATCAGTTACATACACTGGGGTGTTCTGTTGATGTAGTTTAGTTCATGTTTACTGCATTATTTGAATCTCACATGTGTTATTCTGATGTTTGTGTGAGTGATACTGAGCTCTGTCTCTACATGTTTATTGGTCATTACTCATGGAAGAGCCATTATTGATGAACATCATGACATCATGTGCCGTTCTGTAGTTACTATGGTGAATAAAAATATTATAAAACGAAAAGTTTCAGAAGGTTAATATTTAAGACTTATTTTTACTATAATTATTATTATTTACATTTTTTTGCAGTGCCATCGTGATCATGTAAATGACAACATTTTTAAACTGTCAAATTCACAGGCTGTTCTATAAAGTTGTTTTTAAAGTTGTTACTCTTATTTTTTACATAATTATTCTGGCAACCATACATGTTTGTAAAAACAACAGGATTTGTTTTTCTTTAACATAAAACATGTATTGTTTCTGACATATATATTCAGATGAAACATCAAACGAACTGCAGCTAAACAATACATCAGTAAGTTAAAGGAGGTAATGCAAGCGCTTTTTGGATTCAGAGTACAATTGAAAGGATCATTGATTTGATGATTTCGCTGACACAGTCGTTTCATTTCAGCAATTTGTTCTACATCTCTGTTGACTAGTTATAATAAATGATACATGCTACTCTTTAATTTAATGTAATTCTTTGGCACAAAATAGAATGATAGAGATGATTTGAGGTTTCAGTTTATCAGATGAAATAGTAAGAGATAAAGGGGTTTCTGCTGACAGATGGCAGCGTGATGTCTTATTGGTTTTCCTGAAGGCCCTGCGGAGTCCTGGAAAGCTTGCTGATTAGTCAGAACTGCTCCTAGAGAGTTAAGCTCTTGCCAAACAGCCCCAAACCTGCCCTGCCACTAATGGCTGATCCCAGGATTATGTGGCCTGCTAATTTAGCCTTTTCTGTGTCTTGAATTTGCAGAACTTCTCACCACACACAGAGGGAAGATTTTGATCCTGCAGTTCATCTTGTTCTTGTTTTCAAGTCATACAGAATTAAAAACTTTTTTTGTATTAAGCA
This sequence comes from Moxostoma hubbsi, assembly GCA_032164185.1. NCBI lineage: Eukaryota > Metazoa > Chordata > Actinopteri > Cypriniformes > Catostomidae > Moxostoma > Moxostoma hubbsi. Next base: position 30,911,233 of record JAVLUX010000034.1, on the reverse strand, counting down.
CATATATGTTTATCCATAGCTATTTGCATATTTCTATTTTATAGTATCTTGGACACAGATTTGTATTCGATTTATTTTATTTTTTTTATTTTTTTTTTATTGGTTAATATAGCGACACAGATTAAGGACTTTCTACATTTAAAATGTTAGTTTAAGCACAAACTTGGAAATATTAAGTAAATACTACATTTATACTCAATTCAAACATGTAAAAATGAATGCTCTAGCTTATTAGTAAATATTATTTATGATGGTTTGCAAAAACTAGTAAGTAAATCTTACCAGTTCTGATTCTTATTCACTTTTTACCTCAAATGCACGATGCATGAGTAAAGTGGGAAGTAGCCTATGTGGGTCTGTTGTTTAACCATTGCTCTTCCCTGTGAATCTGCACAGACACAGAAAAGTCCCATCAGAATCACACGGATGAGTCAAACCCAGAAGATGCCTCTTTAAAGAAAAAGCAGCGGAGGCAAAGAACACACTTCACCAGCCAGCAGCTCCAGGAACTAGAAGCCACCTTTCAGAGAAACCGTTATCCTGACATGAGCACGCGAGAGGAGATTGCCGTGTGGACCAACCTCACGGAAGCAAGAGTGCGGGTACGTGTCCTTGCCAACTAAAACACCACATAACTACAGCAAACATTTTTAAAGATGTTTTGATGAAAACGGTTGTGGTACAATCTGTCTTTGACGCAGTTATGCTCACCATGCTGCCAATTAGGTGAATTTGGATACTGTGTGTAATAAAAGGGTGCCCTTTTGAACCATGGGACATAAACATAGGTCTGGGCTATTCCAGGATTTTCGGGAACACTTAAACACTAGACTAAATCTAGATCAGCTTGGTATCGACTGTGGGATTTTCTGTTTTACAAGAAAGCAGCTATATTGAGATTTGTGATGTAACTTAGCTTATAAAAACTCTCCGTAAAGGTTTGTGACCCCCCTGTAACCACAAAAACAAAAACAGAAGTTTAGTCAGTGAAACGCAACACAAAAGAGAGCAGGTGGGCTCCCATTCTGATGGATGACAATACAATTGCTGCCTCTTTGGCTGGCTCTCATCTAATGGATCAAATTCATGTTGGACAGAGGAAAGGTCACATACCACACAGTCTTGGTTGTTATTTTGAAAGAACAACAGAGTTAGAGATACACCGTTGTAGCCCACACCACAATTTAATTCATTTTGCAATTACTTTAAGTATAAAACAAAAAATGTTACAGACTACAAAGGGTCAAATGTTTGGTTGCATTGGACTTTGGGTTTTTCTCAACAAACACTAACTTATTGACACAAAAAAAGCTTTGCTCTGTTTACTTTTAATGTGTTTTAATTGGTCATTCATCCTTTAATCTCGCTGAGTTTGGGTGATAGGGGCGATATATTTATTCTCTATTACACCTAACCTAATGCCAGGCTGACCCAGGCTGCTTTAAATATCCTCCACGATGGACCACACATGACTGGGACATTTTCTAAATTAAGGTTTCTTCTTCATACAATGCTATGATTGCTTGTTTTGTTTTTTAAACATTCATTGCGCACCATTCTTTTGGTAAAGCACATACTTTGATAATGAGGGGAAATGAATGAAAGGTCAATCCAAAATAAATGACTGAATTAAGAATTACCTACTGTATGCCAAAATTACGGGAAGGAACACACTGAGCATCTAACTATATTTGACGTTCAGTTATTTGGGTAAGTCTTAAACACCATTGCCAATGTGTCAGGGGGACATTGACGGAGGAGGGTGTTCCCTCCTAATATAAACTGGGATCATTTACAGTATTCTGGGTAACAGATGACATTAAATATTCCCCCAAAAAGGCTGATTGATATTTAAATAGAAGAATGGCAATATTCAATCACTATATGAGATTATTTTTTTAATTTGTGGAGACAATCCTTCACAGAGGTATTTAAAGGTATATTCCATGTTAAATTCAAGTTAAGCTCAATTGGCAGAATTTATGGCATAATATTGATTACAACTAAAATCTGTTTTGACTTGCCTTTACTTTTCTTTAAAAAAAATAAAAATAAATCGAGGTTCCAGTGAGGCACTTACAATGGAAGTGAATGGGGCAAATCAGTAAATGCTAAAATATTCATAATTTCAAAAGTATAGCCACAAGACATTAAGGATATACTTAACATGATTTTAGTGTTATAAAATCAAATACAAACCTTTTCTGTGTGAAGTTATAGCCCATTTGACAACTTTGTTGCCATGACAATGTTGTAACAAACCCTAAAATGACTGTAAAAATCACAATTTAAACAAATTTACAGCTCGAATAATGCACAAGTTTTAACAGAAGAATTAATGCAAGTGCTTTTATAAAATTATAAGATTTCTGTGTAAACCTCAAAAAATTGGCTCCATTCACTTCCATTGTAAGTGCCTCACTGTAACTTTGTTTATGTCCTTTTTAAAGAAAAGGGACGAGATACATTTTTCTGGTAATCAACATCATACCACAAATGCTGTTGATTGATCTTAACTTGTATTGAACCCGGAATATTCCTTTAAGTCTTTGACAGTAGTTTAACTTTGTGACATATTACCCATGTTGTTCACAGGTGTTACCTTAAATTTGCAGGACGCTTTCAGCACTGTGGATTATTAGATAGTAAAGTCACGTTAACAACATTTTACATACTCTCTTTACATTTGTCTGCAATTTCCAACTGCCTGTGTATTTTTTACTTTTTTCTGAACGTCGTGAAAATTCCCAACTAAGTGTAATTTCCACCTCAAGTTCTGTATCCTGTTTAATTGAATTCTGTGGTGGAAATGGCATTTAAAATAATAAATAAATAAATAAATAAATACAAATAAAATTGCTTCCTTTGATAATTTGATAATTAACATTTTATGTATCTTAAATATACACAATTAAATATATTATATATTATTAATATATAAGTATTTTCACACATTTTTTTGCACAGTTTAGCATAATTAGTGATATTTACCTTGATTTATTTATTTATTTTTTACAAACATCCCTTGTTTGTAATGTACCTTGATTAGGTAAACAAGTACACTAACTTTAAAACAAATTATTGGGGTGAAAAAAAGTTTGGTACGCTGGTAATTTTTGAAAAATGTATATAAATTAATTTTCACTGAGTTTGTTCCATTCTTTGTTTAGATTATCATAGTTTTGAACATGTAATAATTTGTATAATGGACTTTCATTCTTTAATATTCAAGGTCTAGGTCTGGGACAATACAGTAAAATGTAAGCATAACAGGCATGTGAACAGTACTAAAATTAATTAAATTTCAATTCAGTTTTAATGATACTATCATTAAAGAAAAATATATATTTAATAATGATTTTTTTTTAAATATGTTAGTTTTGATAAATATCAACCACTGTTGACATGAGTTAAGAGAAACACCATTATACAGTTTATTGTTTGTCTTTAGTGCTCACTAACTTAATATGACACAAATTTTGCTAACTTTTAATGTGGAAAGAGATCGACAAGGAAACAGATTTATAATTACACAGAGAGAGCTAAATGAAATATATTCATTTCAATTTCAACATTAAAACTTTAATCCACCTAATATCCTCTAAGAATAGGATGTCAAATTGACTAAATGTGAGGGAAGCTCTTTAATGACATTTCTCACAGAGAAAACTCATAATAAGTGAATAAATTAGTTTAATAAATCAAGCAGTTTAATTTTGCCAGGCAGAAAAGAAAAACTGTTTCAGAACATTAAAGTTACAGTGTCAGATTTAGGTATGTTATAGGAGCACACTATGATACAGAAATAAAAAGTATGTACTATATTAAAAACGGAGAATGCATGTGCTTAATAAACAAAAACATTTTGCGACCATTTACACTGAATGGCATTACTTGGAAAATGGCATTAAAATGCAGTTTTACATTTTCCGATTTGTCACACCTCCATTGTAAACACAGATTTGAACTTTTTCTTCTTTGTCTTTCAAACAGGTGTGGTTTAAAAACCGCCGCGCCAAATGGAGGAAGAGAGAAAGGAACCAGCAAGCTGAGCTTTGTAAGAATGGCTTTGGTGCTCAGTTCAATGGACTCATGCAGCCGTACGATGACATGTACTCGGGCTATTCCTACAACAACTGGGCAACTAAGAGCCTGGCTAGCAGCCCCTTGTCGGCCAAAAGCTTTCCTTTCTTTAACTCCATGAATGTAAGCCCCCTGTCCTCCCAGCCCATGTTCTCGCCACCCAGCTCCATCCCTTCTATGAACATGGCCTCCTCTATGGTGTCCTCGGCGGTGGCAGGGGTGCCCGGCTCTGGCCTCAATAACCTGGGAAACCTGAACAACCTGAACAGCCCCACCCTCAATTCTGCAGCCGTATCAGCAGCTGCCTGCCCTTATGCCACCACGGCCAGCCCGTACATGTACAGAGACACCTGTAACTCCAGTCTGGCCACCCTCCGGCTCAAGGCCAAGCAGCACGCCAACTTTGCTTACCCGACCGTGCAGAACCCTGTGTCCAACTTAAGCCCCTGCCAGTATGCTATGGACCGGCCAGTATGAAGTCTCCGTGTCTGTTCCTATACAACCTCAACCCAAACTTTAAGCCCTTGTCTAGCCAACTCCACATCCGACTCTGAGGCATCACCCTGCAATGCGGACTTGTTTTTAAAAAAAATATGTGGTTTTCTGAACCGAGGAGCGCTACAGGAAGAGGCTTCACGAGGAAAAGAGAGAATTAACCTCACAATGGACCATGTCTCAAAGAACTCATGCATGAACATGCAGAGACTTTGTTGCTGAACCGACCAACTGTTTAAAAGCTTTTGTCCACTGCATGATTAGAGTGAAGTACAAAAAGGACCTAAATACTTTCATTGCACTCATGGAATGAACTTGCAAGTCAAAAATAACTGATCACCATCAATTCTAGGCACATGAGGTGATACTGGTACAGGCGAGAGGGTGTACATAATGGACTCTGTATTGTATGTGACAATAATATCTTTGAAATGTAATATTTTAATGATGAGAGGAGCATGTTCCTCAAGAGAAAAGCCTAGATTGATGTACCATGATGTACCTCCTCAAGGAATTTTAATCTTTGTTTTGAATTCCATTCACCCAAGGTCAGAGGTCAAAGGTCAAAGGTTGTTGTAAGATGACAAGACAACCCCTAGCAGTGAGTAGTTTCAGAAGAAAATAAATTAAGTACAGAAAAAGCTCTATCAGAAAGCAGAAAATTAGGATTTCTTTTCTTTTTCTTTTTTTAAGGAAAGAATGATCTAAAAAGCCATTGAGTAAATAGATTTGTGTGGTGTTCTAAAAAAGGGAGTCTATGACTGTAATATAATGTATGTGAGAGTGCAGTTGTTATAAAACACGCTTTTTCTGGTGTAGCCTGCTTTGTCTCATTAAAGATAAAAAATAAACGATTATTTGTTTTTATGAATAATCCTGCTTTGAAAGAAAATACCGTTGACCGAGTGTTCAGTCACTATTCAAATGACTTTCAGGATTGGATCATGACATTGGCCAAGACCAACATGGTCAAATGCAAAACACATTGTCCTTGTGACACCATAGCAACCTCAGATCCATGGCAAGATTATACAACAGAACTGATGGTACGGGAGAGGAAGAGGTAGAGAGATATAGATGTTCTTTTTGGCCTGTCACTGATCTGTTTGACCTAGAGTCTTGGAGGGGCTTCCATCGAGTGTCACTCACTGTCCTGTAATGGGAGGAATTCTATTTCCGTAGGAATACTGCCAAGATTACGGAATGACATAGCATTTTTACCATAAGAAAACAAATAAATCGCTTATTTTCGACAAAATGTACATGTCTTTCATGCCAGCATTGATTAATTTGGTTAATGTTAATTTCAACTTACAGTAATACATTTCTAAAATCAAAAGTTGTGTATTATTAGCTAACATGAACTAACTATGAATCATTTTATTTTGATTAACTATCATTAACAAAGATTAATAAATGATGTAATAATATATTGTTCATTGTTAGTTCATGATGCCTAATGCATTAACTAATGATAAAGAATAGGACCTTATTGTACATTTTTACACCTTATTAAAAAGGTAACATTTTTCCAATAAGGTTGTATTTGTTAATATTAGTTAACATGAACTAACAATGAACAAAACTTTTACAGCACTTATTAATCTTGGTTAAATTTAAATTTCAACATATAGTAATACGTTTTTTAAAATGAAACATTTGTATCTGTTAACTTTAGTTAATGCAGGGGTCTTTAAACTGGGGTCTGGGGATCCCCAGGGGGCCGCAAGGCGGTGCTAGGGGTCCGCGGAACATTTCAGAGAAAAAAATGTCATCATGTTCAGGGGTCCTTGGCATCAAAAAGTTTGATAGTTTGAAAGTTAATAATGCACTTTGAACTAACAAGAACTAACAATAAACAATTGCATTTTTTATCAACACAGTAACATTAAATACTATTAATAAATGCTGAAAATAAAACATTCATCATTATTAATTCTCGATACCTAATGCATTTACAAACGTCGACAACCTTAATGTAAAGTGTTACCATTAAACCAGATATGCTTTTATAGGATGATCACAGACATGAAAAGACTTATTATTTTATGGTTTATTTGTGATGCATAAATATACATGCAGTAATATATGGGACAAAAACTTTTTCTTTTCTGCTAAAAAGTTATTCTTCTCAGTTGCCAGATTTATAATAACTGTATATTGCAAGTACAACCTGTTTTGAAATACACAAATTTGATGTTAAGTGTAGAAAGGAATACAGTATTGGCAACAAAAGACAAGTAAGCAATAGTGTGACAATGAAATACAATTACAATAAAGTTGTTCTGGCGTAACCGTTTAGCAATTCAAATTGAATTTAGGTGAGGCACTCTTGTAAATGTATTGGTCACACAATAAAGGCAGAGGAGTCTGTCTGTGTCTGTGTCTGTGTGTGAACGAATTATGTGTGTGTGGAGGTGAGGTGCGGTCACACTGATGATCCACCCTGACTTTCTAAATCAATATCTCACTGGAGGGTAAATCTCCTCTGGTCCCCTGTGTTTACCTCTCAAAACAGACTATGAACTGAAAAGAAAACACATTTACAATGGGCATGACCTGCTAAAATCCTGAAACCACATGTTATTGAATGGCTCAGAGAAATCGATGCACCTTCAAGCTTAGGTAATAGATTTTATTTGAAGATTTTGATTGGTCAATTCATTCTTCAGCTTAACATTCACAAATTCCAGCTCATTCTCACATTGGTGTTGATTTGATTCATTTTTAATCTTAAAAATCTTAAAAAGTTTTGAAAGACGACAAAATATACAGTATTTCAGTAACTCTACATTATGGTTCTTTATGTTTAGATTAGTTTATTCATTAGTCTCATGAACTATAAATAAACTATAATTAACAATGCATTTATCAATCTTGGTTCATTTATAATCATACTAATGTTTATTGTTAGTTAGTTCATAATACACTTACTATTATTAACATATACAACTTTTAAGTTAATAAATGTATTAGCATGTACTGTATGATTATAATGTAGAAATGACCCTTAGCCAAGATGAATAAATGCTTTAAAAGTATTGTTCATTGGTAGTTCATATGAATTATTGTGTTAATTAATGTGAATGTATACAATCTCTCAAGACTCGTTTACAAAAAATCAAAGATGACAAAGTTAAATGATTATGTTTCAATTTAAGTGTCTAAATATTCTTTATCAGATTGTAAATAAACATTGCTAATAAAAGTGCTGTACAAAACATCAATAATTATTATAAATTCAAATCAAATACTTTTCAGCCAGAATTTGTAACTTATTCTAATATTTCTTGAGTGAAGTACCATTAAAGGACTACTAGAATAGGATATTATGAAACTTGATACACAAAGACTGACTAATTTTAAAATAATGAAAAGCTTATTATTAAAACTCATCACTTACATAAGACTCTCAAAATGCTATGGCATTTTATATCAAGAACTGCTTCCCCGATATAGGAATCACATATAGTGTTGGAGGACTATGGTTTAATTAGATTTCGTAATTTTTTTCGTAAGTCCATGGTACGGTGAATTCACGCCAAGGGCACTAAGATAAAATTACAACTGAAAATTGGATAAACGTAATTGAAGCCGGAACAGGTTGCCTTTGTAATAATAATTAGTATTGAAAATAATAATAATAAAAAAATACAGACAGATACACTGAAGGAATGTCATGTCTTTTTATACTATGTTCCAAATGAGGATTAAAGAAACTGAAGTCTGCCTGGCTGATTCTCCAGACTTATTAACAAGACAAATTGATCAAAGGCAGATGGAGCGTCTCCTGTCTCAATAATCCTTGTTTCATGACCTGTTTACACGACTTGGCAAATGATAGGTAAACTTAATGAATGTTTGAAATCTTACTGTTATTGTTCATCAATAATGTTTGACTTTGAAAATGAGAAAAACACTTCTAACATCCCCTTCAAATGATCCGATGTGCTACTGATATATGTGCATTTCTTTACGAAGTGAAATAAAACCATTTCACAAGTGCATGTTTTCAGTAGCAGTGGTTTTGTATGTTGGTTTCAAATCATAGTTCAAATCAGAACTACATTAGAATAATTTCTGTCAATCACATTTTTTTACTGAAGCTGTTGGTTAAACAGAACACAACAAAACTACAATCCGGCAAGGGTCCAGGGTATAAGCAGGGCAGATTTTAGACTAAAGAAAATCCTTTTTTTTTTTTATTGGGGCAAGTTGTCACAATAGTGTTTTACATGCTGTAATTTTACACAAAAATATAAAGCTTTACTGCCAAAACTATGATTTTATATTTTTGTGTTTTTCCCATTTTTCTGTTTAAGGATGTTTTTTTTGTTTGTTTATTTCATAACTTTTTTACTGTTTAAATTGTGCTAAAAAAAAAAAGAAGAAAAAAAAGCATATGCAGGCTATTTAATGGCAAATTCACATTTTGACTACTTAAAGTGTCACAACGTGGCCAACTAGGTCAGTGAATACTCTAAGGTGTGTGTCTATGCTGTATTATCACTAAAAGTAGAAATTTTGTTTTGACTTGCTTCTTGACATAAAAGTATTCAGAAATTATACTTAAGTGAAAGTATAGATACTGAGTGAAAAGTTAACTCAATTAAAAGTCCAAGTATCTAGCCAAAAAACACTTGAGTGAAAGTAAAACGTATTCACATTATATTGTAAATAAGTATTAAACAGTAAAAGTAACTTTTTTTCTATAGAATGAAATCAAGAGTGGAGACTGTGTGTGAGAGGATGCTGTTAAATTCGACTGGTTTGTTAATTAGCCTTCTTAATGTCTCTGTCATATTTCTCCCCCAGTGGCATTCATAACCTGGTCATAAATCACATTACAATAACTAAATTTTTGTACATAACACATAAGTTTCCTGGTGGAATGAACAATAGAGGCGATAAAACAACAACAAATTTTATCCCCTTTCACTCAAATCACCAGTAAAATGGCAGATTATCAGTTCATAAACACTTAATTTTCACTCTGTTCCTCACACAATGCTATCTAGTGACATATAAACACTTTTACTATAGCGCATGACTAATTTGAACATTTGTATTATATAACCAACTACATTTAGAAGCTTGTTGAAGTGTGATCAAATTGCTCTCTAGCTCAACTGATGTGTGTTGCATATAAAAAGGACCGAGATATGATTCTTGAAGAGTCCACGAGTTGATGTGTGAGCCGAAAGTGTCATAGAAGCGCCACAAAATGACGTGGTTGCTTCAGAATTTTTTTGGTTGATTTAAATCTAGATAGAACATTAACCTTAAAATCTTTATCTGTTCGGGAAAACATTTCACTCGCTTCTAGTGCCACACAGTGGACATTTCACTTCAGAAATGCCCTGAGACAGGTAATGAACCACATAATTTTATTTTGCTAAATTATTGCCACAGTTCAAAATAAGATTTGAAGAAAATTTGTAATGTTTTGTGTTTTGTGAATTGTTTTCTGAGGTTTGCTACCTAATGGGTGTTGAGCTGAAGGATGAATTCAATAAAGTTCATAATGAATCTTAACTCCATTATTTTTATTATCATTATCATTACTGGTTTCATAGTCATTATTACCATTAATACTGTAGTTGCCAAAAAACAACAATAATAATTCAACAAATAGGAAATAGAAATTCATATATATGATTTAAATATGAAGGCAAGTGTAGAAATAAAGATGTGTAAATAGACATGTACACATTTAATTGGAAAAGCCTTTTGTTTATATATATATATATATATATATATATATATATATATATATATATATATATATATATATATTAATGTTAATTATTATTTTTGACTTTATAACTGTCAAATCTGTAGAAATGGCAGGTGTTTAGAAAAACCATCAGTGTTTCGCAGTCGGGTGGTCACATATGGTCTAGTCACACAAATATTTCAACGTATCCGAAGCTCAAATCAGATCTGAAATTCTGCTTCTGCAGATGGTTGGAACTCCACACAGCAGACTCTGTGACACTTCGTTTGAAAATGACTGACCTCTGATCTGTCATCTGTCATTTATCGGATACAGTGAAAAGGTGGCTTCAGTCCAGCAAGACGAAAGAAAATGATCTGCAAAAATTAAAGTACTTTTCAAGTCGAAATAAAATTGTAAGAAGTAAAAAGTACTATTTTTTCTTTGGAAATGTAATTAAGTAAAAGTACAACTATTCAGTTTAAACTGCACTCGAGTAATTATAATCCTTAAGTATAATAATTATAAGTATTTTTACTCAATTACTTTACACCCCTGCTTCTTGATCCTTTGCATTAATATAGTCCTGCCTATTTTCATTGGATAATATGTGGTAAATAGATGGAGAACAAACACCAAATTGGACAATTCACATTAAAACATTTTAAGAAAATTCCATTACATCCTTTCTTAAACTGTAGCAGATTGTATAAATGACACCTGGAGCCTGAGTCTGCTAACAGACAAAATTCCTTTTGTCTAACGAGCTTCCAAAAGACTTTATCCCAAGAAACGGCGGCGTTCACAGGTGATAATCTGCCATTACGTGATTAGTCGCGATTCCTCTTTGTGGCCTATTAGACAGACTTATAGAAATGGTTTGAGTAACCACACGCATTGAAGCCTGAGGCAGGTGTAAATTCACAGACCACACAACGTCTCACACCCATTTCACTCCTGGGAGGATACAAGGCAAGATAATATCTGTTCCCTTACAATTATTTGTAGTTTCACTCTCCCTCCTGTCTCAACTGAATAGGGATCATTACTGATGTTGCCTTGACGATAACAAAAAACACAAAATTATTTTGCAAACCTTAAGTATACAACAAAAGAACAGTGATGTGTCCTAGTTCAATCATGTGTGGATTACACAGACACATATGTTTTATTTAAGACTGAGTACTACAGTTCTAATCACTCTAAACCTTTTTTGTCCTCAAGATCATGTCTTTGCCATAGCCCTTACCCCCGACTGTAATACATTAACAGGTTTAAAATTCCTGAGGTAATCCTAAAGAATAACCTGACAGTTATCTTGCACTCTTCCCCTCAGCCTTTTTACCTTTTATTCCTCTCAGGCAATCATTTGAATCATTGCTAGGTCTAAGGTGGGGCATTGCCCCCCTAAATTTTCCTTGTGCCAACCCCCCTCAGATGATAACCAAGGGAGACACCCCCTGGTCAGACAGAGATAGAACCTACACCGATCAGCAACAACATTAAACCACCTGCCAAATATTGAGTAGGCCCCCCCTCGTGCCACCAAAACAGCGCCAACCCGCATCTCAGAACAGCATTCTGACATGCTGTTCTTCTCACCACATTTGTACAGAGCGGTTATCTGAGCAACCGTAAACTTTGTCAGTTCGAACCAGTCTGGACATTTTCCATTGACCTCTCTCATCAACAAGACATTTCCTTCTACAGAACTGATACTCACTGGATGTCTTTTTGTGTTTAGAAACATTCTAGGTAACGCTAGACTGTTGTGTGTGAAAATCCCAGGAGCAGTTACAGAAATACTTAAATCAGCCCATCTGGCACCAACAATCATGCCACGCTCCAAATCACAGAGATCACATTTTTGGTTGACGTGAAAATGAACTGAAGCTCCTGACCCTGGCGAGTCGCATGCTGCCATGCAAGGATCGGAAGTGTTAACCGCGAGCTCTGCGCACTTTGCTAGATTTATTGCTATTTGTGTCATAAACCAGTGATACACCCTGATTCTTAACTGTTCTGTGAAGACAATATGTCAATGAATTCAAAATCTTCGGGCTCTGCAGATATTAAAAGACACTTACGTGCTCAAGTTGATACCCCAGACAGGGCCGCAGACCAGGGACACAATTTGGATGGTGCGGTGGGAGATATCCAGCGTCAACTGCCGAGTATGTCGGCAATACTGGCGAAGGTCATTGCAGACTTGGAGGATCTTGCTGTAATAAGTCAATCGGTTACGACCATGGAGACGAAATTCACTGAGCTGGTTACAAGAATGGGGGACATAGAGGAAAGGATTGATTATCTGGAGTCATTGGAGAGGGAATTAGCTGCTAACCCGCTAGCGACCAAGGTGGATTTGCAATGTTTTAGGGAAAAACTGGAGAATTTGGAGAATCGTAATTGACGAAACAACGTCTGAATTGTAGTAATTCCTGAGCACGAGGAAGGCCGAGACATGGTCAAAGTCCTTGGCGGGCTCTTCCCGAGTCTGCTCGACATAACAGGCCATAACTGGAAATCGAGCAAGCTCAAAGAGTCCCGTCTCGGTGATCCACTGAGGGAGACAGGCCCCGATCAATTCGATACTAAAGTTTCGATACTTCCGATACTGATGTGGTATCAATAATATCGATACTCACATAAAAATATAAATTCTGAAGATAATTTTTTTAAACTAGTGATTTATTATTTAGATAACATGAATATAAATGCATCACATAAGCTTTGAAGTGGAAAATAATAATTATTTGGGCAAATTGTTGAACAGAAACAATTTTTTTCTTCCGCTCATCTTGATGCACAGAAATGCTAAAATACACCAACAGACAGTGCTCACCCTAAGTAATGACAAACCTAGACGTGACATGTATTATAATGGAATTGTGTGACCATTTTTACAAGCTTATTTAAATCCAGACGTGTTAAAACATTGATAATGATCTTTAAAACTTGTTAATAAATGATACGCTTTTGAAAACTTCCCATGGATTTTCTGTAGTAGGCTAATATTGTAGGCTACTAACCATGACTGTAGTGACCATTTTTTCTTTCTTTTAGTTTTTTGGCAGTAACCAAGGTTTTGATTCAATTAACCATGGTTTTGCTATAGCATTACTGTAGTTTTTAGAAATAGTAACCATATAATAATATCTGGGTAATTTTGTGGTTTTATATGTTTCTTATACTTACTATTTTTTAATAGGTAAACAAAGAAGCCTAATATGTTTCTGCTTAGGCCTATAAATATATAAAACAATTAAGTAATAATTTAAGTTACTAGTTTTATCCAAAGAATTCGTAAAAAATAATATTTATTAGAGGTATCGATATCGGTATCGTATCGAAAAGAGAATAAGTGCTATCGCCCATCCCTATGACAAAGTCTACTACAGTAACTAAGATAAACGCTCTGTGCAATTGTGGTGAGAAGAACAGCATCTCAGAATGCGATACTGTGGTGGGGGTTGAGGCTGTTCTAATGGCAGGGGGACCTACACAAAATTAGGCAGGTGGTTTTAATGTTGTGGCTGTTCGGTGTATAGCCCACCCTAAAGCTCAAAATGCCCCCCAAAGATCGCATCCAAGAACACCGGGCCTGATTTGAATACTCTTAGTTGCAGGTGAGATGGATATTCAAGCTACCTTTGAAGCAAATAGGGCAAAACAAAGACGGGCGATGGCCTAAATGAATTGAAATCACTTCCTAACCCAACATCGATTATTTCTCATGGATTTCAAATAAATTTTGCAAGTCTGAAACAGTTCTACAGTATTCACTCATGAAAACACTATTGTGAAGCTACAGATGCACTTCCTGCTAAACCATTGGAGTCTTTAGAGAAATTTGACCTCACCCATTTGGCCTACAATACAGCAGACACCTTTTATAAACCAGCTCTTGCACAGGCATCTCACAGACAAAATCCCTTGAGGTTATTTTCAAACAGGATTATGTTGGGTTTGAGCACCACTTACGTCGCCGTTTAGGTAAAAACGTCTAGAAAAAATGACAGCCTACGCCTCAATTGTTTTATTTTCATTTATTAAACTTTTGACCATTTGCAAGTAATCGGTTTTATGTGCGTGTACACCTTCATTATGACAGATTGTTACAATAACTGAGAGATTATTAAGCTATTCAACTTTATCCTTTTGGCTTCAATGATTTAAGCCTACTGGCGCCAAATACGAATGAGTCTCATGTTCTAGAATTCCAAATGGTGAGATAATCAATTCGAGAAATTATGAGTGATAAAAGAATAATTTGTTTAGGTATGAGTCAGGAACATCTCTTATAATTATGACGCTCTCGATTTTATTAGCTAATAAACATCTGAAGACTATGTTCAGAGAGAGCGAAGGAGAGAAAGCGAGTTGGCTTAATGCACTCTGCTGCCATCTACTGGTGATGACATTTAATGCACCTCTGTGCCACTGTCATTGTCTGGAGCGAGCACTTTTTTATTTTTATATTATTTGTTTATTTTATTTTTATTTTTAGGAAAATAAGATATACATTTGTAATGACAATTCAAGCAGAATTAATAAACGATAAGTAAAGCACATACAATAAAGTATGCAATGTCGCAGTTCTTACAAATACAATACAAAGGTAACACAACGAAAATAAAAAAAATAAATACAAAATATAAAATTAAAGACAGAGAACAAATGGGGTCTTTATTAATCTCACAAAATAAAATCTTGTATAATTTTGGCAAATGTGCAGAGATCAGATGACCTGATCATTCAACAATATCTCAGGTATGTCAATTATCATTTAAACTTACTGACTGTAATTATATCAAATTTTCTGAAATTGATAGAGGAAGTAGGGTTAAAAGTCACATTTGATTAGATTTTCTCACAAAACACAAAACAACAACAAAACAAACACAGTACTTTCCTGTTTGTGACTATATACTGCAAAACACCCCTGGTCCATGAGATCATTGCATGCAATGTCTATAGTTTGATTTTGAAGCAATTTTATCTAATATTTAATAATTTTTAAAATGCATGTATGCAGCTAATGATAATCCCTGAAATTATCACATTTATTTTGAAACAAAATTTTCAGATTTGTTCAAGGTGATTAAATCAAAAGACTTTGACAACTGTCCAATGAGTGAAAGGACTGTTGCATGGACTAAAGGCACCATAAAACACATTGTTGTTTTTTAAGTGGAGTGGTTTTGATATGAAAAATGTTCAAAGTGGGCTCACATTGACTGATCCAATCACATGGAGGTTAGTTTCTTTGTAGAATTCTTGATATGCTTTGAAATGCCAATTGTGATTAATATTATTATTAATTGTTATTTTTAATATTTTTAGTTACTCAACAAAGCTATATTGTCCCTATTTACACAATATCACTATAATCCCCATGAGGGCCTTTTTATCCTTATTATTTAATTAATTTTAATCAAAACAAACTTCCATTATTATTTAGTTTTCACAGCAAATTATGTTGCTCCATCAATATTCCATAAAAAGAAATGTATTACTAAACATTTTCAATTTTGATACACTTTGTGACCAGAAAAAAGGCCTATTATCCTTAAACTGGGCCTTTAGATCCAGTGTACCCTACATATCAGAATGGGCCACCACCTGCTCAGCCCTCACCTGGACTTTTCTCACCTCTCAAAGTGGGCCTCACAACTTAAAAGGAGCTCAAACTAATAAAGCTTGGCATCATCAACATACGTGCTTGTTTGGTAATATGTTGACAGTATTTAAGCTTTAGTTGCTTTTGATAGATGAAATTGTTCTTTTGTTTCAGATGTGGCTGCTGGAGATTGCAGGACTTGTGAGCTGCTTAGCTGGAACAGCATACGGTAAGCAACACATGTATCTATAAATGTCTCTCTGACATTTAATCCACACATAGATCTATTATTGGTCATGTTTATTTTATTAGGTGGTGAGGTATGCTATAGAAACCTGGGATGCTTCTCTGATGATGAAAGACCTATCTCCAAGTTATGCTGGAGCCCGGAGAAAATCAGCACACGCTTCCTCCTCTTCACACGGGAAAATCCAGACAACTATCAGGCAAGCAGACATCTCAAATACTGTCTGTTTTATTAAGACTGTATTCAAAATGTTATGTTTGTCTCATCCAGAAACACCAGATTTATGATCCAAGGGTATTTTGACAAAGGAGATGAGAACCGGCTTGTTGACATGTGTAAGGTATATGCATTTTTTTCATGGTTCGTGTTGGAAAGGGTGGACTGGGTGAAGTGCTTTCAAATCTTTTCATTTAAATGTACTCTTTTGATATGTAGCTCATGTTGACAGCTGAAGATGTATATGTGTGGACTGGAAAAATGATGGCAGACACTCAACACACAGGCAGCCAACAACATCAGAGTGGTTGGTGGCCAACGTGATCTCAATATTTAAGGCAAGTAGGAACAAGAAATCCTCATGTTTACCCCAGATAAATGTTTGGCTATACATTGAATGATAAAGTAATACCTAAAAATGTTTTACTAGTTTTTAAACATGTATAATGTACATAAGCACAACAGACACCCTTCATATAAAAACATCTGTCATCAGAGTGGAAATTCACACAGACAGTAAACAGCACATCATTCAAGGTCACAGCTACCATCTCACACACAGCTCACATTAGCTTTATTACACATACTGTGTAGTAAGGTACTACTCTTACAGTAAATAAATATTAAAACAGTAATTGTTATTTGTTATGTTACGTTATGAGAACCTGCCATGTATATTATAGGCTTTTCTCTCATTGTGTTTTCAGGCCATTTTGTTGATGCCATTTTTCACTGTTTGCACATAAGCTTGAGATCAGTCTCCTAGTTCAAATATGATATATAGTTGAAAAATGAAAATGGATATTGACAGAATTTGGGAAGTTGAGGAAAAAAAAAATACTGTTTTGTACAAATTTTGTTACAAGCATTACGGGTCTCATGTATGATACATGAATACATAACATAACAGTACAAAAATAAATCTTAACAAAAAGAAAAATCCAAACAATACAGTAATATTTTATATTAGCATTAATTACATAAGATAGCTTGATAAATTGGACACTACTATAGTATTTTATTATAATATTTGTTAGTATGGCATGCACACTAATCCTAACATTATGAATACCATCAAGTAGTAATCTGATTAATCTATAATTACTTTTTAGTTAAAAGGCGTGCAACACATTCCGATTATAGTAATTGACTTTAAATTAAGGTAATTAAGTACAATTAATTAATTAAAACAGCCTGATGTCCTGAAAATTATGTGGCAACATTTAGCAAAATAAAATGACATGGTTCATTACGTGTATTGCTGCAGTTTGGAGGTCAAATGTCCACTGAGGGAAGTTAAATGTTCTCACAAAAAGATGAGGTCTTTAAGGTAAATGCTCTTTGGAGTTTAAAATAAACAAAACTGACATCCCTATACCCTAAACCCTAAACCTTAAACCCTACACCTAAACTGATACTGACATAAAAGCAAATGTGAGATGAAAAACACAATAGCCGAAGCAAGCATGTCATTTCATGGCGCTTCTATGATACTTTCAGCTCATGTGTCAACTCACATGCTTTTCGGGACTTTTCTGTGTGCTAAGTTCATCGCTCAGCTGAGCTAC
The DNA here is from genome assembly GCA_032164185.1 of Moxostoma hubbsi. Lineage (NCBI taxonomy): Eukaryota > Metazoa > Chordata > Actinopteri > Cypriniformes > Catostomidae > Moxostoma > Moxostoma hubbsi. The sequence goes on along the minus strand of JAVLUX010000034.1, from coordinate 30,893,285 downwards.
TGTGCAACTTAGTAACTATGAAGTAAGCTTGTAAATGTAGTTGGTTATGTAATGCAAGCATTAAAATGTACCTCCATTCAAATGATACATTATAGTAAAAGTGTTTTAATATTATAAGATAGCATTGTGTAATTGAGCGAATGTAAACTCACTTTGCAAAATGTAGGCATAGTAATTTGATTCTATGACACCAGGTCACTTAAAAGATAAAATAAGTAACGTAAAAGTAAAGTAACTAGTAATGTGATTACTTTTTTGATTAATTAATTTTAGAGAAGTATTTAATCATTTGTAGTGGATTACTTTTTTAGCAACTTACCATACACTGTAACTATATCATTATGAAGTTATGCGTATATGTATACATGTTACATGCATATATATATATATATATATATATATAGTGACTTTACTGAATCATTTTACCAACACATCAGGGCATCAGTGGGCTTTCTAGAGCAGTACCATTGGATAAGCACCATTTCAAAATATGACAGCAGGGTTCTTTTCAAATCAGCTGGAGGGGTGTAGCGGTTGGGGGAGGGGGTGACATTGTGGCTCAAGTGGCAACATTTGTGCAATTCCAGCAGGGTTTGAATGGGAGGCCACAGCTGAATCTGTTCTGTTTGATCCAGTTGATGAGAAAGATTGAAAGAGTCAAAGTCACATGGCTGAATCTCTTTATGGTGGATAACTCATGCTGTGAGAAACCAAGACAAATCCCAGTGACCCTATTCTCTGATCCATCTTCCTTGTTTTCATTCATCCTTTAATTCTGCTTATCTCTTTCTCACTCTGCTATTTGTACTCTTGTGCTCTTTTTCAGGTCCTCGCGACTTTGTTGCCTGCAACCATCTGAGAGCCTATAAGTACTACAGTGACAGCATCCGAAACCCCAAAGGGTTTATGGGATAACGTTGCTCTAACAAAGACATGTTTGAGAATGTAAGTGAGATTTTATCTGGGCCTTGAAAGTACAAACCAAGCAGAGGATGTTTGTAAGTTGTAAAATAATATATAAGAGTCCTCAGGTTTAAATGTGACTGAGGATTTAAAGGGTTTGCCCTTAAACCTTCATCCAAAAGTTATTTACTTGCCCTCTTGATCCAAACACATATGACTTTCTGTTAACAATTTACACAAATGTACTCTTTTTTTTTAAGTGTATAAAAGGGTTCATTAACAACTAATAAATCATTTACAAATGCTTTATAATAATATAGAATTTATATAGTTATAAAAACATGAATAAAAAGGGTGACTTTCATATAATACTTGCCAAATAGTGAGCCTGTTATAAATGCTTAATAAACACATTTATTCAATCTTGTATTAATCAAAAACAGAAAAAGGCTTAATTCATGATTTATTTCACAATGCAAATTTTTTTTATTAAAATAGTGAGATTAAAATGAGGGATTATGTCATTTAGCTACAATCTGCTTTGTGTTTAAATTATCTTTGTTAAGTGTTTATAAAGGGGTTCATTAATGACTAATAATTAATTTACAAATGCATTAACATAAGATAGATTTTATGGAAATATTTCTTCAATTTGTATTTTTTCCAAAATTTTCATAGGCCATAGTGCATTAACTAGCCTAATGTTAATGTACAGCCGTGGCCAAAAGTATTGGCAGTGACGTACATTTTGTGTTTTGCAAAGTTTGCTGCTTCAGTATTTGTAGATAATTTTTCACATGTTTCTATGGTATACTGGAAAACAATGATATGCATTTCATAAGCTTTTATTGGGGGAAAAAAAAACACTCAATATATGCAAAGAGTCAATATTTAGCGTTGACCTTCATAACCTCTGCAATTTGCTCTGGCATGTTGATCTGACTGATGGTGATCCATTCTTGCCTTATTAGTGCAACTCCTTATTAGAGTTGATCACGATTTGTGGGCTTCTGCTTGTCCACTTGCCTTTTGCGGATTGACCACAGGAACTCTATGGGATTAAGATCTGGGGATATGCCTGGCCACAGATCCAAAATTTCAATGTAATGATCACCGAGCCACTTCATTATTACTTTTGCCTTGTGACATGTTGCTCCATCATGCTGGAAAATGCACGAATCATCACCAAATTGCTCCTCGATCATTGGGAGAAGTTGCTCTTGCAGGATGTTTTGATACAATTCTTTATTCATGGAAGTGTTTTGGGCAGAATTGTGAGAGAGCCCACTCCCTTGGATGAAAAGCAACCCCACACATGGATGGTCTCAGGATGCTTCACTGTTGGCACGACACAGGACTCATGGTAGAGTTCACCTTTTCTTCTCCGGACTATCGATTTTCCAGATGTCCCAATCAGTCGGAAGGAGGTTTCATCAGAGAAAATAACTTTGCAACAGTCTTTTGCTGTCCAATCCTTGTACTTCCTGCAGAATTTCATTCTGTACTTGATGTTTTTCTTGGAGAGAAGTGCCTTCTTTTCTGCCCTTCTTGACACCAGGCCATTGTCTTCAAAAGTCTTCACCTCACCATGCGTGCAGATGCACTCACAACAACCTGCTGCCAATATTGAGCAAGCTCTGCACTGATGGTGACACAATTCCGTAGCTGATTCCTCAGGAGGAGATGGTCCTGCCGCTTGCTGGACACTCTGGGACATCCTGAAGCCTTCTCCACTGCAGTTGATCCTCTCTCCTTGATGTTCTTGATGATCTGGTAAATGGTTCTTTCAGGTGCAATATTCTTTGCAGCAATTTTCTTGCATATGAGGCCATTTTGATGCAAATCGTTGATGGCTGCACGTCTTTCTTTAGAAGTAACCATTGCAGACAAGAGCACAATGATTCAAAGCACTTCTTCCCTCCTTTTATAGCAATCGTTCTGCTCTTATAATCCAATCAGAATGATAAAGTGATTTCACCTGACTAGTACTCGTTCACACTTTCCCAGGTGCTGCTGATATGATTAGTGAAATTATGGTAGCTGGTCATTTTGTGCCAGGGCCAAAAAACAGTGAAATTTGGGTTTTTGTGATAAAGTTCATTTTTTGGCCAATGAAGCTTTTTGCAATTATTTCAAATGCATCTGATCACTCTGCACAATCATCTAGAAATAATGTGAATCAACACAACAACAACTGAAGCAGAAAACTTTACGAAACACAAAATTTATGTCACTGCCAATACTTTTGGGCACGGCTGTATAAACCTTTTGTTTTACAAATGTTATTATATTTACATATATTGTAGTATATTTTGAAATCAACATTTACGAAGATGAATTAATGTTGTAAATGTATTGTTCATTGTTAGTTCATGTTAACTAATGTTTAGGAATAGATTAAATTACTCTAACGTCACGCACTGGAAAATGTGTTTACGGGTTCTTTCGAGCAGCAGATTTCAATGGTGGAAATAGGCAGCGCAGCAGTTTTAATAATCTTTTAAGCTTTATAGAATGTAATAATGTTTTTAAAAGTTAATAAAAAGTTATTATAAATGGTTTATCTATGGTTTACAGTGAAGAAATGATTTGGGTTCTTTAAAATATATAATTTATATGCGGTTATAACAACATGAAGAAAAGGGGCGACATTCATGCAATACTTGACGAATAGTGAGCATGTTATAATTGCTTCATAAATACATTTATTCATTCTTGTATTAAATCAAAAAATTAAATGACCCAATTCATGATTTATTTCACAATGCAGCAAAAATAGATTATAATAGTGAGATTAAAATGAGGGATTATGCCATTTTGCTACAGTATGGTTTGTGTTTAAATGTATTACTGTAATGTCTTGACTAACTTTATCACATTGATCAATATCTAGTCTTCTAAAGTCCTTTGCAAAAACACTGTTCAGGACTTCATGTTCATTCACAGCATAGATATTATAATAAAGCATAACCATAAATTATATATGTTATGTACACATTTCTAAAATTGAGAACTCATTAATAAATCCTTCATATGTGTTCACTTTACATTATGGTACATTTTCATAGGTAATTTATGTTCAATAAGTGCTTTTATTAAGCATTTATAACATGTGAAGTAAAATGTCTCACTATTTTGCAAGTATTGCACAAAAGTCTATATGTTTATTCATGTTATTATAACAGCATATCAATGTAATGATAAATGGCTTATTAGTCATTAATAAACAGCTTTACAAACCCTTAAAATAGGGAACATTCATGTAAAGTGTTACCGGCTTTCTTCCGTGGAAAACAAAAGGAGATGTTAAGCAGATTCTTAGCATCTTTTTGTAATGAAAATGAATGGTGAATGATGACTAAGGCTGTCAGTCTGTCTCTTCATTTCCTGTTGTGTTCCAGTGAAGAAATCAAACAGGTTTAAAGAAACGTGACAGGGAGTAAATTATTATAGAATTTCCTTCTTTTTTTTTTTTGGTGTACTATCCCTTTAAGATGGAAGGTCACTTTATAGTAAAAAAAAAATTTAAAAAAACTTCAGTGAGCTTTAAAAGGGAGTGGTTGAACTGGGGACTTGAAGGACCACCTGTTGTAGCACAAGACACTGATATGGCTGTGAACTGTTTCAATGGTTTGGAAGTTGATTTCCTGAGATCGGTCTGGGCAAATGCCCAGTGAACAGGTTTCTGCTGTGGCTGCTGACAGAGGGACCATATCTGCAGCTGTCCCTGTTAATTATACTGTTATCCCCAGTTTGGGAGGCGTCCCAATCAAACTGCGGAGTAGGCACAGAGCATGACTTAATTTGATTCACATTTGATCTCCACAGGGAATGATATCTCACTTTTTGCTCCTCTCATAAACGCCATTGTGTGTTATTCCTTCATCTAGCTCACAACCATAAACTCTGTTGTTCCCACACTGTAAAGCACGGAGAGTTATCATCCTTTCCTTTTGAATTTATATTATGCCGATCTAAGATTCCTTAGAGATACAGAACAAGACATTTGAGAGATGGGTGGTCTGTTGCAATTGGATTATTATTATGTTACACTGACACATACAATGCCTCAAACAATGCCTCAAACTCCAGATTTGCCTTGTCTGCATGATTGTTGTCTTGTGTAGCCAGACATTTGACATGTGGTTTAACATCTGCATTGCAAATTTTTCTGTCCAAGAACCACTCAGGAAGAGACTGGCCAACGTGTGAAGCCTTTTATGTGCCATATAGGGGCACGTTCATCTGAAATGGATTATTCCATAATCAGGGCCATTTCTAGGAGGCCCTGCAAAGCAAAGTTATTTTTGTTTTTTAATAAAATGTTTTTGTATGTAGTTATTTATTGTTATTTATAGCCATTTATTGTTCATTTTCATAGCAATTTATTGGTACATTTTTGAAAAAAAATTATTGTTAATGTTGTTGTTATGTAAACAAGCAATATACAAGTACAGCTCCTATCTACTTGAATGGGGAAAGATCAAACTCCAAAATGGTTGGCCAAGATCAGCAGTAAAATATGACAATATATTGCGCTTCTTTACCTCATATTACGCCAAAAAAAACCCACAATTTTACCAGCTTGGATAGCTAATGCGAATGCACGTTCTCAAGTTGATTTACAGACAATGTATTTATATAAAATGTGATAGGCTCTTTTACCTGTAAGGCGGGGCTTCCTTTCTACATCCATTGACTGTTCCAATTTTAATAGAAGTGTCCCATCTCTGCTAAATTGTCTTTGGTAGGAGCCATTTCAGTGAGCACAGGGGAAGAGGTAGAACGGTGTTGTTGGCGTTAAAACACAACATTTTTCGACTTAAATTGGAGTGACCAAACGGTAATCATTTGAGTCACATAGAGGCTATTGACAGGGTAGTTTCTAAAGGGTATTTCCAAAAAGTTCCATCCCAGTGTTGCATTTTATGTAAAGATTATCCACAGTTCTAGTCCATAAATGGTCCAACAGGTCCCATTAACACATGTTACACACGTTCATTTAACGGAGTCACAAATGGTTGTGCTTCCCCTCCAACAACACCTTCCTTCATCTTCCCCTGTTCTTACTTAAATGACTAAAATGGGGGGTGCTTGTTTTGATTATTGGGGGGCTACCTCCCCCCATCCCCCCTGAATGTACACCCCTGGATGAACAGAACTAGGAAAGGAATGCACTGTCATAGATTTAAAAAGGAACTGATAACTGTTTTGTTTACATAATGTTCAGCTTCATACTGTAGATCTTACAAAGATTTCTAATTTCTTTAAATCTGTATCTGAGGGATGGTGCTTCCCATGCACTGATGGTGAATGTCCTTTCATGAGCCATTGTGCCGACATATTTACAGTGCCTAATGGTGTAGCAAAGGTAAAATATTACCTGAACACTGGCGACGCTAAACCATTCTCCCATATGTATCTGATGTCTGGCTGTGTATCTAATAGACCTTCAACATATTTAATACATGTTAACAACTTTTTGTCTCAAGGTTATCACTGTAAAGTGAGAGTCACAACTGATGGCACCCTCAGCAACTCTGTATACATTAAAGTGCCATTGTACGGTCCGACAGAAAACACCTATCAGTACCAAGTACACAAGTATGTGCCCTGTCTCTTCTTCAGAAGTAACGGCAAAATAAATGTTGTTTGTATTACAGGATTGCCATTTAATTTCCAGAATTGCTTTTATTAAAAATGTTATGCTTCTTTTCTGCTGCAGAGGAACTCTGAAGCCTGGTCAGACCTATGAGGTCTATATTGACACAGTGAAGGATGTAGGTGAAGTGACCCGTGTGAAGTTTGTGTAGAATAACTATGTAATCAACCCTCTATTGCCCAAGTTTGGTGCCACCAAATTTTAAGTGCTCAGGGGGCTAGACATTAAATTGTTATTCTTTTTGGTATATCCTTTTTTGCCACTATGGCAGAATGTACTTCATCATTACTTGAACATTCAATCTATACACTACTTTTCTGTCTTCTGAAGTAGTTATGATATGTGTGAGATGAATGTGTAGTAATCAAAATTGTGTGCAAAATTATTTGTTTATTTATTTATTACTTGAAGGGTCCAGTTCTGTGGGAATGAAGTGGTGCATGAGGATATTCGTCAGACGTTGACTCCTTGCTAATTGCAGTAGAATCCTCTTCATGCAAATAAAGTGTTTATTGCATCAAGGAAAACTTCTTGTTTTTATCCATTAGCGTGTGGATACTGTTCTGTAAGTGTTCAAGGAAACACAAACATATGCTTATGGTTGTAATCCACCTATAAATGTACTACTCCAAAACAGACATGTACAATACACTCATGGACAAGACTGGACTCAATTAAATTTTAAACTAATTTGTATATGCTGAATTGTATATTCACACAGTGGTGTGCACATTTAGCTCTCACAAAGTTTTCTGTAAACTAATGGCTTGTTAATTACAGCAATTTCAATGGTATGTGTGGTAGTTGTTTTCCCCCGCCAGACTGCATTGCCTTCTACAGACTGGATGAATGTAAATGTATTAGGTTTAGGTGGACAGTAGATACATTAGATGTGGTTTTTTTTTTTTTTTTTCTAAAAATAATTAAAAAAAATTCTCAGAATAATCTTTTTCCATTTGTTCTGTTTACATTTTTGAGACACATTCAGGTTTGCTTAAGTATTTAAATTCATTATAATATAGTAACAATAATAACAACATTTAATAATCTATATATAAATAAGATAGAATATAATGATAAATAAATATTGCAATACGCAATATTTCAATTGTAATAAATTATAAAAAATTATAAAATATTGATGGTTATTGAAGATAACACTTTACAACAAGGGTTTATTTGTTAACATTTTTCAAATGCATTAGGTATCATGGACTAACAACAAACAATATTCTAGATTTTATGGAAATATTTTTTCCAAAATGCATTTTCAATTTATGTTCATATGTCAGTGTATTAACTAGCCTAATGTTAATGTATAAAACTTTTCATTTGAAATATGTAATTATATTTACATATATTGCAATATATTTTGAAATCATCATTTACGAAGATGAATAAATGATAATAATAATAATAATATTCGTACTTCATTATGATCGTATTCCATATCAAAAGTTAATAACAGCCGTTTCGATTGAACAATATAATTTACTGCATTCAAAATAAATGCAAATACATACTTTTCACAGTATGACATTATTTGTATTCACGTATCCTTTCACAAACAGTAGTCCATGATCTGCGGTGGGGAGATGGGATCTGTTCCTCAGAACAGCAATATATTCCACCATATATTGGTGGTCTTGATCAGATAATCGTTAGATCATATTTTACCTCGTATTTGTCACACCGACAGCACTTTGGAAAATAAAATAATAATAAAAAAGCAGTTTACAATCAGTTTACGTGATTTCTTCATAAAAAGTTAATATCAACCAACAGCTGCTGCGGGTCAATTGTGTCTAATAGAGCAGGTGTGATAACAATTACAATGACCCTTCAAATATCATCATTTATGTCAAATCTTGTGTTTTTCCTGATGCAACGATCTGGTTGAAATTTAACGTAATTTACAAGTATTAATTCAATTAATAATTAAATTAATAATCTGGGTAAAACTGGGTGTTCCAACCCCACAAACAGCACTTTTTTAGCAGTTTCAACGCAATTTTAGCACCCATTGACAGCAGTTCTTTTCTGGGCAACAAAAGAACCCGGCAGGTGCGGGGCAGAGCGTTTGTTTATAAAAAGTAGCTTCATCTATACAACATTTATTTAAGGTGGTACAATTTTTCTTTTAGTTAAGACAAACCATTGTCACATTTTTTTTAAATGTGAAAAATTAAAATATTTTTCTATGTGCGGCTACAACAATATGCATTCGTATATTTGCATAGTGTGTCAGTGCTGAAAATGTCCTATCTGACTCTCCGTAGTATGGGAGGCTCACGTGATCAAAACACAAATTTACCGCGAAAATCCACCTCAAGCGTCGACAAGACATTTGTTAGCGCAGACTGTTACAATATTGACATTTTTGACTTTTAAACACATATATAATGTTTTGCGAAAAGGCAGTCGAGCTCATCAGAGAACTTCATCGGATGGGCGACGGTCAGTTGCCCGCGTTTAACGTAAGTAAATCGCTGCATATTTGTACAGTTACAATAAACATATGGATAACGTGGATTTCTGTAACGTATCAATTTAATGCCAGTTTCTCTTTGTCTCGAACAGGAAGATAGTATTCGACAAGTTCTGGAGGAGATGAAAGCTCTGTATGAACAGAATCAGAGTGATGTGTACGTGTCTGTGACAAGTAAATAATTGGCTCCGGTCTCCTCTATTGTGTGTTTCATTTATAAAACATGATTTTGGTTTGATTTCTTGAAGGAATGAGGCAAAATCAGAGGGCAAAAGTGAGCTGATTCCAAGCATCAAGTTTCGCCACTGCTGTCTGCTGAGGAACCAGCGCTGTATAGCTGCATACCTGTAAGTCGTTCACTGTAGTTTACTGATATTCATCCTGTACACGCATTCAAACAGCCATTTCTTCTCCCCACAGTTATGATCGCCTCCTACGAATCCGTGCTCTCCGATGGGAGTACGGGAGTGTACTGCCCACAACCATTAGATTTCATATGTGTGCTGAAGAGGTGGGGATTAATTTAGTGTGTATAAGAAATGTTCATTGTGATGCGTTCAGTATATTCAATAGCACTGAACTGATGTGTGTAATACGATTTATAAATCACATGCAGATGGAGTGGTTTAATCAGTACAAAAAGTCCCTGGCAACTTACATGAGGTCACTTGGGGGAGAGGAAGGCTTGGACATAACACAAGATATGAAGCCCCCTAAGAGTTTATACATTGAGGTGAGTGATCTGAAAACTAATGGAAGTGTGAAATAAATGCTCGAGAGCATGTCTAAATCTCCCATGGAATCACAAAATATACACGCACTGAGCACTTTATTAGGAACACTATGGTCCAAATAAAGTGCCCGATGTGGTCTGCTGTTGTAGCCCATCTGCAAATGATATTCTGCTCACTACAATTGTACTGAGTGATTATCTGAGTTACAATATCCTTTCTGTCAGCTCAAACCAGTCTGGCCATTTTCCATTGACCTCTCTCATCAACGAGGCATTTCCATCCACAGAACTGCCTCTCACTGAATGTTTTTTGTTTTTGGCACCATTCTGAGTAAATTCTAGAGTGTATGAAAATCTCAGGAGATCAGCAGTTACAGAAATACTCAAACCAGCCTTTCTGGCACCAACAATAATGCCATGGTTGAAATCACTGAGATCATGATTTTCCGCATTCTGATGTAAACATGAACTGAGCTGTATCTGCTTGATTTTATGCATTGCACTGCTGCCACATGATTGGCTGATTGGATAATTGCATGAATAAGTTGGTGAACCTTACAAAATGTGCCAAAATCATCTCATCTTTCACCACAAAATCAAAGTAATTAATATTTTGCTTGTATAAAATCAAGTATAAGGAAGATTTTGTTGTGCTATAATTTTCATGTCAATTGAGAACATTTCCCTGCCAAATTCCCATTAGTGTAATAGGAAAAGGTTGTTTAAGTACTTTGTACTTTTGCAGTTTGTTTTATTGCCTTCAAATTTTAAATATCTTCTTTCTGAAACATTGAATATATATTTTTAACCTTAATTGTGACTTGTTTCTGTGAAGTTAAATGGGAATATTATCAGGGTTGATGTAGCTTTTCATTCCCTTGTTTAGGTGCGTTGTCTGAAAGACCATGGAGAATTTGAAATAGATGATGGCACTGTTATTCTCCTGAAGAAAAATAGCCAGGTAATTATATTCTTTAAAGAATGTATAAATTAGCCTAGATGGTTTGTTTTGTACTCTGCTAAATGCATTTCATCCTTTATTTCTTCTCTACTTCACAGCACTTTTTGCCCAGATGGAAATGTGAGCAGCTTATCCGGCAGGGTGTATTAGAGCATGTCATTTCTTAAGAAAAAGATATCATTGTCCTCTTTCTTTTCTTGAAGTTAACTGATTTAGATGTAATTATCTGATTAATCAATCAGAATGCATACAGAGAGCAATGCTTGTGTACACAGGTAAAACTTACAAATTCTGTACAGTAATTAGTGGATACATGATGCATTTACAACTCAGTGGTGTCATGCTTTATTCTCCCAACGATTAGCCAGCTCGTATAAACAAGGTGTACAAAAGAGGCAATTCTTGCAACACTTTGACATAAATAAGTGTACATTAGTGCATCATGATTGATTATGTGCAATTTCAAGAGAGCATTTGTATCAAAACTGTACATTGTAGGAATACTGTGCTTTTGGTTATTGCACCTAAACAGGCATTAAAACGTAAAAAGAATGGTTCTGTTTTTACTGAACTGCCCGACATGATCCAACAGTTAACACTTGCAGTTTGTACCCTACGTCACGGATAACGCAACGAGCAAATGGAATTAGTAATGTCCTTGACAATCAAACCTAATCGTATTTCAAAGATTTTGTTCTTTGCTATTCTTTTGCCTCTGAAGAGACCATAACACTTAAATGAACTTACAATTTGTCATTTGGTACTGTTGAAGGTAGCACGTGATTGAAGTAAAACATGTAAATGCAAGAATGCATTATTTGCACTTTCAGTTCAACACAAAGATTGCTTACTGCCTTTACAAAAACACTTATTTTGCACCAAAACACAAGTGCTCTAGAGTGGGTCTTTTGCAGTCCAGTACAACAGGTAAAGGCTAGTTGAAGGAAACTGCTCTAAGCAGTGAGGGATGCTGGGGCAATTTTGCGCAGCAGTTTATTAAGGCCAATCACTTTCTCCTCCAGGAGGAAGGATTTCATCTCTGCACTTTTCTGCCTTTGCTCGGTCACCTGTAGGGCCTTCATGAGCTGAGAGTTCTCCACATAGAGGTCCTTCAGCAGTAGATCTGACTTGGTATTTTTGGCCAGCTACGGGAAGATAAAACAGATCAAGTCAAAGCAGGAAGATTGCAGTACTAGGCAAAATAAATGCCGTTTGGAACAGCATATGAACATACATTTCTACATACTGTACTCATTTTCTTAGGGGAATAGATTTTTTATAAAATGTACAAACTTTAAAAGACAGACCTACTGTGAGCTTCAAGTCAAGGTGATTTATTGATGGTATACTGCATTTTTCAGTTGAAGCCATCAGTCTGCATTATTTAATTTTAAATCTAAAAACTACCCCTGATCCTAAAGGGAAACGATCCACCAATAAAAGAATCATGGCAAACAAAGCAGCCACTCCATGAAGGAATTGCCATTCTGAGATGTGGGTTGGCGCTCTTTTGGCGATACGAGGCCCTACACAATATTAGTCAGGTGATTGTAATGTGGCTGATCGGTGCATGCATGCTGTACAGTATTAAGTAGTCAACTAGTATTCCATTCCAAACATATCCTCACTTTTTCAAATTGTCTGAAATCTGTTTAAGGATACCTGATCTTTTAGCTGGTTGACTTTCTCATGTAGCATCATGCGGGTGATTTTCATCTTGGCATCAACCTCATCCATGCGCTCCTGCATGCTCCCCATCAATTTCTCATACTGTTCCTGTTTTTTGTTTGTTTGTTTTTTCAGTGTTAACATGAAATATATGAGCAAGGAGAAAATGTAAAAGATCCAAATGTTAAAATGTGTCATAAGCCATTGCATGCATTTCTATGTACACAAGAGGTTGGTGGTGGGAAAGGCAGAAAACAGATTAATGGGTCACAGACATAAAAGGTAAACAAGAGTCCACAATTAATAATATTCCAGATGCGGTTTATCCAAAATCTCAAAACTAACCAGAAAAAAAAAAAAAAAAATGAAAATTTGGTGCAAAAGGCAGCACTTTTAACTATAAACAAGCTGAAATACTCCATGGACTCTTATTTTGAGATGACAGAGAGATGGCTCAGTTACAATCCTCTTAGCATTTACCAAAATAAGCTTTTTTTATAGCCTATACAATATATTCAATAGATTTAGGTTTTGTACATTTATATTTGATCTGATGAGGTTTAATAAGGTTAAATATTCACAAGATGTATGCTAACGTATGATTGCATTTTTCTTTGCATGCCCTTGATTCAATTTAGAACACTTGATTAATCAAAATAACAAAATATGCATTAAAGTGAGGATAAAAATATGGATTCATGTAATCAATGATGAAAGACTTCAATTCGGCAATTTCCAACAAGGTGTCCGTGATTAATTTTATTTGACCTTTAGAGGCCACTTTTATAATGTAAAACCAAGATGTTCTAACGGTAGAATCCTCCAGAAGAACACCGGAGGAATAATAAAAACAACCTATTGGCATAGATTTTTCCTGATAACCGATAGTTCAAAAAAGTAACTATCAGCACAGACTAATTGGTAAAACTGGTTTCTCTTAATATCCACTCCCTGTTATATGGCACAAAGATTTAACATTTAAAGTTGACCAGTGTGCAAGTGTACCTGCTGAAGGCCCATCTGAACATTGGCCTGCTTGGCCTGAGAGCGAAGCAGATCTTCTACATCTTGAGTCATGCGCTGCTGCTCGGCCAGTTGAGTTTGCAGGTGGGCCAGGTGCTCTCGGGTGCCAGACCCCACCTGTTCTCGCAGCTCATGTACCTCACGTGCATGTTGAGCCTGGATCAGCGACAGAGCACTGTCAGCCCTTAGTGCCTAAACGTCGAAATGCAAGACAAAAATTAAAGTCAAATCTCTAGTTAGTCATCGGCTTTAGTAGTAACATTTTTGATCAGAACTGCATTTTGACAGACACGATTCTCCAAACCTGTTCAACTGCCTTGTGTTTAGCAGTCTCTAGCTCTGCCTGTGTGTTCCTCAAAGTGTGGCACTCATGTGTCAGCCTCTGAAGTTCCTGCTCCTGAGTCTTCAGCTGAGCCAACTATAAATAAAATCCAATTTTACATGAAAGGAGGCTAATATTTTGTTTTAATATAAAAAAAAATAGAATATGGCCATTGCAGTGCAATTAGTGCTTCCTGACAAACCTTAAAAAGAAGCTGCTCATTCTGTGCTCGCAAGCTCTTGCACTCTTTCTGTAGAACACCGACTGCTGTCTCCTCCTGAAGCCTGTGGGTCTGATGTAACTGGTCTTTCTCTCTGCGCAGCCGATTCATGCTGTCGTCAAGCTCCTGGACCTGGATTTATGCAACAATGTTAATAACTTCCTTTTATCAAATGATTCCAAAGAAACAAGGAAAACATTGTGAAAAAAAATAAATCTACCTTTTCCTGAGATTGTTGCAGCATCTTCTGATGTGTAGCTACCTCCTGGATGTGGAAATCCTTTTCTTGCCACATAGTCAAGAGCTGAGAGTTGAGCTGTTCTATCTGGGTTTCAGAGTTGCGGAGAGATTCCTGAAGCTTTTCCAGCTACAATAAGCACATATGATTATATATATATATATTTCAGTACATTGATTAGAGGAAAAGTGCTCCATTCAATTAAGTTTAAAGCATCTCACCTTCTGGTCTCTATCTGCTAGATCCTTCAACAAGTGGTCCTTGTCTTGCTCTAGTGCTTGGTTTTTTAGAGTCTGATTAGTCAATGCAGACTCAACAACTGTTAAATGCTGGAGCTAAAAAATAAGCAGCAGTTTCAGTAATTCAAACCTGTCGCTGTTGCACAACTTTGCCAAACCAATTTGACATAATCTCATCTTAAACGGGTATATCCTAAATAAATGCAACCATACCTTCTCATTGGCAGTTTTAAGTTCCCTCTCAAGAAGCTCCCTTTCTTTTTGCCATTGTTCCTGGAGCTTTAGTGTCTCGCTTTCCTTCTTCTGTAGAGTTTCCTGCAACTGTCTGTGAGAGGCAGCTGCCTTATCGTTCTCCTGACACATCTGTGCTAGCCTGTCAGTCAGCGTCTGGACTGCTCTTTGATCAGTACAGAGCTGGGAGCTCAGTTCAGCGTTCTCACTGCTAAGCTTCAGGTTTCTTGCACTGAGATCAAGGACCTCTTCTCGATATTTGGAATTCTATTTTGATGGAGAAAAAAAATAATTATAAGAGGACAGGAAATGAGTAGCAACTGGGTGATTCTCACAAAACCCATACAAAAAAATAATGTTCTGGTACTATTTTACTTAAGAAAAAAAAAAAAGGAGTGTAAAGAAAGTGAAGCCTATTCATAGGACCATTAAGTTATTTTACATTATTTTCAAGACAGATGCACATTTTACCCCCCAGTTCTCATTCTGTTTTATAACAGCAATATGTTCATTTAAAAAAAAAAAAAAAACAATAAAGTATTTATACATCAAAATAATCTTAAATGCAAATCATTTTTCTTATGCAACATCCCAGATTCATGCTATTAAAATTTCTAAACTAAGCAATGCACTTGGTTGCCAATCTTGCCTCTTTGTGCAGCCTTTCCTCCTCTTCTCGATTCTTCATATAATCTCTCTCCATCTCCTCAAGTGT
The DNA here is from genome assembly GCA_032164185.1 of Moxostoma hubbsi. Lineage (NCBI taxonomy): Eukaryota > Metazoa > Chordata > Actinopteri > Cypriniformes > Catostomidae > Moxostoma > Moxostoma hubbsi. The sequence goes on along the minus strand of JAVLUX010000034.1, from coordinate 30,877,882 downwards.
CCTTCTGCAAATATGCAGTGAAATCAAATGGCAAAACTATTAGGCTGTATGTCGCACAGTACATTGTAAGTCATAGTGGATGAATTCATTACCTCTTTTTGTTCACCTCCTCTTCAAGCAACTTGACATTCTGCTGTAAGATGGCAAGCCGATCTTTCAGTGCACTATTTTCAGAGTTGGCTTCATCAAGTTTCACCCTAGATTCAGGAACCGAAAGTAAGAACACGACTCACTAAAACAATATTACAATTGCCTGCTTAATTTGAAGTATAATTTCAGGAACAAAGATCTTTGAAAAACATTCAAAGTTACAGTTGCGGAAGAGTACGGCGGCAAGCAAAACAAGATTGAAAATTAATAAGATGCAAGAACACACTTTGTCAGAATATGTATCTGTTATTCATAGTGAGTTGAATCATGCTTGTCAGTGGCAAAGTATCATTCAGTTAGTGAGATGCAGCATGAGGCCTGAAAAAGCACACATCTACGGTTAATAAAATCTCATTCTGTGACAAACATTCTTTGGTAAGACATAGTAGTGGGTGATGACATTGCCTCTAAGGCAATCAACTCGGCATCCATATGGGAGAAATGGAATTTATCAATGCAGCAATGGTTAGTGTTTTTGGTCTGTTTTGACGGTCATCTACCAGCCGGAGATCCACAAACCTGTGGGGATTGACTGGGTCCATCTCCAGTTCTAAAGCCATGACAAGCCCCTCCATCTCAAGAAGCCGTTCTTTAAATTGGATCTTCTCGCTTTCAAATGCCTCCTCCATCTGCTGAAGCTCTGCTTGAGAGTCCATCAGCGATTGCTGTAGCTGGTTATTGGTATTGTCAGCCTCTTCCCTCAGAGAGCACAGCTCTCTTTTTTTGTCTTCCAATTGGTTGGTCAAAAGCTGAACCTGACTTGAGAGATGACTGATGTTCTTAAACAGGTTAATCTTTAGCTGAACCTCGTTCCAGAGCAAATCCATCTCTTTGGCTTTGGCTTCCAGCTGACAGTTGAATTCTTGAATTTGGTGGTCTTTGTTTTGCAGTTCCAATGTAAGTTTATCAATATTCTCTTTAAGTTTCGTTGACTCAGCCTCCATTTCAACTATCTGAGATGACAGCTGGTCTGCAATTCGCCGGTAACTAGAGTTTTCTTGTTCAAGGCGCCTTGTCTCTTCTTGCTCGGAGTATAGAAGGGTTTGGAGCTCTGCAACCTTAACCTGCTCCATACAAAGGGAGCTTTGAAGGTTTTGCTCGATCGTTTTCATTTGGTCCAATTCCTCAGCGAGACTATTGACCTGCATTTGTAGCTGTTTGAGAACACTGCATTGACCCTTGAGCTCCTCTAGAAGTCTGTCTCTTTCCAGTTCAATGGCGTTTAGCTCGGAAGCCTGTCTCGAAAGGTCTTCATCTCGGTTTTTCAATGCCTCATGTGTTTTTAACAAGTTTTCTCGAAGCTCTACTAGTTCTTTGTCTTGTTCCCTCAGCTGTGTTTGCTGTTCAACAAATGCATTGGATAGATGACTACTGCTGCCCTGCATTATTTCAATCTCCTTCTGCCAAGACTCTGATTGGGTCCTCAGGTTCTCCAACTCTTTTGTCAAATGGGAAATTTGATCAAGAAGTCCCTGTTCCTTCTCTTTTTCCTGTACAAGTTTCTCCTCTAGCTGAAATAACTTATCCTGAACAATTTTTTCATTATCTTTCTGTATTTGCTCCTTTTGCCTTAGAAGCTCTTGCCTCCTATCTCGCTCAACTTTAAGCTTTTGCTCTACCTGAGACAGTTTATCACCAAGCTTTTGTTCTCTCTCATTTCGAAGCTCCATTTCCTTTTCATTGGCATGCAGCTCCGAGGTCAAACGCTGAATGAGGGCATCCTGGGCTTTCATGGAAACAGTGTTGTCCTCCAGCTGTACACACATCTCTTCCAGCTTATCCTCTAGCCGTTTCTGTAGTGTGAGCAACTCCTCCTCAGTTCTGGATGCAAGCTCAGCTTGATCTTCCATGAATTGGATATGTTCTCTCAGCTGCCTGACCTCTTCCTGATGGTCCTCCTCCAGTTTCTTTCTTTCCTGTGCAACCCTACAACAGATCTGAGCTTGTTCTTCACCCCAACGCTCAGTGCTGAGGAGACGCTCCCTGCGTGCCTCCTGTTCAAGCTCCTGTACTCGTGACTCCCATGCACCAACTTCTCTGTGATGTTGTTCAGACTGCTCCTGCAGCTGGTGGAGTAGGCTGCGCTGAGCCTCGTTGTGCTGAGCCTTCATGTGCAATAACTGCTGCTCTGCCTTCTCCCTGGGACACAGCAATATGCTACAATTTGATGACTAAATTCCCATGGGAAAATTTTCATTTTAGTGTACGGGCAAGTTGGTTAAGGGAATTAACATACAATTAAACATGACATGGTTCATCAAGTCATGTGCAATTTAGGATTTGTGCCTGAGACACTCTCTTGGAGATAATGAAGGTGAGGTCCATAATCAAGATGTACAATATTACTCTTCATTGAGAATGGTAAAAAAAAAAATGAAATTGTAAGTGGATAAATCTCATGAAACCTGTCCAGAACATGTACAGGTCATATATACTGTATATACCCAGTGCCTGAATCCTCCCAATCAGCTGGGAGAGGGATAAAGAGGAGCCAGAGATGTCAGTTTGAGAGAGACGCACAACGCTGTGCATTTTGGCATCATTGTTTATATTGAAATTCTTCAGTGTATTATTAAAAGTCTTGAGATTGTTAACCCGGTTCCTGCCTCATTTCCCTTGAGATAGAGACCTTATCTGTTACACTGATGCCAAAATCCAGGAGGGAGGAGGGATGTGCTGTCCGCCGCTGATGGAGGGTCAGACGCAGAGGAGGTATGGTTTGTTGGTACTGGAGTGGTTCACCAGAAGGCAGAGGACCCCACTGCCATCACGGCGGCAGCATGTTCGGGAACCGGAGTCTGTCTGTCTGTCTCTGTCTCTCTGTCTCTCTCTCTGGCTCTCATATAAAACCATTATTCTTCATTTTTATGGTAATAAGAATTATGCTCAATTCTTATGAAAATAAGATTTGAAGGGGCAAAATATATTTCTTATTTCCTTCTTTTTGATTGATGGAAGGAATATGACCCCCTGATTTGTTCTTGACAGGTTTCATGAGATTCACCCATATAGAAACACGAGATAATATCACTACATTGAATAGGAGTCTAAAAGACTGTCTTAGCATTTGCACAGACCAACTGGCTTCTCACAAGGTAGATCTGTTAACCATCTAATGTGGATGAGCTGTGGCTCTTCGCAGAGCTTAACCTGACAGATTTAAGATCCTGAAAAGGTTTAAGCATCTACTTACCTAACAAGCAGCACTTCCTGGTCCATTTTCAGCTTGAGTTCTGCCTCCAGCTGTTCTTTTTCCGAGGTAAGGCGCAATACAATGTTACTGATCTCACGAGCATAGTTCTGCTCCAGTTCGGCCTGCTCGCGCTGAATGCGCCGCTCCTGCTCCGGACCCATGTATCTTCCTGCAGTCCTACCCCTCTCTGCTTCCAGTTTTTCAATAGCCTGTCGCATCTGGTCTGCCCGCTCCTCCGCCTGGGCTCTTTGGTCCTCCAATTCACTGATCTCCATCTTAAAGCTTTGCGAGATGTCCTTTCTCTCAACCTCCATATTCTGACGCATCAGCTCCATACTGCGCTCATAGAAGTTCACCTGTTTCCATGTAAAAATATGTAATGACATTGAATGGTGAAAGAAAATAGACATCTCACTCTACAATATCGGTTAACTTCAGCTCCATTCCAATGGATGATTATTTGCCATGAATTGGAGCTAACTTAAGGGGTTAACTAGGACCTGTGGCAAGTGCACATCTAGGAGGATTTACAGAGTGTTTACAGGTTAAGCTAGTACCTTAGTCTCCAGCTGGATTTTTAAGTCTTGAACTTCCTGCTCGTATCTTTCTTTCAGCTGCTCCATGTCCAGTTCTGTCTTGATGCTCACAGGGGGAGACAAACTCTCCAAGAAACTCAAAGCTGCAAAGACATACCAAAGCAAACCATGACAAATATGCAAGAGTATTTCATATAGAAACAACTTTTATTTGTATTTTTTCCCTTTCATAATTCCTCACCATTCTTGTTAGTGACCTGAAGCTTTTTTCTGACCGGAGGAGATGTACCTTTCTTCATTTCAGGATCATCTACAGAACAAAACAGACAGGAGAGCCATTTAATTCAAAAGAGAAACAGTCTACTATAAAAAGTAGACCAAGACCGGTATAGAATAAAATTCACAGCTAATTCAACTTTGAATGTACTGCAATATACAACTGGTGAATTTACCAGAATCTGATTCAGTGGTTAAAGCTCTTCGGCTTGACCATGTATGACCAGATAGACTGTCCCTTGATCGTCTGGTTCTCCTTCCTGAGCTCTGAGACTTCAACAGCTCAAGGTCTGACTGTAACTCGTCATTCCTGTCTTGCAACTCCTGCATTTTTGTGGGGCAGAGAAAATGTCATTTGCATATATAAAACTTTCTGCATTTAGAAACGCACAAAAGCAAAAGACAAAGTTATGAATCTGCGAAACCATTTAATTTACAGCTAAAAAATAATGACAGGTTTTCAAAGTAGTTCACAAACACTCCTCTATAATGCTCGAAGAACAACTTCAAGATTTGTACTTTTTTTTTTTTTTAGATAATCTGTGTGGTACTAGCCTGTGCAAAACTCACTGTAATGATACTACAGTGAAGTGGTTTGTTGCCAGGGTATTGCTAAGGTGTTCAGAATGGTGCTTAGCATGTTACGATGTTGATAGTGCGTTATGGGTGGTTGCTTACTAAAAGTAAAAAATGTTCACCCCCAAATCTATGTGATAATCTGGTCCCTAGAAATGACTTGGGTCCCTCCCTTAATGTAAATCTATAGTTTTGTTTCCTGCCTGTATTATCGTCCACCAGTTAAAAATTGTAAGCCAGATCATTTGCCATTTTTAACAAGACAAAGTCAAAGCACAACTCTCCAAAGCACAAAAACCCTTCACTTCCAGAAAATACCCAACCACCATGCCATAAACATACTCCGACTCGCTCATACCCTGCACTGCTGCTCATACTCCTTAATGATCTCTGAGAAGTGCTCTTGATTTAGCAGTCCAGTCCCATTTGGATCAAGGCCACCATACTGTTCATTAAAACAAGCACAGATCAGTTATCAGTAAAAAATAAAATTATTAATGTTGAAGGGATACAAGCTTCAGCAAACAGAACAGATACTCAGATGTGTCACCTTGTCCTGTAACAGGTGGTCTAGTTCTTTCTGTAGTTTAGAGATGGTGCTCTCAGCTTCAGACAGCTTTTCCTTCAGAAGACTGACCTCCTCCTCCAAACGACTGTTCTCCTGTAACAGAGCTGAAGTTTTTTAACCTGACACCACACGGACATGCTCAAAGAAATATACACCACTAACTACGGCAGATCACCTCTTCAATGAGACTTGTTCTGTAGCTACAGATTGTAAGGTAATGGGACTGTTGTCAATTGCATTGAAGACTATGATGGCTTATTTATACCATTACAATATTGTTTCCAAGTTAAATATTCAATGGCAAAATAGAAAATTGTGTGGTATGTGTATCTAGACTAGACTTAGAATAAGACTATTTATACAACTCTCTGGTTAAGCTTCTGTAGCATTCTGAGGTCAAATATTTGTGTATAATAATCACTAGTGTATAACTGACCATTGTCCCAGGCAATCTGCTACATACAATACCTACTTATTCTTTAATAATACTATCTTCGTCATGTACTGGCCAAATGTGCCATCCATCATTGACTGCTTTTCCTTCACTATCCTGTAAAGAAATTACTACGCAAACACCATTTGCATTTGTCTACATACTACTGTCAAGCATTTAAGCGCAAGTTTTAGATAATTTTATTTTTTTTTAAATCATGACAAACATAAATTTGGTTACCTTGGCAGCAGTGCAAACGTCCTCCTGTAGACTAGCGTCCTGAGCCCTGAGTAGCTTTATCTCCTCTTGGAGTCTCTCCCGTTCCTTCTCTACCTGCTCTAGAAGCACCTCACAGTCATACTCCGACTCACTCCTCAGTGCTGTAAGCTTATCCCGGAACTCCTGCTCCAGACCCCTGAGTCAACGGGAAGAGACAAGGACGCTGTAAAACACTTGCGCATATCTTCCACAGATGTGACCACATACAGTATTGTACGACCAAGAGCAGAATAGTCTTACTTTATTTTAGATTCATTGAGAGACTCCATGGTGGCATGGCGATCATCCACCTCTCTGACCAGCTGCAGGTTGCGGCGGTCAGCCAGTTCCAGGTCAGCCTTGGCCTTGTCCCTCTCCTGACAGGCCTGGTCTGCAAGAACTCTAAAGTTGGAACACAAAACCAGCACACCATAAGATAATTCATTGTGATGCATCTTTTGTAACAAGTTAAATATTTTAAAAGGGATAGTTCACCCACTTAAAGACTTTCTCTTCTGAATTTCTGAAGAATATCCAGGAAGTTCTTTTCCATTTAATTTGTGAACTGAGACCGATTCAAGATACAAAATGTAAAAAAGCACAATAATAGTCTGTATGACTCACGCATTATATTTTTCTGAAAGCATACAATAGCTTTGCTTGAGGAACAAACTGAAAGTAAAGCCATTATTCACTGATAATCTTGCCCTCTGCCGAAGCTCTAGAATAAACGGCCAAAGATGTATGGACTAAAATGGTGCGTCGACACCAAACGCTATTGGATCTCACATGCCCCTTTATGTGTTTTATAGAATCCTATTTTGATGTGAGAGTTTGCTTTGAGTAATATAAAAGGAATAGTTCACCTATAAAATGCCATACAAGATGTGATTGACATTCTTCTGCTGAAAACAAACAGGTTTTTAGAAGATCATTTCAGCTCTGTAGGTCCACAAACGCAAGTGAACGGTTATCAAAATTTGAAGTTTAATCCATGTCTTTTGAAGCAATCCAATCATATTATCATTACAGTCTCTCAGCACGATGATTTCAAGACTGATTACGTTCCAATTTTGGTTTGTTCTCACCCAAAACTACTTGAACTGCTTCTGAAGACATGGATTAAACCACTGGAGTCATATCGATTACTTTTATGCTGCCTTTATTTGCATTTTGGAGCTTCAAAGTTTTCATCACTATTCACTTGCATTGTTAGGACCAACAGAGCTGAGACGTTCTTCTAAAAAAGTGTGTTCTGCAGAAGAAAGTCAGTCATACACAACTGGGATGGCATGAGGGTGAACAAATTACGGAATTGTAATTTTTGGGTGAACCATTTCTATAAGCCGTACTGTACAGACCACTTTGATGCTTCTCTGTCATTTTGGAGCTTTACAGACCCAGTCCCCATTCACTTTCATTATATGTAAAAGAGTGGAAATAGCAATACGGATTTGGAACAACATCAAGGTGAGTAAATTATGTCATTTTCCTTTCTGCGTGAAATATCCCTAATACTTAAGGTGTTTGGACAAGAAAGCAAAAGACACCTTGTAATTGTTTCAACTATGATAATTATACCACATAAATAATACCGTTTGACACAATGGCATCTTATCACCTCCAGGTGGAGACAACGATACGACACAGATCCACAACAGTGCAACCATTCACTCAAATTGCCATGCTCTTCACTTCACAGCAAGTGACACTCACTGAAAGTAGTTGATCTCGTTCTTGTAGGAGACCAGAGCAGCCTGATGGATGCCGTTTCTGCTGACCACAAGCTCATTGTCCAGGGCCAGAGTGAGCTCAGCCAGACACAATCGCTCCTCCAGAGAAAAGTCCAGAGTCTGTAAACACGTTCACAATGCAAAATTTTATTGTAAAACAATGATCCAATTTTTATGCGAACACGTATATCCTTAATAAGCTGCCCGATTTGAGGTATTATTCATGTCAATCACGCAAACGGTGCAGGACAAGCTATGAGGAAAACTGTTAGGATTTTGTTAATAGGTGTTTAAATTCTTAACCCAAGTTTGAACAATATTAGTGATGCTTGCCATCAGACAAACCAAATCTGTCTTCTCATGGGTAGTCATTTGGTAGCCATTCATCCACATTATTCCATGCAGAAACGTCAAAGTGCTCGGTTACCTGTAGAATATCCCTGCCGTTGTGAATGCCCTCCTCCATCCAGAGGGAGATGATTTTCTCTGGGCTTGTGCATCCCGATCCATCATCCAGCCGGGTCAACAGCCTCTGACCCACAGTGGCTGACAGTAACGAAGGGGAGGTGGAACGCACCTCACGCTCTTCAAGGGCCTGAGAGAGCAGAGGGAACGACATGAGAAAAATACAAAATGATCCAGCAAAGTCAGTTCTCTAAAATCTGTAAAGAAAACCACTGAAAAATTTGATCTCACACTCCCTCCACACAATGCTGTCCTTGAAATGCCAGAGCAATAGCCTCAATCACGAACAAAATGATTGCACTGACCACTAATAAACGTCCCTCTGCTTTCGTAACCCCTAAGCTGGCTTAGCCTCATTTTAGTTCCAGTCACTGCAAAACATTCTTTCAACTCTGTATTTGTTGAACCGTTGAACATTTAAACTGATCTGTAGAATCTTTCAAATCTACATTTGGCAAACAGCATCCTTACAGGTATAGTTCACAGAATAATAATCATTTTACTCAGCCTCATGTCAGTCCAAACCCATATGGCTTTTTTTACTTTCATGGGACAGAAATGTTAAACCATATTTCAGAGACTAACAGCCTCAGTTCCCATTCACTGTATAGGAAAGAGCAGCAACATTCTTCAAAAAATGTTCTTCTGTTCCAAAGAATATAAAAAAGCCATATGGATGTGAAACGACACGAGGGTGAGTAAATGATGACAGAATTCTCACTTGTGTGTGAACTAACCTTGTGTGAAAATCTGGATGTTTTTTATTTTATTTTGTTTGCCTGGTTGCACTTTGGGTAAAATCCCTTTGTTGGTGATTTACCTCAGAAATGTCATCATTAAAGGACTCCAAACTGTCTTTACATTCCCATGTAAAATCACTGCACGCAGGTATGAGGCTTGTGTTGCAGTACATCTCCTGAGAGTGAACGGCAGGTTTGGCTATGGAACAGATATACATGATGTGCGCTTTGCTAAGAACTGGAGTAAAAAATAGGCTCCACCTTCCCAATTAAGTTAATTGGTTCCAGTCTCTGCAGTCCTCAATAACTTGGCTTAACATTGACGTTCTGAAATGAATCCTTTTTGACAGTCAGGCAATCATTTAGCTGCCTCTTTGTCTGTCTGCTATAAAACACAAAACACTTTCCAAAAGATCTTGGAGAAGCTTTGGTTGTTCATTCTTTCTCAGAGAACAGCAACTTTATTGATCAATAGGCGAGAGAAAAATGGTAGCAATCGTTTTACTCCATTGTTTATTGTATAAAATCAGCTCTGTTACAAACGTCCTTGTCTGGAATGCATTAAAACAGCTATTTTTGCAATATTTCCATTTATTTTCCTTTTAAAGTGTCATAAATGTTACATTTGCATAATGTGCATACAGTTTTCCAGTTGTGTTGTGTTCTGAAACATTGTGCAGCCTCATGTGACTATTGCTGGTACTATTCAAGATTGAATGTCATGTCTGGAATATGTATACAGTAAATAATAGAAGTGATAAATAAATATATAATATATCGCAAATAAGACTTTCCCTCTCAGTAGCTGCACATGAATGACTGGGAAACTCAAAGATCATTTTAATATCCGAGTTGGGAGGAGTTGTAAACTTTCAACATGACGGAGAACAGGTTTCTGAAATGAAAATGAATATTTTTTTCTAATTACAGCTAATTGTTAGCGCTTGCCATTTTGGTCATATACATTTCTGTATATCAGCAACCATTTGATGCATTTTGTACATTTTTACACCGTGAAAATAGCTTTTATTTGAACAAAATTATTTATATTATTCTACAAAATTAGTATCAAACATTTAAGCTTAAACTTTCAGATGAAAAGTGTTTAAGATAAACATGAAAAACATATTCAGTCAAGTGTGTCCAAAATTTTGACTAGTAGTTTGAACATAGCAACGCTTTCATTTAAACATAAACTTCATATGCACATACACAATAGTCAGCAAAGCTGTTTTCCTTTTGGTTGATTTTGCAATAGTAAGCAGACATTAACATGACCATGAGAGTTGATCCTAACCTTTGAGACAGACCACTGAGGTTTGGGTCGGACAGGGGTGGAGGTAGAGATGGGTGCATGGTCGTGATGTCTGAATAACCCGTTCTGGAACTCATTGAGACTGACTCTCCCGTCCTGATCTTTGTCCAATTTCCTGAACAGAACATCTAACTCCTGTGCACAGATACAATGACCTACTGTAAATGTCTCTATAATCTCTGTAAAGTATAAGGAGTAGCGAAGAAGCAGTACAGAGTGGCTAAGTTCAGAATGGAATACTAGCTTACTATTTTATACTATGCAGTATGTGCTGTATACGGCCAACAATTGTTTTTTAAAAAGTGGGTGAAACTATATGTATTATTCCATGTTTATCTTTTGCAATTTTAATTACATTTTTAGCAATGTTTTTTGGCAACCCTATCAAATAATGATTTAAAATTAAATTAAAAATTGCTGTCTATAATTACTTTATTTGTCACATTAGAAATGTGTGCTCTACTGTATACGGCTCATTTTGGCAAATGTAGAAAATAATTTGCATACTATGTACTGCAGAAATAAAAGTACTACATGTCTTACAAAATGAAAGAAATGAAAGAAAATGTCTTGGTATTTTACTTGGTTGATGCGAGTACTTATGAGTACAGAATGTTACATGACTGTACCTCTGATTTTAAATCCTTGAGGCCAATGTGGTCACAGACAAGTGACAGCTCCTCACGGTTTAATGATCCTGCGGCTCCAACCCCCAGCTCCTCCCATACTGTCCTCACCTGCCCATCTGTCACTTCCTGTTGAGGGTCGGGGGAATGCTGAGGACTTCCTGTGCCATCTTGATTCCAGAGCTTCAACTGGCCTTGGGTAGACAGTTTTTACATTTTATAGAAAAAGAGCCGAATTTTTATTTTTGCACAAACCTTCTAAATTAATAGCACTGTTCCACAACAGAAATATTTTGTACCTTGTGCCACAAAATAGTTGTGTGTGGACTCCTTGTTGCTTCCTGTATCCTCATCTGACTTGAGAGTCTGTAAATAGTGTATTTAACAGTTAAAACATCACTATGGAACAAAATATTAATGTACTGCACAATATATACTGTATACTCACAAATACAGTGGAAAGAAAAAGTATGTGAACCCTTTGGAAGTACCTGCATTTATGTATCAATTTGTCTTAAAATATGTATTGAAATAACGTACAAACACATCTGTTTTAACTAATAACACACAAATTATAGTATTGTTCTTGTACATATTGAATACATCATTCAAACATTCACAGTGTAGGTTGGAAAAAGTATGTGAACCCCTAGGCTAATGACATCATTAAATCTAATTAGAGTCAGGAGGTGGCAAATCTGGCATCCAATTAATGAAACGAAATCAGAGGTGTGGGTTAGACCTACTTTGTTCTTACTTTGGTTACAAAGTAAATTCTAAGAGCTTAGATATTCATCCATCCACAGTTAGACAAATTGTCTATAAATGGAGATGATTTAGTACTGTGGCTACTCTCACTAGAAGTGGCCGTCCAGTCAAGACGTCTCAAAGGGCTCATCATGTGCTAATGAGGTAAATAAGAACCCCAGAGTGACAGCTAATGACTTAAAGGAATCATTGGAACTGGTTAACATCTCTGTTCATGAGTCTACTATATGTAAAACAATAAAGAAATATGATGTCCATGGCAGGACACCACAAAGAAAGCCACTGCTTTCCAAGCTGCGCATCTGAAGTTTTATGGACTGATAAAAATAATGTTTAATTGTTTGGGAAGAACACGCAGCACTATTCATGGCATAAAAAAGGTATCACACACCAAAATGAAAACATCCAATTGTGAAGCACTGTGGAGGTAGCATCATAATTTGGGGCTGATTTGCTGCTTTGGGGCCTAGACCGCTTGCCATCATCGAGGGAAAAATTAATTCCCAAGTTTATCAAGATATCCTACAGGATAATGTCAGCTGAAGCTCAGTAGAAATTGGGTGATGCAACAGCACGATGCCCCTAAACATTCAAGTAAATACACTACAGTACGTTTTCAAAAAAATTAAATCCACTGTTTGATGTGGCCCAGTCAGAGCCCAGACATTATGACCATTATAATGACCTCAAGAGAGCTATTCACACCAAACATCCTAAGAATATGGCTGAGCTGAAGCAGTTCTGTAAGGTAGAATGGTCCAAAATTCCTTCTCAGCGTTGTGCAGGTCTAATACGCAGCTACATGAAATGCTTGGTTGAAGTCATTGCTGCCCAAGGAGGATCAACCAGTTATTACATCCAAGGGTTCACTTACTTTTTCCACAGCACTGTTTAATGGGATGTGTTCAGTAAAGTCATGAAAGATAATAATTGTTATTGTGTTGTTAGCTTAAGCACATTGTGTTTGTCTATACTTGTGACTTTAATGAAGATGAGATCAAATCTTGTGACCTATTAATGCAGAAAACAAGCTAATTCCAAAGGTTCACATACTTTTTCTTGAAAATGTATATGAAATCTTTATGCAATGATAAATGTTTCAAACAGTTGTATGCTTCATGGTTACCACATGATCTCATCAAGTTGCCAATTTAATTGATGTACGGTTTTCATCTCAAAAGTAAAAAAAAAGGGTATTTTGCATTTCTATTCCAATTTTGTGTAAAAACATCTTAAAGGTGATATTTTCTCATTTTCCAGCTGAATATGCAGGGACAGCTATAAGTATATTTCTTTGAGGCAGGACAATCTATTTGTACGACCAATGGCAGACAAGGGGAGTGTTTAAAAAAGATGTTATTTTTCATATTCTGTTTGGTGATTTTAAGGCACAAAAATGACACACTTGATCTTTAATATTTGGCAATCTGATCAAATAATAAGGCCAACTATTTCAGATGATGTTAATTATAGAATCTGGATTATTCAGATTACATCATTGGTCATCAAGTCATTTTGTCCATACTGTGCACCTTATACATACTACATACTATATACGGCAGAAATACTGTAGTAAAAGTAGTATGACACTGAGAATAACAAAGACCATTTTTCAAAAAGCACAACTAGTTTCTTTAATTTAGGTATTGCCTCTAGACTGATGTGTTGAGTAAGAAGACCCTCCCATCATTACTTCTGCTATACTGGACAGGAACAACTGGCAGACTGAGAAAGTTTAAGAGTAATGTAATTCTTCACATCAGCACAGAGGCACTGCATACTCACACTAAAGGGCTTAAACCATGTTCACATAAACCCTGCTAAATCTTTCTCTAATGATGTAAAAGAGCTTACATAAGAGATGGTTAAGAGTCGAACATAGTTATTTAACAGTTCCACTACTGTGAGCATTTTACAAAAACACCATTAAAGACAAATGTAATACAACTAAAAGTAGTAGTAGCCTACAAACTATAAATGGGTGTAAGGCTGTGTTTAGAATCGAATGGAATACTTGCTGTAGGGCAGAACGATTTGGGCATATAAATATCTTATTGCAGTTATTTTGAAAAATATTGAGATTTGAACTGCAATATGATTATTAACATAAAAAAACAATGAATAAGTGTTTCCTTTTGAACAAAATTAAGTTATGGGCAAACATGCCCTTCTGCCAATAGAAATACTGTTAAGAAAAAAATGGTGTTCACACTTGAGTCCTCTTAAATAGACTATCAGACTAAATAAAAAAAGAAATAAAGAGAAAAATAGAGGAGGAAAAACAGATTCACATCATCTTCACATTGTATCTGTTCACTGTGTACCTGTTTGTGTTGACTTTGTGATAGGGTCTCAGCCCACATTCATCATTATATTTTGGAACTCCTTTATTTTTAGTATAAGTTACTATTAAGTTAAGAAATTATCATGGAAATATATTATTGTTTAATATTAACAACGACAACTATTATTATTATTATAAACAGCACCACATTTTTGTAATATTTTCTTAACATTTATGTGACCACATTTATTTTGAGCGACAGTGCACATTAATCGACATCACTGTAAATGTGTCAGTGTTAGCCAAGTGGCTAATTTTCAACTGTTGTCCCTCGGCCAGATGTTAAATTAGCCATTAAAACAACAATATGGGGCTTTTCCACTGCATGGTAAAACTCTACCCAACTCGACTCTGCTCGCTTTTTAGGGATTTTCCACTATGGATAGTACCTGGTACCTGATACTTTTTTAGTATCACCTCGGTTGAGGTTCCAAGCGAGCCGAGCCGATACTAAATGTGACGTCAAAATCCTGCAGATCAAAGATTGGTCAGGGAGAATCATCACTACCAGCGTCACTGGATTTCCGACACGTGACATCAACCCGCTAGTTTTAAAGTTAGCAACAGCGATAACAGTATCATTTGTTCACGCGACTTTCGAATTGTGAAAAAATAAATGGCTGCGTGCAAAACCACGCCGTGGTCAATAAACGAGGTGCAGACGGTCCACTCGTTAGCGATGAGCGAAACGAAAAAGTCTCTCAGTGTAGGGAAAAGTTAAAAAAGAAATAAAAGTGACTACAGAACCATCAAGGAAAAGTGGAAGTGGTTCGACCAAATGGACGCTATCTAAACCGGCGATCAGTGGGAGGGAGAGTGCGCTGGACTCAGCCACGTTGGAGGATGGTACGTTTTGTTACATTAACTCTATACTCCGCTTGAAAGCTTCACTTTATTTAGTTTATTTAGAAGCTTGCTTCTAAAACAACCAGGCCAATTGAACTGTTACACTTGTGTAAAATCATCATGCAACAACTGCTTTATGCAGCACAATGAGCTAGTAGCTAACAGCTAGCGGTTGTGTTATTGATTTGGTCAGTTTGTGTCGTGTTTAAGATTATGTCACGGCAGTAGAGGCGGCACAACTATGACGATCAGTCTATAATCCCACCCACGTTGAGATGGCACTAAACTGTGTGGAAATGCAAGCTCAGAATATAAATCGAGTAGAGTTGAGGCGAGTCGAACCGTAAGGTGCAGTGGAAAAGTGCCATAATACAACAACATTTACAAGTAGTACAAGAAAAAGCAAACTAACACAGAACCTAAATACTAGTAGCTTGTATTAACCTGTACTGATCACTAGACATGTTGTAAAATGTTGCAGTAGGTCACAAAGAAAAACACCAAAAGTAGTGTGCTACAATGCTATTCAAAACATAGCCTATGTGTTTGTGTATACTGGCACAGAGAATGTATTAGGATGTGTCTTGCGATTGCTATTTACTGTCTCTTTAAATACACAATTTAAAGTATTAGGGTGCATGTAATTTCCTTTACAGGTAGGCATTACACTGTGCATCAAGAATCCATTTGTGTGCTAGTGCCATCCAGTGGTGGATAGTTTCATTCAATAAGTCACTGACCTGTAAGATATCTGTGGATTAATCAATGTATTGCAACAATCACATGCAGGGGACATATAGAACAGGATACATGGATCAAAACCGTACTCAGTTCAGCCTCCAGCAACAAGAGATACACTACTGAATATAGGACAAGCCACAATCCATTACCATCAGCTTGAAACTTTAAACAACATTACATAACAGGCCAAAATTGTTTTTCAGAGAGAACACTTTGTCATATCTCTGTATTGTCGATCTCCACCCCTCTTTTTTCTCACCCACTCAATGGTGTAGATGAAGTTAAAGGAATTCACTTAAAGGAATAGTCCACTCAAAAATGAAGAGTGTAACTAGTATAAAATGGGGTGTACTCAATAACTACCAAACAATCAGAAATACCTTCAGAATATAGAAACAGAAATATCTTCTAAAAATATGATTACAATTTATCAACAGCATTCCTAAGCGACTGCCTGGTGAAAATACAAATGTGTTTTGGATGTCATACCCAAAACTAAATCATTTATGCATCAAGAAAAGGTGAAAGGGCTTGTGTGCAATATTCATAAGAGGCAGTTCAATAATTTACATAAACAAGCGGTACTTCTGCTCACAAGAATGCAGAAGGAACATGTAAGACAGGAATATGTGCTCATGGCTGTGAATCTACACAGGGGACTAATCACCCTCTGTCCAGCCCCAAACTATTCCAACTAACTTGCTTCCTCATTTCACATATATATTTAAAACATTTGATGTAGTGCTTGTAAAGTGGTACTGTATTGATATTCCTCATTCCTATATTCTGGTTAGGGTTTAACCCAAACACTAGGATATTTTCATATTGAGTTTTTTTTTTTTTTGGTTGTTTTTTCCCCCAGTACAAATATCGAAACATTCTTAAATTTAGTTGAAAGCAAGATGATCTAAAATAATTTGTCCTGTTTTCAGAGAAATCTAATAAAATGTAGTAACGTTTATGGTTATTATAAGAAACAACTATTTGTCAGTGGAGTAAGAAAAATAAACCTTGTTTAAAAGGGAAAACTAGTTTTGATTTCTTACCCCATTAGCAAACAACTTTTAGTTGTTTTAAGCATAAATTTCACAAACTTGTGTGAGATTTCTCTGAAAACAAGACTTAATATTTGATGTAATTCTGATTCTCTTGTAAAGTTATATTTACAGTATATACTTGAACATTGTATTTATATATATATATATATATATATTAAATCTTTTCTTTTTTGCTTTGTTGAAACTTCACTTTAACCCTTTAATGCATATATGGGGTCTTTAGTGACCTGGGACCTCATTCCACACGGTATTCCTATTTCACTCGGTAATATTTCAGATTATAGAAGTTAAAAAGTGACTATAAGGATTAAAATTCAATCATATCGCTTCAGAAAACTTGGATTAAACCAACCAAGATGTTGGATTACTTTTATGCTGTTTTTATGTATTTGGAGCTTGAATGTTTTGGGCCCAAAACAAAAACACCTTTTAAAAACACTGACATGGCAAGATGCACAGTGAAAATGGAATTATATTTTGGTCTGTTCTCACCCAAAACTGAATGGATCACTCAGAAGACATGGATTAAACCACTGGAGACTTATGGATTACTTTTATACTGCCTTTATGTGCTTTATGTACTTGGTCAAAATTCACTTGCATTGTATGGACCTACAGAGCTGAGATTATTTTCTAAAAATCTTAATTCGTGTTCTGCAGAAGAAAGAAAGTCATACAATTTTGAGATGACATGAGGGTGATAAATGATGACAGAATTATAATTTTTGGTTGAATAATTCCTTTTATGCCTAAAACTATAATGCACTTTTTTTTCTGCCATGCAAGCATTGGTATTTCCTTCAGGAAAAGCAAATCTAATTTTGTATAATTATACCATGGACAACCATTATGTAATCACAATTACAAGCACCCCAGTAAGACAGCTTAAGAAAGCTTAAAGTATTTTACATAATGCTTCAACTGTGTTTCAGTTAATTATTTAAAAGAGATTACTGCAGCAAGTAAAGATGTTGACTACCACCCCTGGATTTGTGAGTTAAAATACAAAAAATGTGGATGAGTGACTCCAGCCATGTCTCCTAATCAACCAAATTGGCCCGGTTGCTAGGGAGGGTACAGTCACATGGGGTAACCTCCTCGTGGTGGCTATAATGTGGTTCTCGCTCTTGGTGGGGCATGTGGTGAGGTGTGTGTGGATGCCGCTGAGATTAGCGTGAAGCCACCACACGCGTTATGTCTCCGCGGTAACGTGGTAAGATTCGTCTTCCGCCACCCAGATTTAGGCGAGTCTCTACGCCACCACGAGGACTTAAAGCACATTGGGAATTGAGCATTCCAAATTGGAGAGAAAAGGGGAGAAGAAAAATGAGAGATTACTGATGGAGACATGATGAGATGGATCCTGCTTTTACAAAGTTGTGCTGATTTGCTAGTGGCTTTAGAAACCGCTAAAAATGGCCTGCACTGGGTTACATAAATGATCTAAATATTTCAAACATCGAAATGAAAAAGAGGGGAGAGGAGAGGGAGAAAGAGAATGCCACAGAGCAGAAAAGGAGAGACATCCAGAGAGAGAAAGAGAGAGACGGAGAGCTCTGGAATTCAAGTATGTGCTTCTAAAATGAGAGGCACAGTTAAAGGAAACGCCATGCCAAATTATAGCTAAACCCTTTCCTTGTTGTACTTCACATTATCAAGCTTTCTGCCCACAGCTGATGCTCTGCACACTGCGCTCCACCCAGACCAACTTAAAAAGACCTCTAATCCTGGTTGAACACATACAACACATTCAAGCACTAAAACACACTGGACCAAATGAAGCTTGGCAGACTGGTTCAAAAACACCAAATGCCGGTCGCTGCCAACATAAACTGTACTCTGATAGACCAGCAGCATGCTTTCTTAGCAAAGGAATTTGATGGTTAACTCCTCCACAGACTGTGACCTACAATACTCGCCCAAGAACTCTCAACCTAAAGCACCATTACTCTACAATTTTAGGTAGTGGACATGAAATTCTGAAAGTTGATATGTCCTGTGGTGTGACATGCTACAAGATTTCTAAACAATTTTAAATAGTATTTTGCTTTTTCTTTTCTAATTATTATGCATGCAGTTTTATGACCTCAAATTAAATGAGAGACTACATAATTATCTAATTTGTGTTCAAAAGGACAAATATACATCTGTATTGTACTTCATTTATTTGTTACATTCTTTACATATGTACTCATTTCTTTATATTCATTTTTACTTATTACATTTCTTTTACAGTTTAATCTCATGTTGTGTGCTGTATTGTCTTTGCAAGATAGAGATAAAGAGCTGTCTCCATTACAAGGTCTTCAACATCACAGGACGATGTTGTGAAGCAGTCATTTTCCATTTTCTTTGCTTGGCCTTGTAACACTTGCTGAGTTAGTGCTGATCACACAAAAGTCAAACTGAGCACTGAAAAAGACGCAACTCAGATTATTCAATCAAATCTGCTCATTTTTACCATCACATCGTCTTCTGCCTTCTGCTATATTCCCCTGCTGACTCTGTCTGCCTTTTGGGCTGATAGAAAAGTTAACATAACAAGGTTTGATGTTGACTGGTTTTGGTTATCAGACAAAACTCGGAGAGAGATGGAGAGAGAGATCTACTAAGATACTGGAGCTAATAATGGGCCATTTTTAGAAATTAATTTGCTACACCACAGGACCATTTACAATGAACTAGTGAAGTGAATGTATTCATGTATTCAAATGTATCTGACTGAAGTCTCACAAGTCTTAAAGGGACAGTTCACTCAAAAATTAAAATCCTCTCATCATTTACTCACCTTCATGCCATCCCAGATGTATATGACTTTCTTTCTTCTGCAGAACACAAACAAATATTTTTAGAAGGATATTTCAGCTCTGCAGGTCCATACAATGCAAGTGAATGGTGGCCAAAACTTTGAATCGGCAGTCTCTTTGGTGAACATGATTTCAAGCTCAATATACACTCCTTATAGTACCATCTAGTGGTCTGTGTATGTGTCAAGCACTGTAATCGAGCTTAAAATCATGATTGCCTTAGAGACTGCAGATATCAAATTTCTATTTTATATTTATTATAAGTTATATTTTGGTCTGTTCTCACCCAAAACTGATTGGATTGCTTCAGAACACATGGACTGAGTCTTATGGATTACTGTTATTCTACCTTTATGTGCTTTTAGGAGCCTGTTGACTTGCATTGTATGGACCTACAGAGCTGAGATATTCTTCTAAAAATCTTTGTCACATCTGGGATGGCATGAGGGTGAGTAAATGATGAGAGAATGTTCTTTTTTGGATGAACTATTCATTTAACCAGACCATCATGCCAGTCGAGCGAGCCTGCAAAACACGAGGGAGAGAAAATTACGAAACAAACAACCCCCACCACCCCCAACCCCCCAGCCGGGACCCAACCCCCTCCGTCCATAGCCCTGACATTCGACCAAGTTCTGGAACCCTCTGCCCCTAACATCAATCAGTCTCCTGACCATGTATGCCGGAGAGCCATCAATAGGACATGGAGAAGGAGGAATGGGAGTGGTGTAACACAGAACGTAAAATGGGTTTGATTTCAGAAATGTGAAAAAAACGATGGATACGCTTGAGGTGAGGAGGTAGTTTGAGACAAACCTCCACCAGGCTAATGACCTTGCTGATGGGCAATTCGGAGAGGGATGTCCTTAAAGGACAACCAAACCTTCTGCCCACACACGTAATTTGGGGCCTTAACCCGGTGCCAGTCCGCAGACCTCATAATACGAGCAGCATTCCGCATGAGGGCTTCTCTGGTTGCTATCCAGGTGCATTGGTAACTCTGCGAAAAGGCATGAATGGACAGAATCTGGACGTCAGGTTGTTGTGCAGGGAACAGAGGGGGCTGGTAACCAAGGCTGCACTGGAAGGGCGAAAACCCCGTAGATGACATCTGCAAGGAGTTATGGGTGTACTCGAACAAGACTAAATGATCGCTCGAAGAATACTGATTACGTGATGTCACACAACGCAGAGCTTTCTCCTGCTCCTGATTCACCTGCTCAACTTGCCCATTTGTTTGGGATGGAACCCAGAGGATTAACTCACTGAAGCCCCCAGCAGTCGGCAGAACTCTGCCCAAAAATGTGACATAAATTGGGGACCTCTGTCAGAAACCACGTCAACTAGGAGGCCATGAATGTGGAAGACGTGATTAATGACTGCTACCACTGTCTCCCATGCTGAAGGTAATTTGGGGAGGGGAATAATGTGAGCCCCCTTCGAGAACTGGTCCACTACAGTCAAAATGTCTGTGTTGCCATGGGAGGGGAGGGAGACCAGTTACAAAATGTCCAGTGGACAATGCGAGCAACACAGAAGTGTAGATCCCGGCATGTGGGCATAGAGCGGAATTCCTTTGAGGATTACCAGGCTGAACTCAGCGAGGACTGGAAGACAAACCACAACCTGAACAATGTGGGCAAGCCAACAGAGTGACAAGACAGGATCAGCTTGACAAGGAGAGCGAAGTTAGTACTAGGGTTGCAAAAAAATTTCAAAATTAAAGTTGGAAACTTTCCATGGGAATTAACAGGAATATATGGGAATTAACGGGAATAAACTGGAAATTTGCAGGTTAGCCTATAACAGGGAACTTAAATTTACAAAAACAACCAGATTTAATGCAAACTCAGTTGAATTTCTACTCTGTGCATTCCTCAATCACATACACACAGCACATTACTTACTGCAGGCTACTTACTATAGAAGGACGATTGAAGCCACACTACTGCATTTAAGCTCAAGGTCAACATCCAGTCAAGTAAGTTTTGATAATATTAAGTTTTGAGCTATCGTGGTGTTAGCTAGCTCAACTGTGATGCCGTTTCTTCTGCTAACCAGTTTTCTGTTATCATACATGAACGTAGGTTATAGTTTGATTTAGCACGCAGATTGAGGAGTGTTCATCTATTGATCTAGCCTATTTCTATTAATTTGTCCAGCATCAATTGCAAAATATTTTTACCATTCCAGAATATTCCAATTGTTAAGATAACTATTTATATATCTGTGCATGGCAATGCATTAGTGTTTTTTTTTTTTTTTTACAAGATTCTTTCTAATCTTATTCTACAGAACAATGCCCCATGCACCATCTGATGTGTGGATACATTTCACCTCAGCCAATGTAGAAGGAAATGCTGTGTACATTTGCAAATGCTATGTTAAGAATGCCACAAAGATGCAGCAGCATATAGCCAAGGGCCTAATGTTTTTTCCAATATTTCCAAAATTCCCCAGCTTAACTTCCCATGGAAAGTTTCTGGAAATATTCCACCCCTTTGCAACCCTAGTTAGTACTCAATTTAGCATAATATGGCTAAGCAACATATGTATATGTAAGGAGTGCAATCAGGCTGGAACAGTTGTTGCTCGACAAGCAATCAGTGGCATGATTGGCGTCACCCTGAGAACAATGAGCATTCCCATGAAAACGCAGATCATGCCAGTCGAGTGCACTAGTAAAACACGAGGAAGATAAAATTACATAAAAACAAAACAACCTGCGGGCTTACAAGAACCGTGGCATAAGTGATTGCTAGGATGTTCTGGGTGGTTGCTAAGTCTTACTGACCAAAGTCAAAAGAGCCCACCCCCAATCTCTATGATGATATTCTGCTCCTTCGATATGTATCAGGTCTCTCCTTTAATTTCTAATTGGACTTTTGCCTATTTTTTTCTTGCAGGTAAAAAACACATGTCCAGTTACTTCGAAAAGTAATATAACTCTTCTCCTTAACCAGCCCTGAAAATTAAGGTATCATTTATATCTGTAGCACATACATAGCAGGATAGTTCCACTGGTATTAAAATGAATGGGAGAAATTGGAATACCCAATGGCCAACAGAACTAGAAAAGGAAGTCCCGCCTTTCAGGTCCCCGACAGGAGCTGATCACCTTTTAGATACAGACATTGCCTGTCATCAACTCAAGTCCGCACATGCGCATTAGCTGGACCAGCCTGAAAAATAGCGTTTTTTTAGCATGATCTGAGCTAAAGAAGCACAATGCATGATACCATTGTTGGCAGATGTTACTGCTGATTTGAAATATGTTCTTTAATCATAATCTTGACCAACCATTTTGGAGATTTTGGTCTTTCCCCATTCAAGTGGATAGGACTAGGCTGTACTTTTATGCAGCATGTTTACATAATAAAAAATGCTGCCTGAGAGAGTTCCAAAGATGGCCACGAGTGGACTGACTTGCCTTGAAAGGGACTTTGGTTTAGTTTAAAACTTATGGTTTCTTTACATTCCTACCCCAAAGAATGAATAGTGATGCTTGCCTTTAAGAACGCTCCTTAAAAAATTAAATACAGCTTTAAACAATTGAACTTTACTTCCCTTATTAAACAACAGTTATAGTGTCATCCTTTGTTTATAGTACCAAGCAAGCCGATACTGGATCTAAAAACTTTTTAAAATTAACATAACAACATCATAATAAAACATACGGCTCAAGAGGTCCAGCAGCACGGGTTTGCTTTGGCTCTCCTGTCTGCACACAAGTAAAATGACTCCAGAAGAAAAAGCACAGACACAGGGAAAAATACAGAAATCTTTTATGGAAGCTCCTGCTCTTTGGAGAAAGAGAACGAGAGAAAATAAGAGGGAATGTGAAATGAACCATGTTTGATCCTGAGCCAAAAGTAACACTAAAGTCTGGTGATGGTGGGGGCTGCACTACTTGCACATTCCAAATTACCACACTTCCTGTCTGAAAAGCAGGTCAGCCCAGATCCATTCACCAAAACCAAACTGACTCAGGTATTCAATTGACTAACAATACAACGCAAAGTGATAAATGCCTCAAGTGCTACTTATATTTAACAATGCCCATTTGAATACAGTCCTATAAAGACAACTATTCGCACTCGAATTCACATTTAAATCTCAAGTTTGAATCAAATGTGATAGACCCTTTGTACAATACAATCAGTCATCAAGCAATACCAGCATCCCATGCAGGGAAACAGCATCTAAACACAACACATGCTGGTGACCAGCAATGGTGGTCTTTTCAACAGGGACAGACTAATTCTAAAGATCATGTAAATACCATTAATTTTACCTCAACACTCTCCAGTGAGGTGGAGCGCCTGAGCTTGGCTCTCCTCAAACCATTTGTTTCTACTTTGTCTGTCGCAAATTGTGGGGAGTCTTCTGAGTCTGCTGTGAGCTCCAAGTCAGTCTTGTCTGGCCGTGATCGTCGTCCATACCTTTTGGCTCCCTTCACATATTTAGGCTTCACCTCCTCTGGGACTGCTAGAAAAACAGGATATGATGCATTAAACAGATTATGAAAATATTTCATTTATAATAAAGACAAAAAAGTCAACGTAAAGAAAATAATACACACTGATTGTAATATGAATCCACACAGTTCTGTGGATATGTTTTAAAATCTTACTTCAAATATATATATATATATATATATATATATATATATATATATATATATATATATATATATATATACACTCACCTAAAGGATTATTAGGAACACCTGTTCAATTTCTCATTAATGCAATTATCTAATCAACCAATCACATGGCAGTTGCTTCAATGCATTTAGGGGTGTGGTCCTGGTCAAGACAATCTCCTGAACTCCAAACTGAATGTCAGAATGGGAAAGAAAGGTGATTTAAGCAATTTTGAGCGTGGCACAGTTGTTGGTGCCAGACGGGCCAGTCTGAGTATTTCACAATCTGCTCAGTTACTGGGATTTTCAAGCACAACCATTTCTAGGGTTTACAAAGAATGGTGTGAAAAGGGAAAAACATCCAGTATGCGGCAGTCCTGTGGGCGAAAATGCCTTGTTGATGCTAGAGGTCAGAGGAGAATGGGCCGACTGATTCAAGCTGACAGAAGAGCAACTTTGACTGAAATAACCACCCGTTACAACCAGGTATGCAGCAAAGCATTTGTGAAGCCACAACATGCACAACCTTGAGGCGGATGGGCTACAACAGCAGAAGACCCCACCGGGTACCACTCATCTCCACTACAAATAGGAAAAAGAGGCTACAATTTGCAAGAGCTCACCAAAATTGGACAGTTGAAGACTGGAAAAATGTTGCCTGGTCTGATGAGTCTCGATTTCTATTGAGAAATTCAGATGGTAGAGTCAGAATTTGGCGTAAACAGAATGAGAACATGGATCCATCATGCCTTGTTACCACTGTGCAGGCTGGTGGTGGTGGTGTAATGGTGTGGGGGATGTTTTCTTGGCACAC
Source organism: Moxostoma hubbsi (assembly GCA_032164185.1). Taxonomy (NCBI): domain Eukaryota; kingdom Metazoa; phylum Chordata; class Actinopteri; order Cypriniformes; family Catostomidae; genus Moxostoma; species Moxostoma hubbsi. The sequence goes on along the minus strand of JAVLUX010000034.1, from coordinate 30,852,990 downwards.
TTGAGGCCCCTTAGTGCCAATCGGGCATCGTTTAAATGCCACGGCCTACCTGAGCATTGTTTCTGACCATGTCCATCCCTTTATGGCCACCATGTACCCATCCTCTGATGGCTACTTCCAGCAGGATAATGCACCATGTCACAAAGCTCGAATCATTTCAAACTGGTTTCTTGAACATGACAATGAGTTCACTGTACTAAAATGGCCCCCACAGTCACCAGATCTCAACCCAATAGAGCATCTTTGGGATGTGGTGGAACGGGAGCTTCGTGCCCTGGATGTGCATCCCATAAACCTCCATCAACTGCAAGATGCTATCCTATCAATATGGGCCAACATTTCTAAAGAATGCTTTCAGCACCTTGTTGAATCAATGCCACGTAGAATTAAGGCAGTTCTGAAGGCGAAAGGGGGTCAAACACAGTATTAGTATGGTGTTCCTAATAATCCTTTAGGTGAGTGTATATATATATATATATATAAAATGAATTATTATTATTAATACATTTTGTGAGATTTATGCTTAAAACAATTTGCAAAGGGGTAAGAAACATATAAGATTCAAAACATATTCTCTGAAAACAAGCTTCTGCAATTTTGCTTTGAGATACTTTTACTGGGAAAAATACTGATTGCATCTGTTCATGCAAGTCATAAACTTTCCTATAAATCCTATTTTTGAAAGGAAATGAAAACCTAAAAGCATCATCTCCAAACCCAAGCCCAATGCTTAAAATCTCTTTCTCATTACAGGTTTCGAAATTTTACCATTCGCAAAGTTACATTCAGCCGTGAGCATATTTCATAACATTCACTAATGTACCAATCCCATTTAATGCATTAAATGGGATTGGTACATTAGTGAATGTTATGAAATATGCTTTTATCTCTGACAAAACTGCAAATATAATCAGACACACTGAAAAATTAAATGAAATACCTTAACTATGATATCCTGGATTTAGTTTACTGAAGCCCTGTGCAATACTTTCAGCATTGGTATTATTCACTCAAAATCTGAACAAGCCAATAACAATCATTTGGTAGGTACTTAAAGATAGTATGAGCGATTATTGTAAATAATTTCATGCACAAGAAGACATTTCTGTATTTTGTCTTCCTAAAAATGCCAAGACTGCCTTTAATTGAACAACATTCTTTGTGAGTTTGGGCAAAATGGAGCCTATGTTCTTCTTCATACATTTACATTTGGACACTTAAGCCACATGTGGCTTGTATAAATGTATAAATGTTGTTGCATTAGATAGGTTGCATTTACTTCTTTTCGTGAAATGTTTTTCTTGGTTTAAAATAGATGCAACTTGGTGTGACATTTTGTTAACCAATGCAATGGCGTTACATTTATAAGTGTGGCTTTAAAGGTGGAGCAAGTGATTCCTGAGAAAGACTGTTGATTTAAACTCAACAGCCAAAGAAACACACCCCTTCTTCAGTGCTCCTTCAGAAGCTCCACCGCCCAAATTCATGCACGTGCAATAGTGTTGTGTGGATCGGTCTGACCCACTTTGTTAATTTTCCCCATTTACAGAGCCAGGGCTGTGTACAAACACCAGATTTTTTTCCGGCGCACACTCGGAATGGACAGCTAACAGACCGTGAAGAGATATTTGTGGAATTTGACAAAAAGTGTTTTGGATTAAAATGACTTACTCCACCTTTAAGTGACCATATAATTTTTGGAGCCAATGTATGTTTGAAGTAGAAGTGAAAACTAGAGATGAACTTTACATAACCATAGCCATGCATTATGATACGATTTACTAAAACCACCCCGCCTTAAGCATATCTAACCATGCAGATGCTTAACCACACTTAACAAAATGCATTTAAGCTTTTATAAAGTATCACTGGCAGCCTAGAAGTCCTTCATATGACCAAAGTTACATCAGTTACACACAAGATTTATCAAGATCCAGACTAACTAGCATCAAAAATCATAAGGATAGATACAGGCCTGAAAGCTTTGATAACCCTGAAGGCATACGTATATGGAGGTCTTCTATTTGTCATTTGAGTACCTGGTTCAAGATAGCTGCTCTCTTCATCTGAAGTACTGAAGTCTAACGATCTTGACAGCACAGCCACAAAGCCCTCCTTAAACTCCTCAAAATTCACCTGCAAAAAGACACACGAGAGCTTAAAGTCTATAACGTGACACAAGCTTGAAAACATATATTTACATTGTCTGAGTAAACATAAATTTTTTTTGTTCATTTAAGATTGTTCACTTCATATACTTAAATTACTATAATTTTTTATGCATTGACCTTTGTGCCATACAGTCACATTTACAACATACGAGCAGGTATTGTAAGGTAACGTTAACAGTATTCGTTAGTGGGGGGACCCCTAAGAGCCCGGGCACAACTCCAACACTGGAGAATATCTTACCCTGGAATAATGCTGTGGTCCTAGCAGAGTGTCCAACAGCAAGGGGAGATGGGCATCTAAGCTCAGCTTGTGACATAAGGCGGTAAGCTCTTCTTTGTCAAGGTAACCTGTGCCAGTGGTGTCACAGGTGTCAAACTCAGCCTTTAACTGGGCCACATAGCGGTTCTGCTCCTCCTCATCCATCCCACCACATACTGCACAGCTAGCGAGATCTGTGACATGGAAGTAGAATGATTAGTAGAAGTTAGTCACAGCAGCCTGCATGTATGACCACCATGCACACTACCCTACATAGTTGTTATTGATTTGATCGATGCCCTTCATTGAGCTGACAATCTAATCACAAGCATATGATGTATTTGCTCATTTATTTATTCATTTTTTGACTAATCTAAAACAAAGAAGAGTTAAGGGGTTACATTTGGTTAAAACATTGACCATGTTCACTACTTTGTACAAAAGGTCAGATTGCATTGCTTCTATTGTAGCACACAGGATGCTCTTCTCGACATTCTCAAATCATGTTGATATAAAATGTATCATCAGGTTTTGCACAAACTTTAACCAATTAACTAAAGTAAAAGAGGGACATACCAAAAAGTGATCAATTCAGTAATTCATGTAAGATGTTCATTTCAATTTGTCACTCAAGTTATTGCTAATATAATAAAATACGTTTTTTAATAATTACATTTTTATTAAATGAGAAAAATGCAAAGTAGAAGCAATTTCACCAGGTCAGACATGGTCTGAACATAGTCAACATTTGTCCTGTACTTCCACCATCTTCCTTGTATTATCTGTTATCCTGCTGGTGCCTATTGTACTGTAGCTTTGAGGTGTCTTTTGTTTTGCAAAGAGAGATCAGCGTGCTGAAGAAGAATCCCATTGTATCGGCACAATTGGCTATAAAGTCCATTACTCTTACAACTACAGTCGAATGCTCCACAGTGCCAAGTGTTTCAGTATTTTGATCAAGTGAGAACTGGGGTTTTAAATGACTTTTGATAATGGCATAGGCCAGACAAAGATAAAGGGAAAAAAGACCTGAGATACACTTTTAAAAGTGATAGTTCACCCAAAAATGAAAATACTCTCATCATTAACACCCTCGTGCCATCCAGATGTGTATTCTGCAGAACACGAATTAAGATTTTTAGAAAAGGTCCATACAATGCAAGTGAATTTTGACCAAGTACATAAAGCACATAAAGGCAGTATAAAAGTAATCCATAAGTCTCCAGTGGTTTAATCCAAGTCTTCTGAGTGATCCATTCAGTTTTGGGAGAGAACAGACCAAAATATAATTCCTTTTTTCACTGTGCATCTTGACATTGCAGTCTCTAGGTACAATCATGATTTCAAGTTTGAGTACACTTCCTGGTTCTTGACACATGTGCAAAGCCAGAGCCATTCTAAAGGGGAGTCTACAAGGTTAGCATCAAAATGCACAATGCAGCGGATCACTGGCGAGGAGAGAAGAGGCCATTTTTTTTTATGGCTTGGGGGGGGGGCTGGGTAGCTCAGCGAGTATTGACATTGACTACCACCCCTGGAGTCGCGAGTTAGAATCCAGGGCATGCTGAGTAATTCCAGCCATGTCTCCTAAACAACCAAATTGGCCTGGTTGCTAGGGAGGGTACAGTCACATGGGGTAACCTCCTCGTGGTCGCAAGTGGTTTTCGCTCTCGGTGGGGTGAGTGGTGAGTTGTGCATGGTCTCCAAGGTAACGCGCTAAACAAGCTCACTGAAACGTATTACACAAACATTAAATTCCCAAAATATGTTAACTAACATAGGTATATCTTAAAATCTACCACAACAAAAAGTGCAAGGAAAATTGTAAAAAGAAATGTCATAAAACATCAGCTGTTATATGAATGGCCAGAGAAGACTCACATGATCCAAGTTGACCGTTACGCTCTCTACAATAGTAAAAGCGTGGAGGTTGATATCTCTGTACACAGGGTTGGGTTACTTTTGAAATGTATTCCACTACAGATTACAGAATACATGATGTAAAATGTAATTTGTAACGTATCCACTAGATTACTCAAGGTCAGTAATGTATCCTAAATACTTTGGATTACTTCTTCAGCACTGGTAGATTTTCTCACTTGTTTTGACTATAAAACTCTGCCAGTACAGTAAGACAAAATACACATTAAAAATACATTCTCTGAAAAAACGAAATATCTTATGAAGTGAAAACAAGGAAAAAAATTATTATCAAGAATATGATTTTTGGCCTAATATCAAAGGTCTTACTAGAAAAAAGAAATTATGATCTAACTTGAATTCTTGATAATAAAAAAAAACATGATCGCAGCTGGTAACATGTGCATGTAAAATGGCTAGAAATAGCATTTTATCTTAGTGTAAAGCTGACAATGTACACAAGGTTTATTTGTATTTCTTCTGCTCCAAACTTACTTCACACTTGCTTCACTGTTTGCTCGTATGAATGTAAAATACTTTTTGAACGTAACCGTATTCTAATTACAATGATTTAAACTGTAACTGTAGTGGAATACAGTTACTTATATTTTGCATTTCAAATACGTAATCCCATTAAATGTATTCAGTTACTCCCCAACCCTGTCTGTACAGGATATCTCTGGCAGAGCACAGGATGGTGCTAGAAATAAAGCTTGAAATAATAATCACCAAAGAGACTGTTGATGTCAAGATTTATAGAGAAAATGTTGTTACATTTTGGTCTGTTCTCACCCAAAACTGATTGGATCTCTTCAGAAGACATGGATTAAACCACTGGAGTCTTATGGATTACCTTTAAGATGCCTTTATGTGCTTTTTAGAGCTTCAAAGTTTTGGTCACAATTCACTTGCATCGTGAGGACCAACAGAACTGAGATATTCTTCTAAAAATCTTTATTTGTGTTCAGCAGTAGAAAGAAAGTCAAGCATATCTGGGATGACACGAGGGTGAGAAAATGATGAGAGAATTTAAATTTTTGGGTGAACTATTCCTTTAAAAAACAGTATACTTCCATACTAAATCCATTCTGCTGTCAGTAAGACCTAAAACAGCTCCTCTCCCATACTTTAAGAAAGTGTTTTTAAGACAGTATAGACACTTATAGTCCTTTTTGTTCTTCCTTTCAACATATTAAACATCACTGCTGTAAATTCAAAGGTCTATAGATGCTTTTATCTAAAGTAAAAACAAAGCTACATTATAAGGACTCACATCGTTCAACGTGAAACTTTGAATTATTATGAATGAACATCAAATCATAATAGTGATGTAAACACACAACACATTTAACCCTCTGGCTATCCCACAATGCAGCACTCGGCGGGTTTTGGTATCACTTCACCATGGGAACGGGGACAAGACTAGTGTAAAACACAGTAAAAGAAGAAGAAGAAGAAAAAAGAAAATACTTTGGATCGTGGTACTTTCCATTTAAACACGCATTGCATGTCCTTAGCGACGCGCTAACTGAAACATACGCTTGGAAGACAATAGTGCAATTTAAACCATCTTACCGTTGTAAACTCACACTGCCTCCATTTTCGTAACAGTGACTTTCTGTTCAGTATTAGTTGCAGTTTCGTCCTAAAAATGGTCACATCGTTAACGACTATAGACAGAAAGATTTACTCTTTGAATGGGCCATAAGTAACACATCCAAGAAACGTGTCCCGGGTAAAAGCACACTGTCGCCGGACAGACACTCGCACTCATCCCCCGAGCGTCTGTACTGGGAGGTCCCAAGAGTTCGTGCACATTCAGAGATGCTCCATTCTGCAGCCCCTGCTGGTCAGGCGGTCGGTCGATTCCAGTGAGCTGCCCTCAAAGGGACTACAGGTCAAACACGACCTCCACTGGCGTTGCATTTTCATTTTGGTGCACGATTCTGCACCCCTATAAGAAAACATTTATAACAGTTAAATGTGAACACGTGACCCGACATTTTACATTTTTAAAAGTTGCTCTAAGGGGACAAATATATTAATCGAATGAAAGTTTACATAAAAGTAAGAAACTTTCATTTACATGGTCTTGTTTTCATGGTTTGTTTACATCATCTTATCTCCAGTGGTCATCTGAGTCTTTGATGGTCTGATGATTCAGAGCCTTTACTATAGCGCCACCCATCGGCAGACATCATTCTTCAGACATGCAATTCTTTGCAGACTGGCAATCTGGCTCAAACAGTTTGTTTGTTTGTTTGTTTGTTTATTTGTTTTTACTAAAAACTAAACTAGCTAAACTAAATTAAAGCATGGCATCTACTAAGCTCTGAGTTTTTTTATTATTATTATTATTATTTTTTTTTAAGATTTACTGCTTCAAACAAACAAATATCCGAACAAACAAATACAACATAATAATTGTACATAAGAACTAATTACACATGTGTGATGGTGAGCCTGTGAATCGGTCTCCATCACGGAATTCTTCTGTGTTCAAAGGACTTATTCATTGTATTACTCTCAATTTTGTAATATATATTGTGGTTAAATGGTGCAAATGTTTTTATTCGTCCTATTTATTGAATTTATTGGTTTCATTTTTAACCCTCATTTTAACTCATTCCTATGTATTTATTCACAGATGTTGTATTTAAGAATGGAGAGGTGAGGATTCATTTTATTTACATAATGGTTTGTTCCAATTAGCAAAGGCTGGAAAATTGTGTACTTAAACCAGCCGCCACTAGAGGGAGGGGAGCATCTGGACGATGATTGTTTGAGCACATGGACAAGGTTGTAGCACTGCTTGAGTGCAAATACTCTAGCCTCCATTGTTTAGAGAGGGGAGTAGGTAATGCACTTAGTACCAGAAACAGGGCTAGTTTTTAGACTTTTTTTTTTTTTTTTTTTAATGTAACCTTGTTTTAATGAGTGCTTTTAAAACACTTTATCTGCTGGATTAAACCTCTTTTTTGGAATGCTATACCTTCTCTCTGGTGTGATTCTCCTTGTGAATGGTTTTCATAGCTTGCAGTCATAATTGTAGTAATGAGATTTCATAGAATGCGTGCCTTCAATGAGTCTGCATCGAGTTTGTGCTATTTACTTGGCGCCATCTGCTGGTGACCATATGTAACTGTCACCAATCACATGTCTCTCTGCCCAAATATGGATGATTTTTTTCACTGATTTGAACCCAATCCGATTGATTTAGTGTTCCATTATGCTACATAATTTCAGATGAAGTCATCTGATCCAGGAATTCTAACCTGTTTTCAGCCAGATTGCAAGATGCCAGATAGATAGACAGATGTTGTGTGCACATTGTGCCAGTTATCTAATGATCTATGCATCCGATTACCTTGTGTATGGGCTCATTTGAAAGATAAACTAATTAATGGTGTGTGATATTTTATGTTCTGTTTATTTCGGTTTATAGCGTGAAGTTATAAGCGAAAATGCGGCACATAAGTAACACCTGTTCACACGAAAGATATATAATTCGCTTATACTTTACTCGCTATATTTTTGTCTATGAGTAAAACAAATAGGCTGGTTACTCTTTGGGAGCTTTCCAAGTACATATAGCTATTTGATGAGTTTGATGTTTTTACCAATTACAATTATGTACAGATGGCGGGCCCATCTGAGCTTAAAGAGTTAAGCAGACTTGAAAAATAGTAAGTCTTAGCTAAATGATTCCTAAAAACAAACGTTTTTCACGCCAGCTGCTGGTGAAAGTGCGCCACGCTCGCATGGCTTTTATCATCAGTTTCAATGAGTTCATGAGTTATGATCATTTCAACACAATATATAAATACAATAAAATGAATTTCCATATTATGATATTCATTTGTCTGTTTAAAAATTATTGCTATTTGGATTATGTTTGGACCAATAAAAAATATGAATATGTAAATGGGGAACTTACCAATGAGTCAGAGTCAAAAAATAAATTTTATTCTTTTAGTAATATTTATCCCCTCAGTTTAATTTTTTAGGGGCATTGATTTAGAATTATGAGGGAATTAAATTGAGGGGAATTAAACAGTCTGAAAAACTAGTTCAGAATTCACAATTCTGATATTCAATTTATTTATTTTGAAAAAATATATTTTTTTCCTCCTCGGTAGGGAAGCATTATGGGCGGACAGTTGTCCATTGGTCATAATGTCCACGTGGTGATTGTCGGTGGTGGTTTCGGTGGCATTGCAGCTGCTTAGCACCTCAAAAATCATGGGGTACCCTTTATGCTTATTGACGTCCTGGATGCATTTCATCACAATGTTGTGGCACTGAGTGATTCACCTACCAGCCATTCAGAAATATGAGGACTTCGTAAAAGATGTGAGTCTTCTTTACGTCACACTTGCAAGTGTGTGACAGGACAATTGATCCAAAAATAATAATTGTCTTCATTTACTCACCCTGACGTTGTTCCAAACCCATTTGACTTTTATTCTTCTGTGTAACACAAGATGAAATGTTAGGTAGAGGTAACAGCCTTATTTCAATACAATGAAAGCGAATAGCCCCTTTCACACTGAAATCCCAGGACGAATCCCAGGAAAGTTATTCTGGCAACTGTTTGTTCATTTGTGCTCGCATTCACACACATCCTATAAAGACAAAATTGACATCATGATGTGACGTCTGATGTACAGCATCTTGAATTTAATTATCCTCTTGTAAACAAATTAATAATGTATGGTACCACTAAACAGACGGTTCATTTCATCAGCTGCACGGATGGCGAGAAGCTCCCTGATGCTTCAGTAAGAGATTTGGATGGTAGCCAATTTTATTCTGGATGGTTAGGCCTACTTTTATAAATGGCTCATAAGATAATTTTTGTATTGTTTGATGTTATTTGTTTTTTTTTGTTTTATTTATTGGCTGCTGTCTACCAACTGAATTGCCTCCCAAAGACAAAAAAATATTGAAAGTGAAAGGGATAACCAACAGGACAACTATAAAAAATAAATGAACAAAAACTGTATCAAGGTGGTGCATTTCAATATTAAGCTATTATTAAATAATACGACAAAATAATAACTATATATATATATATATATATATATATATATATATATATATATATATATATATATATATATATATATATATACAGTTGTAAAGGGATTTAGATGGGCAAGGAGGAGGCGAGAACCAGCTTGACAATATAAATAATAGTTTAATGAGAAACTAAAACAAAATACACAAACACACATATGACGGACATGTCCGTAAATGATCTCTCTCTCTCCCGCATCACCGTCTGCAATCGGCCTTTATCCCTCTCCGAGGCTCAATTATCCCGATAAGGGACCGGGTGTGTATAATCACGACCCGTCCCCGCCCTCCGTCCTGCCACAACAGTATATATAATAACAAATACTTTTCAATAATCGGCCTACTGCCCTGTAACAGTTAAGATGTGCATACAATTCAGTAACTTCTTTTGTAATTTAGTTGGATTGTAAACAGGCCTACCTTCCTAAAAAGTAGAAGAAAAATAAATAAATAATTATGGACAAACTAAGGCACTTTTAAACAGTTTTTTAAAGCATTTTACAAAAAAAAAAAAAAAAAAAAAAAAAAAACCTAATAGTTAAATATTGTATGCTTACTGTGCTACACTCATTTTCCTGGTTCAATACAAGTTAAGCTCAGTCGACAACATTTGTGGCATAATGTTGATTACCACAAATAAAAGTATATTTAAAAAAAAGCAGAAATCTCTGTTACAGTGAGCCACTTACAATGGAAGTGAATAGGGTCATTTTTTGGAGGGTTTAAAGGCAGAAATATGAAGCACTTACATACAATTTTATGTTAAAACTCATGTATTATTTGAGCTCTAAAGTTGACTAAATCATATTTTTTTTACAGTCCTTTAAGGGTTTGTTGACAGTACATCGTCATGGTAATGAAGTTTTAAAATTGGATGTAATTTTACATAGAAAAGGTTAGTAAGTGATTTTATCACACTAAAATCATGTACTTATCAGAATCAGAATCAGCTTTATTGCCAAGTATGTTTACACACACAAGGAATTTGTCTTGTACAACATATACACGCAAACATTTGAAATATACATATAAATATATATACGTAAACAGTGAAATAATAATAAAAAATACATTACAACGGATAACTATATAGGAAACTACAGTAGGGCATTAATGTTGTTCAAATATGTTATATACTAGGTGTTACAATTCCCTGTTGTCTGCCTTGTGTTTTTCCCCTGTCATCTCTCCCTCACTACATTTCCCAGAATTCACTGCCCTGATCACTGCCATCTGTCTGTCATTGTCTTCACCTGTTTATCGTTATCCAAGTGTACTTAAACCCTGTTGTTTTCTCCACCCAGTGTTGGTCGTTGTATGTTGTTTGCTAAGCCTTTATGGCTGTGTTCCAGTCTGAGTTCCTGTCTGACCCAGTCGTGGATGTTTCCCTTATTAATTACTTTGTTTTCCCATCGTGGATGTTTTGTTTGTTCCTGTGTTTTAGGCGTTTGTCTCAGTTACTTTCAATAAAGCTGCACCTAGATCCCCACTCCTCGTCTGCTCCTTTCGTCACACTAGGGGTGTAAATCGGATGTTTCATCACGATACAATCTTATCTCGATTCTCTTGGCCTGTGGTCCGATATTTGCAGATACTTCAAAGTCTGTCGTGAAACGATATGATTTGATTCGATTCAGAGCCCTGTGATCGATATTCTGATTGTGCCTATTTACATAATCAATTAAAAAAAATGTGTTCTCAAATGAAACCAAAATATAATTTGAATATTTTATTGAGTTCTCTGAAAAGTGCAAATTTTGTGTCCACATTGGGACATCAACAACTAAATAAGGCACTTCAGATGTTAAAAAAAAATTATACATGCACCCGAATGTGTGCGTGTCCAGCGACATAAAAGTTGAGAAATGTTTAAATTTATGCAAATGAAGAGTGACTTTCGGGAGCGACAGCCAATAAGAGAGAAGATGGTGGGGCACACGTGATCCTAATATTTTAATAATAAAATGAATTGAAAAGAAACAGTGCTGTTTAGACTCTCCATACACACCACTAGCGACCTAACTGCCAGCCACTGGCAACATGCAGCGACAAAGTAGCTGGCAGAGTGAATGCATCTTAATGCGTGTGCATAGATAGCAGAGCTTTGGCTTCAAAGACCCTGTGCACATCCTAGTCCCACATGAAAAGTGTATTTAGCGCTCATAAAGGGAAATTAATGTAATAAGGTTGCTTCATCACCTGACAGAAATGTGTAGGGACGAGGCTAACATGAGAATATTAAAATGGGTACATATTAAAAAATGTCTAAATCGATTTTTACGCATTGTATTGATAACATTGGATCAAATTATTGGATCGATGCATCGTCCAGATCGATGAAGTGTTATACCCATATTATATACAGATATACAATTATGTTCAAGGTGATTTAATGTATTGCGCACAAGAGGTAGAATATGTCAAATAAATACATGTGGAATAAACTGCCAATATGAATGAATAGTTGAATATTGCACATGATTGTATTGCCACAGTGGAGATTATTGGGGGCAATTTTAACTGTTCATGAGATGGATGGCCTGATGGAAGAATCTGTTCTTGTGCCTGTCAGTTCTGGTGCTCAGAGCTCTGTAGCACCGGCCAGAGGGCAACAATCCAAAAAGGTATTGGGCTGGGTGAATGGGGTCCAGAGTGATTTTTCTAGCCCTTTTCCTCACTCTGGAAGTGTACAGTCCTTGGAGGATGGGAAGGCAAGAACCAATATGGTACTCTTTCTTGGATATATCTGGAATGATGTGTCGCCAATAGAGTGAGCTAAGAGTAAAACTAACAAAAATAAACATTCACTATAAAACAGTAACCATTTGCACAGTAATTGCTTTCAATGTATGGCTTACAGTTCAATTTAACTGTAAAAGTAATAGAAGCTTATGTCATTGTAAAATGATCAGATAACAGAATATACAAGCAATACATACAAAACTCATACATAATATGAGTACATAAAAAAGTACAAAGTACATAATAACTATAAACTATAAAAACTCAAGCATAATTTAACAGTAGATTTTATGACCACTGTTAATAGCACAAACTATATTGTATAAACTATAAATCTGAAATGTTGACCTTCACAAGATGGTGGATCACCTACTAGTGCTGTTGCAACGCTTAGGAAATGTTATTTGTGTGATATGTAAAATTTGAGATCACCCATTTTTTTGTCAAGCTCTGCCCTCACGTAACTCTCATAACTCTCTTTAATCTCAGGTGCATTTCACACAGCCAATGGGGCTCTTAAGGTGAAAAACTTGCACTTGCAAATGGAAGGCTTTGACAATGTGTATGCTGTGGTTGACTGCGCCAATGTCAACGAACCCAAGATGGCGTATCATGCCGGACTTCATGCTGAAGTAGCTGCCACTAATATTATTAACAGTCTGTCTGGAAAAGCTTTGACCAAAGCTTTGGAAAAGCTTTGATAACACCCAGGTAAAAAACATTTCACCCTATGCTTATGCTTCAGCTTTATCTTCATCAGTGTTCTTTAAAATCATTGGCTTTACCTTTCCCAGTGTGTTGGTAATTTATGTAAAATTAATGAAATTGACAGCCCTAGATGTATACCAATTCACATCAATTGACATTTTAATGGAGTTAGCCAATTTAATGGCTATAAGCTACCTCACTTTCTGGTCACCAAGGGTTAGAGTCAGGGCCTGTTTCTGTAGAAGAGCTGGAAGGAAATAGAGCAAGATGCCCCTAATTAGTAGGAGGTTAATGATCAACGTTTAGTTTATACTCGAAATGTGTGAACTATGCTCTCACACCATTTCATATTATATGTGTTCAACATATTAAGCTAATGTAAATAATGATTTTTAACATTGCCTTAAAATTACAATAAAATACACTGTATTTAGACAAACCAGTAGAAGGATGCTTTCAATTCTAAATGTACTGTAACTATAATATATTCATAACATTGTAATTTTGTCTTGGAACAATTAAATGTACCATTTTATTTGACATATTTATACATGCTAGAAAAATAAATACATTTACATTCACAATACTCCTTCCTCCACCTTTTTTTGAAAATGTGATTACATTTGCAGATGCGCTGCTATGCTTTAAATTTACAACTGGCCCCAAGTGTTTCCCCACTAGAGGGCAACAATACAATATCAATCCAATTTCTGTAGCCCCAGCTCATCTAAATGGACTAATGTCAACAAAGTTTTCAACAAGACACACAGTCAGTGAATAACATTTTGTTTTTCACACAAGTATTTAACTAAATCAAAGCTAATTTTTAAAGTCAGTCCAACACTGCACAACCCACTTTGTGAGCTTACTCAAATGATTTATGAACAGTGAATGTCTTTACCCATATATTTTGTTAACTTGAGTAAATGAGTTGGAGATTCCAAGGAGGTCTATAGAACCTGAAGAGAGATATCCGTTAGCATTCCCAGTCCTCCTCAGGTTGACACCCTGACAACACAGATTGGCTGATGGTACAAAAACATGTAAAGTCCCAAGCCCTTATCTAGCAACTATCCTGAGCAGTGACAACAAAAGCAAGCAGTCCATTGCTTGTAAGAGCTCAACAAGCATTGAGCATGTGTACTAATATAATACAATATTTGCTATGTTGGTTGCAAAAGTTTTGTATTTTGCCAGAACACACAGCTAATTCTGAATGCATGACAATACCGTAACAGGTGTTTTGCCAGAATAATGGTGTAGTAACTGCATCTACCATTGCATGAAAAGAGCTGTATCCAGACCAGTAGACTCCTTTATAAACCGCTGCATTTCTGGCGTATTCAGAAATCTACTGGCCTGGAGTCTCAAATTCCACAGGCCCATTTACATCCGATTATATACCATTTCGGATGTATAGTCAGTGAATGACAATTCCTTCCATGTCATGGTCATTTGTTGCCACAGTAAGTAATCCCCTTAAATTTGAGACTTTTTCACACCTGAGTCACATTTACATTTCTCAACTTTGGAAATGGTCACTCCTATTTATCATTTTTCTCAAACTGGATTGGCTGCCCCTGAATTTAACCTACCCTTAAATCTTGACAACCATTGATTCACTGCATACACTGACTTTCATTTTATTGGTTACAGTTTACTTAGCACAGCCCTAAATCTTGACAGCTATTGGGCCACTGCATGAATTAGCTTTGATTTTATTATTTTTTTTTGTATTATTATTTGCCTGTAAATATTATGTTTAAAGTAAGTACCTCAGTAGATGGTGCAGAGTAGGCTATTTAATATGTATTATTATGTATGTATTATGTATTAATATATAATTCAAATAAAGTATTAGACTAAAATTACACCTGCCAAGATCTGCAAAGCTGTCGTTGCTGCACGTGGAGGATTTTTTGATGTGAACTTATTGAAGTAGTTTAAGAAGTTCTGAACATTATTTTCTCATTTTAATAGTATTTTTTTTAATTTTTTTTTTTACGTTATTAATGTCCTGACTATACATCATGATAAGTTGAATGCCACTTTGGTTAATAAAATTACCAATTCCAAACTTTTGGCTGCCAGTGTATATCTAAAAGAGTCGCTTACGTGTTCGCGTCTTTTAAAGTTGTTGTTCCGTAAGTGTTCCTTTTGCGACAGGCACATCCTGACATCTGATCAGCAGGGCTGTGCCCATGCACAGTCAGCTCTCATGGAGACATACTGCCCTCACTTCGAGGGCTTGTGTCTCAAGCTGCTGCGCTCACGATTTGCCCTCGTTCTAAAGGATGACTCAGCCTCACGCGCAATCCCACATGGCGGTTCTGACGCTGGGGATGATGACGATGACATGTCTCTCAATGCATCAGGCATGTGGTCAGTGGATGATGCTGTACGTGCCACAGACAAGAGATGCTTTGCATTCTTTCAAGGGAAGTCGAGCTCAATATATTTTTTTTTAGTATGCGATTTCCCCCAGTACGCCTCCTTCATTCTGTCATCAGTAAAGTCCGAATGGACATGGAAACAGTTCTGTTAATTGCGCAGAAATGACCCAATCAGCCATGGTTTCCAGAAATGATAGAGATGTTAAACAGCTCATCATGGGAAATCCTGCTGAGGAGGGATCTCCTCTGTCAGGCACAAGGCACAATCTGGCATCCTCAGCCAAAGCTGTGTGACCTGCATGTATGGCCCCTGAACAGAGCATGCTAGATGTATCAAAACTGATGCATTCAGTCATGAACACCATTTTAAATGCCTCTATGCGCTAAAATGGAATGTGTTCACTGATTGGTGTCTTTCACATGGCAAAGACCCAGTAAACTGCCCTATACGTGAAATTCTCATATTTCTTCAAGAGCAATTAGACACAAGACCCACTCTGTCAATGCTCAAAGATTATGTGGCGACTATATCTATGTATCAGCACCTGAAGCCAGCGCCCCTTTAGACAAGCATGATTTAATCATAAAGTTCCTTAGATGAGCAAGATGATTAATTCCAACTCTGCCAGCTACAGTCCTGACCTGGGACCTAACTTTGGTCCTAAAAGCACTCGCAGGGCCCTACTTCAAGCATTTAGACTCTGTTGATTTGCGCATGCTCTCCATCAAGACCACACTACTGCTGGCTCTGGCCTCAGTAAAACGGGCATGTGACTTCCATGCATTATCAATTGACAATTCATGTCTGGAGTTTGGGCCTGGACTTTCAAAAGCCACTGTCAAACCCAGAAAAGTCTATGTACTCAAGGTCCTGACCACACCCTTCAGAGCGCAGGTGGTTCACTGTGAGAAGGTTTGTTGGGTGGGAAAGGAAGAAACGGGAAACTTGGGATTTCAACTCAAATGTATAACTTTAATTAAACAAACTAAAAATGGCTTTTCAGCATAACACTTAGCAGATCATAGGCATAACTCAATTCAGTCTCTTTCTGTCTGGTAGCTCCCATCTCTGGCATGGTCCCTGTTTATTGCTCTCTCCAGTGCTTATTGCAATCAGAAAAAGGTGTTAGACATAATAGCGCTCAGGTGTGTGCACCCTTACCGCTTTCTCGCTGTACGAACATCGACCACGCTCCGTCGCCACATTCACCTTCAAGCTTTCTTCCCTCCTCCATTTATTTTGGATAAGGAATAATCACTGCATTTGTTATGCCCTGTGCAGGTGCTACATGCATACGTTGAGTGCACCCACTGGTTCAGACTGTCAGATCAGCTCTTTATATGCTATGGAGGACGCACAAAAGGAATGTCCATCTCCAAGCAAAGACTTTCTCACTGGATTGTCGATGCGATTGCCCTGGCTTATGAGTTGCAGGGTAAGATCTGACCAATTGGTGTTAATGCACACTCAACTAGAGGC
Organism: Moxostoma hubbsi; assembly: GCA_032164185.1. Taxonomy (NCBI): domain Eukaryota; kingdom Metazoa; phylum Chordata; class Actinopteri; order Cypriniformes; family Catostomidae; genus Moxostoma; species Moxostoma hubbsi. The sequence goes on along the minus strand of JAVLUX010000034.1, from coordinate 30,836,238 downwards.
ATGGCCTCCTCATGGGCATGGATGAATGGTGTGTCTTTTCAAGTCATATGTTTTGCAGCAGGATGGTCTTCTCAAAACACATTTGCAAGGTTTTACAACCTCTCTTCACAAGTCCTCTCTGTTTAGAGCACTTGCTATTTTGTTTGCCAAACATATACTTATGCCCCTCCCCTTAAGAACGGGCTCATCATCATTTGACCCAATCGCCTGAATCAGGCCGTTGTAATTTAACAAAGTCACAAGCACTTTGATTATAATTAAACTCCCTTCCTGAATGGGTTTCGTAATGGGTCAATTCATACTATATGACTATAGTTCATATATTTGTTCTGAGTGCTCTCCTCCTGGCCCAAAATGATGGTCACTCACTTGTCGCCGTTCCGTGGGACAGCGGCATATTTTTTCCTCTCTGTAAGGCTATGTCGTGTAGTAGGCATGATGGGATTCTGTTCCCCATATGTGTTTGCACACAATGTCAAGTGCACTGAGTCGTAAGGGAATGTCTCGGTTACATATGTAACCTCGGTTCCCTGAGACGAAGGGAACGAGAAATTGCGAACGCTGTTTTTCTGTTAAAGCATAATTTTCTGTAAAGCTTCTTTAAAATGATGAAAAGCGCTACACAAATAAATAATGACTTGATTTATTGCTTTTACTCTTGGAGCGTTTAAATTTCATCAAGTTTATTTAGTAACATGCAGAGTTTTAAGCAAATATAACACAAGCAGATGTACATGGTAATAAGATAGTCAAACATTTGTTTTTACAGTCATTATGAGGGTGTATTTTGCTGTGATTTTAAACAAATGCACTTAACACTAGTAAATACAGTGTGTGTGGCAGTGGCATATAGAATATTGTTCCAAATGATAACGTTTTAACAGTTAACCCATTTTTTTACTCTCGATTCTTTCTAAACCTCCCTCAGACTGTGTATTCATGATAATACTGTTAGCAGTATTACTCAACCAGCAGGTGAACTGAAATAATTTGTGAAGGGTCTCAAACGTTTTCTTCCTTGTGCAAATCAACAACACACTCGTCATTGCTGCTGCAGCTTGTAGAGAAATCAGTTTTATTTTTTTCGATTTGCTCAATAGGGAATTGTTTGATTTCTTGTTTGTTTTGCAAACTTTTCAAGTGCTTTTTTCTGACAGATTGGCAGAAGTTAGTGAGACTGGGGAACTTCACTTCCAGCACATATACAAAGAAGACTACAAAGGACAGTTCGAACTGCTGAGAGGATTATTGGTTGCCCCTTGCCCTCCCTTCAAGAATTGTACACTTCCAGAGTGAGGAAAAGGGCTGGTAAAATCACTCTGGACCCCACTCACCTTGCCCACGACTTTTTTGAACAGTTGCCTTCTGGCCGGCACTACAGACCTCTGAGCACCAGAACAGTTTTTTTCCCTCAGGCCATCCATCTCATGAACAGTTAAAACTATACTATAATTATGTGCAATACACAGCCTAGTCAAATATATTATTTAACATAACCTACCTCTTCTGCTTTACATTTCCTTACACTGAATAACAAATTTGTATTTGTACATGCTATATGAATATTTGTGTCTTATTGTGCATTTCTATATATACTTATATTTCTACTCGCTCTTTATTTTGATAATTTTTTTTTAATTATTATTATCTGTGTCTTGTTGTATTGTTTGTGCACAGGAAGTTTCTGTCACCAAGAAAAAGTCCTTGTATGTGGAAGCATACTTGGCAATAAAGCTCAGTCTGATTCTTCTAACCCAATGATGGGCAGAGGGCGAAGGGCAGACAAGCTGAAAGTTGCATTGAGCCACATACCATACTGAGGTACAATTGCTTGTCGATTAGAGCCACCTATTGTAAAGGCGTGAATGTGCTAACGGTGAACATTTGTGTCGCTTATTATGGGAAAGGTCCATTCGCCTGTGATTCGACTCTCATAATTGCATTGCATTTGGTGTGGAAAGGCCTTTAAACTGGCCTCCCATAGACAGCACCATCTTCTTCATCAGATGAAGTTAAATATAGTATTGGCATTTAATACAGTATAATTCATCTGTTTTACCTGGTTAGTGGATTATTTTAATGAAGATTCTTCTTAGAATGTTGCAGTCTGACAGTCTGTCTGTAGCATCTGTAGATGTGTTTGAAATGACTCAAGTCTGACCAGAGATCAGAACAACACAAGTCTATGCAGGAGGGGGTGGGATGTGAGGTGAAGGTGTGTATGTGGGGTCAGTCGTGAATAGTCAGCAATGGGGGAGATTGGGGCTAGTTTTAAAATGTTTTACTGTTCAAGTAAAAAGGATGTCAATAAGACATTCAATGATGTCTTTGAGACATTCATAAATGTGGTTGTTTGCAAATATTATCTTTTTAAGGTGTTTAGCATATGTTAATGAGAATGTGATGCTTTCCATATCTCCATATCATACATACAGTCAGTAGATTGCCTACAATATTAACATACCCACTCTTACTAGGTCTGGCAAACCTAGGGTGACCATACATCTTCTTTTTCCCAGACATGTCCTCTTTTTTAGACCTGAAAAAAGATTGGCCATAAATGTCTAGGATTTATCTTTCTTCATATTGCAGTTAGGACTCTCATACATTCTGTGATTTTGATACTTCGCACCAGTTTTTGTTTTCACTTGTCTTTACGTGATTATCCTGAGAGAGCGGCAGACTAAGGGTGCTTGGCTGCAGCCTTGTTAGGCTGGACATCTCAGCTGCAACACCATCAAGCACCATCAAAGGCTGTCTCAATTGTGAGGACACTCACCCTCAGGCAGTCTTGTTTCGCAGCCTTATTCGCCATATTTAGGAGGATGCTTCATGTGTACCTTTGTGGACTTCAATCACCCACAATCCTTTGCACATGTCCCAAATAATTTTAAAAAGGGTGGAAAATGAGTTGCTTGACCACGTAGGTGGAAACCTTTATGACACTGCTTACTTTTTTATTTGTTTTTATTTGCATTTGCACCAAGACAATATGTAGAAAAATTAAAAATGCAAGTAGTTTAGACAACACAACAAATCAGAAGATACAAAACACAAATAAATTAATACATAAACAAAATTAATTAAAGCGCAAATACAATGAAAACTCCCGTTATCATTTGGAATTTGAAAAGATGTATAAGTTTTATAGTTTTATAAAATCTAGGGTTAGGTTTTTCATATTTGAAGGGGTTTGAAAAATGAATTATATAAAAGCTTTTTTGAGTGACTCTAGCTTTGTGAATAAAACATTTTGCTTAAATATTAAGGGCATATTTCTCATTTACTGAAGTATATGGGTTTTCTAAACTAAGTAAAATATCACATGGTTCTAAGTTTATGGTTCACCGTGCACACTTACTACACCTTACTAGCACTGAATGCTGAGGAGTCTGACCTACAGCCTCTGAAGTACTGGTCTAGAAAGGACAGAGCCTGACTGGGCTGCAGCCCTCCATTTGAGAAGCACCCAAAGTGTGCAGTGCTGTGCATAAAAAATTTCTCTCTTGCCCGCCCGCTTGCTTTCTGCGGGTACAGCCACGCACTGTATGTAAAACAATCAGTGGCAAACTGTGGCCCGTTCTGCATAATGAGGCTCATTTCAGCTTAGTCCCGGTTCTCCCAATGGCCAGTCCGCCCCTGATCGGCCCCAAAGTTTGTCGGCCCACCGGGAAAATGCACGGTATGCCAGATTACCAATCTAGCCCTGCCCATGAGTAGGGAATGAATGGCCTCATTATGGTCAGTTAAATATATTTTGTCTTATACAATATAAATCACTGGTCTTGTGTACATTTGTAATTACCTTAAGTAAACTCTCATTTACTAAATTAAATTGTGATTTCCAATCTTGACAAACAATTACTCTCTTTTCTCTTCTAATTTCCATGACAAACCAAGTATTCCAAGCATGCTAACCTTGTCCTCCAAGTTCATGGAAAAAGAAACAACAGTGGATTGATTCATACATGTTTTTGTCACAGGACAGCAAGGTTACATTTTGTCAGTGACTTATTTTTCCCCACACATATTTAAGATGGAATTTAAGTGTGAAAATATGATATTACCATGCTAAAGTCACATGTCCTCCACTAAAGACTGATTTAGATAGAGAATGAGATGAATTGTGAAGTATGAAAATAAACCTATTTATTGAATTAAGCTGCACTGATAAAATAACAATAGCAGTAACAAATTGACATGCTAGTTCACAAAGGTCCCCAAGCTATGAACTCACGTCACAACTCATTCTAAGCATTTTGGTCTTATAAACATAGTGAGATGTGTGCGCAACATGATGACGCTTGTTGTGATCAAGCCAGACCCAATGTGCCAAATTCTGGACAAGTGGTGCTATGTGGCAAAATTAATGCACCGAAAATTACCCACACCGTGCCTTTGGCGTCACATTCCTTTAGATCTCCAACTAGAAATATTAAATTTACTAAGAAGTAAGTGTAAGAACACTGTTTTGGTCTTAGTGCTCTTAGGTTTAGGGTTTGTGTTAGGGTTATGAGTATATTTAGGTAATTACTACTCAACTACTACTAAAGGTTTCCATGATTTGGACAAACTGTAACTTTGACATCCCATCCATTCAAAGAGGTTAGTGAAAGAATGCTGTTTTGGTCTCAGTACTATGATGGTTAGGGTTAGATTTAGAGTTTGAGTTAAATGTAATTAAACTACAAAGGCAATCAATCAATTAAAATGTAAGAAATTAATTGTATATACAGTGAGGAAAATAAGTATTTGAACACCCTGCTATTTTGCAAGTTCTCCCACTTGGAAATCATGGAGGGGTCTGAAATTGTCATCGTAGGTGCATGTCCACTGTGAGAGACATAATCTAAAAAAAAAAATCCAGAAATCACAATGTATGATTTTTTAACTATTTATTTGTATGATACAGCTGCAAATAAGTATTTGAACACCTGTCTATCAGCTAGAATTCTGACCCTCAAAGACCTGTTAGTCTGCCTTTAAAATGTCCACCTCCACTCCATTTATTATCCTAAATTAGATGCACCTGTTTGAGGTCGTTAGCTGCATAAAGACACCTGTCCACCCCATACAATCAGTAAGAATCCAACTACTAACATGGCCAAGACCAAAGAGCTGTCCAAAGACACTAGAGACAAAATTGTACACCTCCTCAAGGCTGGAAAGGGCTACGGGGAAATTGCCAAGCAGCTTGGTGAAAAAAGGTCCACTGTTGGAGCAATCATTAGAAAATGGAAGAAGCTAAACATGACTGTCAATCTCCCTCGGACTGGGGCTCCATGCAAGATCTCACCTCGTGGGGTCTCAATGATCCTAAGAAAGGTGAGAAATCAGCCCAGAACTACACGGGAGGAGCTGGTCAATGACCTGAAAAGAGCTGGGACCACCGTTTCCAAGGTTACTGTTGGTAATACACTAAGACGTAATGGTTTGAAATCATGCATGGCACGGAAGGTTCCCCTGCTTAAACCAGCACATGTCAAGGCCCGTCTTAAGTTTGCCAATGACCATTTGGATGATCCAGAGGAGTCATGGGAGAAAGTCATGTGGTCAGATGAGACCAAAATAGAACTTTTTGGTCATAATTCCACTAACCGTGTTTGGAGGAAGAAGAATGATGAGTACATCCCAAGAACACCATCCCTACTGTGAAGCATGGGGGTGGTAGCATCATGCTTTGGGGGTGTTTTTCTGCACATGGGACAGGGCGACTGCACTGTATTAAGGAGAGGATGACCGGGGCCATGTATTGCGAGATTTTGGGGAACAACCTCCTTCCCTCAGTTAGAGCATTGAAGATGGGTCGAGGCTGGGTCTTCCAACATGACAATGACCCGAAGCACACAGCCAGGATAACCAAGGAGTGGCTCTGTAAGAAGCATATCAAGGTTCTGGCGTGGCCTAGCCAGTCTCCAGACCTAAACCCAATAGAGAATCTTTGGAGGGAGCTCAAACTCCGTGTTTCTCAGCGACAGCCCAGAAACCTGACTGATCTAGAGAAGATCTGTGTGGAGGAGTGGGCCAAAATCCCTCCTGCAGTGTGTGCAAACCTGGTGAAAAACTACAGGAAACGTTTGACCTCTGTAATTGCAAACTGTAACGTCACGCCAGCAGAGGGAGCCCTCTCCCGAGTTCTGACTGTGTGCCGCTCCCTCTGCTTCATTGTTTACTTCCTGTTTGTGTGATATTTAAGCATGGCCTGTCTAACAGGCCATCGCGAAGTATTGCCAGTTCACCTGCCTTACCGAGCGTTATTTCCATTGCCATTGTCTTGACTACTTGTGTATGACCTTTTGCCTGCCTTTATCACTCTTGCCTGTTTTGGATTTACCCCTTTGCTTTGTTACCACGGATCTGACTGCTACTTTGTATTGAACCATTGCCTGCTTTAACGATAACGATATCTGCCTGACGATTCTAACCAGTTTGCTGTAGATTAATTAATAAACATCTGCACATGGATTCAGCCTCAGCGTCCGCTCCCTTACAGAATACTTCGCCACCGATGACTCCAGCAGAAGTTTCCAATATACAGAAGGCATTCGCTTACCAAAATGACATCCTCAAGGAGTATCAAGAACAGCTGAGTAAACTACAGGCTACTAATGCCTATCTCACTCAATACCTCCATTCATTGCCGCCACCCATGCCTAAGAAGGTAAGCTTTGCTTTTCCTGATAAATTTGACGGCTCAGCAGAGCATTGTAAAGGATTTCTACGACAGGTAGAAATCTTTTTTAAACATCAAAAGGCTGATTTCGAGTCAGATGAGAAAAGGTGCGCTTTTCTAATGACTCTTCTGACTGGAAAGGCTATTGATTGGGCTGCAGCCGTCTGGGAGACTGACCGTTCAATTCAAACTTCGTCTGCATATTTCATCCAACAGATTAGAGAAGTTTTTGAATACCCAGCAGGGGGTATGGATATCTCTACTCAACTCGTGCAACTGAATCAAGGTCGACGATCCGCCGCTGAATACGCTATTGAATTCAGGACGATCGCAGCTCAGAGTGGTTGGAATGACGTTGCACTTAAAGCCATGTTCCAACGAAGTTTGAATATAGAATTACAGGCAGAACTTGCGTGCAAGGGTGAAAATTGTTCCTTCTCTGAATTCGTGACTCTTGCTATTAAAATTGACAACCTTATGCGTAACTGCCCCGCTAAGTCCAGGACACCCTCTATGAGAATCGCTTCAGTTAATCCACCTGCTCTGACGTCCCATTCATTCCTACCCACTACTCAACCTGGCCCAGAACCTATGCAGTTAGGAGTCACTAAACTCTCTAAGGAGGAGAAATCTCGTCGCCTGACTAATAATTTATGTTTCTACTGTGGAAATTCAGGTCATGTCAATGCTATGTGTCCACTCAAAACCCAGAAAGCCACCAAATCTACTATTCGGGTGAGTGTTGACCATCCCTCTCCTCTTTCTACCAAGTTTTTCACTACCAAAGTCAAGATTACTTCTAACAATCACTCCACTGACCTCACAGCACTGGTCGACTCCGGATCAGCACTCAATTTGATTCATCAAAACATTGTCAACAAATTCAACATCCCCACACAACCATGTGACCCACCTCTCAAAATCAACGCCATTGACAATAAACCCATCGGAGAAGGCATCAAACAACAAACCCTGTCTGTAAGACTTCAAGTTGGACTTTTTCATTCTGAAGACATTTCTTTTTATGTGATTGATTCCCCCCGCCACGAAATCATCCTAGGTCATCCATGGTTATCAATTCACAATCCAGTCATCTCTTGGCGGCTCGGTGAGATCACCCAATGGTCATCTTTTTGCAACATACAGTGCATCAATGCCTCTGTAACCAAGTCATGTTTAACCACGAGCATTGAAAGTCCAGATACTAAGCCAGTCATTATTCCCTCTTGTTACCATGATTACCAAGAGATTTTCAGTAAGACAAAAGCTACACTTCTCCCACCACATCGTCCCTGGGATTGTGCTATTGATCTCCTGCCAAATGCCATGCCCCCCAAAAGTAAAATTTATCCTCTATCACATCCAGAAACGCAGGCCATGGAGGAATACATTGAAGAGGCGCTCAGTTCAGGTTTCATCCGTCCCTCCACTTCTCCAGCAGCTGCTGGTTTTTTCTTTGTGGAAAAGAAAGATGGAGGACTCCGGCCATGTATTGACTACAGGGGTTTGAACAACGTCACAGTCAAATTTAGTTATCCCTTACCTTTGGTACCCTCAGCTCTAGAACAACTTCGTGAAGCAACCATATACACCAAACTAGACCTCAGGAGCGCTTATAACCTTATCAGAATTAGAGAAGGGGACGAGTGGAAAACGGCTTTTCTGACCTCTAGGGGGCACTATGAGTACCAGGTCATGCCATATGGACTTGCTAACGCACCAGCAGTCTTTCAGGCATTTATCAACGAAATCTTCCGGGACATCCTAAACAAGTATGTAATTGCTTACATTGATGATATCCTTATTTACTCCAAGTCTGAATTAGAACACCAAGATCATGTCAAGTCTGTGCTCTCAAGACTTCTTGCAAACCAACTCTATGTAAAGGCAGAAAAATGCGAGTTCCATGTGAACCAAACTTCGTTCTTGGGTTACAACATCAGCCATCAGGGTGTCGAAATGGACAACTCTAAGGTAACAGCAGTCACTGAATGGCCCCAACCCACCACAATCAAGGAACTACAGCGCTTTCTTGGATTTGCCAATTTCTACCGACGCTTCATCCGCAATTACAGCACTATTGCTGCCCCCCTAACATCTCTGCTGAAGGGTAAACCCTCTAAATTAAAGTGGACTGAAAATGCCACACAAGCCTTTTCCAAGTTAAAGTCCAGTTTCACCACAGCACCTATCCTCAAGCATCCAGATCCCAGTTTGCCATTTGTTGTAGAGGTGGATGCCTCTGACAATGGAATTGGAGCTGTACTCTCCCAACGTCATGGACAACCAGGCAAGCTATATCCCTGTGCTTACTTTTCTAGGAAACTCACAGACGCAGAACGTAACTATGATGTCGGCAATAAGGAACTCTTATCCATGAAGGCTGCAATTGAGGAATGGAGACACTGGTTGGAGGGTTCTACCCATCCTTTCATGATTATCACTGACCATAAAAACCTAGAATATGTCAAGAGTGCTAAGAGACTCAATCCTCGGCAAGCACGTTGGTCCCTGTTCTTCACCAGATTCCAGTTCACTGTAACATACAGACCAGGTAGTAAAAATAGCAAGGCAGATGGCTTATCCAGATTACATAGCCATCTCCAGACAGAATCCATGCCCGAACCTGTCCTACCACCCTCAATAATTGTTGCACCAGTCACGTGGGATCTAATGGAGGAGATTCAACGGGGTCAACAGAGAGAACCCACGCCACCCAACTGTCCTGCCAATAAACAATATGTTCCGGTGAACCTTCGTGCTAGAGTCATCCAGTGGGTCCATACTTCACTAAGCTCGGGTCATCCAGGTATTTCACGAACACTCAACCTCACACAAAATTCATTCTGGTGGCCATCAATAGTTAAAGATGTAACCGATTTTGTCAAGTCCTGCTCCATCTGTGCCCAGTCTAAAACTCCTAAACACTTACCCTCTGGTCTGCTACAGCCTCTGCCCATCCCTCAACGACCTTGGTCTCAACTGTCCATAGATTTTGTCACAGATTTGCCTCCGTCCACCGGATTCACGACAATCCTAGTTATCATTGACCGATTTTCTAAATCCTGCCGTTTGGTACCCTTGAAGGGACTCCCCACGGCCATCGAAACAGCTCTTGCACTCTTCCAACACGTCTTCAGAGTCTTTGGCATCCCTGAGGATATTGTTTCTGACAGAGGAACTCAATTCACTTCTCAAGTTTGGAAAGCCTTTTGCAAGCAGCTAGACATCAACGTCAGCCTGACCTCAGGATATCACCCTCAGTCTAACGGTCAAGTGGAGAGGCTGAATCAAGAAATCGGCCGGTATCTTCGGTCTTACTGCAGTCGTGAACAGCATCGCTGGGCAGAGTTTCTACCATGGGCAGAATATGCCCAAAATTCCTTAAAACACTCCTCCACTGGTGTCACCCCATTCCAATGTGTGCTTGGATATCAACCCCCTATGTTCCTGTGGTCAGGTGAACCTTCTACAGTACCTGCAATCGATGACTGGATTCGTCGTAGTGAGAGGGTGTGGAATTCCGCTCATGTGCACCTGCAAAGAGCTGTCAGGAGTCAGGAAGTTCAAGCCAATAGACGACGTCGTCCACACCCTCCCTACCAAATTGGACAAAGGGTCTGGCTCTCCACACGGGATCTCAAGTTGCGGCTACCAAGCAAGAAGTTAAGTCCAAGGTACGTAGGCCCGTTCAAAATCCTAAGACAGATTAATGAAGTCACGTATCAATTGGAGCTGCCTATTAATTATCGTGTCTCTCCTTCCTTCCATGTTTCTCTCCTCAAACCGGTCCACCCGGGGGCTGACCCCAACACTGAGAGTCAGGAACCACCCCCACCGCTGGACATTGATGGGTCCCCTGCTTACGCGGTTAGGGAGTTATTGGACTCGCGAAGGAGAGGTGGTCAGCTCCAGTATTTGGTGGACTGGGAGGGGTACGGCCCTGAGGAGAGGTCTTGGGTAGCCGCCCATGATATCTTGGACCCGACTCTTATCAGGGACTTCCATCGAGCCAGACCCGATCGTCCAGCACCACGGCCACGGGGACGTCCTCATCGAGCGCCAGGAGTCGCTCCTAGGGGGGGGGATTCTGTAACGTCACGCCAGCAGAGGGAGCCCTCTCCCGAGTTCTGACTGTGTGCCGCTCCCTCTGCTTCATTGTTTACTTCCTGTTTGTGTGATATTTAAGCATGGCCTGTCTAACAGGCCATCGCGAAGTATTGCCAGTTCACCTGCCTTACCGAGCGTTATTTCCATTGCCATTGTCTTGACTACTTGTGTATGACCTTTTGCCTGCCTTTATCACTCTTGCCTGTTTTGGATTTACCCCTTTGCTTTGTTACCACGGATCTGACTGCTACTTTGTATTGAACCATTGCCTGCTTTAACGATAACGATATCTGCCTGACGATTCTAACCAGTTTGCTGTAGATTAATTAATAAACATCTGCACATGGATTCAGCCTCAGCGTCCGCTCCCTTACACAAACAAAGGCTACTGTACCAAATATTAACATTGATTTTCTCAGGTGTTCAAATACTTATTTGCAGCTGTTTCATACAAATAAATAGTTAAAAAATCATACATTGTGATTTCTGGATTTTTTTTTTTAGATTATGTCTCTCACAGTGGACATGCACCTACGATGACAATTTCAGACCCCTCCATGATTTCTAAGTGGGAGAACTTGTAAAATAGCAGGGTGTTCAAATACTTATTTTCCTCACTGTATCAATATTATATACAGTTTATCATCAGTAATATATATAACTATATATTTTAATATATATTTATATTTAATCAATTTTTGAACACCAGATGCGCTTTTGTATATTATCTCTTTTTATTTTTGTACAAAAAAGTGGCTTTAGAAGTCAATAAAGCATATCGTTTTTATGTCCATCTCATTAAACATAAGCCTTTCATTTGCCAACAGTCCACAGCAATGCATTTTGCAATTTAGTCCGAGTTAGAAATGTTCTCACATGACAAATTTTTGTGTCTATCTGCCCTATTATTGTTTGTCTATGTTCACGCAACCCGTTCTCACTTCCGAGGCATCAAATACTGCCGCTTGTTCTAGAGCCCAGCGCGTCCATCTACAGATGTCACAAACACCCTCAGTATGGAGGGAACTCTATGCCAAAACCCTGACAGGCCGACTGAATGTCTGACAGAACGTCTTGTGCTTTGAGTGTCTTACGACCTGACGTGATGTCAACATCTTGAAATTAGCTGGTTTTTAACTAGGTAAGCAGCAAAACTGTTGTTTAACGACTATAAATGGACAATTCAGGCAATAAACCTCAATAAGTATTTAGAGAAAGGTGTTGTATGCTATTCTATGCCATTCTGAGTGATGAACTGATAGCTATAGGAAAGCTCCCAACTGTCTGTCATGACTTTCTCTGATAATTTTGAAAGAAACTTACATACCACATTCCATGACAGATCTAAAGTACTATTATAATTTTTCAAAGGCAACATTTGTGTGTGTGTGTGTATGTGTGTGCTTGTGAGTGTGTGTTACTTAAAGAGAGCAAACATATTCATTCGTTAATAATTGTTATTATCCACACATATATCATTTTATATAGAAATGTTTTTTTTTATAATTTTTATCATTTTTTTGTTTAATTTTATGTTGTGTGCTATATTGTCTTACAAGTTAGAGATAAAGAGTTCCAATTTCAAGGTCTTCAATGTCATGGAAAGATGTTGTGAGGAACTAATTGTACATTGGCTTTGCATGATTTTAACACTTGTTGAATTTGTGCTGGTCAGACATAGACAAACTGAGCACTGAGAAAGATGCAATTAAGATTACTCAAATTCTGCAAATTTTTACCATCACTTCATCACCTGCCTTCTGCTATTTTCCCCCTGCTGATTCTTGGGCTGGTAGGAGAGTGAGTTAACATAAAAGCTGCTGATGTTCTATTTTCAGTACTGTGCAAAAGTTTCAGGCACATTAGATGGTTCACAAAAACATTTGTCTTAAATGGTTAGTTCACCCAAAAATGAAAATAATCCCATAATTTACTCACCCTCAAATCATCTTTCAGCCAAACACAAGAGTGTTTGGAGTTATATTAAAAAATATCCTGGCTCTTCCAAGCTTTATCATGAGAGTGAATGGGGCCAATCAGGGGTAGACTGGCCATTGTGAGAATCGAGTGGGATGGTGGGTGGGCCGCGATAAGCAAAAATGAGCTGCTGCGTTATGCAGAACGAACCACAAAACGGACCACAAAGCACTGTGATATGCAGATATGGACAGCGAACTCCACCCCCCCTCAACTTTTGGGCCAGTTGCTATGCTCTCTTATATCGAAATCCTCCAACATTTTTCTTTAAAAATCTACATTGCTGTCTTCTAATTCCTGGCCGGCGTTTTTTTTTTTTTTGCTCTATCCTCTGCACTTCCACGTTCGTCAATTCTCACCGGAGCTTATGCTACGTCTACGTCATAAGCCGGAACTCGACTCTCTTGTGAACGCGCGGATGGCCGTTACCGGAAGCCAGTTATTATAAAGTTATAAATATGGATCTTTTTCTTACAAAAATGCATCTCTTGACTTCAGAAGGCCTTTATTAACCCCCTGGAGCCTTATGGATTATTTTTTGATGGATGGATTTTTTGGGCCTCAAAATCTAAGGTACCATTCACTCCCATTATAAAGCTTGGAAGAGCCATGATATTTTTTAATACAACTCCGATTGTGTTTGGCTGAAAGAAGAAAGTCATATACAACTAGGATGGCTTGAGGGGGAGTAAATTATGACATCATTTTTATTTTTGGGTGAACAACCCTTTATGATGGTTATTTTCTCTCTTTTGCTTTAGTGTGTCAATAGGAAATATCCATTTTAGAATTTAACATCTTTAACACATATAATTGAATAGAAGAAGAACAAGAAGTTTCAAGTCCTTCGTTAATCTTGGAACAACTTACTTGCCAAGATTTTGTGCAGGTGTACCTAGGAGAGTTTGTGTGGTTTTAAAGGGAAATGATGGTCACACCAAACTGTTTTATGTTTACAGAAATTTGTATGAATTTAACTGATAAATAAAAGCAATTTATTACATTATTTTTTTTTAAACTCCACACATTTTTCAGAAATGCCTAAAACTTTTACAGAGTTCTGTATATTACACTTTTCATAAACAGTTTAAAGCAGTTCAGAAACTTTTCAGGATTAATTTCAAAGCTAATACATTGACACCATCTTCTGGATGGTTCATAAATTCTAAAAACATATGCTGTGTCTCATTTCGAAGGCTACGTCCAAGCTAGGATGCGTCCTTAGAAGGCTGCAGTATACTGAGCATCCTCCTTTAAACAAGCCTTGTTTAAACGAGATGGCTTTCGTAGGACAAACAGTAACAGAACTTATCTATAGAACTTATCTATATGGGAACTTTGAGTGAGAAGGGAAAGTCCCTTCGGAGGGGAGTGTTTCAGGTACATATTAGGAGAGTTATAATGATGTAGAGAGAAAATAAAATAAATGTTACAAGAGTAAAATTAGACTATAATACTTTATTTTAATGATACATTAATATAATTATACATATTATATATTCTGCACCTGTCTACTGAGGTACTTCAACTTGGGAATTAACATTACTTGCGTTTGAACATCATATTTTTGGGCAAATTGATGTCATTTTCAGACAAATTATGTTAATTTCCATTTAAGCAAAGAATTGTTGGTTGTTAGTCCCCACGAAGGATACCCCTCATGTTGTAATTCGGAAGGTTGCATTCAAAGGCTGCATTTGGAGTGTCCTACTCGCTTTTCTAAAATGAGACAGCCACGATGATGTATGCGGTTGACAAATGCGACCTCCGGAGGACGCAGCCTTTGAAACGAGGCACAGCAATAGATCGATTTTAGCAGAAAAAAAACTATTTGAACTTCTGTTGCTCATTTTACAGAGAGATCAGTCTGGTGTGTTATTACTCTGATGTTAGAACAAAAGAGCTCATTCCCAATTCTGAAATGCTTGTCTACAACCTCTACTGGTTTGCAAAGGTGAGTAGTTAGATTACCAGGTAAAGTGCTAAAAACTGTAAGGTATCAGATGTAGTTCAATACAAAACGGTTGAGCACTCTTGGTCACAAAGGATCTTACCAATTGTTTTCCTGCAACTATGGTCTCTTGTGTTTGGTTTCATCCAGCGCATCAGTGCTGTTCCTCTTAGAGTCTCATACAGGAGTTGCAGAATCGACAAAAACATGCAGCATCAAACAAATAATAGTGTCAGTTTCATTTATCAACAGCAGAGGGTACAGGAACAGAGCTGCTAAGAGGCATTGGACATGGAGAGAACTGCATGAGAATGTCTGAATGGGGAATATTATATGCAAAAGCAAAAATCTGCAAGCTACAGAAATGCTTAAATTAGGATAAGGATTCAATAAAAGGTTTTGCATGTTGCAGTGGGCAGAAAGTTGAATTGTACAGAAACTCTCTGTGGCAGCTTAAGGCCTCTTAATGGTGTAAAGAGGCAGTCTAAAGTCAAGGAACTAAGCTTCTAACATAAATATTGAAGACATACTCCTTAAAGAGAGATGGCACTGGAAGTGGAGCTTTAATAGAATCAGCATGCTTCCCTTTTGGAGTGGTGATGCTAAGAGGTCGAGACATACAAAAAAAATTCAATAAAATATTTCTTGGGAAATACATCTTTATAATGTTTTGTGGGCTGAACAATTGACTCCAAGGTTCTTCTATCCCTCAGAGCCTTGTTTTAATTCAAATGAAATATGGTATCTACTGTACCCTCACTAAAGCCCTATGTGGCTGTGGCCAACAGGTTGCTCGAAGAGAACTGCACCTTTGAATGATTAGGTGTAATTTACTTTGGATTAAAAATATCTGCTAAACATATTTCAGTGTCCCTATAGATATAGACATGCTGTATACTTCTATTGATTTAAAACTTTCTACTCTATAAACTCTGTCAACTCTATCATATGGCACTAATGTTTTGGCAATTAATATAATACGCTTATAAACGTGTAAATTAATCATATGGGGGATGAATTACCTATTTCACAGAAGCAGTGAAGGTAAATATGGTGGCAGGGCAAGTTCTGTTTTTCTCAAGTACCTAAATTGATTTTGGTGTGAGGTTTCTTGGGCAGCTGCCAGGGGCTAATGCAGTATCATCCTGCCACTCCCTTTCTCAAATGCAGTACAATTTCAAACAGAGAGATGGTTCTGTTTACAAGGCCTTTAGACAAAACAATCAAGCTTAAGAGTGTATAGATGTATAGGGACTGTATATATATATATATACTGTATATATATTTAATATATATATATAGTGCAAAAATACTTCATAAATCTTTTATAGATTTTCCCTGTTGAAAAGACAAGCACAGCTGATCTCCAGCATACATGTTGTGTTTTGGATGCTGTTCTTCAGCATGGGATGCTGGTGTCCTGACCAGGCTATTTAACTTGCTTGACCTGAAAGCCTCCCTTGGGCAACAAGCTTCTCCAGAAAAACCACGGCTGACCAGCATTTCTTGCTGGTTAAAATAATGGTTATGCCAGTCCACCAGCTAGAACAACACTAAACCACTGGACCAGCTTAGAAATCCTTGATGGTCTGAGTTGGTATTTTCAGGGTCATTTGACTAAAAATGGTTCAAGGAACGAAAAAGAATGACGTTTTTAGCAGAATGTAACAAAAGAAAGTTGAACAAAGTGATTTATGATGGTTCCAAATTGAAAACATTATTTTTAAATTCTGGAAACCAGTTTTAACCAGTTAATTCAATTCAAAACTTTATTGCAGACTCAGGGTCCAATTAAAATACAAGACAATACATAAAATGAGCAGTATACATAATTTTTTTTTTTTTTAAAAATCACACATATCTGTATTCCTCACATTCTGTGAATGAAGACCTTTCTAACAACTTCAGTATGTATAAATACCAAATATACATGCATGCTAATTAAATGTATGCTTGTTCAAATTTCTATTGAGATAATTTGCAAAGGCTTTTTTTGTTCATTTTGGGGCAAGTGGCTTGTTTTGAGCTTGTTTTTCCAGACCAGTACGATTGCTTCTCTTGTGAGATTGGCAATGCTGCAATTTCACCCACTCCTTAGTGCAGTGTACTGTCATTTAAAAAGTAACATTATTAACAATTCTTTTATTTTGTTTATCCGGTAACCATTTGGAAAGGAGGCTGCAGAACTTTTGAACCAGAATTAAAAAAATATTTTTTAGTCCCTGTTTGTCATTTACAAGATGGTAGACATTTTTCACCATTACATATCAGTTTGTAAATGCAATTCCAGAAAGTATCTAAGTTCAGCCCAACAGAAAGAGTTGTTCAATGTTTGCTCTATTGTACCTCAACTGAATTCTCAGTTATGCTTCATTATTACCTTGTCTCAGATATTTCCCATAAAATTCCATAGGGAAAATAACAATAGCCAGAAAATAAAATTGTTAAAATATAGTGACAGTATAGAGCTTTAAAATGAATATACATAGCTCAGATAGTGTCTTGGAAGAGTTTGATGAGAAATGTTCCCATCTGTGACTTATGATTGCAGACTTTATGTTGGCAAATCTGAGCACAGTCTGAAACATTGTTGAGATTTCCTCTAAAACTCAAGGGGAGACACATGAGATTATTGGGATCTTTTTATCAGAAGAAAAACATGAGAAGTATGAGACTTAAATGAATGGTAACTGAGACTGTCATTAAGCCTACCATCTTCTTTTGCATTCCATAGAAGAAAGTACGTCATCCGGTTTGGAACATGAGGGTGAGTAGATTATGACAGAATTTTCATTTCACAATTTTTTACCCAAACTCATGAGAAGTACAAATTTGTACAAGTTGGCTAAATCATATGAAATCGCAAGTTAATTCATATGAATTAGTACGAATTTTAGATCCCCAGATGTGTAATGCAGAAGTACGCAAAAGTTCTGCGTTTCCAACATTGTGTAAATGCTTATTAATTTTATGCCCTAACCCAAACCCCATTTCTGAACCTAACCATAGAGTAGAGTCTGTAAGGATGATTTGAAGCATAAAGAGTATGTATTGTATGATGGAAGAAAGTAGCTATCGTGTTTTAGAAGCAGAGGAAGGAGAGTCGATTTCATCGTACGACCCAACTCGAGTTCATATGATTTTGCCAACTCGTTCCAATCAGTATGTTATCTTCATGAGAATGTGTTGTCAGTTTTCATTAGAAAGAATTTTCATTTTTAGATGAACTTTCTTTTTAAGAAAAGCTTGTCTTTTAAAATGTTTTTTTTTAGACCTGTACGACAGAAGATCAGATGGTCAGACAATGCCATTCTCAGTATTTGAGTGTCTGCTATTTGTTTGGTCCGGAATGGCCATAAAATATGAATGTTGTAGTCTGAGTGCGGGCAATGAAGTGGGCTAAGGTTGACGTCATAGTCCGGTACCTCTCGGAGAGAACTTTTTTCTTAGGCATGCTTTGAAAAATCATTTAGCTGAGCTCTTAGTTCTGTTTCTCTGTCTCAGGCCACTCTCAGAAAGAAAGAGAAAAACAAAGCCATTCCCATAAATAATTATCTCAGCTCTTTCCCCTAAAACTACAACACACCATAGAAGTTTTGAGATCTCTGACAGATCAGGAAGATAGCTTCTTTTAAATGCATTAGCTGCTTCTCTCAAGTCTAGTCACCTGATAGACAGCATCCTCAATTCCCCTTTTCTCACCCAGAAGACATGAAAACATGCCCTGTGTAGTATCAAATCCAATTATGCATCTCTGCTGCATGCCTATAAAATGTGGAATGTTTTTCTGTTAACCTCGACCAATCGGCTGTTTTACTGTCCAGAGTGTCCTCGGAGTGACTGGCCAAAGTGATCAGAAGAGGTGGAGAGGGGTGGCTAAAAGGAGGGATTTGCATCGTTCAGGACAGCCCCCCATCCCGAAGACAGCCATACCCTCTTAATTGTTTTGGAGACTGTTTATTCTGCAAGAGAAGAGAGTGCAGCCTCACTCCTGACTATTACGAGCTAATGTGGATGCAGTAAGACGCCTGTCTTTCTCTTCTTTGTAGAGGCTGACTTTGTTCTGGCTCTTTAATTTTCTGACTTTATTTAGTCTTTTCTCTGCATCTGGACTGACTGACTGAGAGGAGCAAGGAAGCATCAGGCTCTTTAGCCTTGGAGGACGGGAAGAGAGGCTGCCCGAACTGAGCAGTAACATTTGCGCAGGACATCACTAGCAAAAGAGCTCCAGAGGACAGCTGCCATGTGTGACTGTTTTCACCTGGCATTTCCGAACTGGCATGCATCAGCCACGGGTGGGCATCTCTCTTTATTTTGCACTGCACTGTCTCTGTTTCTCTAGCTTTTCAGTCGCCACCCCCCTCCCCCCCTCCCCCCTCTCTCTGTCTCACTCTGCCTCACTCTGCATGCTCTGTGCTTGCTATTTTTATCTCTGAATTCAGCATCACTGGCAGGATCATATGATGTTGCAGTTAGGCAATGGATGCATGTGTTAGTGGGAGACTGGTGCTGAGCTTGTTGACAAGCATCACTGCATTTCTCTGCTGAGATAATGCTGCACTGTGGGTGATCTGGGTGTGTCTGCAGTAAAGTGGGCGTGGCTATGTTATTGTGGGTGTGTCAACAGAGTTATGCAGTATTTTATCAACAGCATCTGCAGTCTTAAGTATGTATTTACAGCATCGAGTTTGATTTTATTGTTTAACTATTTTTACATTTAGATTTTTTTCCCTACACATTAGACTATATGTTTACAAAGTGCTTTTTTTTCTAATGATCTACGTCACTTAAGTTACATTTGTTCCATAAATAATCTGATAAATAAAAATAAATAAAATCTCTACTTAGACAGAAGTTGGTTTAGGTGAAAGAAATATTGGTGACACTTTACATTAACATTCTTTGTTAAGGGTTTATAAATGGTAATTAATAAGTAATTTATACATATTAATAAGTATTATAAATAATTTATATGTGGTTATAACAACCTGCATAAAAGGGAGACTTTCATGCAATACCTGCCAACTGGTGGGCAATTTTACCTTACTAGTTATAATTGCTTTATTACACTTAATCAACATTAGTAACCTCTGAAAACGTACCTTAATGTAAAATAGAAATATATAAAGAAAAAAAACATTATGCAAACATTATGGATTTATAAAATCATTATGGTTAAATGGTCAGCAGACTTTATTATCTGATATATGCAGTGAATGAGAACTTTAGATAACTAGGACTAGAAAAGTTGGGACACCACTTTGAGTAGCACCATTCTTTTGACATTAACATGACAAGGAAAGTGACAACACAAGTGAGTCAAGACATTACAGTGATTAATTTTAACAAAGTGGATTGAAGCAAAGTGACAAAATTCCTCCTTATTAATCTCACTTTAATAATAATATTAATAATAATCTATTTAGCTGATAAATCATGAATTAGCGCCTTTCCTTTGTTAATATAAGTATGAATAAGCAGTACAACATGCAAGTCAAAATGCTCACTATTTTGCAAGTATAAGATGAATGTTGTCCTTTTTTCATGATGCTATAACTGCATAATGATTTATTATTTATTTGTAAATTATCCGTTAATGAACCCCGTTTATAGCCCCTTATAAAGGGAAAATGAACGTAAAGTGTTACAGATCTCTAAATATGTCATTGTAATACATATCTGGCAATGTGCCAGAATTTGTGCTACAGTTCATGTAATTTTCTTGGTATTTAAGTTTGATAGATTTATAATTTGTGAGCAAATATTTTAGCTCCAACAGAGACTGCCATTTAATCAATTTCACACCAAAATGGCTTTCTAAGCTGTCTAAGAAGATACATTTAGGAGAAAGTGCTAGTAAATACGTGTGTTGGTTCAATATATTGCTATATTGTGGAGTTTTATGATACTTTTGATTGCGTATACAATATACTCTACATCTACAAAATATTATGCACCTTCTTGAACTACATTTCCTGTAAAATTCTGTTTGGTTTTGCCATTCTAAACTGCAGTTACTTGATGCTGGTATCCCATTTGGCATCATTTTTAAAGGACTTTAAAATCCAACTGATCTGTTATCCAGACAGTTATAAGCCATTCGGTCTAACTTGTCGCCTCCAAGTCAGGCAAATAGCAGCTTTGTCTATCTGGTTCTGGCTTTCTCCTGGACCCTTAGATGAACTTTATGCCTTTGCGATACACAAAGAGGCAATTAAAAGGACCTAAATGAGACAGCAGTCAAATTTTAGAGTTTGTTACAGGAGCAAACAATATATCTCAAAATACAACAGTTGCATGACAGCTTAATTACTAGAGGTAACTAAGAACGGCATACATAGGATTTAATTAAATCATATGTGATTATACGCTCCTGTTTTATACAGATCTGAGCATGCAATGTTTCAAGTTCATAGAATGCTGCAGCTTTTCCATGTAGTTGTATGTTTGTATGAGTGTATTTAAATCAAATCTGTACTAAATTATGACTAAATTACGCAGAATGAACTTAAAAGCAACATTCTGCAATAAATGCTGTGTGTGGGCCCGGCTCAATGTCTTTGTGAGGGACATAAGCTTGAGAGACTTGGATTATTGCTAGAAAGCAATAAGTGAGCATGAGGAGCATGATGTTAACACTGAATTAATAGACTGGTCAGCTTTTATTTGCACAGAAATGGAAAACAAATGTAAACATAGCTGCAAGCATCAACATTGGTGCCATGTACCATCATTGCAACCACTGCATGAGACCAAGCTCACAACCAAAAGATCTCACAAAGCATGTTACACAGCTGTTATGATCAACTTTATATTCATGTAACTTCAACAAAGATGCAAATCAACATTTGATTGGGGAAAAGCCCAGTCTTCATTCAGTAAGCAGAATAAAAAAAATCTCCAGAACTACACACATACGACTTGTTGAGGTGGGGATAGAACCCACAATCCAAGAAAGTATAGTCAAGAACCTCACACACAGTGCCAATCAGCTGACATAGCTCAGTCATGACAAAGAGAAATGTAGATTTTAGAGTCAGCACACAAGGTTGGGTTATTTTTTTAACAATAGGTGGCACTGTCTCCAAACATTCAAGGTATCCTCAGGACATAATGTTGAAGATGCATAACAATTTTCTTTTACATTCAACAATGCATTCAAAAGATAGGTATTTTATAGGTGTTTGTGACTGACAACTTTTAAAATACATCACTTATCTTTGATACTGTAAACACTACATGAATCTGATTAAAAAAAAAAATACATTAAAGGGTGACATGATCACAGAAATGAAAAGATAAAAAAAAAGTTTATCATAATTTATGAAACAATTACATTAAAATCAGTTTATATGCAGGGCCTAAAGAGTTGTTGTGCATAAAACATGTTCAAAACAATGTAAGGAATGCAAAAAAAAAAAAAACACTAAAAAAGCAGGGTCACTTTGCACAATAGAGGCAGTAGAGCAGTTGTTTGGTACAGGGGCCATTTTGGGCTTTAAAGGAATAATTCACACAAAAATTAAAATTCTCAATATTTATTCACACTTATGCCATCCCGGATGTGTATGACTTTCGAATAATTTTTTAGAAGAATATTTCAGCTCTTTTGGTCCATACAATGCAAGTGAATGGGTGGCAAAATTTTGAAGCTCCAAAAATCACATTAGTCAGCATAAAAGTCCTAATCCATGTGACTCCAGTGGTTTAATCCATGTCTTCTGAAGAGATATGATAGGTTGGGTGAGAAACAGATCAATATTTAAGTACATTTTTGCTAGAAATTCTCCTCTATTCTCAGTCAATCTCCACTTTAACTTTCACTTTCTTCTTCTTTTGTTTTTGGTGATTCACATTCTTCATGCATATCGCCATCTACTTGGCAGGGAGAAGAATTTCTAGCAAAAAAGGACTTAAATATTGATCTGTTTCTCACCCACACCTATCATATCACATATAATTTTTGCCTTTATATGACATAGCCTACTAGACAGTGATCAGTTCAGTTACATGTACACTTGAAGTCCAACATTTGATATGTCCAACAACATAAGTTCACTTTACATTAATAAAGTATATAAAGTGTATTTGATCATCCGCATTAAACATTAGCGCCTGCCAATGAAAAAGCACGCAGCAATAAACATCAGGAAATAAAACGTCAATATTTAATATTTTATCCAGATAAATCAACCAGTGGTGCTCTTGCTATTGCGATGATATAATGAACACCTCTGTTCTGATGTAGAATATAGGCTAAATATAGAAAACCGCTCAAAAGTTTTTCATCGATATCGTGGACATCTCTCTTTTTTGTTCAAATAAACATCTAGATCATTTTATTGCCCAGTACTATTGATAACATTGCCATAATCTCTCACAGTGGCCCAATAATCTTAGTGATAGATAGTTAATTTACAGGCTACATTATAGACACAGAATCAAGTAAGTAGAAATATGAAATTTACCTTGATATGTTTCTTCAAACTGGAGGCAGGATTAATGCTGATATCTGGCTTAAATTTTCTTTTAAATCTGACAATGCTTTTAAAAGATATATAACTTTTTAATAAAATTAAATATGGCAGAGGGAACAGTATGACTGATATGGGTAATAATTGGCGGTTAAAATCATCATGACGCAAGGAGTCCAAAGACACCAACCCCATGAATTTAGGTCATGTGTTTCAAAAGTTACAGGTAAAAAAATAGGTATTATAGACCCATAGGTGGCTCTGTCTCCAAACTTTGCATGTTCCCTCAAATCATGATCCTGATGAAGTATACCAAGTTTCTTTTTGATAGGACAAACTGTTGCCGAGATACCACCTCAAATCCAGTTTTACATCGACCTCGTTAAAAAGTGTCACATTACAATTGACTAAAATCAGTAAAAACATGTTTCCAGAAGTACCTGCATGACACATCACATTTGATTTCATTTGACTAGTTAGGTTTCCTATTATTTTAGTAATCAGATAAGTACACTGGGGTGTTTTATGTACATGTTATGTTGTTTAGGTAGTGTTTATTACATTATTTTACTGGCATGTGTTTTACCATGATGGTGTTTTGTCTCTATATGGGCAACACTGTCTGCAGGGGAGATCGGGGCTAATTGTCACAATTTAAGCTCTAGTCAATATTTCTCAGAGTAGGTTTATTTTTGAAAGTCAATTTATGTATAGGCATATACCTCAAGGTCATGTCTACAAATAAGCATACAAAAAGCATACTTTGAATAAACAAAACCATCAGTCAAACTCTTGTTTCGTCCCACAAATATTGTAATTCATAAATCGTATAAATGTATAACATTCAAACACATATGAACTCGCCTGATTTGACATTTAAGAAAAACACTCTTGTCCTTAGAACACAGAGTGGGAGAGAAAGAGAGAGAAGCTCTTAAAATATAAGTGCATCAGCAGTACAAGGCCATCCAATCCTTACTGAAAATACCCACTTAGAGTCCATTCCTAAATATCAGTCATAATTCACTGCCTCCCCCTGCTAATGAATAAAGTATGATGTTTAGAGTGTTTGTGTGATTGACTAGGATGGTTCATTCCTGAATAATAGAAAACTGGACAAAAGGTTTTGTGTGTTGAGATGCTGTACCTTAACATTTTCTGACCTGCCATCATGCCACTATGTTCCCAGCCTTCACCCAAACATCTGCAATAATGATGCTGTCACACCAAATTGTTTTCTAGCATTGGTATTATTTTGAGTCATTGAACTAACAAATTCTAAAAGTTTGATTATCTTCTTGGCACATAAATCTATCAATTAATGTTCATGATTGATTGGAAACATGAGGAAACTTGGTCTCATGTTCTTAATATGGAGGGAAATCCTATTTTGTTTTCAAAATAGGAACCATGAAATTCAGTTATAGTTTGAATACAAACAAGTCTCCCCCACTTGACTCTGAAAGAGGCTTGTGTATTATTGTAGCGAGCAGGGCGTAGCCGAGCGATAAGGATGAATGGCTTTGGGAATCATCTTCATCAGCCGGGAGAGAGATAAAGAGGAGCCAGAGCCACAGTTCGAGAGAGAGAGAGAGACGCACGAAGCTGTCTGTGTGTGTGTGTGTGTCAATTTGTTTAACGTAAATGCTGAAAAGAAGTTTTTTAGTATTTAGTATTTTATGTGGAGCTGAAAAGCACCCCATTATTTTGTACACTGAAAAGTGTTATTAAAAATCGTACGTTTGGATGTTTAGCAAGTTCCCGCTCCCTCCTTCATGAGAAAGGCAGAGGTCTGCCACAATGATGTTATCAGTGCTCCCTGCTCGCTATAACTTGATGAGCAGCTAATTAACCATATTAGTGTGATTAAGGAACAGAGCTCTAGGCCCTCCCTGGGGCCCTTCCTCTAATGTCTTTAATCTCGGTCATGGGTGATGTGGTTACATACAGGACCTGTAGTTGGGAAATTCCAGGATTACAGAATTTATCTCCTGACTGAAAAATAAATATTCCATGCTGCAAAATTGGCCATACTTAATTGATTCAGTTAAAAAGTTTGTGAAAATTGTATATGAGCCATTTAATATTAAATAAAGTATGTACATGTACTGCTCTGTCAGATTAAGTATGCTTTATTACTTTATTTAGGGCACAACAGTACAACATCTTTACAAATAATGTAAATAAAACTTGAATTCAATGTAATGTAATGTATTCAATGCACATAAGATTCCTTCATGCATTTAAACCTTTGATCCTCATTAAAAAACAATCAATGCTAACTGAAATTTGATCCACTGCCCCACAGTGGCCAAAGCCGGAAGTGTTGTTAAATGTATGGGCACTAGGGGTTGCACACTAGTCGACTACAGCTAACGTAGTCGACAACGTCAGCCTGAAGTTGACTAGTCGTTCACCACCTGTAACGAGGCAGGCGAGGAATGAGGATCTAAACGCAGCTTTATTTAACAGCCAAATAAACAAGCTAACAGAATAAAAAGAAAACCAAAACACAGGGAACCAAGCACAGAGCATAAACAATACATGCTGTGTTTAGATCCTTATTCCTCGCCTGCCTCGTCACACACCACCTGATTTATAAAACACATCTGTAGGAAATCCAGCAGGAGTAAAATCCGGTGGTTCTGCACTGCAAAGGCTGAGTGGCTCAAATATAGGCTTAGATGTTCTGTTAGACTCACACACAGTGTGACGCACACACAGAATGCACTTCAGAACTGGTGTTTGTTTACAGTGTCGCTCTGCTAAACAATGCAACACATCAACATGTCAACAACAATCTTACGCATTTTCTGTATCTCTGTTGCACAGTGTGTCAACACTGATCATTTTCAGAACATTCTACAGGCAACTCTGATAAAGAAGACACACTTGCTATTGTAACCTGCAATATATGCAGATTGGCCTACAAATATAACCAAAATACTAGTATTATGCTGACCTGGATGCTGTTCGCTCCTTCAAGAACATGATTTAGTGACAGTAACTCGGTTTCCATCTAAATGTTTTGCATTTAAGAACGTTTCTAAAAATGTGACTACAGAAATTATGAATCATTGCTTGTTTCCATCCACTATGTCATGCACATTATCCTGAAGGAGCAGCTTTGTCATGATTGAGCAACTGAACGACCTACTTGCTTTGGAGTTCCCATGTATGCAGAGGCTGGTGGCATGTGGGCATCTCAGCCATTTCAGCCCTCATTAAATCAGATATTACCTTTATTCTGTGGTCTCCTTGCAGCATTTCTTAAAACGAGGTACAGTTGCTCCTATCCTACAAATAAGACTCTCAAAACTGTTCTGGCAGATTGTGAGTTAGGACCCGCTTTAAATACCAGCTGTGGGTTAAACACTTCCAAATGTCAAAGGCTATGTTCGAAGAATTGTGTGCCAAGGTCGGACCTCTGGTTAGGCCAGTCACATCAAGCTATCGCACACTCATAACACATGCACGAATGGTCAAAACATGTCAAAGTTTTGCGGATAAACTGTTTCAATCCACCTTAATGCTCATTTTAACTAATGCGAAACTATAAAATCCTCTTAGTGCATTACATTTTAAGGAAAGTGTTTATTCACATGTCGAGTGTTTGCATTCAGGAATTCTTATGCACAATTTAAAAATCTGCATAAAAAAAAGTTGGATGGAAACACAGCTAGTTAGAAAAGTACTTCATGTTGGAGTCCTTTAACCTGATGGAATACATCCTGATTGCCAACTTTGTCTGTTGGGACATCTGACTTGGATGCTCTTCACTCCTTCAAGAATGTGATTCAGCGACAGTTTAGAAAGCACTTCAAATTGGATTCTGATAACCTGACGGAACACATCCTCATTGTCATCTACACGCTAGATCCCGTGGCCACCTGAGACTATCTGAACAAGGACAGGGAATCGCCTGCAGCTACAAGTAGTCCAGGCCAATCTAAATAGGTGGTGTTTTTGGGGGTGGAATGACATCACAACTACTTGAATTCGACTTGATTAATGGGTTTGAATAGTCGACTATTAAAAATCAGTTTTCATGCAAAACCTAATGGGCACACGTGAGCTCCAGTTTCCATGTGAAATGTCTACAGAGTAGTGGCAAAATTGTTATTTTTGTTGTAAATGATGTAATACTGTCAACAGTAGTCCATATGTTATTAACTGTACCCCCTAACTCAAACAGCAACACTGAACCTAACCTTCGATGGAGTAATCATTTAATTTTAGAGCAAAAATACAATTTATGAACCGTGCTCATCATTGTGTATGTTATAGAGGGAGTTGAGGGTGAACAAATGTGAATTGATGCAAAAAATGTCTGATTGGAGGATGGTGCTTGTCATAAATTCAGCAGAATGGATTTGATTTCAAGGCAAATGAACATTCGTGTGCAACATGTCGATTTCCCATGTGATCATGTTGAGTCTTCAAATGGTCTTATAGAGCACTAAGCGTGACCGCACCCCTGAGAAATGACATATTCCAATGGTTCATTGTCCAAATAGGCCTATGCGTCATACAAATTTATTAAGACATGTTATAATTTGTTTAATCAACAGGATTACATGTACAGGGAGAATGAAAATTGCAACACTCACACAACCATCTAATTCAAATTGCTTTGCAGTGCTTCACAAGCTATTTCTGATATTCACAGGAGAATCATGAATGTCTACTATCACTTAGAGAGAGTTAAATTCCAAAACGTCTATTTGATTATCATAATACATGTGAAAGACCCATGTGCACAAATTTGTCACAATGCACACTTTTTGTTTTAGTAGTAAAGATCCCAATAGCATACATTATAATAAAACTACATAGTGATCATTTAAAATGCAGTGTAATCCTTTATATTATAAACAGATTGTATGTATGCATTTACTTTTTGTACTTAACTTACAAAAGTAGTGAATACAGATTTTGCTTTCCTGGTCATATTAATTATATTTCAGTAACCCAGATTAGCCTGGTCACTTAAATAAAACACATTCGTATCACTTTTAGACCAGCACCCTTTCCTCAAATATTTGATCAGAGAGTTATTATGTTGTGAATTTGACAACATATAATTTCTAAGACCATGCAAATATCCTTCATTGTCCAACTCAAGTTAAATAAAAATCAAAATAGATCAAATAAGGCCTTGATAGGCCTTTTAGTTCCGTTTTTTTAGTTTAGTTTTTTATGTGGTTCGTGGCTGCAAAATTGGTTGCATGGTAATTTAATAACAGATGAGATACAAGTGATGTTCTTGTGGAGAAAAAGAAGGAATTCTTTGATTTGACAGTCAGTGAAGTAATTGGCAAATACACAAACAGTCATGCACATACTGTGTTTGTAAGAGATTGACTGAGTGAACTGCTATAAGAGTTTGCTATATTCTTTAAACTTTTCTGTCTTGTTTATTCTTTTGCGTCACTGAAAACACAATAAACAATTCCCACAACTGCATGACATCTTATTTTCAATCGCCATTCAAATCCCACTGTACACCAATGGGTTGACTGTTTCCTTCAACTCAATTTCAAACTAAACAAATAACAATGACAATATTTGTTGGAGAATAGAGGGACATACACACCCTCGTATCAAAATCTTAACCCTGACTGCTTTACTCACAAAATCACTAAAATCTCTGTTTGTTTTTGTTTTTTAGCATAATTGCTCAAGCAGCAGCTAGAACCAGGGTCCTGAAAATGGGTTGTGTCATAGATTTTAAGTCTAGAAAAAGGGCAGGGCCCTCCATCTACACATCTACTAAAACAAGCAATAGTTACCAACAAACAGTTCTCCAAATGCAAGGTGTGGATTAAGTGCCTAACAGTCTGGAATAAAACATATTTCCCCAGGTAGCTCATAGAGGAGGTAGGTGCTGACCTAAAATGTTAAACCTTTAGGTGCTGACCTAAAAATGTTATCTGTGATTTATTTGTTGTTATTTTTTTTAGCAGTTAAAAAAAAATAAATCATTATTAGTCACATTTTTAGATTTATACAACACTGTTGAATTATTTCCATATTGGCACATGTATTTAGTAAGTAACTTTAATAACATACTAAATCAAACAGTATTTTCAAGGCAATATGTTACCAGAAACTTAAATCACTATCTTATACAACCAAATTGGATTCTCAGTAAGACTACAATAAGGCTCCATTTGTTAATATTAGTTAACAACATTAGTTAACATGAACTAACAATGAACTATTTTATTTTTTATTAACTACAATTAACAAAGATTAATATATGCTGTAAAACAAAATATAGCTCATTGTTTGTTCATGATACCTAATGCATTAACTAATGTTAACCAATGGAGCCTTATTGTAAAGTGTTACCTGCATTTCAGTCCTAAAATGGAAACATACCACTTCTGAAGTACACATCAGTTCCCTCAAGGTTACTTAAACTATTTACTGCAAATCATTAAAACCGGGTCATTTGGGGCAACAGTGGTGCATTCACAAGTTAAGTCGGACCATTGGAAATAGGAAAAATATTTGAGAACAATTTGTAATTGTGTAATAATTACAGCGCTCGCAAGGCATCACTGTATTGATGTTAATCAAACATTACGGTTAGGGTTTGTTTAACCCCTTATACTATAAGTACTGTCTTTGCTATTAAAATTCTGCAATTTGTTGAGCCCGGAATGCTTAACATATAGACTCCATTCAAATGTGGTTTTGTAGATAATTTTACTCTAAGGGGTGCTATTTATTTACATTTTTTTTTTGTAAACTATACACTTTAAGTACAGAAATTTAAGACAAAATTTTGAAAATTTCCTTTCAGCTCAGCATTCAAAATGTAACACACAGCAATGACTTCATTAACATATTACCATTATGGGTAATAGGCAATGTATGCCTTTCTGAGAAGCATGAAAGTATTATTGCTGCTGATATCAGCATTTAAGCTTTTTTGTCAATTGTGCAATATTATTAACAACAGAATAATTATTGATAAAATAAATAAATAAATAAATAGGGTGCAATGGAATCATTCACGCATTGAACTGAACTGTAGTTTTATTTGTCATTTTTATAATACCACATCTGCTGATAATAATAGCAACCACATTAGTTTCACTGCTCTTGGGCCTTCTTCTCCTGCTCTATCAAAGCCCAAGTTTCCATGTTGGTCTATTTGCTGGCAGTGTAAGCCAACCCCTTTGGATCAATAGAGTGCCTCACTTTACAGGAAACAACAGAAGGAGGTAGACTGTCTGGATCCTGTGAGAATACTTGTGCACTGAATTCTTGCCTTAGTCTGCTGCATATTTGCAGATACAACAGTTCTGTTCTGACAACATATAGTATATGTACATTGACTCTCCAATCAGTAAATTCTGTAATACAATATATTCTGAAGCCTATGCTAGTATGAAATTGCATCCTAGATATCTTTTTCAAATGTTTATTTTGTATTTTTCCTCACAACAGCTGATGGGCGAAGGCTGAAAGGACCAGAGCAAGACACGGATCATGATTTAGTGAGTTGCACTCCAGTAGAGCACATCCAGCAAACATACAATTATTATTGTTATAATGACTCTCTGTTCTGATTAACACTATCTTTCATTGTATTTAATGTATTAGGTATGTGAGGAGCCAGAAGTTTTAGAGGAGGAACGACCTCGCCCTCAGGGTTCTTCCCCGGTTGAGGAATTCCCTACCACAGAAAAATATGTAAAACAGGTGATCTCAACCTTACACATCAATGAATCTCCTCTCTAGTTTTTATTAGACGTGATTGAGCAAATAAAGTTTTATTATAATGCATATTCACTAAATATTTTCTAGGCTGAGGGTGACTTCCATGACCCAACCGCCAAGAGTTCCAAAAAAGGCAAAACAACTGGTTTTGGGTCATTGTTTGACAAGCGCTCCTCTGCTAAAATGAATCAAACAGAGGTAAGACACACCTGGCTCAGAGTCAGCGTACTGTCGAACACAAGCCTGTCAAAGTATGCAGCATTAAACTGTACGTGCATTCACAGGCAGTTGGAACATATGCACTATGACTGCTATGAAACACCTGACTTTCTTTTCAGAAAGTCACAGAGAATTTTAGACCCATAAAGATGACTTAATATTCCTTCAGACTCGAGTTATAGAAATGCAGGTGTCTCCAGACCTCCTCACAAACGCACTTGACTTGCACATCCACTGTTGTTGTTTTTACCTTCATCTCCTGAAGTTTAGCACCAATTGCATCTTCTTTGAGCTCTTCTTCATGACAGCAATGGCTCAAATGTGAATGTTGCCACCTTGTGGACCCACTAATTAGTGCAAATAACTCAAAGATGCGCAGTTAGAAAAATCGAGTTTGCGCACTCTGCTGATGACGAGATTTGCGTCACGTGTCCAATACACGGACACACAGCGTTCGCGTCTGCCCGAAGTATACTTTGGGCTTAAGGATGAAGGACATACAGTCTGCATTCTTTTAGCACCCAATACACTAAAGGAATTATACAAATCAGGTGAAACACCCCAAAAATTAGTGTTAAATGCCATCTCTTCTGTGAAATTCTCCATCTTACAAGCTGGTTCAGAGATCGAAAGTGTACTTGACTATACGCCAAGTCTGTTTATAATACCCTTCTTCCTAATTAGCTAAAAAGTGTCACAACTGTTTAGTTCACTCCTTAATGTCTTCTCTAAAGATGTCCCGTGAAAGATAATTAATGATCGGAAATAGTGTGAATAGTGGAAATTCTGAACTGGCTAATAAATCCCATCTGTATTTTGTTTCAGGACATGCAAGATGGGGAGTCTGAAATGCTAGTGAAGACTGCAAAGGAAGTCTGTGCTGAGGGTTTGGTTGTAAGTGGAGGGGGAAAGGATGGCATCTTTATCAAGGAAGTAAAACCTGAGTCGCCTGCCTCAAAACATCTAAGTGTGAAAGAAGGTGTGATGAAATGCTTATTTTTAGAATCAATATAGCAAAATTTGTTCTGATCCAACTTGTTACTTGCATCCTCATTGGTGTCCTTCCATCTTACCTTTCAGGTGATCAGATAATTAGTGCTACAGTATACTTTGATAATGTGTCTTATGAAGACGCCCTCCAGATTCTTGAGCATGCACAACCATATAAAGTGGAGTTCTGTCTAAAACGCAAACCAGTTCCAACAATAACACAAGAAGATGTTGAGACAATGAGGCCAGATGTGACCATTGTAATTATAGCACTGTCAATTATTGTCAATTACAGAATACTTTAAAGCCTCTTAGAGTTCAATCACTTCATATATGTATCTTTAATGTTTCACAGGGCGAGGAGGCTGAGGGAGAGGAAGTTGGTGAAGCAGAAATGAGAGGCAGAGGAAAGACAAAAAAGCAACATGAACGCATCTCTTGGCCAAAATTCCCTTCTTTTAGCAAGGGTTGCAGGGCAAATTTTAAGAGATCTCACAGCACATCAGAAGCAGAAGAACAGAGGAAATTAGAGATAAGTCCACCGACAAGTGACACAGAGTCACCTCTTAAATCTCCATTAAAATCTCCAGATGGAAAAGAGATGAAAAAGATCCACAAAATGAAACTTAAGATGAGAATGACAGGTCGCAGGAGCAAGTCAGTAGAAGAGACCCCAGAAAATGGAAAGGAGCTAACAACAGACAATATGGAGGTCTTGGAAAACCAAACATTTGTGAATATTGCTGAAGAACACAGCTTTCAGGAGACAGTGATTAATTTGGTAGAGAGCCCTAAACTGTTGAATGAAGCTGATAATACTGAGCCTACTAAAACAAGAAATGAGAATACATGCCCAACTTTGCCATTGACTGAATCATTGCATAAGGTTGAGCTTATTAGCTTGGACAATACATTAAATACTACTGATATTACAGTTGATCAAGGGGAGGATAGCAAAGAAAGGAGAGAAACATCGGGATTAAAGGTTAGCATTCAAGGAATGAATACATCTGAAATAGGATCAGTGAGCCAATTAAAGTCTGCATCAAGTGGAATGAGATCTTCAGATCCATTGACATATGACAATATTGTTGGCAGCCCCAGCTTAATATCACAAAGAGACGAAGTGAGACATCAAGTTGATTCTGATAGCAAGCTGAAAATTCAAGAGATTTTAGAGAAGACCCAAGGGCCAGAGGACATGGACATGAGCATGCCTAAAGCTGATGTTTCCCTGGACATGTCAGATGTAGGACTGATGCAAAAGTCACCAAGAATTGGCAGTGACAAGGAAAAGAAGGAAAGAAACATTCTTGAAACAGAAAGCTATGGGATTCGAACCAGAGGTCCACTGGCAGCCGCATCTAAGAGTCATTTTACAAAAACAGCAAATAGACTAGAGTTTACATCATCAGACTCTTTCACTTTTGATATTAAAACGAGGCAGGATGTGTCCTCAACTGTCACTGACATGAAGAATTCAGGCACTCCAAAACCTGTTATATTCCAGCCAAAATCAAATGCTCTGGATGTGGATAGAAGTGGGAAGAGTACTGGCGCTGAAGTAATCAAAAGATCAAATTTGAAAATCAACACTTCTGAGTTAACAGAAAAAGCAAATATTGATTCCATTCTAACTGACCTTGGTAAAAGACCAGAGTCAAACTTCAAGCTTCCAAAGGTGGATATCTCTGAATTTGACCACCAAGAATCAATAATTATAAGACAGAGAGACTCAACCAAAGCCACTCTTCTAAAAAGAGAGGAAATTGAGATTCCTGGGATGGAGGACAAAGGATCAAAAGCCAAATTTCACTCACCAAGAGTTAAAGAACAAAAAGTTGAGAGGGTAATAAAAATCTCAAAAGATCAGGGGGAAGTTGCAGAGTTTAACGTTGAGGATGTAAAGGAAGCAGTATCAAAATTCCCAGCATTTAAATTGCCTGAAAGAGACATCACAGGTGTCCTTGTACACAGAGAAATCAAAATCATGGAATTAAAGGCAGACAATACTGGTGTGTCACCTAGAGGATCCCCTTGTAAAATTTCAAGCATGAGCACAGATATAAGTAGTAAATTGCTTGAAAACACAATGGATAAAGAAAAACTGATAAGTTCTTCTTTTGTTACAAAAGATGAAGCCTTCATATTACCAAAAACTGAACAACTGCATCTTCGTGATGAAACCATTATAACTGAGAAAAAAATAGACAGATCGAAAGTAAAGTTTGAAGCCCAACAATCCAAAACTGGTAAAGTTTTGGCAAGGGATGATAAGATAAGTATTGCCTCTGATGTCAAATTCAAACTTCCGAAACGTGAAGACATTGAAATACCTGGAATGGAAGACATTGTGCAATCAGTTCAGGTGCAAAAAATCAAAGTTGCCAAAGATATTCAAGATGATGCTGTAAAAGTGTATACTGATGCAGATGTAACTGAATGTTCAAATATTAAAGTGGTCAAAAAAGGACATGAGAAGAAATCAAAGAAATCAAAGGTATCTATGCCAAGTTTTGGAATCATGAAACCTGACATTCACTTCCCAGATATTGGGTTTGAGTTACCAAAAATGACCACCTCATCGAAAAGTGATAAAATGAAGGAGACGAAAGCAAAAATATCTCTTGATGAATCAAAACAAAAAAAGATTTCTCGCGAAGAACATGTAGTCATCAAACAATCTGCTGAAATGACAGCATTTGAAAAATCCCATGAAGGAGATGTAAAGAGTGATCAAATGCTACATCATGGCGATAGCACAGTTATGGAAACCCCAACACAAGAGGTAACTGAGCAGGTGGCATCTGTTAATGATGGAGAAATGAAAGTTTCTGCATGTGAGCCATCTATAGCAAAGGCTGAAATCCAAAGCAAAGACACAAACACTGACACCTCTCCACAAAAAAAGAAACTTCCAAAATTCAAAATGCCAAAATTTGGAGGGAAATCTATAAAGGAAACAACTATAAAAGAGGACATTACGATGCAAGAAAATGACAAAAAAGAGGTTGAATTAGATTCTGAAAAGAGAACATCTGAGACTGATACCAAAGCACAAAGTTTTGAAATAAATTTGAGCAAAATAAAAATGCCTAGTATAGATATTTCTCTTCCAAAAGTAAAAATCCCAAAGACAGAGGAAAAAAAGCAGGAGGAAACTGGACTCTCAAAGTCTGAAATTGATGCAGATGTTGAATTTAACAAGGTTTTTATCCCCAGTGAGACACCAGGAGACACTAAAGAAAGGGTTGGGAAAGTTGAAATTAAGGTTGAGGCTTTAGAAGATGCACAAGAGGATAGTGGGTTTAGACTAATCAAGTTTGGTATCTCATTGCCAACAGAGAAGACAGAAGAAAGCGGTCTTCAACCAGAGGAAACTATCTCATCTGAAAGAACTATCCTCAAGGTTGATGGAAAAACTGAGGTAGATTCATCTGAACTTCCACAAGAAGAATTCAAAGAAACTGAGTCTAAAATTAAGAAAAGGAAACTATCATTTCCCAAATTTGGATTCTCTAAATCTGAAAAATCTGATGCTCACATATCTCTTCCAACAGTACACAGCTCTTTACAAAAGGGAGGTGCTGATAGAACAGAACTAGATGTTCAAAGTAAGTCCACCAAGGCAGAGGCTGAGTTCAAGGATTCAACAGATTCTCCAACAAAATTTAAACTTCCCACAATTAAACTTCCAAAATTTGGTGTCTCGTTTCCAAAGGCAACCGATGATGGGAGTGATATTCAGATGCCTGAGGCTAAGCATTCTGAAGAACCTACAGTACTACCTGACATGAAAGACCCAGAGACTATTCTCAGTGTATGCAAGCCTAATGTTGTACTGTTTGTGCCAGATGGAAGATTAGAAATGACAGATATTAACATTCCAAAAGCAGATGGTGTTAGTTGTGAACAGAAAATAGAAATAATATCATCTCCAGAACATTCATTTTCTAAACCAGAGATTCAGGCTAGTCTGACAGACAATGAAGTTGATGGAGAATTTCCATATGATAAGCTTTCAAAACCAGACATCAAAGCTGCAGAGGTTGTCAGTCTTCCACAGATTGATCTATCCATACCAGGAGGCAATGTGGAAATTAAAGAGCCCAATGTGAATTTCACCATTTCAAAGGATGAGGCTGAACAAAAAGACTTAACAATTGTTGGTTCACCAGTAAAGTTTAAACTCCCCTCTATCAACTTGCCAAAGTTTGGAGGAAAAGCAACAAAGGTAGACAAAGACTTGCCAACTGTGGATATAGATGCTGAAGAACCTGATGAAAGACTTTCAGAAGAACAATTAAGCATGAAACTAAAAGGAGATGCACCATCACGTGAGATCAAGGAATCTTATGTGATTGTTGAAGGTGTTAGTGTAGGCCGAAAGGTTGAAGATGCAAAGCCCAAAGGACAAGAAGATATGGCTAATATGCCCAAATTTGTCATTAACCTTTCAGAAGTAAAAGCTACAGACACTGATTTTAGTACATCAAAGAAAGAGAGAGATCTTACTTCAGTGGATGAAATAACTGAGGTGCAGTCATCTTATGATGAAGTGCCCACAGAAACATTTGACAAACCAGAAGATGATTCTAAAGGACCAGATGTACCTGTAAAGATGAAAAGACCAAGCTTTTCATTTCCAAAATTCGGGTTTTCAAAACCAGACATTAAGGGTTCTGAGGCAGATTTTAGCCTTCCAAAAGATGATACCTCCAAACTAGAAGGTAGTATAGACAGAGAAGAATCAGTTGTAGACATGAAAGAGTCAAACACTGAGGCTGACCAGACTGAAAAAGTTTCAAGAGGATCTCCATCAAAATTTAAATTTCCCACAATTACATTTTCAAAATTTGGAGTCACATTTCCAAAGGCTACAGGATCTGACCTTGACAAGCATGTGCCTGGAGTCACCAAAGACGAACCTACCATGGACATTAAATTGCCAGAGGCTGATGTGTGCAGGGAATTGCCATCATTACCTGAAATGAAAAGTCTTTCTAAACCTGACATTGATGTCTCTACACCAGAGGCAGAAATGTTTGAGGATGTTCACTGTGAACTGAAAAAAGAAATTATATTATCTCCAGAACTTGCATTTTCTAAAGCAGATGTTAAGATGAGTCTCATAGGCCATGGCCTTGATGAAGAGCCAGCTAAAGAAGATTCAGTATCAGGTATGGATGTTCAAGCCAAGAAACTTTACACTGAAATCAAACTTCCTTCACTTAAAGTAGATGCAGTCATCCCGAAAGCTACAGAAAAAGAGAGTGATATTAAATTAAAAAAACGGAAGATGTCATTTCCAAAATGTGGATTTTCCAAATCTGAGACTAAGACCCCTGATGCTGACACCAGTCTCCAAAAAGAAGGAATAGCTGTTCCAGACACTGAGATCAAAGAGACTGATGTGACAATCCTTGCTCCAGAGGTTGAAATCCAGGTAAAAGATAAAATGACTACTGGCTCTCCATCTAAATTCAAGCTTCCAACAATTTCTCTCCCTAAATTTGACATTTCCATTTCAAAGACTGTCGAGGAATCTACTGCAAAAGTGGGTGATGTAACACAGTCAGAAATAAAGTACGAATCAGAAGCTTTGTCACAAAATAAAACCAAACTTGATATCACAAAAGAAAGAGCAACTCATGATACAGAACCATCAAAACTACATTTTGAAAGTCAACCAACCGATGCTGAAATAAAGACCAAATATATTGATCCTGGAAGTCAAGGAAGAAGATTTATGATGCCCAAATTTGAATTTTCATTTCCAAAGCTAAAAGGGCCAGAGGGTAAAAAGGGTACATCAAGAATGGAGGATAATATAGGGAAAATTGAGTATACACTATCACATGACATGAAAATGGAAAGTCTGTCTGTTGAGGGAAAAGAAGACATGCCTGGGGCTGCTAAGGAAACTAGGGTAAAGATGAAGACGCCAAAAGTGCAGAGCTCAGAACATGAATTTTCTATACAAGACAT
This sequence comes from Moxostoma hubbsi, assembly GCA_032164185.1. NCBI lineage: Eukaryota > Metazoa > Chordata > Actinopteri > Cypriniformes > Catostomidae > Moxostoma > Moxostoma hubbsi. The sequence goes on along the minus strand of JAVLUX010000034.1, from coordinate 30,798,122 downwards.
GAAATCTCCAGAGAATGACATTGAGATGGGTGATACATATGCAACAGCAGAGGTGGATGTGAAACAACCTGAATCTGACATGAAAATTCAAACGACTGAGATGTTAAAAGATGATACAACCACAGGAGGATCGCCGATCAAATTCAAACTTCCCACATTCAAACTACCCAAATTTGGGAGTTCATCTTCAAAAACAAAACATGAAATAACAGAATTGAGAGGTGATGTGTTACCTTCAGAGGCCCCAGAGATTGATGTCAGTCTTGGACAAGTTGATGCCTCTAAACCAGAGGTTGACATGGAAATAATACATCAAAGTACAAATATCCCAGTGTCAAAGGATGAGGCTGAACAAAAAGAAGTAACAATTGTTACTGCCCAAAAAAAGTTTAAACTCCCCTCAATCAACTTGCCAGAGGTTGGAGGAAAAAGTACCAAAGAAGAGAAAAGTATGCCAGTTGTAGATATAACTGTTAACGGAACTGAAGTAAGCGGTCCAGATACACAAATAAAAATAACAGATGAAGCTCTATCTGTTGAAATAAAGGAACCTCATCTGGTCACAGAGGGTCAATTTGTTAATGTGAACTTAAAGGTTGAAGATGTTGAACTTGAAGGACAAGGGGGTAAGTTTAAGCTGCCAAAGTTTGGTATTGACCTTCATAAAGCAAATGAGTCTGTTTTAAGTACATCAAAGGCAGGGGATATAGTTGCTGAAGTACAGGAAACTGATATCAAAGAACCAAAGATAAAAACTGAGGGGAAAGCTTACACATCAGAACACGATTCTAAAGGCCTAGATGTGAAGATGGCATTACCCAAATTAGGGTTTTCAAAACCAGAAGTAAAAACCTCTGGGGTTGATGTAAGTGTTCAAAAAATGGATGTCCCTATACCAGAATGCAGTATGGACATAGAAACAAATGTAGATATCAAAGTGTCAAAGGTGGAGTCAGACCAAAAAGATTCAAAAATGTTTGGCTCTCCAACAAAGTATAAACTCCCATCAATAAACTTCCCAAAATTTGGAGTTAAATCACAAAATACAGCTTTAGACATGAACGTAATAGATTCAGAACTGGAGGCCACAAACACAAAACTTTCTCAATCTGTGGTGAAATTAGAAGTACAACCACTAAAGAATGATGTTCAAGATGATGACACTGAGAAGAGTGCAAACATACCTGAGGTTGATTCCAAAGGAAAAGCAAAAGTGAAGAGACCAAGTTTTTCATTTCCCAAGTTTGGGTTTTCTAAACCAGACACCACAACTCCACAACTTGATGTCAGTGTTCAAAAGATGTATGTACCTATAACTGAAGGCACAGTGCATGCAACAGAACAAACAGCAGAAATTACACTTCCAGAGGTAGAGGAAGAGGCTGAACAGAAAGATCCAACAATTGTTGTTTCCCCAACTAAATTTAAACTGCCAGCATTTAACCTGCCAAAATTTGGAGTCAAGACCTCAAAAGGCACTGTAAATCTATCATCAGCAGAAGAAGACATCAAAGGAACAGAAATTTGTGTTCACATACCAGATATCAAAGTGTCAGGAAAAATACCAAAAATTGACACAGAAGAAATAAAAAAAGAGATTGATCTGAGTCCCACAAAAAGAGAAACTGATTTTCATCTAGCAGAGGGGAAGTTAATACTACCCTTACCTGATGCCGACGTACAGGATTTATCCATTGAAGGCCATGTAGACATACCTGTGGTTGACACGAAAGGGCTGGAAGTGAAACTGAAGAAACCAAGCTTTTCCTTTCCCAAATTTGGTTTTTCAAAGCCAGATATTAAGGTCCAAGAAGCTGTTGCAAGTCAACCAAAGGCTGATACGTCAATCACAGCAGGCCACATACTTGTTAAAGAACAAGATGCAGAAATTACCTTCCCAGATGAAGTGAACAAACAAAAAGATCCAACTGTATCTCAGACAAAATATAAACTGCCCTCAATCAACCTTCCAAAATTTGGAATGAATTATCCAAAGGAAAAATCTGATATTCCAACAGTAGATATCGAAGAACTTGAAATCAGTTTTCCTGAAACAGGAGAGGAGCAAACATATGTGGACATTAAGGGGCACTCTGCTGATGTGGACATTAAGGGCAAAGGGCCTGACATTGATGGGCAAGGTAGCAAGTTCAAGATACCAAAATTTGGAATTAGCATGCCAAAGGTAAAGGAGACAGAGATGGAGGGCAAAGAAACAAAAGCAGAGACTGGCCTTCTATCTGAAGAACAGGTAAATGTACAACAGCCTTATGTGGCAATTGAAGATGTTACCACTGAGGGAAAAGTAGATAAAGCTGACATTGATTTCAAAGAGCTGAAAGTGAAACTTCCAAAATTGGGATTTTCAAAACCAGATCTTAAGGCTCCTGAAGTTGATGTGAGTCTGCCCAAGACTGATTTGGACATATCAATGGGAATTACTGAGGTTTCAGAACAATCTACAGATATTAAATCTCCAAAAAAAGAAATTGTTAACTCTCCAACAAGATTTAAACTTCCATCAATCAATTTCCCAAAATTTGGAATGAAAGCATCAAAAGGCACAGTGGACATCCCAACAGCAAATGTGGACACCCAAAGGCCTGAAGTTAGTCTTCCTGAAGAGGACATTAAAATGTCAGGAGAAGTATCATGTTGTGACATGAAAGGGCCAACAGTAAATATTAAGGATGCTTCCATTGAGGTCAAATTCAAGGGTGAAGTAATCGACAAACAGCAACAAGATGGCAAATTTGAGATTCCAAAATTTGGAATTGCTCTACCTAAAATAAAATTCCCAGACAATGACCAGGGGCATGAGGAAACCCTTCATGTAATAGAAGGGGAGATTCCAGGGGTTGTACTATCCATAGAGAATAGAGAGCCAAATGTATCCAAAGTAGCAGTGGAAGTGGATATGGAGGCTAAAGGTACTGAACGTGAAGTAGACAAAAGTAAATTCAAACTACCAAAACTCGGATTTTCAAAATCAGATGGCAAGGCCCAAGATATTCAAGCCAGTAAAACAACAGCAGATGTATCCTTGCCAGAGGGCTCTACTGAAATACAGGGAATTGAGAAAGATATTAAGCCACCTGAGGACGAAATAGAAATAACAAGTCCACAATTTGGTTCACCAACGAAATTTAAACTCCCAACACTAAAATTACCCAAATTTGGAGTTTCCACTTCAAAGGTCATTGGAGAAGCACCAAAGGATGATGCTGACATCAAGGAATCTAAAGTTAGTTTAGTGGATAATGAGGTAGAGACATCCAAGGTGGATCAGTCAGATATTGCAGAGGTGGAGGCCACATCTGTTCATACTAAAACAAAAGCAAAAGGAATTTACAAAGAAGGACAGGACAATAAATTTAAACTTCCAAAGTTTGGGATTTCGTTACCCAAAATAAAAGGCCCTGAGCTGGATGTTGCTGCAGTAGAGGTAAAAACAGGTACACCTGAAGTTGAGATCACAGAACAAGAAATGAAGATCCAAGCAGAAGTAAGTCTACCAACAGTAGACATAGCTTTACCAGGGGAAAGTGCCAGCATTCAGAAAATAGAGGTAGAGACAGAGCTAAAAGATGATACAATTGTTACAGGTTCTCCAAGTAAATTCAAATTGCCTGCTTTTAAAATGCCCAAATTTGGAATTTCATCTCAAAAGACATCTGACATAAAAGCAGAAGCGGCAGGGGTCAATGAACCAGACTCTAACACTGACCTAAATATTGAAGACAAGACTATACATGTACAAGATTCTAAAGCAATACACAGAGAGGGTGAAATTAAAGGAACCACTGAACAGGCTGCTGCTAAAAAAGTAGATGGGGACAAAGGCTCACCGAGTAAATTCAAACTTCCTACCATAAAAATGCCAAAGATGAGCATTTCAAGAACAAAATCTCAAGATGGAAAAGATGACACAACCATTAAGGCCAGTGCTCCAGATGCTAAAACAGACCCCAAAGATGATTTACAAGGGCCTGAAAAATCACTCACATTTACAAAGCCTTCCCTTGGGGATGTTATCAGGGGCTTTGATGTAGAATTTAATGTTCCAACATTAGAAGAAATTGAAGCAAATAAGGACACGCATTCTGCTAAGCAAGTTAATGAGGCTGAAGTCAAAGTTGAGGTATCAACAGAAAATAAGGACAAAGGAACTCCAGAAAAATCCAAATTTAAATTTAAATTTCCAAAATTAGGATTCAGCCAGTCCTCAGATGAAAGTGATAAGTTGGTGGACTCTAAGGTTGAGGAAATTGAAAAGCCTAATGAAGCTTCGGCAGATCAGAAAGCAGAGGTTAACAAAGAACAAACAAAAACTGAGAAGGGGGGCTGGTTCAAGTTTTCCAAACTTTCTTCTCCTACCAAAACTACAAAGACCAATGAGAAAGAAGTAATTCAACCACCAGAAGAGGCTGAGAAAATGTCCATGAATGACAATGTAGAGAAAGAATCCATCGAGGCAAATGAGGAACCTGAGAAGAGCCCCCTGAGTGAGATTGTGGAGGAGAATATCAGCCCAACATTGTCACTGAGGTCATCTGAAGCCTTTGCTGATATTAGTTCCACACAAACCACTGAGCAGATTGGCCTGTCACAGACCTCGCCTACAAAAGTAAAAGTAAAATATGCTGACCCTACTGTCACTGTCGGCATCAGTGATGTAAATAGGGATATTGTGACTTCCACAGCCAGATGTGAACTGATATCAATGGAGCCTCACCAGCCAGAAAAAGTGAATATCCCATTTTCATCAGATATGTCCTCACCCTCAGTGGACACTCTTAAACAGATGTCAGGGGAAATTCATGTCATCACTTCGAACATACAAGCTATACCAGACACACAGCAAGCAGCAACCTTCACTAATTTAGATGTCCATGGAATTCATACCTCACCTTTACAAGTTAAACTCGGATCGGACTCTGTGTTGACAGTGGTGGAAACCAGAATGCATCATGGGGAGCACACTTTAGTGGAAAGGCATGTTGTGAAAGAGACGTTAAGTGAAGAGACGGTACTTGTGACCCAGAGAACACGTGTATTTGAAGGAGAATCTGTAGAACCCATTTCTGATGAGACAGCTTCCTCTATTCGTAGGCTGCGTGATACAGTGCACACTGAAAAAATGAAGTTTTTTGACAGTGTAGAGACAACTGAAGAGGTCAATGATAAGAGCGCTGAAATATCTATGAGATATATGGATTCCTCTACCGATGACAATGAGTGGAATTGAACGTGATATGCCGAACAGGAGTTGTAAATTGAATCAGCTGATTTTATGCTTTTGAATGTATGTTTCAGTGTTCTCTTGTATAACCATATAAGCCAGCTAAACTGTATTGCTAAAAAGCAAAGTTGGGCCAGCACTGATACTTATTTATTAATATATTGCAAAGATGTTTGTTTAGCTAAATGAGATATTTTTTAAAAAGGAAATCCACTGGATTATATATGTATATGTGCAAGGAAAAATAGGAAAAGTTTGTCAGTGTGCTAAATAATAAAACTATTATCTTGGGAATATTGTTTACGGTGGGAACTCTGTAATATTCAAGCAAACACCATATAAATAGATATATTCACAAATATTATATATTTGGTGTGGCTTTTAAAGACTGTTGATAGTATCACATATTAAAGCATTTAATTCTTTGAGCTCAACTATTTTGACAAATATAAATGCATATAAATCTGTGTTTCTGCAGCCTTAGAATTTTTTTTTAATCCAAACAATCATGTAGCCTACATATTTTATTCAGTTAAAAAGTATCTCTCTGTCATCTTTGTTTGCGTATAACAAAGCATTTGCACCTGATGGAATTATGTGTGTCTTTTTTTTAAATGTACTGTATGTATTCAATGGATATTTTTAGTTTTTTAATAAGCAATGACTTATCTTTTAACATATATAGTCAAATAAATCAATTAAATGTTGTAAGAACACTTACAACACTTACAATTAAAACATTACTGTAAATTATGCTCGTGTCTGACTTAGTTTGTGAAAAATTATTCAAAAAAAAAGTTAAACAATACAGTCAATAGCATTTTGTGCACTCAATAAAGTTCTTCTTGAAATGTCCATCAACTGAGTACATATTCTTCACTGCTGGATGTTTATTCAGTCTATTCAGATCACAATTTGAGCAGATGGAGAGAAAAATGTATTGGAAAATTTTCTTTCTTTTTTTTTCCTGAAATCTTCCAGTTTGTATCTACTGTATATATTTGATTGTTTCTTCTTAGGCAAATATTTGGTCACGGCACTGTGGCTTCAGTTCATATACATAATATCACATTCTACTTTGAAATACCCAAAGTCACTTTTATGGATTGGAACATACAGGTATGTGTATTTTCTAAGAATGTTTGGTTAAATTGACCACTACTTAGTTTAGGAATCTTTGACCAGTGGAAGTGGAAGGAACTAGTACTTTAAGGTAACAAAAGAATGACTGTGTTCTTTGTTTTTTGAGCATTCTTGTGGTTGCACAAACATTTGGTCTGGGCAACAATAATTTATTCTTTGAATTTCTTTTGAAACTCTTAAGAACAGTAATCAGCCTGCTAGTTTTTATATTAAGTATTAGTTTAGTTAAGTATTAGCATTAGAATTATTTTTACTTAATTTTACTAATTATTTTTTAAATGCCACTATTTTACTGCCATTTAAAAATTACTAACCCTGAAGACTGATCACAGTATTAAATAAAAAACAAACAAACAATGTATTGGTGTTTTTTTTTTTTTTATGTACACAGCACCAACTAGCATTTAAATAAAACTACAACTTGAAAAATACTACTGAATTCAAAGTGATGATGAGAACATGTTATTATTGTGATGTATTATCTAGGATAATTATAAAATTGTGTGAAGGCAATTTGGGTATTTTTTCTCTTTGACAAATAGAGACACCATGTGGTGGGGATTAGAAAGTGTTTTCTCACACTATTTTAGACTAATCTAGTATAATGGAGTGAATCTGTGTTTATGAGAGCCCAGGTTTGTGTAAATAAATGCCGTTTGTGATTACTTGTGTAAAGTATGACATGTAGTCTCAGAAATATTATTACCAAAATTTCTTATAGCAACGATAACTGCAAAAAGATTAAAGATTTTCTTCACTCAGTGAACAAGAAGTTCCCCGTCTGTCACTCACTCGACATTGTGTCGATGAGTTAACACTAGGGGTTGCTCCTGCGGAGCCCAGACATCTCTGATCTTGAGAAAATGCCAATGAGAATTGGCGTGTGGAATTTGCATGCCACTCCCCCGGACATACGGGTATAAAAGGAGTGACGCTGCAAATACACATCAGATATCTTCTTCAGAGCCGAGAGAGCAGTCACAGAGCTTAATTCCTCTGCCATCTCATTCAGCTCTCCAAGATGTTGGTTCTATGGCGCTTTCCAGCGGTTCTCCCTCTCGCACACTACTTGAGCTGAGCACACACCCCTGGGCGCTTCAGCAGCAGAAAAAGAGCTTACGGAGTGAATAACTTTGTTTATATATATATATATTTATATTTCCCATATACATTATATATATATATATATATAAAAACACCAATAAAAGAGTACATTTCTCTAAGAGAGTGGCGCAAACGGTGAAGTGTCTTTTTCAAGATGTCTTTCCGTTTGTGTGTATTTCCTGGTTGTGGTCGTTGTCTCTCCCCGTCTGATGGCCACGATCGCTGCCTCTCGTGTCTGGGTGCTACCCACACGGAGTCAGCATTTGTGGATGGTTCATGCCCGCACTGCGAGGGCATGACCATGTCTATGTTGCGGTCGCGGCTCGCCCTCGTAAGAGCGCAAGCCACCCCAGCCGCTCCCCGACTCAGTCCTTCTACCTACGGGTATGAGGCAGTGTCGGCTAGCACTGGGGGCAATATGGGGACCTCAGTGGGAGCCTCTCCGCCAGGTATAACCCCACGGACCTCCCACTCCCCGTCACGCTCGTATGCTTCAACTGAGCGCTGGAGCGGGGTTGCCGGTTCGCTTCACAGCAGACCCGCGATCTCGTTCGGAACGCCTGATGACAATGAGATCTCGATCGCGGCATCGAAGAGCGGGTTCGTCATGTCTGACGCTGAGTACTCGGCTGGACTCCCACCCTTGGGTGCAGGCTGACGCGGAGCTGACAGCCATGCTTGCCTGGGCAGCACGAGTGTCGGGCTGAAGTGGAATCCTCCACCTCCCCCCGAACCCTCATGGCTCGACGATTGGTTCCTGGTGCCAGAGCGTCACTCACGGCGCTCCGCCCCGTTCCTTTCTTCCCGGAGGTGCATGAGGAGCTCACACGCTCATGGCAGGCACCTTTTATTGCCTACACGCGAGCCGTGAGCTCCTCCGCTCTCACTACCCTCAACTGCGGTGCGGCAAGGGGCGGTGCGGCAAGGGGCTACGCGGCGATTCCCCAGGTGCACTTATGCCCGCAAAACGCCTCAACCTGGCAGAACCGCCCGAGGCTCCCGTCCAGGGCCTGTAGGCTGACGTCGTCTCTGACGGCTAAAGTCTACAGCGCCGCTTGGCACGCCGCCTCCGCCTTGCATGCCATGGCACTCCTGCAGGTGCACCAAGCCAAGGCACTTAGAGAACTACACAAGGGTTGTCCTGACACGGGTCTAATGCAGGTCCTGCGCTCTGCGACGGACTCCGCCCTCCGGGCAATGAAGGTCACGGCGCGGGCTCTCGGGCAGGCGAGCGCCACCTCTGGCTCAACCTGGTTGAGTCGTGTGAGGCTGACAAGGTACGTTTCCTTGACGCCCCTATCTCCCAGGTTGGGCTGTTTGACACCGTTGGAGACTTCGCCCAGCAGTTCTCAATGGTGAGGAAGCAGACGGAGGCTATACAGCACATCCTGCCCAGGTGGAGCCACAGACCCCGCAGCCCGTCTGCTCATCACCCAGCGTGTCCCTCTGCAGTGCCAGCACCAGCACCAACACCAGCCCCGCCACAGCACGCCTCTCGGGGCCGGCCCTGACGCGGAGCTACCCCCAGGACGGCGATGCCCCCCGCCTCACGGCTGGCCGCCAAGAATCCCAAGAAGGCATCGAAGCACCCCTGAGACGGGCAGCCCCAGGGCTCAGGAAACTGCACTACGGATGCTGGTAAGCAGACCACTCCCTCCCCCGCTGGAAGGGCAGGTGGAGAATCCTTATTTCCTTTTGAATTTTATTTTGCCGCACGCCCAACGAGCTGCGGTACCCACATTTTCAAAAAAAGAGCAGTTTCCTCAGCCCCCGGGCTCTATTTCCGATCTCCCCGGCTGTCGTTATCATGACTGCCGGCCACCGGTTCTCTTTGGCAGGTACAGCGCCCTGGAACCGGACCTCCCGCTTCCATGCGCCCAACCCTGCCCCGAGCCTACGGTCTCTGCGGGCCACGAGGATGAAATTCTTCCTCCCCCATCCCAGGCTGTTCCGGGAGCGGTCACAAGGAGCCAGGTAAGTGCTTCGATGACCCTAGACTCAGCCCCCCGGGCTCCACCCCATCGCGAGGCCCCGCCTGCCGGTACGTCCGACGCTATAGTCCCCTTGGTCCCTCTCGCATGGACCATGATCAGGACCGTCCGACTCGGCTATGCGATTTGGTTCTCGGACCTCACGCTCCTCATGACAAGGTTACCACGACCCCTTTTAGGGATCAAGTGGTGTACATGCAAGTGCTGCCCCAGGAGGAGGCAGACCCAGCCTTGGCGTTGCTGTATCCGGTGCATGCTCTTCGCATCTTCTTGAACCGCACGTAGAGCTTTAGAAGCTCCAAGACGTTGTGTCCCTCCAGCCACAACACTGAACCAACTGCTGAAAGCGCCGGGTCTTTGGCTCGGCTCCTCAGTCGATACCTGATGTGTATTTGCAGCGTCACTCCTTTTATACCCATATGTCCAGGGAGTGGCATGCAAATTCCACATGCCATTTCTCATTGGCCTTTTCTCAAGATCAGAGATGTCTGGGCTCCGCAGGAGCGACCCCTAGTGTCAACTCGTCTTGTTCTCTCCATCAGGGAATGGAGGTTAGGTCAGTAACCGAGACGTTCTATTTTAGTATTTTTTTAAAATTATTTTTACCTTGTTAATAACAGAACACATGAAAATATTTTGCGTTGTTGTCTTGAGCCTTATCAAACCTGCATATTTACTAAATATTGTTTATGTGTTGACATTCTTACTGGTAAATGAACACGTGTCACTGACATTAATTACATAATTACTTTATCATTATTGGTGTTTTTAAATGCTGTTAAAAAATTTGCAGAAAAAAAGAGAAATTCTGCTGCAAAAAAATAATAAAAACTATCCAGCACAACGCTTACATAATACATAGAGTAATGCCAGGATTCCGAAAGTAAATTCGATTAATTTTCTCCTTAGAATTTTTTTTTTGAAACAGGAATGAATAAACATTTCAAGACAGGCTACTATGACTTTATGAATTTCCTTCCTCCATGGAACTCAAGACAACATTCACTTTCATTATATGCAAAACAAATTTTTTAATAATTTTAAATAAACAAAAGTCAATGGTGACTGAGGCTGGCAGTTCCTTACATGTTGCCAAACAGAGAAAGACAAATGGGTTAGGAACAACATGATGGTGAGTAAATGAAGACAGATTTTTTTGGGTGAACTCCAATATCCCTTTGATCTCAGCTTGACCTAATTTTAAATATTTGTGTTTAATAGCCAAATTCCCAGTGAAAAACTACAATACTCATAGACCTGATGAAATATTCACCAATAATATAAGTCGCTGTAACTACAGGATACATACCGTGAATTGCAGCAAAACAGTTTAGCAATAATCTCCAATTCCCATGAAGCATTTTGAATGGCATAATCAGTAATCAGTCGACATCGGTCTCTCTTATACTACTTATATATTTGTATGCCATATATCTGAATATTTTTGCAATGTCCTTAAAATTCTGCATGCTGATTTTATACTTAATAATGACTATAAGTCAATCTTTGTATAGTCTATCATATATATATATATTCTATTTTTATCTACATTTTTGCTTCTAGTCAAATTTTGTAATGTTGTGATTAATCTCAGAGATGGTAATTTTGGGGTAATGAACATTATGCCACAAATGCTGTCAATTGAACTTCATTATTCTCATTATTATTCCAGATGTGTATGACTTTATTTCTTCAGCTAAACACAAAGAAAGATTTTTAGAGCTTTGAAGCTTCAAAAAGCAAATAAAAGCAGCATAAAAGTAATCCATACAACTCTAAAAGTTTAATCTCTAGAAGTTTTGACAAATTATAACAAATTTAAATCTTCAGCACTCAACAGTCTCCTTGGCGATCATGATTTCAAGCTTGATTACACTTCCTAGTGGCATCTATTGCCCTGTACATGTCAAAGAATTGTAAACGAGCTTGAAGTAATGCAAAAATAATGCAATAGCAAGATGTACTGTGAAAAAGGAGTCACATTTTGGTCAGTTCTCACCAAATACCACTTGTTCTTCAGAAGACATAGATTTAACCACTGGAGTCTCATGGATTACTTTTAAGCTGCCTTCGTGTGCTTTTTGGAGCTTTACATTTTTGGTCATCATTCACTTGCATTGTATGAACCTACAGAGCTGAGTTATTCTTCTAAAAATCTTTGCTTGTGTTCTGCAGAAGAAAGACAGTCATACACATCTGGGATGACATTAGGGTGAGAAAATTATGAGAGAATTTTAATTTTTGGATGAACTTCTGTTTTTGGCTGTGTGTAGTTTACCACTCTCAATTTCTGAATATGTCTAGTTTTCAGTCTTACCTCAACCGTTTGTGCACTGCATTTTTCAGTGCAGATTACTTTGTGAAATAAAATGATTAAAAAATAATTTAAAAAAATACAATGACCCTTGTAACACCATGAAAATGTTATGTTGTTGTTGTTGTGTGAATTTATGTCAGCAGGGGGAATCAGCGGTCTAGTCTAAATAATCAGACAACAGTCACACAATTCATTATAACACATTATAACTTCACTCGAACACTTTTCAGTAACATAATGTATATTTAACCCTCTTTCTAATTTGAGGGTATTCTTTCATCTTTTTTTCTTCCTATTTTTCATTTATTTTTATTTTTTATGCATTTCTCTGTACCTTCTTGCTTCTGTATTCTGGTGCAGCATATTATTTTGTTATTTTATTTTATTCCCCCCCTATATTTAAAGACAAGTTTGCCACTCAAGGGTTCATTCAAGAGACTTCTGAACTTACCCGAACCTTTGCGTAATCATCCTCATCTGAAATCAGACAGGACAGCAGAGAGATGCTTTACTACATGAACAAACAGGCTGCGATGACGATCTCAGTGCGTGCTACTCATAACCAATCATACGACGAGTCATGCTGCAAGCGTTCAGCTCTCAACATGTAAATGAATGACGTTGGCTGGATCACCACAAAAACTGACAGCATTCAACAGTAACTTTCCGCTGCAGGTCAGAACTGTAAGTCAGGTGGTTGGACTCATGTAAACGGAAGTTGTGTGAGTTTCACTCGGTGTTCTGCGGTTTAACGGGAGAATATACCGAGAATAATAACATAGAAGAACATAGAACAAGCTTCAAGAAAAGAAACGGGAGTAAAGAAAGGTAGGCATCTTCAATGTTTTGATATGTTAGTTCATTGCACATTTAAAGCTTTAAAAAGAACGATGGGAAATGTTATTAAACAGCGTAAATCTCAGGGAACCAGTTCAAACTATATTGCTGGAAAATAAAGATTTAGATTCACTGCAGTGTCTATTTTGCAGTGTTTGGTTAGTTGTGTAAGTTTAGTTCAGGTATTTCGTGTCTCTTTGGTATTTTTTTTTGGCGCAGGGTTGATTGTAAATGTCTCTTGGTTTGATGTATAACATCTTTGACTAACTTAAGTCGGTCCCTTATGTTGTTGTTGTTGTTGTTGTTATTTTGTGTGTATGTGTGTGTGTTTAGAACGACAGTAATTGCCTCTAGATGGGGTTGTATATTGATTATGTTTACTGTACATTTGTGTTAAAGGAATAGTTCACCCAAAAATACTAAAACGTCTCATCATTTACTCACTCTCATGCCATTCCAGATGTATATGACTTTTTCTCTTCTGCTGAATACAAACAAAGTTCTGGGTTCAAGGTTCTGTTGGTCCACACATTGCAAGTGAATGTGGTCCAAAACTTTGAAGCACCAAAAAGCACATAAAGGCAGCATAAAAGTAATCCATACGACTCCAGTGGTTTAATCCATGTCTTCTGAAGTGATTTAATTGGTTTTGGTTGAGAACTGACCAAAATGTGACTCCATTTTCATTGTATATCTTGACATCTGTCTCCTTGGCGATCTTGAATGATTCAAGCTCGATTACACTTCCAAGCGCAATCTAACACTTTGAGCATGCGTCAAGCAGTAGGTAAAGTTATCGAGCTTGAAATCATGATTGTACCTAGAGACTGCAATGACAAGACGGCAAATGAAAAAGGAGTTACATGCCTGTTCTCCCCAAACCCAATTGGATCGCTTTAGAAGACATGGATTAAACCACCTGAGTATGGCTTAGGCTACTTTTATGCTGACTTTATGTCCTTTTTAAAACTTCACAGTTTTGTACATACAGAACTGTGATTTTCTTCCTAAAATCATTGTTTTTGTTTTCTGCAGAAGAAAGAAAATCATATATATCTTGGATGGCATGAAGGTGAGTAAATGATGAGAGAATTTTCATTTTTGGATGAACTATCCCATTAAGGCTGTTAAATCAGAATACATTTGAAGGTTTGTGTGTTAAAACTAAACTGTGGTTGATCATTGCTGTGATTAGATTCATGTCACTGCAAAAGAAAATAATAATAAAAAGAATAGTTCAAAGTTTATTCAACTTAGGAAAGCTAGTAGAATAGTTCATGACACTAGTTTCAGTTCATGTAAAATATTAAAATATTTAATATTCAACTCAACAATCTCCACAATTTATACGTTCAGTCTAGTCTAACTTACATTGATGCACCTCCTTTGAGGTCTATGAGTGTGTTTATGTGTGCATCTGCATATGTGTGTATGCATGCAGCAATGCCCATAAGCATGGGTGGAATTTGAAAGAAATCAGTTTAATATCATTTTAACTCATTGCCAAAGGGTTCTGGCTGCCAGAAGATTTTTGGATCTCAAGCACAGACTTCACCATGCATGCCAAGTCATGTTTAGATCTTTGGTGTTAGTTCAGTTCAGTGAGAGCAATTTATTTAGTTCGTTTTTATCAATTATCAGTCCAGCATAAAGTAAAAGAGAGACTTGGTGGATATTGTAGGCTACCTAAAGTTGTTCAAACAACATTATAATAAACATTTTGGGATGTTATGGGATGTTTGTTTGTGTTGAATGGCCATGAGTTGTGTTACTTCAGTGTTTCTTGGAGCAAACCCACAAGTCATTCTAAGTACACTATAATGTGGACTTAAAAGCACTGAATTTAACAGCCTCCCCATTCTATGTAGAGCACCACTTAAAACAATTTCACCCAGCATGTTCCTTATAGTGGTTCCCTGGCAACATAGAGAAATAACTACAGGTCTGTTTAATTTACTCTTTTGCCCTTTCTCCATTTCATTCTCTTCCTTTTACCATAAAATTGTATTATTACCACTAGTAAAGTTTCCCTTTTTCTCTATAGTTAATGGCTGTGGCCAGTGAATCCTTCCGTGGAAAAAGAAAAAGACTGCAAACAGGAAAAATACCGAATGTGAATTCAGTATTTGATTAATTTGGGTCGCTGATGTCGATATAACATGGATAGTTTTTATAGGTCTTTGTGCTATCCAGATTTCATCTCCTGAATAATTGAACAGGATTTGAGAGTGTGCGTGTGGATGGGAGTGCTTGTTTGTTGGCATATGTTCACAGTTGTATTATCTTCAGTATTGGACTATGACTTCTGTCTATTTAGAACAGGCTGTAAATAGGAAAGAGTCCTGCGGAGCAACATCAGCCTGAGTGAGAATTACAGTGGCCTGTTTTAAAGCACGCTTCTGCATTTGCATACCCACCTGCAGCAGGACAGTAGTGTTGTCCGTGTCACAATGCGGTTGAAGCCTGGAGCAAAGTTTTGGTGGCGTATTTGGTTGTGTGCGTGTTACTTGTTAAAAGCACACTTCTGGTAATCGGATTTAGGCAGAAAAAATGTCAGTTTGACAAAGAGGCAGGAAGTGATTGTTTGGGATCACTGATGGAACGAGTATGCAAATGCTGCAACAGACATGTTGGAGTATTAATATAGATCAAAGTATGTTAAAGGAATAGTTGACCCAGAAATTGAAATTTTGTCATTATTTACTCACCTCGTATTATTTTCTTTCTTACGTGAAACACAAAATTGCATGTTAGGCAGAATGTCAGAGATGTGCTTCTCCATACTACAAAAGTCTAAATAAAGAACCAAGAAGCACCAAAAGCACCATATAGTCCATATGACTCTATACAAGCTATACAATTGCTTTGTGTGAGGAACAGGCCTAAGCCATAAGGCCATAAGTTATTATTCACTGATAATCTTCCCCTTGGCTGAAACTTTAAAATCTCATTTGTACTTGTGTTCAAAAATGGCAGATTCAGACGTGTAATACCAGGTTTGACATATGTATGTATTTTGGGAAAAATAATATAGCAAAACAGTTTTTTGCGAGCAAAGACGAGTTTCCATTACATTTATTAAAAGAATTGCAGTTTAGAGCATGCAGAGCTCACTTATTTTTTAATAGCAATTTTTAATATCTTGGTGTTTCCATCCATCAGTTTTTATGTAATATTGTATGCAATATTATCCAAAGTGTTGGCACTAAAAAGTTTATGCTTAAAACGTTAAAGTCTCCATATACATAGTAAGTCATATGAGGTATCATTTCAAAGCTTATAATCTAAGCTTTTCAGATATCACTTCTGCTTTTATGTTACTTAAAATAACAACAACAAAATAAGGCCTCAAAATATTTGCATCGAAAACTGATGCCCTCTAGAGTTAATGGGGTATAAATATTTGTATGAAAATAAAAGTCCTTCACATAGCACAAATATGGACAAGTCAAATATCAAATGAAAATTATCGCTCTCAGAAATGTGACTTTGAGATTTTCAAAAGAATCACAAAGTGAAAAATTATTTCTGTATGTCATCAAATACAAAAGTTTATTTTATGCACCAATAACTGCTGCTGTATGCCCCAAATAGCTAAAAAATCTATAACTGCTTTTACATTAGGAAGTTCTCTAAAAATTAGCCGTTGTTTACTTGTCTGTGAGCTTGCTTGGCTGAATAATACAATGTTTTATCTTAGATGTCCTGAACAAAATATGCCATCCAGAAGGAAAAGCTTGCAAAACAAATCATCAGAAAATATATTTTCAACTATTGATCATCGCAAATGGGTGGATCTCAGCTTTCCAATGACACCTACTCTGAGCTTCTAGTCCACTCAGAGGCTAATATATTCAATGAAAGAACAAGGGTAGAGCTTGACCTGAAAATTACACTGAATGTCTATGGACGAGCATGTCTGTGAGGGCTAAAATGCGTTAGAGCGCCACGTACATTTCTGATCTGTATATTGTGATGGAAAGTGAAAGAGAATAAAATATTTTTCTAGTGCTTTCTGCCACCTAGTAATTATACTTTTCAAAGTGAGGTAGAGAGAACAGAACCAGAATTGCATGTTTACAAGTTAGTTTAAAAAAGTTTTTAAAAAAAATTGTATATTCTGTTTATCATAATATTATAAACACATACAATATTATTTATGAATAATTGGAGTCTTTTTTCATTTGGTTCTCTGAAAAATTAGATAAATTTTTTTGTAATTAGTCCACAGTATGTGTGAATGGTGAGCTTTTAAATTTGAGTGTGAAAAATTGTGGGTGGCAGCCCATTGGGGTTAATGCAAAACAGAATTGGTTCTTGTGTGTCATGTACCCGTTTGCGAAGCGGCAAGTTTGAAAAATGTGGCCTCAAATGAAATTTTAGTGCTCCAACTAAGCAATTGCATGGCTTTAAAAGACTCTGGCCCATGATGCACTATACACTATGCACTTACAGAATACACTATGCGTTCAGCCATGTAGCATTCAAATTGTAGTATCATCCCAGACTCAATACTTAATTTTTTTTACTATACGGAAGCAGTTGCCGTTTAACATCTGATGGAAGTGGCGTTTCACACGCAAGTGATGTGTTGCCGCGCATTTCAACACATACATCTAAAATAATGTACATATTCACACAGCTTGGGGTGATGGTAAAGCATTCAACTCACATTTGTAAGGTGCTGTCTTAACAACAATTTGGTTAGTTGCTACATTTTCCATTGTTTATAATTGTTTTGTCAGACCAGCAATGCAGCAAGGTAACTCCACCCCTTCCGCTATGTACGGCAAACCACAAGCACTGTGTTCATGAAGTGTCCAACATTCCACTCTTATTTTTGACGGTTGAAGAATTATCCGGTTACTCATAGTACATTTCCTTTTGTTGCATTTTCAGTGTCACTAAAAAATGCCATAGAATAGTGCAGTAGTGTGCGGTTTGGGACACACCTTGTGAATGTAGCGCACAAGTCGTATGAAGTGATTTTTAGGACATATTGATGGGTGTTTACCAGTATAAATCACAATCCAGTTTCCTTGCAAGATTTCCTTTTGTGTTTCATGGAAGAAAGAAAATGAAACAATGTTGGAATTAAAAGGGGGTTATGAAATGATGACAACATTTTCATTTTAGGGAGGGCTATTCTTTTAATATTGAAAAACTCTTTCATAAAAGGTCACCAAAGGTAATTTATTTGTGGATTGGAGCGTTATAATCTAAATGTATGTTCTCATTACAATATACACAGTTTAGAATAACATATGTCTCTTTCATATCTGTCTATATCCTTTTTGTGTACAAAAATGAGCTACTTTATAAATACATAAACTTCCTGATTTCATTCAGTAGATTCATCCATCTGCAGACCTTTACTTGTTCAAATAAAACAGAAGTGAAACTGCTAAATAATTATGGTGAACATTATATGGTTTGCGTGAATTATAGGCTAATGTACATTTCATTTTCTTAACAGAATGACAGATATAATGAACAACCCAGAACACAGTCGAGGAGAATTCACTGTGAGTGATTCAGAAGAGCAAGGCGTTTCCTTTCAGGTTGGTGTATAATCCAAGTCTATTCATTGGTCATTTCCTCCACTGACACCTGCCTTCTCTTTTTAAATATTTAGTAGGGATGTCATAAAATATAAATATTTTGATTATTGATCAGCACGTTATTTTATCGATATATTTTTGAGGCATCGATATATTAAAATTAGTCGACATTTAAATTAGAAGCTCAATTTGCATGCTTTCCAATTCACTCAGTTGGCCTCTGTTTAACAGTCTGGCGTAATAGTGTTGGGAGACCACAAGAGGGCAATATACCATTTACCGAAGCCTGTCACGGTCAGGATCAAACACACACAAACACGCACACAGACACAGGTCGAGCTGAAGTAGCGCAGGTGGCCGTCCAAAGTTACGAAGTTTTTTGTACTTTGTCAAGAATTAACAATGTGACGTTGATGAGTTTGCAGGTTAGTGAAACTGGTGAAACTGCGCAAACTGAGCGATTACAAATGGCAACGTTTATTATGCAATGTCTCTGTATGTAGACTTAAATTGGTCTTTCATTCAAGCTGTCAAACCATGAAAAGACATACTTGTTACTGAAAATACATTGTGTAGGCTCAATGAAAAATACTTATACGCAATATATCATCCAGTTTACCAAAGTTGTGTTGAGAAATACGTTTGAAAAGGCAAAGATTATTCGGCAATGAGAAGCCCAATTTATAACTGAAAAAAATCTCATATGAGTGGAACTGATTGCAATTTATCAAAAATCAACCCAAAAATCACCATTATGTTGTTACAAATCTGAAAACTTCCTTTCTCCATGGAACACAAAAGGTGAATTTTTGAAGAATATCATCTCTGTTTTTTTTCTCTCCATATAATGAAATTAAAAAGGGACTGGGGCTCTCAAGCTTGACAAAATTGACAAAAAAATGACACAATAGTTTTGTGTAATTTATCATTATTCACTGAATATCTTCGCTGTAGCCCTTAATCCACATCAAATATGGCACCATTGTCAGTGACATCGAATGTTATTGGATCTTCCATGTGTCATGACGTCAAACCTGATCCAATGCGTCTAATGCCGCCATGTTTGATTTGAGAGCTACGGCACAAGACAAGATTTTCATTGAATAATGACTTAAATTTCAGTCTGTTCTTCACCGATCAATATATTTGGATACTTATGCTGCCATTTAGATTTTTTTTTTTTTGCCATTTTGGACCTTGACATCTGCACTACTCCAGCCAGTCAGCAACAGGGGGTGGTTCGTACACGTGCACAGGATGGGGGGTGGGGGCAGAGCGAGGGGGAAATTCATTAGAAGAGCGACGGCAAATCTGGCTGATGTGAACTTTCTAAACTCCAAGGAGGACAAATGGCTGAGAAAAAAGTCAGACGAATATAAACTAAAAAAGAAGGATTATGATAAGTCGAGGGCTAGGAGCCGCGTTAACTTCGGCAAGGCTTTTCAGCGTGCATGAATTTGGGGGGGCGGAGCTTCCAAAGGAGCACTGAAGGAAGGGGTGTGTTTGTTTTGGCAGTTGAGTTCGAATATCAACAGTGTTTCTCAGGAATCGCCGAGTGCACATTTAAGTGAAATTTTAAACATCTGATCAATCTCACAGATAAAATATCTCTGTTCAGATTTTCCCAGACACACAGGAGCGCAACCCCAAGTTATCCAAACGGCTGCCCTCCATCGTGGTGGAGCCCACAGATGGAGAGGTGGAGAGCGGAGAGTTACGTTGGCCCCCAGATGACCTAAGAAGCACAAACTCTTCCAGCCATAAGCACACACCCTCCCAAGAGATCACACAGATGTCGGATTCACCGACCCAGATAACTAACAGCAAGAGTGCAGGTGTGTGAGAGTGCTGAGAGAATAAGCCACATTTCTCTGTCATTCACAATTAATCATTGCAATTAATCATTTTGTCTTGTTTTCCAATAAAAATATCTAAACATCCTTAAAACATGATACATTTACTTATATTAAGACTTTTCTTTAGAGAACATATCTTGATTTGTACATTTTGTATATCCTATTGGCAAATTGTTCTTGTTTGTTCTTGTGGTTAAAGCCACACTAAATGTAGTTAGATTTATGCTTAAAATAACCAATTTAAAGAGAGAGAGAAAAAATACAATTTACCAAAGTTACAAAATTAACTTAATTCAAAATATTCTCATTCAAAAAACAAGTCTCTACATCTTTGGAAATTTTGCCTCTCAAAGGATGTTGTAAGGATGTTTCCAACAAGTTGGAATTGTGCAATGTTATTATTACGCATGCATTTAATAAATATGCATGCATTGTATTTCTCCCCTCAGATGAAGCCAAGTGCAGCAGTGTGGAAAATTCAGCAGCTGCCGAGCATAACTGAAATGTAATAAAGACGTTATCACAAGTCTTTTATTATCACAAGTCTCAGTTCACACTCTGAAAATTCACACTTAGAAGCACATACACACTTACAACGACATGAGCAGCCAGTTTGGCAGGTAGGTGTAAATAAGATCACAATGCCATATCTGAGCACCTTTTACAACACATTCATGGCTTTAAAGAGACTCCTTTTCAACACTTTTGAAAAATCTTTTCTGGTTTTCAAGATCAAACTAATTTAATAAGGACTACTGAGTTTGTAATAGGACAGTACTGGCCTTTACAAAAACAAAACCAAAAAATACAGTTTAGTTAACATCACAGCAATGATTCTCTGCTTGCTATTGCTAGTCATAAGTTGGTGGTATTAGGGGGAGGGACATTCACATTCTAAAAAGCATTTGATTGGACAAAATAAGTGAGTGCAGTGGGAGCTATCAATATTTTTTGCTCTGTACTCCAGAAAGAGAAAACCTATAAATGTTAACTTTTTTTATGTATGCTAATAGTGAATTTCGCCAAAGCTTAGGAGTACACTAGCATACCGTATATATGGCCTTGAAGCAAATAGACATGGACTAGAAGCCACAAAATGGGGTCTTTAAACAAACAAGATAGTATGGCCTTAAACAAGACTTAGCCAAGTGTAAAATATCTAAATCTAATGCGTTGTTTGACTTCTCTATAACCACTTCTGGTTTGGGAAGCTTTACATCTAGAGAGATGTATTGATTTGGTATAGATCTAGATTCATTGTTGTATATTTAATATAGATTTTTCACAGACTGTGATGACGTGTTTCCGCCTTATTTAGCAGCGTAAATCTCTCTCAAAAAAATTATATTCTAAATGTTTTAAATATTGAGTGTAAATTCACAACATTATGCTTATTGTTATATTACCCTGGAACTAGTTTTAAAAACTGAATTACTACAGCTGTGAGGGGGGTTCCATTACAGCTGCTGAGAAAGAGTGACAGTAAATTAGGCATCATTTCTTAACCCACCACTCTCTATTTTTCATCATTTGGAAAATCATTCAAATGTAATAGTTGTTTCGGAGCAAATGGGTAAGTGAAAATAATATTTGCTGTGATCTCCCATTCACTGCTGTCGAAGTTTACCCTGCAAAGTTTTACTTTCGCGTTCCAAAACCAGGACTCTGAAAAAGGTCTATTATGCCTTTCAATTTGATGTTTCCCAAAAGCCTGTTCACTCTCTATAATAAGACTATTGCAGTGACCACTTTGACTCTCACATTCATGTGAAGATTATTCATTACACTCTCAATGGTTGAAAACATTCTCTGCACCATCTGGCTGAAGCTTGTGAGGAAGAGTTGCAACAGGACTTTAGACATGTCAATCATTATGAGGACAAGGACTTACATATCTCTCCAAGCTCTGTATGACTCTCTGCAGATTACAAATATTCGAGACTTTCAAAGCTGTGCTAAACATGCACTATAGCTGGAGCTGGAATCCCCCACTGGACAGAGACTGCCTTTTTTATATGCTGGATTCAGCTTAAATATCTGGCATTAATTATTGTTGTTTATTAAGGCAAGCATCACTATCACTACAGAGCGCAACGGTCTGGTTCTGGAATAAAAAATAAAAATATAATGTGTTTCATTTTCCCCATTGATAGTTATTTTTAATCTCGTTCTTACTTATAAACCTTTACAGACATGTAAGTGAGCTTACTTTTGCCATTCTGCAAATGTGCTATTTACAGTCAGCTTTGATCTATTTATTCTATGAGCTAAAGTATATGATAAGAAAGAGAGTAGTATTCAGCTTGTCATCTCAACATGCTTCATAAATAGAATAAAAAAGCTTTTATTAGGTTATGACTGGAGTCTTTATCCTATACATGATTTTAAACATATTTCAAAAGTATTCTTCATTTCTTTAGGGGTAAAGATATTTTAATGAGGAAAAAAATACTGAGTGCACCTTTAGTATATAAATCCCCATGGTGAAACTGGCTTGACGTGTGTGTATATTGTATAGAGTCTATATTTTAAAATCACATTTTGTTCACTGTAAGATTGTTATACTACTGTAACTAGCACTTGTGTTTGCTTTAACACACATCATCACTATCAGAGGAGACGCCATCTCCTTTTATAATTGTTTTGGTTTGCATGCATTGAAAATGTCTCTTGGTCCTTGTTTTTAATTTATAAAATTAACCAGCAGATGCATCTTCTGGAAAGCTTTTAGGTTAATCCTGATCAGACCATGTACAAATGTTTCTTTTATTTCATTTTATTTACTAAGATTGCCTTCTTTCAGTTAAAAAAATATAATAATAATAATTGAAGTTTTTAAACACGACAGTTGTTCCTAATATGTATATGTTGTTGAGCAGATTTTTTTTTTCAGTTTAGTTAATAAAGATTAATATTAGATAACAGCTGAGTTTGTGTTTGTGTTCTTCATCCATTAAGATTAAGAACTGATCTGCATCATGCAATAGCGTATTATATTTACAGCATTTAGCTTTTTTTCTTTGAAAATGTTATTGGGTTTGGATTATGTGCACTGTGTTAAGTAATTTTTAAGCTCATACAACAAGATGTCATCTTGTCAGATGTCAGGGTTGGGTTACTTTTGAAATGTATTCCACTACAGATTACAGAATACATGCTGTAAAATGTCATTTGCAAAGTATTCCATTAGATTACTCAAGGTCAGTAATGTATCCTAAATACTTTGGATTACTTCTTCAACACTGGTAGATTTTCTCACTTGTTTTGAATATAAAAACTCTGCCAGTAAAGTAAGACAAAATACACATTAAAAATACATTCTCTGAAAAACCTAAAAATATCTTATATAGTGTTGTTTCTAAAAAAAGAGCAATCAAACCGATTTTGTTTTAAGGATCTTGCTAGAAAAAAGAAATTATGATCTAACTTGAATTCTTGATAATAAAAAAAAACATGATCGCAGCTGGTAACATGTGCATGTAAAATGGCTAGAAATAGCATTTTATCTTAGTGTAAAGCTGACAATGTACACAAGGTTTATTTCTATTTCTTCTGCTCCAAACTTACTTCAGAATTACTTCTCTGTTTGCTCGTATGAATGTAACACATCATAAGAAAGTGTTTCACCGCTGTTCAAATGCACTTTGGATCACATAATTTATATGTTTAAATGTATTACATCTGGAAGGACTAAATATTAAATGAAACAAATGACAATAAAATGCAAAGTAAACTTTTCAGTAATCAAAATACTTTTTGAATGTAACTTTATTCTAAATAACAATTATTTAAATTGTAACTGTAGTGGAATACAGTTGCTTACATTTTGTATTTTAAATACGTAATCCTGTTACATGCATTCATATATTCCCCAACCCTGTCAGATGTTATAACGTTTTCTGGTGACTTTTTCTGCCATTCCCAAACTGGGAAATAATTTGAAAGATCTTGAGGAGCATCTAATACTGTCAATCACAACAAAAATGCCTCTAACATGTTAGTTATTTTGAATAACTTTCAACTCTTAACACATCTGTGTGTCCTTTCGCTTCATTTTAAAATTAACAATACATTTTGTTATGATTAATTTTGTTATCAAAGTGCAATACGATTTGTTCATTAACATTAGTAAACGCATTCCTACATTTACTGTGCATTTTCACATCGAGAATAAATGGGTTCATCCAAAAGCTGAAAAGTTTTGCTTTCTGAGGATTTACTGTAAATGGAGTTGTGAAGCCTTTACTGTATATGGAGTTAGGATGAAGTTGCATTTCAAACTTTTCTGAGACCAGTGCAGACAGACAGCACACTGGAGGTTAAGTCATTCGCTAAATAGGGAGCAAGTGGATTCACTTCCTAAAATCTGGTCAAAAGTTCAGTTTCAGGCTGCAGATGATGTTTGGATGACTCGACATGTTTGGCAGATATGGGACAATGGTAATCAGTACATAGATTCAGAATTTATAATGTATAATTTTATTTTAACATGGTAGGCATTGATAGGATGATGCTGGCCATTAATTTGAATCAGAATTAATTTAGCTAATTTATGATGTAATGTCTGTAAAATCTATAAAACACGAATAACGTCATTGTTACTGTCGTAAACTCCCTGAGGGAGGAGAACATCCAGGGAGCAACGCGTAGTGACTAACCTGGGATAGAAGGCGCATTGGATCAACTTGGTGAAGGGCGCTGTGTGCAAGCGGAACACCCGGTCGGTTGTGCCGCGTTACCGAGTTCTACCGGCTCGGCCCTGACAAAACATGGGACAAGACCGACTCAACCCTGAGATTGTAAAATCTGGCGAAGGTATTGGGTGTTGCCCATCCTGCTGCTCTGCAGATGTCTGCTAAGGAGGTGCCATGGGCCAGTGCCCACAAGGATACCACACTTCTCGTAGAGTGTGCTTGAACCCGCAAGGGGGCGGGCACGGCCTGGGTGTGATAGGCTAGGGAAATAGCATCAACGACCCAGTGAGCTAACCTGTGTTTGGAGACGGTGTTCCCTTTCCGCCTATAAACCTTCAAGGTGGACAGCCTCCCCTCCAGCCTCTCCTGCAGGAATGAAAGCACTGACCGAACTGCGCACCTCTGCAGGTCGTCGGCTCAGGAAGAACACCAATTCGCATACAAGCGCCACTTTAGGGCATAAAGTTGCCTGGTGGAGGGTGTCTCGTCCCTGACAAAGAATGTCCTTCCTCAGGGGAATTTTCCAAGGAGGTTCTGTCGCGACGAGCATAAGATCCGAGAACCAGGTCTGGGTGGGCCTGTAAGGGGCCACCAGGATGACCTGTTCTTCATCCTCCCTATCTTGCACAGCACCGGTGCAAGGAGTCTCACTCGAGTCCTCCACGTTAGACACCTGGACGCTCTGCTCTCCGATGCAGCAGCGATGCAGTCATCCAATTTCAGGGGCTCAAAAGAGAATGCTGACGTGCTGTGGGGCGAGCCGCACTCATACCGAGCTCGGACGGAAGCGAGCAAGCGTGTTGGGAGGGGGGGGGGATTTACCAAGGCGAAAATCGAGGAGGAGAGCCGCAACCACAACGCTGCCATGGTCATGTTCTCGCAATGAGAACATGAGCCATCCATGAAAGCTGCCTCAGTGTGACCGCTACCCAGGCACACGAGGCTGCGTCTGTGGCTGTCGGTCTTGGAGAGAAATCGACCGCATCCAGGAACTACACAGGGGCGGAAGGGCATCTTGATAAAGACGCGTCCTGAAAAGGACGTTCAATGCTGCTGTGTATTGCTCTTTTACGTGTGGAAAACTCAAACTCTTTTAGAGAAAATAAAACTCTTTTAGGAGGAGAACACTCTTTTAACAGTGAAAAACGCTGTCGAAGTGCCCAGGGCCGTGGACTGCACAGTGTGCAGAGAGAGAGAGAACGCCAGCTGGAAACGCGCCGTAGATCCAACAGCAATGCTTCTCGCTGACAGAGGTGAGTGAAACAGTGGTGAACTCAGCTTGCTGTTGCACAACCGTTCGGCTCCGAAGAAAAATTCTGACTGACAGTCGCTGCCCCGCTTCCCTTTATACCTGTATGTCCGGGGCGGGGCATGCAAATTCTGTCTGCCAACTTGACATTGGCCTTTTCTGAGGTTCAGAGGTACGTTTGGCATCCCAGGAAGACCCGTTGTGTCACTTCATTGGACACAACGTCGAGTGAGTGACAGAAGGGGAACCAACACTCCTGGAAACAAACAATTTGATGAAAAAAAAAGAAATGAAATGACTCTCTATAGCTTAGTGTTATTTAGTTTACTTACATGTGGTAATATATATGTGGACATATATTTTTAGGAAAACTGTTTGCTCTAAAACAAAATATTTGGAGGGGGGAGTTGCTACAACATGGCGACCAGAGGGCAGCTGGAACTGCCTAAGTGAGATGCGGATCCACTCGTAAAGGGACCGTACCGCGGAAAATACACACAGGAGGTCCTGACCTGTGGAGCATTTGTTTGTATTTTTTTATTATTATTATAATTATTATTATTTTATTTTTTTTGCTTGTTTATTAGGTGCTACTAGTTATCAATCAAAAGGGAACATGGAAAATGCACACCGCAGTCCCGCTCTGGTTTCAGGAGGTTAAAGTTTAGGGTATGTAGGTTAGTTTTGATGATTTAAAGTTCTCATCTGTTTGGGAGAACATTAAACCCACGTTTATCTCCACACAGTGGATATTTAACTTCAGAACTGCTGTGATACATGTAATGAACCGTGCGATATCGTTTTGCAAAAATTTTGCCACAGACACATAATGTTCATGAGATCAGGCTAAAAAAAATTTGTTAGTAACCTAAAAGATGCAATTCATGTGGTGACATCTAAATTAACTGATTTAAGTCAAAAATATTTTTTGATAAGACTGAATCAACCTCTCTACATTACGTTACATAAAAAAAGTACATTCTAATAAGTTAGAAAAAGAAAATAGTGCATTAATTATGATTGTCAGTGATGCGTCAATTTGTGAAATAAGACCATTTTAAAACCAAGGAGAAGCTGTCATTGGTCAAATCCCTTAAACATTTCCTATCTCTGAAAATCACAGGATGTCCTTTTTAAGATACACAGGGCACTTAACTGTGGCATGAAAAAAAAGTCCTCCACAGAGGACAAAAATCAATTGCTTGGACTCAAGAGATTTAGTACCCCTGGCGTTTATGTTGACAGACACTGAGATAATTGCAAATGAAAGGAAAGAAACAGAAGGAAAAAACTGGTTTAAAGGGATAAGAGTTCCGAATATGGCTTGTACAAAATGCAAAAGACAGACAAGGTGTGAAAAACAGGAGCACTTAAGACAACACAAGCATTTTGAGTTCAATCACAATCATTCAAGAAACAGATTACTATGAATAAGATGAGTTTAAAATGCCTTGAGTGCCCTTGCGTTTGAAGAGCATTGGGGCCTTATGAGAAAGGGGGCATGAAGAGATTAAGTGTTCCGTGGAGCTCGATGACTTCTCTGTGATTATCATGACCATGATGACTCCAGTTCTGTCTGCAGCATGTGACAGGGCATTGGCCTACCCACCGATCCAGAAACCCCCTGACAACCATGACATCATACTTACATTGATTTGACCTGGCTCTCTAGTATTAATGTCCCTGTCCAAAATGTAAGCGACTCTTATGCCATTTTAAATATCTGAAGTTCTCTCGTGAACACACAGGCCACTGTGAAAAAACTTCTCCCATAGCGCTCATAAACGCACAACAGACATCAAGATTTTCACTGAAAAATTAACCACTGTACACTTCAGATTGTTTCACAACAAAGCCCACCGTTTGTTTTCAGAAGACATGGAATTATTTTGAGTGAACTATCCCTTTAAAATATATTTTGAGTGAACTATCCTTTTAAAATATATAAGCCTACTCTCTAACTAACACAAAAGTTGAACATTTCCAGATTTGCATTGGCCATCCGCAGTTAATGTCCTTGTTTTCATTTTAACTCATTCTACTTCAATTGAAACCCCTCCATGCTGGGTAACTATGGTGATGGTTCAATATAGGGGTTTGGTTACATCAGACATGGATAGTGGCACTTGACCCAGTTCAGCAGGAGCCTGATTAGTAACACAGCTATCTGCTGCATAATGCTCATCACCATCATCATTACCATTGTCATTATCATCAGAGGCAATGTCCCAATCTTACATCTTTGTTTGCTCATGATATTTAGTCTATTTTACTCTTTTGTAATATATCAAGGGCAAAAATGCATCAAATCAGTCTGCCAAACAGAAAAAGTGCTCTGGTAAAGCCCCTCTCTTTAAAGAAAGACATTTCTGACTTCTTTTCAGTCATGGCTTTTATCTTCTCCTGCCTTTGTTTCTGATCGCTTCAAACATCTGATTTCAAATACAGCAAGGTGAGATGGTGAAGAGGAAACACCTCCATCTACACACACAATGATATCTGCTGCTAACAGCGTTGATGCAAACATTTAATAGGTCAACGTGATGCTTTTAGCACTAAAAATAATACACCAGTCAGATCTAGCATTTTTTCATTTTTGGTGTCACTCTGCAATAAGCACCATTATTATCTCTTTGTTCAGTTTATGTTTAATACCTCACATGAGTGTTGAATAGCACTGTTATTTTCAGTGCACATTACTGTATGCAACCTGCAATTATGATTTTATTTAAAAGAGAAGTATGTAATTAAGTAGTAGAAGTAGGTAAATGTCAAAGCTTAAAGGGATAGTTCACCCAAAAACGTCTAGGTTACGTATGTAACCTCCGTTCCCTGATGGAGGGAACGAGACGTTGTGTCAAAGAAGCGACACTAGGGGTCTCTCTTGAGTGTCAAATATGCCTCTGATCTATGAAAAAAGGCCAATGAGAAGTTGGCAGACAGTATTTGCATACCCCGACCCCGGACATACGGGTATAAAAGTGGGGAAATACGTCGAGTTCAATCAGGATTTTTCTGAGGAGCCGGAAATGGTCCGGCCACAACAGTGGCTCGGCTCAGTGACGTGGCCCGTGGGTCGGATGTCTCAGGAGCGCCTGGGAGCCTTCCGGGTGGCGTCTGCTTCCTGCAGTGTGCTTGACGCAGGGGCTGAGAGCTGGGCCTGGGTTGAGGTGGAGCAGGGTGTTTCTTAGCCGCAGGAAGGCACCCTCGGCGAGCAGACGGGGCATGGCCCATGTCAGCAGGCTTGCGGCGGGGCAGGATGTGAGAGATGGCCTCCATCTGTTTCTTCACCACGGAGAACTGCTGGGTGAAGTCCTCGACGGTGTCGCCAAAGAGGCCGAACTGGGAGACAGTGGCGTTGAGAAAGCGAGCTTTGTCAGTCTCACGCATCTCAACCAAGTTCAGCCACAGATGACGTTCCTGGACCACGAGCGTGGCCATCACCTGCCCAAGTGACTGCGCTATGACCTTCGTGGCTTTGAGGGCGAGGTCGGTCGCTGAGCGCAGTTCCTGCAACACATCAGGATCAGGGCTACCCCCGTGCAGATCTTTAAGTGCCTTGGCCTGGTGGACTTGCAGGAGGGCCATGGCATGCAGTACGGAAGCAGCATGTCCGTTGGCGCTGTAGGCTTTGGCGGTCAATGAAGACGTCGCCCTACAGGCCTTGGAGGGGAGCACAGGGCGACCCCGCCATGTGGTAGTGTTTCCGGGGCATGTTTCCATTTCATTCCATTCCATTCCATTTCCATTCATTTTTCTCCATTAACGTCTTCGGAGACATGTTCAATGCAGGGCTGTAACCACCATAGACACTGAGTCTGACATTTCCCCCCAAAATTCCTAATAGTGGTCTAATGCTATGTTTTTTTCCCATGTTTGATTTTTGTAATGACACCCCAAAAATCCTGAATATGGTTACATCCTTGGTTCAGTGTCATTCCCACAAAGCCATCCGTTAATTGAAGACACATGCTGCTTCATATGGTTGTTTGTGTATTTACACTGGTGGCCAAAAGTTTGGAATAATGTGAAAGATTTTGAATAAAGATTTTGCTCTTATGGAAAGAAATTGTTTCTTTTATTCGCCAAATTGGCATTCAACTGATCACAATGTATAGTCAGGACATTAATAACGTGAAAAATTACTATTACAATTTGATTTTTTTTTTCAGAACTTCTTAAACTACTTCAAAGACAATGACATCTTTGCAGATCTTGGCATTCTAGCTGTCTGTTTGTCCAGATACTGACATTTCACCTCCACACTTCCTGTAGCACTTGCCATAGATGTGACTGTTTTGTCAGGCGAATCTCACGCACCTTACAGTCTAACTGATCCCACAAAATCTCAATGGGGTTAAGATCCATAACACTCTTTTCCAATTATTTGCTGTCCAATGTTTGTGTTTCTTTGCCCACTCTAACCTTTTCTTTTTGTTTTATGTTTCAAAAGAGGCTTTTTCTTTGCAATTCTTCCCATAAGGCCTACACCCCTGAGTCTTCTCTTTACTGTTATACATGAAACTGTAAATGAAACTGGTGTTGAGCGGGTAGAATTCAATGAAGCTGTCAGTTGAGGAAATGTGAGGTGTCTTTTCTCAAACTAGAGACTGTGATGTACATATCCTCTTGTTGTAGTAGTTGTAAATCTGGTCTTCCACATCTCTTCCTGTCCTTGTTAGAGCCAGTTGTCCTTTTTATTTGAAGACTGTAGTGTACACCTTTGTATGAAATCTTCCGTTTTTTGGAAATTTCAAGCATTGTATAGTCTTGATGCCTCAAAACAATGATTTACTGACGAGTTTAGAGAAAGCTGTTTCTTTTTTGCCATTTTTGACCTAATATTGATCTTAAGTCATGCCAGTCTATTGCATACTGTGGCAACTCAAAAACAAACACAAAGACAATGTTAAGCTTCATTTAATGAACCAAATAGCTTTCAACTGTTTTTGATATAATGGCAAGTGATTGTCAACTTGTACCAAATTAGCAATTTAGCATGATTACTCAAGGATTAGGTGTTGGAGTGATGGCTTCTGGAAATGGGTACTGTCTAGATCTGATCAAAAATATCTTTATTCAAATGGTGATGGTGCTGTTTTATACATTACTAATGTCATGTCTATACTTTGTGATCAGTTGAATGCAACTTTGGTGAATTAAAGTTTCCAATTTCCTTCTGAAACATAAAAATCTGTACATTATTCCAAACTTTTGGCTGTCAGGGTATGTACGTGCATAATTCTTTAATTGAGTATAAATGTGTTTATAGTTTTTGTGTATAATAAGTAAATCTGTAGAATTAAAAGACATAGCTCAGAAATAGGTTTATTCATTTTTTTTTAAAGATTTAAAAAAAAAAAAAAGAGTGCATATGGTCTTTACCAGAAAATACATTCAATCAGTCAGAAAATTAAGTAAAACAAAACAGTCGCGTTGCTCTTGAAGGAAAGTAATTCTAATTCAAGAATGTACAGTTACCTAATCAAAATGACTAATTGCCATGTTTTTACACTATGGGAAATTCTTCATTTGCCAGCATGTATCTGCATGTACGAATCTTGATGATGTGTTATAAGAGAATTGGGTGAAGTAAATTAGACAGTAAGGACACACAATTAAACATACAGTCAATTAGACACACACACCACAAACATTCAAAGATTTCCATTTGACCATGAGTATTACACCTTTATTTTGTTTTAATATTAATATACAATTTTACAGTATAACCTATATCCTTAATGTCATTCATTTGCTGACCTCACAACCTTCACATCCCTGATTATTTCACACCTCTCTGTGTTTTTCCCTGTGTGTGTGTGTGTGTGTGTGTGTGTGTGTATTTGTGTGCTTAATTGTGCTCTCTGTGTCACCTATTATGGCAGGTCTGGCTCAGGTGACATATGGATCATGAAGAGCTTGTCGCGTCTCTGTCAGTCAGTGATTGTTTGTGAAAAGAGCTTTCATGAGAACTCCATTATAAGCCTTTTGGTGAGCAATGGGGGTGAGGCTTAGGTCAGCGTACACAAAAACATTTAAACCAGCAGCGTCAAACCATTTTCCCTGCTGAAAAACAACATAAACCAATATAAGCTGGATTGCTGGTTGTGAAGATGGGAACGTGGTCATCTGTCAGCGGGGAGAGAGGAAGTGGTAAGAGCCATCAGAGTCCGAGTTACACAACCTGACTGGAGATAAATGCTGTTGATTTTGTTGTATCTGATGAGTTTATGTTGACTGTTACCCCTGAAGCTGATGTGTGTGAACTAAAGTTCCTACTGAAAGACGTAGTGTGAGTGAAACCTTGAGAATAAAGAGAACACATATGTGGATTGTGACGCCAACTCCCGCATCCTTCTTTCCACCCTACTCAAACATGAGAACATTACTCTGGTGTTTAGTGGATTGTCATGGCTGGTTAAAGGTGGTCTCCTAGCCTAGCCAAGCTGGTGCTCAGCTGGTTTCACTGGTCAACTCTTGGAGGCCAAGCTTAGGTTGGTTTACAGAGGGCTTTTTGTTTTCATCAAGTTAGTGCCACACTAAATGCAAAACATCCCGTTGAACAGCACATAAAAAGATACTGCCCCTAGGCATCTGAATGGAAAGTAGGCTAAGTCATTGCTTGGTTTGGATCATTCTACGTCAATTCAGCCAAGTCTACGTCTTCAAATGTTATTGATTTTTAACTTCATAATAAAGATGAAACAGAATCAAATGAGACCCATTGGGAATTAAGAGCTTCACTTTTGCCTTAATTGCCAATTCTGTTTGTTCTTACACATAATGTGATTTTGCTCTTAGTGGTGACTCTCAATCACTCTCTTTCTCTCTCAGAAACCATTCCTCACAGCATAGGGTGCGCCACAAGCTCATTTTAACTTTCTAAACAGATAAGACCAAGTTTGAGCGAGACAGCATGCCTCTGATGGGGAGAAGGAGGGAGACAGCAAGTGAGAAAGAGACTATAGTGAAAAGGGGGTCAACGAATGCTGTATTATATGCAAGAACCTATATAATTAATCATTTTTCATGTCAGCCATGTTTGTCTGGATGGCTCACTTCTGTGTGGGTTCAGACATTGTTTTGCATCTGGCTGCAGACCTATTATGCATGCAAAACTTTACATTTGCATCAACAAAATTAGCTTCTCTGAACCAAAAAATGATAGATAGTTTGTGATAGATGTTTGTCATCAAAAAATAAAAATAACAAAAGCATTGCAGATAATTGGTAGAGTAAAAGCTGCATAGAGATTCCATTGAAGTGAAATTTTGCTCTGTTTCTAGAAATGAGAGTAGAAAACTAGGGCAGTCTGGTTTTATTTTTTTGTGAAGCTATAATCTGCATTTGGACCAGTGCTCAGTCCTCTTCCCCATCAAGTGTAGATTTAAAGATTTTAAGACCTCAAAGCAAACACGATTTTTACATTATATCAAGAAAATGCGAGTCACGCCCTCAATGCTTCTCAAACCTAACCCTAACCATTCCACCTGAAATTATGTTTATGGTTTGCGCTAGGGATATGCGCTATGGATAGGTTTAGGCTAGGATTCAAACTTAGGATAATCGTAATAACATTGTTTGTTGGTTGCTTTATTTTTCTCCATGGTGTATGTATAAGTCATACATTTTGGTACGAGCCAACACTTATGAATTTGTACAATTTCGCCATCTTAAATATCTTCTGTAGCACAAATGGTGTAGGAAGAGTTATGTGCCAAAGTTTAATACATAGGATTAGGGGGTTTGAAAAAGTCACTAATAAAAGCTTTTTGTCTGAATAGAAACTGAAGGCATAAACATGCATATGAAATGTGTATGAAGAAGAGTGACCCAAATGAATGCCCATCATTCATGCCACAATTTTTATCTGGGTTACAGGTTTGCATGTGGCTTTTTTCAACTGCCATCAGCACTATGTCACCATTAAATCCTGATTCCTACTCTACTGATGTCTTATCTAATGTTAGCCTCATTTGTCCCACAATGATATACAGTGATATAAAGTGGGTTATGTGTTAGGTGGGCTGGTGAGCTGGGAAACTCAAGAGGCTTTCATTTAGACAGATAGCAATTGTCATGGCTGATGTGGTGATTATGTGCATGTGTCTGCAGTATCTCAGTGTGACACCTGCTCAGCATGATAAGTCAGGGTGAGAGAATGCCGCAAGGCATTCGACATGAGGAGCAGTCTGAGCACGTTATGATGAGCTAAATATAATACTTACTGTCTGAGCAGCAGAGAAAGCATCACTGACATCCATATACACACAAACAAACTTGAGACTCACACACATCTTCAAAATGATGTGACACTCAGGAAGTCATCAGCTGCCTCCTGTCTCAATATACAAATAAGCTAGAAGATATTTGAATAAGCTGCATCCTCTTCAGAGAGAAGGTAGAGGAAAGGAGAGGGAAGCAAAGCAAAAACCATGATTTATGTTTTCCAGTAAAAATATATAAACATCCTTAAAACAAGCCAAATTTACTTGAGAAGCAAGTGAATGCAAATGAAAATGGGAATAAATTCCCTTTAAATCGTTCCAGAGTAAAAATGCTATTTTTAATGTAATAACATTATTTAGTTTATTTTATTTTTTATGTAAAAAATTTCAAAAAACTAATGAACTAAAGGTTTATCATTGTAAAGTTCCAGAATTACACCACTTCCTGTGTCCCCAAAAAAATGAAGCTTCTCTCTTTTTAGTTCAACATAAGCATTCGAAGGCTTTTTCCAGATTACACATTATGGATGTAGCTTTGTGAAATGCTCAAGACATTTTTGACAACGACATAGATCTGGCAACACTGCAACTGGCAGTGTTTATGTTTATGCTTAAAAAAAGAAAGAAAACTTTATCCATGATCCGTGAAAACAGTAGTTCCACTTCTGTCACTCACTCGACGTTTGATTGTAGTGACACAAGGGGTCTTTCTTGATAGCCTCGTGTACCTCTGGATTTGTGAAAAGGCCAATGAGAAATTGCAGACAGAATTTGCATATCCCGCCCCCAGACATACGGGTATAAAGGGAAGCGGATGTGCGTCTGTCAGTCCAATTTTTTTCTTCGGAGCTGAGCGGTTGTGCAGCAGCAGTTTCACTACTACTCCATTCACCTCTACCAGAGCATTTCTGTTGGATCTTCGGCACGTTTCCAGTGGCTTTCTACTTCTCTGCATGCAGTGAAGGTCCCTGGACACTTCAACAGCCCTTCTGTAAAGAGTGCATACACTCTAAATGAGAAGTATTTTCCCCTCAAAAAGAGAGTATTTTCATTCATAAAAAAGTAATACACAGCAGGTGTCGAATGTCCTTTTCAGGCCGCGTCTTTTAAAGATGCCCTTCCGCCTCTGTGTAGTTTCTGGATGTGGTCGATATCTCTCCAAATCCGATGATCAAAGACGCTGCCGCATGTGTCTGGGCCACGATCACACTGAGGCAGCATTTGTGGATGGTACATATACTCACTGCGAGAATATGACCATGGCAACATCGTGGCTTTCATTCCTCAAAGTGAATACCACTCCAGCCACAGGATTGAGGACGACCCGGTTGGCGAATTGGGGATGGCAGCGGGCTCGGTTTTGCCGGGTACGCCCCCACGAACCACCCGCCCACAGCATGCTCGCTTGCTTCCGTCTGGGTTTGAGGTGAGGGCGGCTCGACTCACGGCCAGTCCGCGTTCTCCCTCGAGCCCCCTGACTTGGATGATGACACCGCTGCTGCATCGGAGAGCGTCCAGGCATCTGACGCAGAAGACTCGACTGGGCTGCCACCTCCAGGTCAGCCCGCCCAGTCTGAGGCTGATGCGCAGATGGCCGACATGCTTTCCTGGACTGGCATGAGCATCGGGTTGGACTGGAACCCTCTGTCCTCCCCAGATTGATACCTCAGGTCAGGGCACTGTTCTTAGCCATGTTGAGGTACTCAGGCACCTCAGACATCTAGGGCTTCAGGTTAACTGGGAAAAGAGCAAGCTTTCCTTGGTTCAAAGCAACTCTTTTCTCGGCATGGAGTTAGACTCAGTCTCAATGTCAGCGTGCCTCATGAACAAGCATGCGCAGTCGGTGCTAAAGTGCCTCGCTCTCAGTGGTTCCTCTAAAACAGTTCCAGAGGCTCCTGGGGCATTTGGCATCCTCAGCCGCGGTCGTGCCGCTTGGGTTGATGCATATCACTGACCAATGATGTCATTCATCAAAATGAATTATGCGATCAAAATGAATGATGAATGAATGAATGATGCATATCATTCATCAAAGTCATTGACTTTAGTTCAGCATTCAACACCATCATCCCCTCCAAACTGATCACCAAACTCAGTGAACTGGGCATTAATTTCTCCCTCTGTAACTGGATTCTGGACTTCCTAACCAACAGTCCTCAGTCTGTTAGGTTAGATAATCACACCTCCTCAACCATCACCCTGAACACCGGCGTACCACAGGGATGTGTGCTGAGCCCTCTCCTTTACTCCCTCTTCACCTATGACTGCACACCTGTACATGGCTCTAATACCAAAATTTGCAGACAACACTATGGTGATTGGTCTCATCAGCAACAATGATGAGACGGCCTACAGGGAGGAGGTCCAGCACCTATCATCGAAGAGCACTGACAACAACCTGGCTCTCAACACCAAGAAGACCAAAGAGTTCATTGTGGACTTCAGGAAGTCTAAAGCTGGCACACACACACCAATTCTCATCAATGGGACTGAGGTGGAGCGTGTCACCAGCTTCAAGTTTCTGGGTGTCCACATCTCTGAGGACCTCTCTTGGACCCTCAACACCTCTACCCTGATCAAGAAGGCTCACCAGCGCCTCTTCTTTCTGAGGAGACTCAAGAAGGTCCACCTGTCTCCTCAGATCCTGGTAAACTTCTACCGCTGCTCCATCGAGAGCATTCTCACCAACTGTGTCACAGTTTGGTATAGCAACTGCTCTGCCTATGACCGGAAAGCACTGCAGCAGGTGGTGAAAACTGCCCAACGCATCACTGGTTCCTCACTCCCCTCCATCGAGGCCATCCAGGGCAAACGATGATTGCGTACTCTGCACAATGACAATAAAGTTGAATCTAATCTAATCTAATCTAATCTAATCTAATATGAGACTGCTTCAGCACTGGCTTCAGTCTCGAGTCCCGAGATGGGCATGGTGCCACGGCACGTACCGTGTGTTAATCACCCCTTCCTGCTATCAGATTTTCAACCCTTGGACAGACCTCTGTTTTCTGCAGACAGGAGTCCCCCTACAGCAGGTGTCCAGACATGTCGTGGTCTCCACAGATGCCTCACAACTGGGTTGGGGCACCATGTGCAACGAGCTCTTGGAGAGGGCCCCCGCTGTGTTGGCACATCAACTGCCTAGAGTTGCTGGCTGTATTCCTTGCCCTGCGGAGGTTTCTCCCGATGATTCAAGGCACACATGTCTTGATCCATTCAGACAACACCGCAACGGTAGCATACATAAATCACCACAGCAGCGTGCGCTCTCATCATATGTCACAACTCGCCTGCCATCTCCTCCTTTGGAGTCAGCAGCAACTCACGCGCTGGCACACAGCTGGCCCCGGGGGCTGCGCAAGTACACATTTCCCCCAGTGAGCCTTCTTGCACTGGTGCTGTGCAAGGTCAGGGAGGTCAGGGAGGACGGGGAACAAGTGGCTCCTCACCTTAGTGGCCCCTTACTGGCCCACTCGGACTTGGTTCTCGGATCTGGTTGTAGACACGATCAACCAAGCCAGAGCTCCCTCTACCAGGCAGCTTTACGCCCTAAAGTGGTGCTTGTTTGCAAATTGGTGTTCTTCCTGGTCTGAAGACCGGCAGAGATGCACAGTTCGGTCAGTGCTTTCATTCCTGCAAGAGAGGTTGGAGGGGAGGCTGTCCAACTCCACCTTGAGGGCATATGTAGCCGCTATTTTGGCCCACGCAGAGGACAGTAAGTTCTTGGGTAAACACGACCTGATTATCAGGTTCCTTAGAGGCGCCCGGAGACTGAATCCTCCTCGGGCCAAGCCTGTTCCCCTCCTGGGATCTCTCAGTGGTCCTCTCGGGCCTTCAGAGAACCCCTTTTGAGCCACTTGACTCAGGAGAGCTCAAGGCCCTCTCCTTGAAGACAGCCCTCCTGATAGCGCTAGCTTCCATCAAGAGGGTTGGGGACCTGCAAGCGTTCTCTGTCAGAGACACTTGCCTGGAGTTTGGTCTGGCAGATACTCATGTCATCCTAAGACCACGACCAGGCTACGTGCCCAAGGTTCCTACGACCCCCTTCGGGGACCAGGTCGTGAACCTGCAAGCACTGCACTGGGAGGAGGCAGACCCAGTCTTTTGGTTGCTATGTCTGGTACGTGCTTTGTGTATCTATTTGGACCGCACACAGAGCTTTAGATGTTCTGAGCAGCTCTTTGTCTGCTTTGACGGACAGAGGAAAGGGAACGCTGTCTCCAAACAGAGGTTAGCCCACTAGGACATTGACGCCATCTCCCTGGCCTACTAGACCCAGCCCGTGCCCGCCCCCTTGTGGGTTTGAGCACACTCGACGAGAAGTGTGGCATCCTCGTGGGCACTGGCCAACGACACCGCCCTAGCAGACATCTGCAGAGCAGTGGGCTGGGCAACACCCAATACTTTTGCAAGATTCTATAATCTCAGGGTTGAGTCGGTCTTGTCCTGTGTTTTATCAGGTTCAAGCCGGTAGAGCACGGTAACGTGGCACAACTGACCTGGTGTACCTCTTGCACTCAGCACCTTTCCCCAGAATTGAGGCGAACACGTGCGCTCTTATCCCAGGAGATCCCACTATCTAGGCTCCCTGGATGATTCCTCCCTAGCCCTCTGCCCTGTGAATCCAGCAGAGGAATTTGCGACCAGACCCACTACGAGCTTCAAGTGCTCTGTACTGGGGTAGGGCTCCACAGGCCTATTTCCCTTTTCAGGCAACTCCCTGTGATATATTTTCCGCAGTAAGGTCCCCCTGTTGGCGGACCTGCGTCTCCCTTGGGCAGTCTCTCTGCCCCGGTTGCTGTGTTTGTAGAGAACCTCCCTTA
Organism: Moxostoma hubbsi; assembly: GCA_032164185.1. Classification (NCBI taxonomy): domain Eukaryota; kingdom Metazoa; phylum Chordata; class Actinopteri; order Cypriniformes; family Catostomidae; genus Moxostoma; species Moxostoma hubbsi. The sequence goes on along the minus strand of JAVLUX010000034.1, from coordinate 30,759,074 downwards.
CCAGGTAGGACCTACCACCGCGCCACTTCCACGTGTGGTTTGACAACCCATGTGACGAATTGGTCACATGTTACCTCCCCCAGGATGTGGTCTCCACAAAGTCTTTCCCCCCCTGAAAGAATAGGAACGGAAAATAATGCCTTCCTCGACGCGTTTTATAGCATTGAGATAGCCCCAGCCGCTTTATGCTCTAGGACGAGAAATATAGAGAGAGAAAAGGCCGCAGCTGGCTGGCTTGCTCCCATGATAATCATGTCGCTTGTTCCCCCCCTCAGGAGTGCTGGGAACCTAAGAACTGTATATTACAGTTTTTTGGGCCGTTGTGGGGTGTTACATGCGGCTGATACAGTTGCTTCTAGCACGCAGCAGCTTGCATGCACCTGTGTCAGACCCCTTAATTTTTTTAATTTAATTTAATTTAATTTAATTTAATTTAATTTAATTTTAATTTAATTTAATTTTAATTAATTTAATTTTAATTTAATTTAATTTAATTGCCCAATTGTCACACATTATACATACATTTCTGCATATATACAGTGAAATTATTTATTTTTCACATATCCCAGCTATGCTGGGGTCAGAGTGCAGGGTCAGCCATGATTCGGCGCTCCTGGAGCAGATAGGATCAAGGGCCTTGCTCAAGGGCCACACAGTGGTGTCTTGGCGGTGCTGGGGGACGTCGAATGAGTGATAGAAGGGGAACAGAGGATTACAATCTTATCCACAATCTCTAGAGTTAGATGTCATGAAATGCAAGGGGATTTTAAAGATATTTGTTGTTCAGTTCAGAGACTGAATGCCATAGGTTTTTAGCTCTTTCTAAGTTTTGAGCTGCATCCCCTTTTGTTTAACTGACACTTTGCTCACCTTGGTTTTACTCCGCATATCCATCTCTTTCTCCTTTCCTTCCTACAAATCCATAATCCCTCTTTTTCTCCAACTTGCCCTACTTTGCCTGTTCATGTATCTGAATATTTACTTTTCTCTCCTCTCCTGGTTACTGTTGTAACCTCCATTCCCTGATGGAGGGAACGAGACGTTGTGTCCCCTTGACACGACACTAGAACTACCACTGTAAACGGCCAAACTTTACTCTCGGCTCCTCAGTGCAAAAACCTGACTGACAGACGCACATCCGCTTCCCTTTATACCCGTATGTCCGGGGGCGGGACATGCAAATTCTGTCTGCCAATTTCTCATTGGCCTTTTCTCAAATCCAGAGGTATGCGAGGCTCTCAAGAAAGACCCCTTGTGTCACTTCAATCGACACAACGTCTCGTTCCCTCCATCAGGGAATGGAGGTTACAACAGTAACCAGGAGAGGAGAGAAAAGTAAATATTCAGATACATGAACAGGCAAAGTAGGGCAAGTTGGAGAAAAAGAGGGATTATGGATTTGTAGGAAGGAAAGGAGAAAGAGATGGATATGCGGAGTAAAACCAAGGTGAGCAAAGTGTCAGTTAAACAAAAGGGGATGCAGCTCAAAACTTAGAAAGAGCTAAAAACCTATGGCATTCAGTCTCTGAACTGAACAACAAATATCTTTAAAATCCCCTTGCATTTCATGACATCTAACTCTAGAGATTGTGGATAAGATTGTAATCCTCTGGACATCTGGACACAAGCCATGCTGCCCTGAAATCACACACACACTCTCACGGAAACACAAATACACTCATTATATGATGTGAAAATATATGAAAAAAAAAAAACATTTTTATATACTCCATAACCTTTTATGGTCAAGACATTACAAGAAATGAGAAAACGTTAGATTTCCTTTAAGAATGTAACCTACACAAAACATACTGTAGTTACAGGCATAAGTGTATTTCATTGTCATCTGTTTTGACTGATAAGAATTGGAGATTACATTAGGCTAAGGCTAAAGTGTGCAAGGCATCACCTAAAAAAGCATCAAAAGAATAAAGGGAGGTACAAAATATGAATAACCACCATATAGCTTTTATTTCAAGAGCTGAGTCTGTTAAGCATTACCTGAAGATGAAATGACAACCTACTCTGTCCCTACTTTGTTTTACAAACCACATTTACATAATTGTTATCACAGTAGATAAACAGAATGAATCCATTACTTCTTTTTGCATGATTGGGTAATATGGAGGAAATGCAAATCTTATATCTACAGTGTAGTTTGTTGTCTCCCTCTAGAGCTAACAAAGAGTATAAGCATACACCAAATAATTTAATACCTGTTGTGTTCAGATTTTTCTAAACAACATTGTCAAGAGACTTTTTCCATATATTTCAATTAGTACACATCTAATGGTTCCTGGAGCAGAAAATTAAGTAAATTGAATCACCTAATGTGAATACATGTGTTTATAAAGCAGCCATAAGTTGGTAAGCTATACAGTGATATCAGAAATTCAAGTTCATCCTGACCAATATTTGCCATTTGTCTAAATACATGTTGTCTTGAATTGCAAAATGCATAATAGTTTGATTCACTGTGATATGCAAATATAAAAGATATAAAAACTTAGGTACCTTTATGTCAGAGAAGAATGAGTGCTCATGATTAGTGTTCACTGCATCCCATTTAAGCTAATATAAACTGATGGACAGGGGTGTAAAGTAACGAATTACAAATACTCACGTTACTGTAATTAACTACTTTTTCCCAAGAATTTTACTTTTTTAAGTATGTATAAATGGTATTATTTTACTTGAGTACATTATAAGTGCTGTAACTGAACTTTTACTGCACTTTTTTCCCACCGTCTGTGTTTGCTTCTTCCCTGCCCTAATTTTATATTTATCTATCAATGTGATTGGTTAGGGAGAGTCTTGTGACTCACGTCAAATCAGATCACACGTAAAAACTTGAATGGTAGCTGCAGATCTGGCGCCAACTGTGGAGAATGCCTCAAGCATAGTTCAACAGCTGAACATAACTGGCTGCACCTGAAAGGGCTTTTCACAGTGAAAAAGGCCAATTGCATGATCGTGTCATGAGAGCACAACTATTTCTTGGCTTAAAAGATACAAGAACTAAATCAATGTTGAACATGAAATGAGGACAATGTGCTACTTAAAGAAATAATTCACACCAAAATGAAAATTATCTCATCATTTACTCACACTCATGCCATCCCAGATGTATATGACTTTCTTTGTTCAGAACACAAATTAAGATTTCTAGAAGAATATTTCAGCTCTGTAAATTCATACAATACAAATGAATGGATGCCAAAATATTGATGCTCCAAAAAGCACATAAAGGCAGCATAAAATTTGCCTAATTCATGTGTCTCCAGTGGTTAAATTCGTGACTTCTGAAGTGATATGACAGGTGTGGGTGAGAAACAGATCAATATTTAAGTCAATTTTTGCTAGAAATTCTTCTCCATACCCAGTAGATGGCGATATGCATGAAGAATGTGAATCACCAAAAACAAAAGAAGAAAGTGAAAGTTAAAGTGGAGATTGACTAAGCAGAGAGGAGAATTTATAGGCTAAATATCTAAAAATCTTAATTTGTGTACTGCTGAAAAAGTCATACACATCTAGGATGGCATAAGTGTCACTAAGTAATGAGTGCATTTAAATTTGTGTGTGAATTATTCTTTTAAAGCCCGCTGTGGCCCCTGTACCAAACAACTTCTCTACTGCCTTTATTGTGCCAAGTGACCCTGCTTTTTTAGTGTTTTTTTTTTGTTTGTTTGTTTTTTAATTCCTTGCATTGAACATGTTTTATGCGCAACAATAACTCTCTCAGTTGGCATTAAGGGAAATTTAGACCCTGCACATAAAATGATTTTAATGTAATTGTTTCATACATTATGATATTGAAAAAACAAATTCATCTTTTAATTTCTGTGATCATGTCGCCCTTTTATTTATTGTTTTAAATCAGATTCATGTAGTGTTTACAGTATCAAAGATAAGTGATGTATTTTAAAAGTTGTCAGTCACAAACACCTAAAAAATACTTATATTTTTTTTTTCTTTCTGGCAAACAGCCATAAAAGGGAATGTAAATTACAGTATAGTGCTAAATTTTTAAATTGCAGCATTGAGTATTATTATAAAGGGGCACAGCTTTCAAAACTCAGTACTCACTACTCATGAGTACTTTTAAATGAGCTACTCTTTTACTCTTACTTGAATAGTTTTTAGGACAGGTACTTTTACTCTACTCACATTATATTTTTTAAGAAGTAACAGTACTTTTACTTGAGTTTTTCAGTGCTCTTTCCACCCCAGCTGATAGATCACATGCTTCTTCTCTAAACTAAAACCAGTGCCTCGGAAGTACAGAATGGCTGACAATTGCATCTTGCTAGAAATGTGATGGTAAGTATGTAAGAAACACTAACAGCTATTTTTGTAAAAGTAAAAAGAAAAATAATAATAATTATGATGCAGTTCTTGACACTCACCCGATGTCTGGGTAATTACTAACCAATGGATTTAAGAAATTTGTCATATTTTTCAAATTCTCCATTCCAATAATGTCTCTAAGGTGAAACCTGCCTGGATAAAGTCAGTGAAAGGATGATCCCTGAGTACAGAGAGAAAACATTTAAAACATTAAGAACATTTAACTTGTTGAAAATGTCATATTATTTAATGCCAGACTGAGTCTTATCATTTCTTGAAACAGTTTCTTCAGCTCATTCCACTATTCTCTCATTTACATGGCACCATCTTCTTTCTTTGTATTTTTGCATGAATTTTTTCATCAACTGGGAAACATATTACTTTGCTACGTAATTGTGCGTATCATTCACAAAAAAATTGTGACTGCAGACACATGTTAAAAGTGGTTCTCTGCAGCCATTACATACCATATTTTAACAGAAGAAAGGGCTCACTTGAGCTGATGGATTTCTCATGGATTTAGAGTGCCCAGAATAACACTCAATTCTGGATATCACTTTGTTAAAGTCTTCATCTGTTTCCAGCCATTTCTTTGTCATCATACCATTCATGTAAGTCATGTATTTTTTTTAATATCCAGATTATAATTTTTCACTCCAAATAAAATGGCAATTTAAATGCATTATGTCTAAAATGCTGTTGTGCAGAACTTTTAGTGATTGTACTTTTATTTTTATTTAAAGGTACACTCAGTCATATCCATGTTTGTTGTACTGATGCCGAGCAGTGTAGATTCAGCATCACACAAAACAGAAGTTCTCATTTACCGATGCCATTGTAGAAATGTTCTATTTGCAGTCAGCCATTAATAAGCGATGCAAGTGAAACCATCCAATTTCAGGGAATTATCGAGAAAAGTTAAAAAGTTTTGGTTGAAAGTTTTGCTACTGAAGTTGATTTATGCTTATCTAAATTTGTAGCACTGACCCAGTGGTTGAAGTTGGAAGTGTTGTTAAGTCTACGGGCTTGTGTGAGTTCCAGTGTACAGGTGAAATGTCCACAGATTGGCGCCAAAAGCGAGTTGTATTTTATGTTGTAAATGATGTAATACAGTTAACAGGAATTCATATTTCATGAATTCTACTCCCTAACCCCACCCAAAAGCCTGTGAGTCTGTGTACTGTCAAATGCAAGCATTTCAAAGTATTTTTCATTTGGCTGTATGCACATACACAGGCGGTTGGTGCTTGCGCGCTATGACTGCTATGAGAGACTGGATTATTTATCTTAAGATCCATAAAGATGTCATTTTCTTCCTTCAGACTCGAGTTATACAAATGCAGGTATCTCCTGACCTCCTCACACATGTGTTCTTGATGTGCACAGCCACTGCTGTTGTTTCCACATTTGTCCCCTGTTGTTATTGGTGGTTACATCTTCTTCTAGTGCATTTTTGTGACAGCAACGGCTCAACTGTGAGCATTGTCACCTTGTGATGACAGTAATTATTTAAACGAACTCCAGGCGCATCATTCAGAGTATGCTTGATTAAAAAAATCAAGCCACACGTGTTTAGTGCTCGAGCACTCTGTTGATAACTACATTTGAATCACACGTCCTGTAAACAGACACCTAGCTTTCGCGTCTGACCAAAGTATATTTTGGGCTTCCTTCGAATGCAACCACCGTATCGTGCTCACCATTGTTTGTGTGAATGTGATAACTTCCTAGTTTCCACAGAGCCAGAACCCATGTCTTGGAATTTGCTTGCGCAACACGCTATCAGTAGCTTTAGAGAAAAATATGAATGGTTAAAATATATGCTTGAGTTGATGCAAAAATGTCTGATGGGAAATGGCACTTGTTAGTAATTTGGATGAATGAGGTTGATTTCAGGGTACATGAACATTCAGATTTCCTTTGTGATCATGTTGACATAGCAGCACAAATGAATGTGTGCCCAGGACCATATGTAGAATAAAGCAGCTTGCTTTCTCTAAGACTGATATGAGAGTCTACATCTCATGTGTGTACATTTTAGTTATTTTTCCAAAATGTTCTTCCACTATAACTATTTCATTCTGTTAATTTCATGTTTATGTCTTACATTCGGTAAGTCCCACCTTAATGTCAGGTTTGAAATGTTCCATCAAAGTTCGGCTAAATCTTTGAGTCAGTCCATTCACCTATGTCTCCAGCTGCTCCACCTGAGCTTAACAGTTCTTTCTATAGCACTGCACATGCTCTCTGTAACAACAGCAACACAAAAGATTGACACACATTTTGGATATCTCCCTAATCAAACACACCTGATTCAACTCATCAGCTTGTTAGTAGAGACTCCAAGACCTGAGTTGGGAATGCCAGATGAGGGAGATATACAAAATGTGCAATGCTAGGGGGCCTCCAAGAACAGGGTTGGGAAACACTGAAGTAGGTGATGGACAGACAGGAGTCCAGCAGATTAGAGGTCAATAGAGATCTAGTATTCTGTGAAAACGCTTCTTCAAATCTACAGTTAAAGAGAAGGAAAAATAAGTGCAAGGCAAAACAATAATGATCTCTTTAAAGTATAATGATACTGTGATTCAAACATTCTATGAAATTGATTTAGCTCCTCTAAACAGAAGCATACAACTGACTTCTTCAGATTCTCATTGATCTTCCCTAGATTGCCAGCAAAACTTGCTATTAGCTAACAAGATAAATCAATATGGAATTTCTGATTCTGCTTGAAACTAAATCAAAAGCTAGTTGGGATTACTATGATTAATATGATTAATGACATATTTCCGGTTAATTCTTGCAAACATTTTTACATTTATAAATTTGTATTTAATGTACATTTATTTATTTCTATACTTTGCATTGTATTACTCTGCATTGATGAAAGAAAAATAGTCCTGGAAGAGGGTTTCAAATACAGCTGCACCCCTGCAGTCAATCTGGGATGGACTTCAAAGACACGTAATCGTTGAAGGAATTTTGTGGGTTTAATACACATTAAATTCAATCGGCAGCGTTTGTGACATAATGTTTATTACCACAAAAAATTATTTAAAAAAACACTTACTGTACAATAGAAGTGAATGGGGCCAATCCATAAACATTAAAATACTCTTGCTTAAAACGTACGACACAAGACGTAAACTATATGTGTGTTAACACAATTTTCTGTGTAATGTTCCAATTTTATTACATTGTTGCCATGACAATGTAATGCCTAGGTTACTATTTCCCTGAAAGGAAGTTATGACAGGTGCAAAAAGTCCAGTTCCACATAGTAAATGGGGAAGGTACAGAAATAAAACAGTACAAAATTGTAACAGTGCTGACAATGAAAACCACTAATTATCAAAAATAACTCTTTGCCAGTGGGGAAATAGTCAACTACATAAGCAGGCTTGAGAGATGCTTTGTCACACAGTGCTAGCAACTATCTAAATTACACATGGAGCTGTTCAGCCTCCATACGTGTAGGTCCCACAGCTCTTGCTGGAGATGCCAGATTGTGCCCTTTGACTGAGGGAAGAGGTCTTTCCTCAGAGGGATTTTCCAAGGCGGAGCCTGCAAAAGCTGCATCAGCTCCGGAAACCAGGCTCGGTTTGGCCACTTCAATGCAAACAAAACTCTATTTCCTGATCCTCCTTAATCTTGCATAACAATTGATGAAGCAAGCGAATCGGGGGAAATGCATACAAGCGTTTTCACTTCAGCCATTTGTGAGCCAGAGCATCCATTCCCACCGGAGATTCCCACCGGGTCAACGAGTATCACAGCTGGCAGTGAGTGATCTCCTCGGAGGTCTAAAGATCCACCTCTGCTCTCCCAACATCTCCTATATCTTGAGAACAATTGAGTCTCCATTCTCCTTGGGGAAATCACTGAGGAGGGAGCGCATCCGCTCCGCAGTTCAGGCGACCAGGAACATGCACTGCGGGAACTGACCTGAGGTATGTTAGGCACCACAAGAGGAGATGGCACGTCAAAATGTTCATTAATCGCAAACGAACACCACACTGTTTTGTGTTGTCCGACTGGATCAGCACATGTTTGTTCTGGAGCTCTGGTTGGAATGATTTCAGAGCCAGAAAGACAGACAGTTATTCCAGGCAGTTTATGTCCCAAGATAACCTCACACCTGTCCAAGTGCCAAAGGCTGGACGACCATCACACAGGGCTCCCCAGCACATCTTAAATGCGTCAGTAGTGACGACTTTGCATTTGACCACTTGTCTCAGCACAACACCAATTCAACAGAACAAGGCCTTTTTCCAAGGGAGCAGCATTATTATACAACGTTACGTCACCCAAATGCACAGACGCCACGCATCGAACTTCCGTTTTGAGCAAGCGCTAAAGGGGTCTCATTTGAAGCAGGCCCAGAGGTGTAACAGCAGCTTATGCGGCCCATTAGACCCAATGCCCCCTGAAAAGATTTCAGGGGAACTAGACTCCCTGACTTGAACCTGTTCAAACAACGGAGAATAGAAATAATGCTCTCTTCTGTGAGGCAGAAGAAGTCCCAATTGATGCAAATGAGCAAGCAGCAAGTCCCCATGAAACCAAACCTGCTCCTGTGACTGCGCTCAGGCTCAGGTAGGGAAACCATTTGAGCCGAACACCTCGACTGCACACGGATTAGCTCAGCATCTGATTTGTTAATGCACTTGGCTGGAGTGACCAGTCCTCGCCTTCAGACACCACAAGAGACACCACTTCATCATCCATGGATAAGCCAAAGGAGATCAACCCCGTACACCTCTGCAAGAGGTACGGAGACCTTTATCTGCGCATACTACAAGTGATAACTCTGCAAGAGGGGAGCAGGAAGCCTGCTGGGTTTGTCCTGGTGAGAGGTCTTCCTCAAAAATCCCCAAGCTCCATTTCTGAGACTCACGTTCCTTCCTCATGTGGTCCCTTGAGATCCTCAGAGGGGGCATTGCGGAAGGCTGCAGAAGCGGAGCACAGTTTCTTGAGGCTCATGGCATCACAGTGAGTCTCACCAAATGCTGCTTGGGCATGGGCGCAGTCCAGGCAGAAAACGCAGTTTTTGTGCCCATCGGATGGTGGGATTTGTGAAATTACCTAAAACATGGCTTCAGAATAATTTCGAATCTCCTAGTGACCTCTACTGGTCGCAAGGGGAAAGTCCCTACAAAACACATTGAAAGTGTCTCACTGTCACCTTGATTTTGGCTTTATTTAAAGAAAAGGAGGGACTGCTCTAAATTTTTCGTGGTACTTAACATAATTCCAAAAATACTGTTGTTTGAGCTTAATTTGTATTGAACCCAGAATATTCTTTTAAAGTTACATTTAATCAATACCCTTTTAGTTTTAAACATTGCCTACCAAAAAAGTTGAATCACCAAATTTACTCAATTAAAAAAATACTTGTATTGTATGAACTACATTATGTTCATGCTGAATATCCAGAGAAGCTCTGGCTCCCAATGCTGAGTCTGGTTTCTCTCGACTAACAAACATCGAGTTTTTCATTCCTTCCTTGACTTTGCCTTGCTCACTGGTGAATTAAAGGCAATTTGCAATTTTTTTTTTCTCACTGGGGACTGTAGGACGTTTAAGACATTACAGTATGATTTTCTGGAAAGCTGCTTTGAAATGATGTGTATTGTGAAAGTGCAAGACAAACAAAAATGACTTGACATGAATGCTGAGGGAGTGACAGTAAATTTGGCACCTTTCTCTTGTCTGACTGCTGTAATCCATCTTGTATTTTGGAAAGTAGTGGAAACGTAATATAATTTTTAATTTTGCTACCCAGGAAATGGGAACGCAAAAATACTATTTGAGTATTTTTTTTACATTTTAACCCAGTATTTTACCTCCATGATCTACACCCGGAAATGTGAAAAGGGTCCATATAACATATAGGCCTACAGTATATGGTGTACATAAAATAAATATACACCATTCAGCCACAACATTAAAACCACCTGTCTAATATTGTGTAGGCCCCGATGGTGCCGCCAAAACAGTGCCAACCTGCATCTCAGATTAGCATTCTGACATGATATTCTTCTCACCATATTTGTACAGAGCGGTTATCTGAGTCATAAACCAGTCTGGCCATTTTCTGTTAACCTCTCTCATTAACAAGGCGTTTCCATCTGCAGAACTGATACTCTTTTCTGTTTATATTATGATATAATGGTTATGTTGTAATATTAAGGATGTAGTCTGCCATGTCTACGTTACATTTTCCTTGTGTATTCAGGATACGATTGATGTCTTTGGTGGTCAGATTAGTTAGTTGTGATCTATTCCAGTGGTTCTGAGCTGTGGGAAGAGTGACATGTGAGGTCTATAATGAAACTTGTAACTGGCAATATTTAATTTTTCTTTTAGTTGTATGTCAAAACAATCTCTTCTAGCACTGTGGTTCATTGTATGGTTTAATGGACATAAACATGATCGGCTCAATATATGCCAATCTTTCATTTGTGTGATATAAGCAATATTACTGGTGATGAAGTTCGCCACTGTGACATAATTGTTTCCATTGACTTGTGGGTTCTAAGGCAACAATTATGTCAGTAACATTTCCATGTCATTACACTCACCTGTATAATGAGTTTTGGGCACAACGTTCAATAATATGCATTAAATTGCTTTGATGCTTGCCCAGACTCCTGGGACCTACACAATATTAGGCAATGGTTTTAATGATGTGGCTGATAGGTGTATATACAGTATTTTTACATTTATCGACCTCTAGTGACAGAATTATGCAGGTTTATGTACCTGATGTCTATGTCCATGTGGATGTTTGATGTAAGGAATCCACTGTCTGTTCTGTTAGGAATTTTCTTCCCTTTCAATCTTGATGATATTCTCCAGTGCAGTTTTAAAGTCCTAACAACAAATAAGCCAACAAAGACAAAAAATAAGTTATAAATTCATAATAATTGTATGGTGTATTTACATGTATTAAACTCTCTTTGCTTCTGATACTGCTCACCTTTAGACGATGATACGAAAGGTTTTTGATTTTATTTAGGAAGTCTTCTGCCAGTTTAAGAGCTCTCTGCTACTCTGTTAGGAATGAGAATCTACCCATAATGTTCTCACTGCGTATTGTCAATTAAATACCAAATAATGAATTCATATTTGAAAGTGAAGCAGCACTATGTAAGATTTTCAGTTTCATGCAAATTATCTGCGACTTGATCTCTGCCACATAATTCTCCACAAACCCTTTTTTTATATAAACAATAGCATAGTTTTCAAATGTATTATCCATTACTACCCCAGGTGAGGTGCAGGCTTTGAGACATCATGCCATTTCAAACAGAATTCTGAATGCAAGTTGCATTCAGAATTCTCTTTGAATGGGCATGATGTCTCAAAGCCTGCAACTCACCTTGGGTAGCGATGGCTAATAAATTCTAGAAGAGCATAGAAAACTTTCCACCGGAAAGTGTTCTTCTCCTGGCTGTCCAGGTGAACCTTCTTCAGTGTATCTCTAACCCCTTCTCGTACAGCATTCCTCCATGCCTCCCTCCATCCCTTCATCACCCCTGGCTTTCCTTGTCTCTCTTCTCTTCCTCTAGAATAATGGTGGCCACATATATTAGCAACTCTTTATTGTAAGAAGGCAGAGAACTAGAGCACACAATCTCAGTCATTTTGTCTCTTAGGATCTCAGACAGCATGCTGACGTCTGTCTCTTTATTGTCTAGATTCAAGGGAGAGGCTCCTTCCCCCAGAGCTTCCTGTTCCTGATCAAGCTCCAGGCAGAGGGACAGCAGGTTCAGATAGGCCTCCATCAGCATATCCCTCTCTATACTATCACTGATCTGCAAAACTGAGAGGAGAATATGAGAGAGTGTAGTTTTGATCAATTTAACATAGAGCATTATGTATGAAAGGTGCATTTATGACAAAAACAAATGGACTAGGTTTTCACTGGACCATGGCTTTAGGAGGATCTCTGTATCCTTAGATTCAAATTTCTCTATTATAATGTTTTGCTCTTTCTACTCTTCATCCATTGTTAAAGACTTTGTCCATGAATTTGTCTGGTTAAATAGTTTTTTTAATGATTTTTCTTATAGACGAAAACCTACATACAAAAAGAAAATAATAAGACCAAAAAACTAAATCCTAAAAATCAATCAATAATGAAAATGAATAATTTCTAATAATAACATTCTCCTCCAAATCTAGTTCATTCTAAAATTGAAGTGTACAAAGATGTATTCAAAAACAACATTATCACCCACAACATCTGTTCATAAGGACTCTTATTTTGACATGGTTATTGTCTTCTGTTTTTAGTTTGCCACATACAACATTTCCCATGTTGCAATGCCCTCATCACAGCCATCTGTTCCCCATCTTCCTCACCTGTTCCCTGTTCCCTCATCAATCATTTGTTTGTTGAATCCAAGATGGTGGCGCGGTAGCACGCAGGGGCCGCTCCGGATACAAAATGATGCTATTTTTGTTAAATAACTTGACTTTTGCGGCACATGGACATCGGAGCAACCGGCGTTCGTGTCTACCATCGCCAGACACAGCTCAAATATAGGATTCATGCAACAAACAAGCTGCATGATGATCTGCAGGAGGCACTACGTGAACTCGGCTTTCTGCGGAGACCAGGCCTCCTGCCAGTGGCCGGGGGAGAGGACGTCGTAAGCGGTGTGCGAGGAAGCAGAAGCGCGGCAAGAGGGCAGGGGTTCATGCTAGGCTAAAAACAAACCCTAGCTGGCCGGCTCTCCCGTCTATCCTGCTCTCAAATGTTTGCTCCCTGGACAATAAACTGGATTACATCCGACTCCAGCAGGCTACGCAACGTGAGTTTAGAGACTGCTGCGTCTTTGTTTTCACTGAGACGTGGCTCAGCGACAGAGTTCCGGACGCCCCCATTCAGCTAGATGGGCTCGCCTCGTTTCGTGCTGACAGAAATGCAGCTCTGTGTGGTAAGACTTGCAGTGGTGGCTTGTGTGTTTACATTAACACGGAATGGTGCAATAACTCTATGCTAGTCTCTAGCTACTGCTCATTGCTGGTGGAGCTTGTGACTGTTAGATGCAGACCTTTTTATTTACCACGGGAATTTACCACTGTTATTATAACCGGAGTTTACATTCCCCCCAGTGCTAATGCTAAGGAAGCGCTCTGTCAACTGTATGGGGCTATGAGCGAACTGCAGAACGCTCACCCTGATGGACTGTTAATTGTCGCCGGAGATTTCAAACATGCGAATCTCAAAACAGTGCTCCCTAAATTCCATCAGTATGTGGAATTTGCAACGAGAGGGGTGAACGCGCTTGATCTTGTTTACACAAATATCCCAGGTGCATACCGGGCGGAGCCCCGCCACCACCTCGGCTACTCAGACCACATCTCTGTTATGCTAATTCCAGTATACAGACCGCTTGTCAGATGCACAAAACCACTTCAGAAGCAGGTGAAAACCTGGCCAGCAGGAGCCATCTCTGCTCTTCAGGACTGTACTGAGTGTACTGACTGGCACATGTTCAGGGAGGCTGCAACATATGGCGACTCAACCAACTTGGAGGAATACAGCATCAGTGACCAGCTACAACAGCAAGTGTTGGATGTTGTCACTTTCTCCAAGACCATCACCACACGCTCCAACCAGAAGCCATGGATGACTGCGGAGGTGCGCGCACTGCTGAGGACCCTTCAGAGCAGGCGAAAAGGCAGCCTTAAGAACAGTGAGGGCCAAACTGTCCCGGGCCATCAGAGAAGCAAAGCGCGCACATGCCCAGAGAATCCACAGTCATTTCCAGGACAGCAGTGACACACAACGCATGTGGCAGGGCATCCAGGCCATCACCAACTACAGGACAACATCAGTTGCCTGTGACAAAGATACCTCCCTTCCAGATGCGCTGAACGACTTCTACGCTCGGTTTGAAGTGCCGAACGACGTGGTGGCGAGGAAGACCACCCCTCCCCCCAACGACCAGGTGCTCTGTCTTACCATGGCTGATGTGAGGAAAACTTTACGTAGAGTCAACCCACGGAAGGCTGCTGGACCAGACAACATTCCTGGCAGAGTGCTCAGAGGATGTGCAGACCAGCTGGCAGATGTTCTTACAGAAATCTCTCTGAGCAGCGCCGTCGTTCCAACACGCTTCAAGGCCACCACCATTGTCCCCATGCCAAAGAAGTCTTCAGTGTCCTGCCTCAACGACTACCATCCTATCGCATTCACACCCATCATCATGAAGTGCTTCGAGAGGCTCATCATGAAGCACATTAAGACCCAGCTGCCCCCCTCACTAGACACACTGCAGTTTGCGTATCGTCCAAACTGTTCAACAGACGATGCCATCGCTACCACCCTCCATCTGGCCCTCACCCACCTAGATATAAAGGACTCATACGTTCGAATGCTGTTCATAGACTTCAGCTCAGCATTCAACACAATAATTCCCCAGCACCTGATTGGAAAGCTGAACCTGCTGGGACTGGACACCTCCCTCTGCAACTGGATCCTGGACTTCCTGACTGGGAGACCTCAGTCAGTCTGGATCGGGAACAACATCTCCACCACTACCAAACTAAGCACTGGGGCCCCCAAGGGCTGTGTGCTCAGTCCACTGCTGTTCACTCTGCTGACTCACGACTGTGTAGCAATGCACAGCTCAAATCACATCATCAAGTTTGCCAATGACATGGCCGTGGTGGGTCTCATCAGCAAGAACGACGAGAACACTGCATCCGCAAAGCAACCAGCATTGTGGATGACCCCACATACCCCTCACACAAACTCTGTTCCCTCCTGCCGTCTGGCAAGAGGTACCAAAGCATTCGGGCCCTCACAGCCAGACTGCGTAACAGCTTCTTCCCCCGAGCCATCAGACTCCTCAATACTCAGAGATTGGTTTGACACACACACACATACACACATCCTGTTTTGCACTTTAATTATTGTCAATTATTGTCCATAGAACACTATCTCATAGTATGTTATGTTTACATTGGCATTTTTAAAAATCATCATCTTTTTGCATTACTGTGTACTGGTCGGCACTGCACTGTCTCGCTGTGTCTTTTCATTGTTAGTAATTTATTGTACTGTCCTGTACCTTTTGCACACGTTTGCATGTGCACTTTATATAGGTATTTTATTTAGTCTGTTTAGTCTCATGTGGTCCTGGGTTTGTCCTATGTTGCACATGGTCCTGGAGGAACGTTGTCTTGTTTCGCTGTGTACTGTACTAACTGTATATGGTTGAAAAGACAATAAAAACCACTTGACTTGTGTATATATACCCTATGATTATCTTCCTATTATTTGTTCCTATGATTATTGTTTGTATTCTCCTTTTTCATCACCTCCATTAAAAAGCCATATAAAATACATCCATCGTCTCTCATCTCATCTCTGCTTATTACAGCTGTAGTGAAATATATTTTATAATTAAACCTCCTAACCCTGACTATCTTTCTTATTGTCACGAATTGTAGCAATCTGAAGCAAAGACGAAGGCAAAGTGTAGGACCCAAGTGCAGATTTATTAACAAAGGTGGAGATACTGGAATAGGACATAAACTAGAAACAGAAACCGGAACAGACTATGGCTCAGATACTTAGACTAACATTAACTACTGACAGGCAAACATCAGGGTAATATCAGGCAGACGTCAGGACTACAACAATACTCAACCAGGGACAAGGTAAACATGAGGACTTAAATACAAAAACAAGGGGAAACGTAAGCCAATGGAAAACTAAAACTCAAAACAAGATGACAAGGCAATAAACTGAAACCAATGACAAACTAGAACTGATAACAAGGTAATTAAACAATGAACCAATGAAAATCAGACACATAGACATGGAGGGAAAACAGGACATAAGACAAAGACCAGGAAACAGGAACTTAACAATGATTTCAAAATAAAAGTACATAAACAAAAGACAATATGGAGTGTAACAGGAGCCAGAAACTTAACAATAATTTCAAAATAAAAGTACATAAACGAAAGACAATATGGAATGTAACACTTATCATGTAGATAGTGTTTTTTTCTATATGTTGGGTAGTTTACTTGTAGAAAACAAACTTTGGCTGTTCCTTGACCATAAACAATTGCAGTTTCTAAGCCACTAGTGAATAACTAATTCCTTAAATAAAGACTATGGAAGACTTACTGTATAGTAAAATAACATAGTAATGCAAAATAATAAAAAATACACAATGAAAAATAAAATAAAATTTTAAATGGTTATCAAAAACAGTGCTTAGTCTTGTTTGCAAGTTATTAAAGTCACTTAAATCATAGAGCGTCACCTCTTAAACATTCATGAGCCTATTTGTAAAAAGCTGCAAAATTAATAATTTTCTAAACATTTATAGATGAAGGCAGACGAATAAAAAGCATGGTAGGTATAGTATTTCATGGTAGGTATTAGTATTAAAGGTTTTCAGGGAGTGTCTGACATATTTTTTTAGTGCAGCTGTTGTATGTTTAGACCTGTAAAGCATGTTGAGTAGGTTAAAAGTCCCATTTAAGCTTCTATAAAGAGATGAATTGGTTATTATAATTTTTAAGGAAGCAAATAAATGGCTCTTACAAAACAAACATTACCAGCTCTAATTCAGAGGTGTAAAATGTAACTGGCCAAGATCATGCCAACCAATAGAAAGCCACAACATTAAAACCACCTGTCCCCCTCGTGCCTCCAAAACAGCTTTGACCCATCGATGCATGGACTCCACAAGGCCTCTGAAGGTGCCCTGTGTGTGCGTGGTCTGCAACCATCTTTAGGTAGCTGGTACATGTCAAAATAACATCCACATGAATGCCAGGACCCAAGGTTTGTCCACATGATCTACAAGAAAACATGATTCATTAGACCAAACCACCTTCTTCCATTGCTCCATGGTCCAGTTCTGATGCTCACGCACCCATTGTAGGTGCTTTCAGTGGTGGACAGGGGTCAGCATGGGCACTCTAACAAGGCTGCCCCATACGCCGTAAGCTGCGATGCACTGACACTTTTCTGTCATGGCCAGCATTATGTTTTTCAGCATTTTGTGCTACAGTAGCTCTTCTGTGGGATCGGACTAGACAAACTAGCCTTCGCTCCCCACGCACATCAGTGATCCTTGGGCACCCATGACCCTGTCGTCAGTTCACCGGTTGTCCTCCTTGGACCACTTTTGGGAGGTACTAACCACTGCACACTGGGAACACCCCACAAGACCTGCCGTTTTAGAGATGCTCTGACCCAGTCATCTAGCCATTCACTCATTTGCCCCATTTTTCCTGCTTCCAACACATGAAATTCAAGAAGTGACTGTTCACTTGCTGCCTAATATATCTCACCCCTTGAAAAGTGCCATTGTAACAAGATAATACATGTTATTCACTTCACCTGTCAGTGGTTTTAATGTTATGACTGATAAGTGTATTTGGCTAATGTTTAACAATAAAAAGCTCCATGGTTAATGCATTAAGTAGCATGAACTAACAATAAGCTACTTTTTACAGATGTATTATTCTTGGTTAGTGCTGATATAAATAAATGTACTATTGTTCTTTGTTAGTTCATGTTAGTTCACAATGCAACTAACTAACGTAAGCATTTACAACGTTTAATGTTAAAATGTATTAGCTTAATGTATTAACATGTAAAAGTGTTGTTCATTTTTGATTACTACTGTGTAAATGGTAACACTTTAAAATAAGTTTCCATCCATTAACATTAGTTAATGCATCTCATGAATTAACAATGAACGATAGCCTATATTTTTACAGCATTTATTAATCTCTATTAATGTCGGTTAATAAAAAAAAACATTGTTCATTGTTATTTCATGCATTAACTAATGTTATCAAACACAGCTTTTAAATAAAATAAAAATATTAATAGATGCTGAAATTAACATTTGCCAAAATTAATAAATGCTGTTATAGTATTGTTATAATATTGTGGAATTAGCACAATTCCTTGAACAATCTCAAATGCTCTTAATAATGCAACTATTCAGTGACGTGTCCAGGTGAATCCCAAACTCTGTAGTGAAAGCTACACGGGTTTGTTTCGCAGGCTTTACTCTTATTTATTGGAAATTATTTTAGTGACTTTTTGAGCGTTGAACTTGTTGGTGCAGTGAGTTTGACACGTGTTCGTTTTATTCAGTCTTTAAATCGGAAAGCGAAAGTTAATTTTCCATTGTCCGAATTTGACCAGGAACGTGAAGCTCAGGTGAGTGAGAGAAGGAGATCGTATAATACTGCAATGTTCACAAACATTATTGCAGTATTATACATACTACATACATACATACATACATATACAGCTACATACATTTGCAACAATTTATATATATACTGTATATATATCCATCCATCCATCCATCGTCAACCGCTTATCCTGTACAGGGTCGCGGGGATATATATATAAATATATATTTATATATATATATATATAAATTGTTGCAAATGTATGTAGCTAATGAAAATGTATTAAATTAACACATTTATTTTGAGACAAAATACTTATTTATAATTTTACATTTTGTTTAAGGTCATTAAATAAAAAAAAATGTATTACTGTCCTGTAAGTAAAAGGATAGCATTTGGGGTAAAAAGCCTCTCTCACAACCCTTTTTTAAAAACTGAATTTTAAAACAACTTTCTGTTATTATTTATTTTTACACAAATTATTTTGCTCCATAAATCTTCAATCAAAAGAAAAATATATGTTTTTATCTTGATACATTTTGTGACTAAAAAGGCAAATTTTCCTTAAGATGGGCCTTTTGATCTGTTGTACCCTACTGTATAAATGTGGCATAAATATGTGAAAGCTAAATCAAAATATTTAATTGAATACATCAAGTCAGGTTGTTACAACTGTAACAAAGAGCTTGTAACCAAAATGTAATACTGGTGGGGGGCAGTTGGAAAAATGAAATTAACCCACTGTATCTAGAATGCATGTCAAATTAATAATAGCTACTTCTTAATATTAATGATGTTAATGACTATATTTTACTATTTCTTTAGCAGTTAAATAGCCAAATGTATGTGTTTACAGCAAAAGTTAAGGGACTAACTAATTACCATTTTAAAATACTGTAGTTAAATGATTTGGTTACACTTTAAAATATGGTTGCATTGTTAACTAATGTTCACAAATTGAATTTTATTGTGAAGTGTTACCAATTATTTGTATTCAAATATATCTATCAGCTAATGAGTCAAGAAGAGTCTTCAACTATAAAGACTACTTAAATTAAATAATGTTTATTACATATTATGAACATTCAAAAATTATAACTAGTGTTACCATTGCCCCGACCTCACAGCCATGATAAGATCTTGTGCGACAGCTACAAGCTACAGTGCAATGATCTGTCACTGATGCAAACCTTTACCCAACAACGTTGGGATAAAACAGATATTAGTGTCAACTCAAAGGATTTGAAACTATATACAACAGAAGAAAAATACTGGCCATCCCAAAAAAATTACTTTTATACATTACATTTATGATTGCACTTCCTTCCTTTAAAAAGTGGAAAGTGAGCTCTTTTGAGCATATTGTACTCAAAAAGTGTGATAACAGCTTGTTTGTGCTTAAAGAAATGTTCTGTTACTCCCTGTTTTTTATTTTATGTAAAAAGGTGTGCCCATATGTATGTCTTATGGTTTTACAGTAGAATCAGTAACTATGTGAGGTGTAGAGATTTATTGTAGAACTGAGTTTTAAATGTTCAATGCGTTGTTAATGTGAGTTCAGTTCTTTCTATTCTTATAAAAGTATACACATTCTACATGATTTCACCCTGATGAAAAAAAGCCCTTTTGACAGTAAACAACAAAAAAAAACCCTCCCTAGATCTTGATGTACCTGCTGGCAAATTCAACTCATGCATTCTTATATTCAGGTCTAGCTGGTTACACCCTACAAACCTTGAGTAGTCATCTTGGAACAATAATTCTACAATTCTTCAAATATATTAATATATTTTCTACAGGCTGGATCAGACTGATGCATTGCAAAATGGCAGAGAGTGGAAAAGCAGAAACCGATGGAGATAATGAGTTCAATGAATCATCAGCTTGGGAAAAAGGTGAACTCCAAACAATATGTCTGAAAAATGTTAGAAGTCAAATAGATAGTCCAGTCAAGGAAGAGGTGCTTAGACCTATGAATTTGATCAGAGCAAGGGATAAAATGGTCAGAAAAAAGAGCCATCTGACTCTTATCTTAAATTTGAATAAATATTACATGATTAATAAACACCTGCTTTTATTAAAAGGGTCAAATTTAGGGTAAATCACTGTTACAGAGAACTGTTAATCTACATTACCATACAGAAAATCTGTGACCTACTCCATCATTATAAGTTTTAAAGAGTACAATTCCCTCCACATTAAATGTTATTTGTGTTTTCAGATTCTGCAGTTGCAATAACAGGTATGCTGGCAACGAGTGGGGAACCAGAGGTTGTCAAGCTTAGAGAGACATATACTCTACCAGAGATACTCCCTATGCCTTTGTCAGGTGAGTCAGTTGTATGTGTATCTGTATCCCAAGTTTTTTTTGTGCATAGGTAGTTGACAAACTGGATGGAAACTTTCTTTTCATCATCATGACTTTTGGTTAAAATGTATATTAATGTAAAGCAAATATAATGTGCTCTGACATCAAATTGATTTGAATTCTTTCACCATTTCAACTTTTAGCTTGCTGGTTTACTAAATAATTGGAATGATTGAAAATGAAAATGATTGGTGATTATTAGTGGTCGACCGATATGGGATTTTTAATGGCCAATGCCGATGCCGATATTGAGAAAGCAATCTGGCCGATTGCCATCTAGCAGAATGAAAACACACACAAAAAAAACATCTTAGATTAAACTGTTATGGTTAATTTGATTTTTCAGTCACATAAACAATTACTGCTGCTTACTGCAGGTTACAAATAACATTTATCATTAATTAAACAATCTAAACAATATTCATAAATTAATGACAAATTAGTATGTGCAATTCCATACATTTTATGTACAATACATAGTTAAAAATACATCTCACATAGTTTATTTACACTATTTAGTTTAAACAGGTTGTTTTACTTTAAGTATATTTAAATAATCATGATTTATGTCCGTTTAGTTTTGCTTGTTTGTTTCTTTGAAACTTTGTAAGCCGTCACATGTATTTGCATGCTCGATTAGCGTCAAATCCGACCGGAACATATGAAAAGGTATACCACAATATTACGCCAATCATGGATAATTAAATACAGCAGATAGAGATATTGAATAACTTAATTCAGATTAAGGAATTTTTTTTTTTTTTTCAAACGTATTATTACTTACCATACATTGTTCGCAACACATTCTCACACCCAACTCGTCACATATGGACGCTTGGCCAGGACCCCTTGGCGTCACTTTTTAACGCACTGGGTAACGCACTGGGTATACCTTTGGCGTCATTTTTCAACGTGCAGGGCGGAGAGTCAAGCAGCGGCAGCGAGTCAAGCGTTGTTAAACTCACCGATGAATGCGGTTGCATATGAACGCGCTAAACCTTTGCGCAGAGGGCAGTTTGATATCTGATTGCGAGGGTTTTTAAACATAAAAAAAAACAGTTGGAGGGCCAGATAAAGATGATCTGGGGGCCACCATTATACTAGCCCTGGCATAGATCATTTATTGTAGCCAATTCCTTTTTATTTTTATTTATTGTAGTCTCGAGCCATTCACAGCAGACAACGGGTTGCGGTGAGCTTACCCAAGACGTCAAATTTCAACGCTACAGGCTCCGGTTCAGAGTTCTATAGAAGTCTATCGGACTACCCTGCATGTTGAAAAATGACGCCAAAGTCATACCCAGTGCGTTAAAAAGTGACGCCAAGGGGTCCTGGCCAAGCGTCCATATGTGACGAGTTGGGTGTGAGAATGTGTCTCACGCGATCACTGATCTGGAGTGCACGCGACCCAGCTTTTCAGTCCGTGTGAAAACAGTGTCAAGTTTAAACGTAACCGAAAACAGCGCGCGCGCATCTGAGGAAACAGCCAGTCACAGGATTTTTGACTGTTTGTTAAATGTTTTCAGTTTTGTTTGAATTCGTTTATATCACATCTGTGACCCCCACTGGAGCTACCGCTGGGCTGCGGATCTGACATATCACGGTACTGTTTAAATAGACTTCGCTGCACACAGGAGTGTTTTTGTAGCGTCGGGTTAGAAGGCGAATGCTGATTGGTCATTTACGGTGTCTGTCAGATGTCTGCTTCACTTCTGAGTGGCTTGTCTTACGGTGCTGGGCGGAGCAGAGCGAGCGTTTCAGTTCATTCATGCTCGCTCTGCTCTGGCCAGTGGAAAAAAGCGCTAATGCACTGTCATAAACTGTTTTGAAATATATCGGCCAAACGGAAATATTTATCGGCTGATGCCGATATCTAAAAAAATTCCAAATATCGGCCGATATATCGGCCTCGGCGATATATCGGTCGACCACTAGTGATTATGCATAATTAGGAACTTGCCTATTTTTTTTTACATTTACAGTTTACAGATACTTTCCACAATTTTCCAAAAATAAGGTGATTTCCACAACTCACCAATAGTGTTAATTTCGTCAGACGAGACGAGACTAAATATGTTCGTCAACGACCTTTTTTTCCATGACTAAGACGAGACGATGACGAGACTGCGCCAATGTCCAAAAACGCTGACTAAGACAAAATTAACATGCATTATTGTTGACGGAAAAAAGACGAGACTAAAATGTTTTGCATAAAATAAAAACTAAGATAAAATCTCTCTTCATTTTCGTATACAATCGTCTCTACTTTTTCATCATGAGATTGAATATTCTGCTGTTACGCCTTCAAAATATTCCGAATGAGTTCGCGCTGTTGCTCAAGTATCGGCTACAGGTCTCATACTCCAGTGGCTGCAACACGAAACTACATGGAGCAAGAACACAACAATCATAGACAGTGGCGAACACGCGACGAGCGCCGACGACATGCTAGGTGGAAGGAAGAGGCTCGATATTTGGTCGCATTTTAGGTACAATGATATTGACAAAAAGTCAGAATGTGTCATTATAACTGACGGGAAGCACTGCGGATAAACAATTCCGGGAAAAACACCACCAACCTTAAGCGACATCTAAAGGCTAACCACCCACACATTCAGGGAAGTTAACTTAAATATACGTCTCATAAGCTAATGCTGATTTTAGGCATCTACGCTGTAAATTAACCAGTTAGCTATGGTGTTGTGGCACATACATTATGCAGGTTATATATATTTTATGTAACTTATTTGCTTAATAAAATACTCTTCAGAACAAGTTCATCGTTTGTGAATGTGTCTCTTAAATCAGAAAACCAGACACGTTTAACAAAGTGAATTCAACAAATCATTCAACAAGTGTATTTTGTCAGGTAATTATGACATTTAACCAATATTTGAGATGTGTGAAACATTATTTGACTGAAATGGTTATCTCAGAATTAATCTCAGAAATAATTTATTTAAAAAAAGACTAAAATGTTTTGAAACTTGACTAAGATATATTGAGTTTTCTTTTGACTAAAACTAGACTAAAATGACGAGACTTTTAGTCGACTAAAACTTGACTAACAAAAAAAGATATGTGAATGACTAAATATGACTAAAACTAACAAGGACATTTGGCATAAGACTAAGACTGAGACTAAATTAAAAATAGGTGACAAAATTAACACTACTCATCAATTTGCATTTCAATTAAATTAGAATAAATTAATATTATTTGGTCAAAAATAATTATACATAACAATTATAAATGAAATAGCTTTAGATGGAGCCTGTCAGACTGTACTGCTATGACATGTCAAATATGATCATTGGGAAGTAAATGCATTCACTCCAAGAGACAGGTTATGATCTTGTGGGAACCAGGAAGTATTTGCGTTCACATAAACAGTGGTGAGCAATTACATTTTTACTTCACCTAGAGTTAGATTAAGGGTTGATGTTTGGGTTAGGGCGTAAGGTTAATAAAATATTAATTCCTGTTGACTGTATTTCAGTCAGGTATTGGTCCTGGAAGACTAGATCTGCTGTGCTGCTGCAGCTGCAGGGCAAGTACACGACTTGCTTCTGCTAGAACATACATAGACATACATGAGTTAAGTATGTGGAAATGCTGCTGCTGCTGCTCATTTATACCAAACATAAGACATGCTGCATCAAGCACGTAAGACACGCTGCTGCTGCACAACAAACATACAAACAATCACCATGTAGCAGATTTAGACAGTGCCGCTGGGGTGGAGGTGGGTTTAGGAGAAAAACTCTTGGAGTGAAACAGGCTTATCTGAAAAACTGAGCAATTTAAATATTAGACAAAGAGAGATCCATACCGATCCAAAACACTATAAGCAACAGTTCAACCCATTGAAGAGACTTAAAGTCTTTCCCTCACAGTCTCATTGTCATTCTCGTCAAAAATGAAAGATGGCGCTACTGTGATTAAATTCTATAGATGAATGCATGACAAGTGACTGGGTGTTCTATTTAGTTCTTTTCATGTGTGAACTTTTTTAAATACCACTCACAAACAATCATTGTTGACAGCTCAGCCGGCTCCCGCCTCCTCCTTGCCCATCCGTACCCATTACACTGATCTTTTCATCTTTATAGCTATTAATGCACATGTGTTATAGCTCCAGTACCCTGCTCCTACATTGCTGTTGTCTGATAACTGTTTTTTTATGTTCATTCTCTTCTCCTTTCTTTGTATCATGTTATTTGGTATAGTAATGCAGATTAACAAACTGATAGAGATGGAACTGCTAGAGGAGGCCCATGTGAACCTACTGTCCCTGTGTGTGGAGCTTCAGCAGGAGCGTCAAGCTCTGGAGAAAGAAGACTATCCTACTGAACTAGTTCATAAAGAGAAAGACATCAGTCTGCTATATGGGACACTAAGGAATAAAATGTCCAACATTGTACGCAACTCCAGTGCTCTGCCCTCTCACAACAAAGAGTTGCTAGTGTATGTGGCCCAAATTATTTTGGTGGAAGAGAAGAGAGAAGAAGAGCCAGGGGGCATGCCAGGGTGGAGGGAGGCATGGAGGAATGCTGTACGAGAAGGGGTTAGAGATAGACTGAAGAAGGTTCACCTGGACAGCCAGGAGAAGAACACTTCCTGGTTGGCGGTCCATCTGGGGCTTCTGGGTAAAGCTATTGTGGAGGATCTGGTAACAGTTAAGGCAGAACTTCTGTGCTCATATCCAGCAGACTTTAATGTGTTTGAAACCTATGTGTCCTGCCATCATGAGGCTGTGGGAGAGCATTTAAAGAGACTTCTGGAACATGTGACAGAGCTGAAAGATTTCTACGCTCTTCTAAAATTTATTATCCATCACTACCCCAGGTAGGTAGATGGTTTTCCTAAGTTTATATTTAGTTTAGGTTAAGTCAATATCACTTAATCACAGTGTTTCTTTATTAAAAGAAGAGTTCACCAAAAAATGACATTATTCAGTGAAACACAAAAGGAGATATTTTGAAGAATATCCTTGCTGCTCTTTTCAATTTAATGAGAGTGAATGGGATTGGATGCATTCTACCTTCTAAACAACTAAAAAGCACAATAAAAGTATTATGCAAGTGGTCCATTCTCTTCTGAAGCCAAACGGTAGCTTTGTATGAGAAACAGACTAAAATTTAAGTCATTAGCCACTTTTCCACTATGAACTGGGCAGCCATGACCAGTTGCCTCGGACCTCGAGCCACGTGACCAAAATCGATTTGCATCCCCAGCATCGGGCCAATAGCCCCCACAGCTTTGCTCTAAAACCTGCCCTTAACACGGTGCACTGGTGCCAATGTCACACACTTTGCCCATTTCGCAATCAAGAGGGAACTTCAAGCTGAGGTGTCATATTACTTAGTTATCTTAAATATCGAGTTTATATCTTATGTAAACATTAGGTAGCTAGCTAGATATTTTTTCCAGAACCTGTACCGTGGTACACTGGATACACAAACTGGCAAATTTGGCAAAACTCAGCTTTTGACATTGACTGCACTTCAATCCCCAGTTGGCCTTGTTTGGCCCAAGTCTAATCAGTGGGCCAAAGGCCATTGAATGTTGGCCTGAGAAAGCTCAGAGGAATTATGATGAAAGTGGGAACTTAACTTGCCCAAGCATTTAGCCAGATAGTGGAAATGCTGCTGCTGTTCACTGAAAATCTTGCTTTCCGCTATACATGTAGTTCTCAGTTTAAATATAGAGTAGTTTGACACATTGTTTAATGTTTGACACCAGTGACGTTTGGTCATATTATGCCAAATATACACTACCGTTCAAAAGTTTGGGGTCACTTACTCATTCTTTATTTATTTATTTATTTCACATTTTAGAATAATAGTAGTCAGCAAAACTATGGAATAATAGAAATGGAAATATGGGAATTATTTTGTGACCAAAAAATCCAAAATAAATCCAAAACTATGTAATATTTTAGCATCTTCAAAGTAGTCACCCTTTGCCTAGATTTTGCAGACATGTACTCGTGACATTTTCTCAACCAACTTCTTGAGGAATCACCCTGGGATGCTTTTTAAACAGTATTGAAGGAGTTCCCATCTATGTTGGGCACTTATTGGCTTCTTTTCCTCATATTTTGATCCAAGTCATCCATTTCAAAAACTTTTTTTTTTTTTAGGAAATTTTAGATTTGTAATTAAATAAATGTATATGTTTTGGCAGAATAATATTTTGTCTACAAAGTTAATTTCAAACTTTTAAGCATACACCTTCAGATCAAAAGATTTTTAAGATCATGAGAAACATTTCAGACAAGTGACCCCAAACTTTTGAACGGTAGTGTAAATGGCTAGATAAAGGCTGTTTAGAGATGGATTTTATTTAAACATGTAAAACATAATAAAGAGAAAATGTGTTGGTTTCAGATCATTGTGAGTTTCAACTCATATAACCTAATCAAAATTGTATTATGTCAACTGAAAGCTCTATACACAAAAGTGCAGATCTTCAAACATCCACTTCCCAAATCGTGAAATGTCAAGAATGTGTTTTTGAAAGACCCACCTACATAATGAGCCTGTTTTGCTGAAGTATGAGATATACCTGTTTTTGATCTATTTACTTACAGTATGGGTGTTCCACTAGGATTTATTGTGAGGTGGTCTCAAAATAATACTCAGAACATGTGCTTCAGAATAGGATTGTTAGTCATCAGATGTATTATAATGTAGTTATCTTCTTATGATTATAATTTTATGTATATGATTATAGTTATACAGTAACTGTAAAAAATATTGTTATAAAGGTTGGGACAATAGCTAAGACTTTATCTAATTGCTGTTTCCATAGTGATAAGATAATGGGAAGCATTTCCCTGCAACCAGAGATGAAGGAAGATCAGAGAGTGCTGCCACTGGACAAAGATTTCCTTAATCAGATTAAGAGCAAATATTGCAGTCGCTTACAGGTGAGATATCTGCACATCTTAGACCTGAGGTAGCTCTAATAATGAGACAACACTCAAAGCACAATGTCAAAGGCAGAAAATACCATGCAATCTTCATGGGAGTGAGTTGGGGGTATGAACGTAGAAATGCTCCTGAATCTAATAATTAATGACATTTCTGTTACTTCCTGCACATGCATAATTTTTTATGGGCCCATAGTATTCTGTAAATATTATAGATGTGAGAAACTTTAATGGAGTATTTGAGAGTCTTGAATTAAATTTCAGTTCCTTTGCTCCCAACAGACTGACATGAGACAAACACTTGACCGAATAATTGAGTTGGAGAATGAGGAAATGTGGAAAGTTAGAAGAAAACCAGAGATTGATGAGGGGCTTTACAGCTCAAACATTGACATGGACATCTGGACGGTGAGAATATGTGTTCGCTAAATTTTATATTTAGGCAAACCTTTCCTCACATCAGTTTTAAAGGGAAGTCTCATAATACTCCTTCCATATGACCACACTCTCCAGAGGGCCTTGGTATACCAGTAGAGGGAAATAAAGGTCCTTGTTTCTACTTATGTACTGTACAGTCAGTGGCTCCAAAAAGTATCTGGTCACAGTTAGAAAAAATAGATTTTACATGTAAAACCAAGTTTATTTTAAAGAAAAATATCACAAGCATACTTTTCAAGCAAAACATTTCACGAAAATGTAATGTTAAAAAGAGATATACTGTTTATATTCACAACTAGGACACTTTCTGGTTGTGATGCTTAGAAGAAGAAGTCCATATTTACTGTGATGACTTTTAAATCAGTTGGTTTAATGTAATTGCAAAAACTTCTCAGAAAAGTGAAGAAAGGGTATTGCTCATTTACTAGCAGATGCAATTTGGTTAAATATTTTGTTATCTAATGTAATTAAATTCATACATTTTAAGTGTACAAAAGTGCCCAAATACTTGTTGTGGTCGCTGTAATTAAAGATAGCCTAGGGGGTGAATTTATGTTGTTGTATTTGACAGAATATTAAAGGGCATGTACAAGGATCCAGACAGATCGATGTGAACCTTGAGCAGAAGGTTGTGCGTTCCTGTAACCATAATTTAAACCAAACCGTTATTTAAATTGATAGTTCAACCGAAAAAGATAATTCTCTCACTATTTACTCACCCTTATGCCATTTCAAACTCGAGTGACTTTCGGGTGATTTTCTCCCATTTACTCCGAAATTTGGAATGCCTGATTCCCAATGCGCTCTAAGTCCTCGTGGTGGCGTAGTAACTCGCCTCAATCCTGGTGGCGGAGTATGAATCTCAGTTGCCTCCGTGTCTGAGACTTCAATCTGCGCATATATCATGTGGCTTGTTGAACGTGTTACCACAGAGACCTAGAGCGTGTGGAGGCACATGCTATTCTCTGCGGCATCCACCCACAACTCACCAATGACTGTGAGAACCACATTATAGTGACCATAAGGAGGTTAACCTTATGTGACTCTACCCACCGTAGCAACCTTGCCAAATGGTTGCTTAGGAAGCCTGACTGGTGTCACTCAGCATGCCCTGGATTCAAACTTGCGACTCCAGGTGTGGTAGTCACCATCTTTTTTGCTGAGCTATCCAGGCCCCTGTATGATGTGCTTTTGTCCATACAAAGTCAGTGGGGTCCAACGCTTTAAAACTCCAAAAAGGGCATAAAGGCAGCATAAAAGTGTAGAGTGGTTTATTCCATGTCTTCTGAATCGATATGATGAATTTAGGGGAGAAACTTTAAAATTTCAATTTTAAGTCCTTATTCACTAAAAATCTTGATATCCGCAGTCTCCTTGGCACGTTTTTATGATTTATAACATTCAGCTGGGCTGTTTTGAAAATGCAGATGCCAGTTAAAATCAATCACATAGCTTAAGAAGACTTAAATTAAACCCCTTGAGTCATATGGTTTACATTTATGCTGCCTTTATGTCCTTAATAAAGCTTGAACATTATAGACAAAAACATCATATACATCCTTTAAAATATATTCGTTTGCATTCCGCAGCAGAAAGAAATTCAAACGAGGTTGAGATGACATGAGATGGTAATAAATGAGGAGAGAATTATATTTTTTTTGGTGGACTATCACGTTAATTTTTTTTGTTTAAGATTTTTTAAATTGTAAATAGTATTTAATTTTTTTCTCTTCATTTCTTTCCCTAGATTTGAGTCAGAGTTTTTTGAGCTGAGCAATGTACTCTCTAACTCCACTGTCTGGGCAGAGTATCACATCAGCTATATGAACAGTTTTAGTGCTCTAAAGTAAGTCATCTTGTCAGTTATGAACTTGCACACTGTCTAAAATAGCACTTTTTTGTTATTTTGATTTAGATATTTACACATGTTTGAGAGTAGAAATAATATTTAGCAAGCTTTTTCCTCAAGTCTTGTTCCTCATTATTTCATGAGGACCAATTTAGAAAGTTTGTACTCATATTAGAGTACAAACCCAGAGGCACACAGACAGAGATCCTTAAATTAGGATGATTGGAAAATGGTTGTGTGCATATTGAGCATTTAAGCATGCCTGGTGGAGCTAACACTACGCTAGTCATGAAACAGTTAACAACTCAACCAGGGGCGGAGCCAGGTGTTTTTCAATGGCGTGGCCAGTCAGGGGCAAGCGATCAGTCTGTGGTGGCACAGAAATGTTCGGGCAGCATTTTTATATCGTCGGACTGTGGGGGAGGTGGGGTGAATGGACACAATGACACCCGGGACGGAGAGGTTTGGCGACCTTGGTGTGCGCACATGTTAAATTTGCACATTTGTACAGAGATGATTTCATTCCTAAAGAGCTAAATTGTGTCAAAAAAATGACCAAAAAAAATGACTAAAACAGCAATTGCGAGTGGGGTGGCCAATGGGGTGGCCAGGCTTCGGTCCATGGTGGCCACGGACACCCCTGGCCACCCCATAGTTCCGCCACTGAGTTCAACATAGACTAAAGGGCTGTGGTGAATTTGAATGTACGCAGCTTAAAGCTGAGGTGTGTCACTTTTTCTTTAATAAAATACGTTCTACTTTCACAGCTTAATATGCAGAGACAACTACAACTAGTAAGCCATGTATAGGTTAATTTTCTCTGGTCTCTGAGTCTCTGGTGCTATAAAATTTTCTATTTGTATTGAGCGACCCATTTAGTCCTGTTGAGTTGGACTGAGGGATGTTTAAACAGCTCCAGACAAGGGGTAGAAACTGCAGAAAATGTTCCATTCGGTGTTGGTAGTGTCACAGAAATCACATACTTCAGCTTTAATATGCAGAGACAACTATAAATAAGCCATTTAAGCACAATTTCTTGAAACACTGTGTCTCTGTACCATTAAAAAAATATTTTGTATGTTTGGAGCACTCTGTCCAGTCTGACACAACAACATTGTCTCAACCAATGGCATGAGTTTGGAGCGGGACTATCTGTTTAAACGACCAATGGCAGCAGAGGGGTTATTTGAAAATCTGTTTTGAAAACAATGCTTATTTTTGCAATTCCGTTCAGTGGCACTAGTGGTGCAGAAATTCACTTCAGCTTTAAGAATTTTCTCTGAAAAGACATGCCACAACACAAACATTTCATCATGTGATTTCAAGGAATCCTAAATAGAGCATAGCAAGGCAACTGGTAGGGGAAGTCCCTGAGGCTGGGACATGCCAGTGACCTAACCAACCTAAGCCAAGCTCAGTTCTTGCATCATGTAATTTAGAAAAACAAACTTTCACTATAGAGATTTTAGATTATTGTAGCATGACATAAACTTGCTGTATGCTTGTGGGAGTTAAACAAACATTGAAGAAGAGATAAACCAGCTGTTATAACATCTAAAGAGGACTCAACTGAGCATATTTAAATGTTGTCAAGTTATACTATGTACATCTAAATAAACATTTATGTTGTTAAAAATGGATCACTTTGTCTCTTCCTCTAACAAAGTGAACGAGTCACTAATTTTAAAAGGCCAAAAAGAGCAGAATACAAATTTGATCAATTATGTCCATGTTACATTTTTGGACAGCTGACATTGTGTGCTCTAATGTCATTATAATGTCAATGTTATTCCTCCAGAGAGCACATGGAGTGCTATAAGGACAGCTGTCCAATACAGTTTGAGCAGGTTCGAAGGGAAATCGATGGACTGACCACAAGACTGAGTCAAACTCTGATGGAGCACTTTAAAACAGATGTCAAGGTGTGAGCTTCTTAAACACACACATTTCTCAATTTATTTATTTTAGAGACTAAAGAGTTTAAGACTCACAATGCCATATAGGCAGTTGACATGACTGACATGATGTCAAGTTCTAAGGAACTATGTATTTATTTAAATTCAAAGCAATCAGTATATGGCTATGCTGAGGGGTACAGGGCTCTGAAAAGCAGCAGAAAATGAACCACTGATTTATAACAGTATGCTATTATGTCTGTGGATACACAGTAAGGCCCCGATTTACTAAGATCTCAAATAACTGGTGCTAATTTGCTTTTATTTAACAAGTGTAAGAGTAGTTGATGAGAATGCACATGACACTCTTCATTTGAAATGTTCATAATTCACAAAGAAAATACAATATTACATGTTAAGTCATCGCACCACTGATGTATAATTAAATTAAATCTGAATTTCAAACAGCTATTTTCGAGTGAGACACGGGAAGCTGCAGGGAACAGAACTTCCTGTTTGTTTCATAGAATCCAGACAAGCCTGTTCACCATACAGGTGCATATCAGCCTGCCTACTGGCAGTTAAAAACTATGTTTTAAACATTAAATTACGGCATAATTTGGGAATAAATTGTTAGTAGGCTCATGATATTATCAGTTATGTTTGTATTATCTGTTTCCTTTTTTGTCACAATGACTCATGATGCACAGTGCAAATCAGATTAATATCTGCCTTTCATTCGTATTAATGTGCTCCCGTAGTTTCCATTTCTGAAATGAATTTCAGGCTTGATAAATCACTTTGCGGGTGCAATTTGATTCATTTGCATCAAAACAGCCCTTTATCGTGCGCATTAGGAGGCATGACTAAATTACATTTTAATTTTGGGAAAATTGCCAAGACGTGCTATTTTGCACATCTGAAAGTTGCAATCTTTAAAAAAAACTACATTAGTAGATCAACTCAGACCTTTTTTGCGTGCTATCAAATTTGCAGGTTTTTTTTTTATTTTATTTTTTTATACAACCTTTAATAAATCATTTGAGTACAATCTGATAGATAATTTAAGAAGTTTATTAGTGGAGTTAATGGCTATAAATTAACAAGAATCTTCTCTTTACAGCCATTCCTCTTGAAACAAATGACAAGGAAATGGTTTTCACTTGATGAAGACTTCACACAGCTGGTCAGCAGGGCTAAGACTCTGTCTGAACAGAGCAAATACATGAGCCCAATATATAAACAGGTGAAACTGTTAGCTTTCATAATTTACACACATACACACTTAGACCACAGAGAGCAGCTTTGAATGCTTCGCTAATGCTTGATTACATGCACAGATGAGCCAAAACATTATGACCAACTGCCTAATATGCTGTTGGTCCTCTGCATGCCGCCAAAACAGCAACGACCCACCTGAAGGTGTCCTGTGCTATCTGGCACCAAGACATTAGCAGCAGATTCTTCAAGTCCTGGAAATTGCAAGGTGGAGCCTCTGTGGATCGGATTGTTGGTCCAGCACATCCCATAGATTGAAGGGGTGTACCTGGTCTGCAACGATGTTTAGGTAGGTGGTACATGTCAAATTGACGTCCACATGAATTACCTGACCCAGGGTTTACCAGCAGAACATTGCCCAGAGAATCACACTCCCTCCACCGGCTGGTCGTTTTCCCACAGTGCGTCCTGGTGCAATCACTTCCCCAGGTACACGGCACACACATACACGGCCATCCACGTGATGTCAAAGAAAACGGGACTCATCAGTCCAGGTGACCTTCTTCCACTGTTCTGATACTCACATGCCCATTGTAGGCATTTTCGATGGAGGACAGGGTTCATGATGGACACTCTGACCATTCTGTTGCTATGCAGTCCCATATTCAGCAGGTTGCAATGCACTGTGTGTTGTTAAACATTCCTCCCATAACATCATTAACATTTTATGTGACTTGTGCCACAGTAAATGGTTCAGATCCGATGGATAGCCTTCGTTGCCCTCACGCATCAATAAGCCTTGGGCGCTTAATACCCTGTCGCCGGATTGTGGTTTGTCCCTCCTCAGGTCATTGTCGGTAAGTACTCACCACTGCTGACCAGGGGCACCCCACAAGCCTTGCCATTTCAGAGATGCTCTGACCCAGTCATCTGGCCATAACAATTTAGTCTTTGTCAAAATCGCTCAGGGCTTTACTCCTCCCCATTTCTCCTGCATTCAACACTTGGACTATGAGAACTGTCTGTTCGCTTACCATCTAATCTATACCCAGACCTTGATATATCGCCTTGTTAGGAGATGATCAACGCTATTTGCTTCATCTGTGAGTGGGCATAATGTTTTGACTCATTGGTGTATATTGTCAATTATTATTATTTAAGAGTTGTATAAGGTGGGGAAATCCTCTAAAATAGGTGCTAAGCACTGGATATGTAGTAGAAAGTGAAAGGAGACTACAATGCCCTACAAAGTCAAAATGCAGAAGCTATGCCAAAAATGAAATTAAGAAAAGTGATTTCAGTGTTTAAAAATATATATCTATTTTAATAAATGTAGATAATACATACAGTCTTACTCCATTTTCTCTGAGGCTATGTCCAAAACTGCATTTTTGTTTTCCGAAAAAATCTCTGTCCACACTGCCTTTTTCTAATGTTTTACAACATTTGCTTGTCCACACTAAAAGTCTGAAAACAATTAAATCCCCTTTCTGCGCATGCGGGAGAAAAAAACATAAGAATCAAGGGCCAGCGTTGTTTCCATGAAACACTGTTGTACTTGTGTTCGATTGCCGGACAGCAATTCCGAGTAAACTTCAGGTTGCCTTTGAATGAATGCAATGTGAAGGTTGTACAAAGAAACATTTATCTTTAACAATGACTCAAAGTGCATAGCAGGCACAACAATGCCACTACAACATGGGCCGCCATCTTGATTGTTTTGGGTTGAATGGATCACATGACTATGTCTGCATCACTGAGATTTCAGATGCTTTTTCCCAGTCCACAATACTATACGAACATAGTGTTTTCAAAGTTATCCATTTGGTAGTGCGTTTTCAAAAGCTGTGTTTTCTTATTCTGGAAAATGAATTAGTGTGGACATGGCTTGAATCTGAGAATAGTTGAGTCAAAAACTTCTGTCACAGGAAAGATCAGCCTAAGAGATCTGATTTCAGTTGTAAATCAGTTTTGACAAAATGAGTAGTTACTGCATTTAGCCTTTGCAGAGCAGGATAGCGAAGAGAGATTGGGATCAGGAGGGAACCTTAATAGAGGGAACAAGACATTGTGTTGAATAGTGACACTAGGGGTCACTCTTGGGTGCCCGATTCACCTTGAGATGTTTGAGAAAAGACCAATGAGAAATTGGCGAGTTGAATTTGCATGACCCCGACATACGGGTATAAAGATCAGAATGCAGGTTCATTCAGGTTTTGCACTGAGGAGCCAAGACAAGGTCCCGGACAATGTCTCGTTCCCTCCATCAGAGAATGGAGGTTACGAGAGTAACCGAGACATTCCCCTTCTGTCACTTACTTCGACGTTGTGTCAAAGAGTGACACTAGGTGTCCCTATATGAAACACCACAAAGGCTGAACGGTTACGTGAACTGCAGATGCAGGTGTAGGCAAGCTACTACAAGCGTAAGAACAGATGCATTCGGGCTGCACAGAGCCTCCCCAGATGCCCCAAAACGTCGGGTGCTTCCCCATATCTCTGAAGTGGTGGAAGGAGACGTGTGCATTATAGGAGCAGGCCGTGCCAGCTGAAACCTTTTCTCTCTAAGTCTTTCTCTCCCACTTAGAAATTAGAATCGGCTGGGGCCCAAATGCACATAAAATGCACCGGGGAAGGCGTCCTTTTCCGTTCCTATTCTTTCAGGGGGAAAAGACCCCGCAGAGGCCACACCCTGCCCTTCTTGGGGGGGAAAGTGGCGAATATGTCATATGGGCCCACAGGGGCCACACATGGAAGAGGTGTGTTGGTAGGTCCGACAATTTGTGGGGGAGGAGTTTTTCTACAAGCACAGCAACTGAGCAGGGGAGGCTCTGCCAAGGGAGACGTGGGTCTACCGACACAGAGAGGGAGACTGTATAGTGGGAAATACACACAGGAGGTTACTAGGGTACCCGAGACCTGTGGAGCACTTACCACAGTACAGAGCCTGTTAGCACATGTACTGGGTCTGACTACGGATTCCTCCACTGAATTCAAGAGTCAGAGGGCTAGGAGGAAGAGCATCCAGGGTTCGTACGCATGGGAAAAAGAGCTCATGGCTTCACCTACATGGAGAGTAAAGGCGCTATGTGCAAGCGGTACACTCGGTCGGCTGCCCGTGTAACGATTTTACACGGGCAGAGGCTCGAAGGGGGCTTTCCGTAGACCCGAGAGGACCACGGAGAGGTCCCATGAGAGAAAGAGGCGTGGCCTAGGGGGGTTCGACCTCCTGGTGCCTCTCATGAACCTGATGAACAGGACGTGCTTATCAAGAAACTTACATTTAACAGCACTGTGGTGTGTTGCTACAGCAACTACAAGACCTCGAGAGTGGAGGGGACAGCTGCCCCTCCAATTCTTTGCAGGTAGTAAAGCACTGACCTGACTGCGCACCTTTGGGGTCTTCACTTATGGGAAGAACACCACTTAGCGAACATACGTCACTTCAGGGACTACAGTTACCTTGTAGAAGGAGCCCTGGCCTGAGTGATTGTGAAAACCACAGCGTGCGGTAGATGATTGAGGTCTTTCGCACCCCATCCAAGGACCATACATGGAAATTGTCCTGGGCATGGGTGTCGGATTGTGCATTGTCCCTGAAAAAGAAGGTCCTTTCTCAGGGGAATCTGCCAGGGAGGTGCTGTCATGAGGAGCGTGAGGTCCGAGAACCAGGTCTGAGTGGGCCAGTATGGAGCCACAAGAAGATCTGCTTCTCGTGCTCCCTGACTTTGCACAGAACATGTGCAGGTAGGCTCACTGGGGCGAACACATACTTGCATAGCCCTCGGGGTCAGCTGTGTGCCAGTGCATCTGTACCGAGGGGAGCTCCCATCAGGGTATACCAGAGCGAGGACTCCAGGGGGGCAAACAGGGCTACCTGTGCATGGCCCAATCGGCTCCAAATCAGCTGGACCATCTGAGGGTAGATTCTCCACTCTCCCCTGAGCATTACCTGCCATGACAGAGCATCTGCTGTGACATTGTGGTGGTCTGGGATGTGAGTGGCACACAACGACCTGAGTCACATGAGACGGGAGCATAAACCACATTGGTGGTTTCAATAGGCTACCATCGAGGTGTTGTCCGTCCAGACCAACACGTGCTTGCCTTGAATTAATGCCAAAGAGCCTCCCCAGGGTGAGCTGTACTGCCAGCAACTCAAGGCAGTTGGTGTGCAAACGCAGGTGAGGTCCTGTATAGGAGCGAGCAGCTGCGTACCTGTTACATGGCTCAATTGCTGTATAGGGACTCTGGCCCGCAAGAATGCAAGGTCGGTCCAAGGGCTGAAAAATGCAGTTGCGGGCGTACCTCGGGACACGGGTCTGGGGCCAGTGCTGTAGCGGTCTCAAATGCATCAACCCGAGCTGCGTGACCGCCCTTGAAGATGCCATATGCCCCAAGAGCCTCTGAAAGTATTTCAGTGGGACCGACATTTGCCACCTGATAAGTTCAGGCAGTACAGCATTGACACCGAGTCTAACTCCTATGCCAAGAAAAGAGATGCTCTGAACCAGGGAGAGCTTGCTCTTTTTCCAGTTGATCTGAAGCCCTAAATGGCTGAGGTCCCTGTGTGCACACAATAACTTTTGAGAGTGTGATAGTCTCAGCGGTCATCAAAGTAATTGAGTATGCGGATGCCCACTTCCCTTAACGAGGTAAGGACTGCCTCTGCAACCTTTGTGAAGGTGCGAGGGGACAGGAACAAGCCGAAGTGGAGGACCTTGTACTGATACGCCGGCCGTTGAATGGGAACTGTAGGAAGGGTCTGTGTCGAGGCAAGTCAAGTCGTGGAAGTACATGTCCTTCAGATCTACCGCTGCAAAACAATCTTGATGCCAGATGCACGACAAAATGTGCTTCTGTATCAGCATCTAGAACGGGAGTCCATGCAAGGCCCGGTTCAGAACTCACAGGTCCAAGATTGGCCGCAACCCACTGCCCTTCTTGGGAACAGTGAAATCTCGGCTGGAGGGACAGGATCTGTCGTGCCCTTCCTTATTAGGAGGACTGCAATCTCTTGTCCTTCACTGATATGAAGAGAACACCGTGGAATCAGGGCGGGACCTGGCGAGTTTAATCACGTAGCTGAGTCGGATGGTTCAAGCCAACCAGCGCGACAGGTTGGAAGTGATAGCCACAACATTTCACGTCCAAACACCGGGCAAGGGGCACTAAGGGAAGGAACACATCCAACGTTCCTGGGGGTGGGGGGTCGAGGCGGCCACGCTAAGGGTGCCCTCGAAGCATTTACCTTACTGAGGAGGAGTCACGTACTCGAGACTCGTTACCACCGGCTGTTCAGGGGTGTGGTTTGTGTGGTGCGGCAGGACACACAAAGGCAGGGGGGCCGTGTTCCTGATGCCCGGGATGCAAGCGCCAGGTGGCCAGTAACCGCAGGTACGGGGAATGTGTATGCCGAAGCTGTTACCAGGGGACAAAAGAAACTGCTCCTTTCTTTTAAATGTAGGTACTGCAAACCATTTAGGGGGTGTCGAACAGAAAAGAAGGGAACAAGGAATTTACCTCCCGGACCTCCTCCGGGTGAGGGAGTGGTCTGGTTACCAGCTCCGAAGTTCCAGCAGACGTCTCGGTCCTCTGGTGGCCCATCTCAGGGGTGCTTAGGAGCCCCCTTAGTGGTCTTCGCGGACTGCCGAGAAGCGGGGGGCGTCCCTCTCCTGCGGGGGGCTCCACTCCTCTCCTCGGGCTGGGGCAGAGCCAGTTGTGTTTGCATCACTGCAGGGGGATGCCCTCCATGGACAGGCGAGATATGCAGTCTTGAACCGCACCAGGGCAGGACGTGCTGGATCGCCTTTGTTTGTTGTCTCACCGATGAGAACTGCTGGGCCAAGTGCTCAACGGTGTCGCCAAAGAGGCCAACCTGTAAAATGGGGGCATTAAGGAATAGTGCCTTGTGCGCATCTCTCATCTCGACCAGGTTCAGCCACAGGTGGCACTCCTGGACAACAAGAGTGGACATCGTCTGCCCAAGCATGCTTTGACCTTAATCGCTCGGAGGGTAAGGTCATTTGCAGAGCGCAGTTCTTATAAAACACCGGGATCAGAACTACCCTCGTATAACTATTTCAGGGTATCGCGCGAGCGAGTGCTTAACCCGTGGAGCTGTACCCACTGAAGACCCCAAATCGCCTCCAGCATCAACCAAAGTGGTCTTGTACCCGTAGGTAGGAGGAGCCAAGAGGGGGACAGCCGAAGTGGTTTTCCCTTGAAAGAAGGAAAGCCGCAACCGCAATTTTGCCATGGTTACGCTCTCGCAGTAAGAACATAAACCATCCACGAATACTTCCTCAGTGCGCTTATAGCCCAGGCACGTGAGGGAGTGATCGTGATCATCAGAGTCGGAGAGGTAACGACCGCATCCAGGAAAGGCACAGAGACAGAAAGGCATCTGTAAAAAGACAGCAATGCTTTGCAGAGAAGTGAATGGATGGCAGTAGTATTCAGCTTGCTGTTAATACAACCGCTCGGCTCCGAAGAATGTCTGAATGAACCTGCATTCCGATCTCCCCTTTATACCTGTATGTCGGGGGGAGTGGCATGCAAATTCAACTCGCCAATTTCGCATTGGCCTTTTCTCAAAGATCTGAAGGTGAATCGGGCTCCCAAGAGCAACCACTAGTGTCACTATTCGACACAACTTCGAAGTGAGTGACAGAAAGGGAGCTGTATGTTCCCTAACAACTGCACCAAGACTATATGTATATCTATATGTAAACTATGGCCATTTATTTAAAATAATTCTTCATCTGTTTTTTGTCAAATCTCTCCTTCTCTCTATCTCTCTTTGTCTCTCCCATGTTTTTGCATCTTTAGACCTTTGTGAATGAAGCCCACTTTTTTGTGGTGAAAGAATATGTGTCTCAGCTGATGAAGAATAACTACTCGTGCAAAAACAGGAAGAATGAGACAGCTGCCTCTAAATTCACGATGCAATGGGGGGAACTGAAAGAGCTTTTTCAAGATATGGTAAAGTCCACATAATGGCACTTTGAACATCTGTGTTTGAGCATACTCCACTATACTCTAAAATTCAGTGGTTCTCATCTTGATTCATGACCCAGAAATTACTTTGGACATAAAGTGGTGACCCAACACAGTACCAGCCACAAACCATGTTTATCCTTGCTGCAAGTTAACATACTTTAAGAGTTTGTTTATTACTTTGCATAGTTTTGCTCATGGTTTTGATGATGAGGGCATGTCACACAACCTGTTGGCTAGCTTGTACAGTGTGGAAGATGAATTGGGTCAAAGTACTGTAGAGATATATTGGACACACAGCCTTTGATTTCAACAACAAAAGATATGGGAACCTCCTCCCTGGTAAAAGCCTATTTACTATAGAATATTTTGTTAGTCACATTTTATCAAAGAATGTGCTTTTTATGCAATTCAAATACACACAGAGACATACAAATTTCTGCATCATTCTCCACAGAACTCTACCTTAGATTGGCTCCATCCAGTTGGGAGCCAGCTGAGCAAGATCATTGAATGTAGAAAAAGTGAAGTAAAAATGAACCTACAGCCATTGGTTGAGAACTATCCAGATATCAGGTAAGGTTCACAGAACTTGCTGTGGATATGTTTTACAAATTCCGTTAATTTAACAAACTATGTTTAGCCCCAAGTCAATACTATAGTGCTTTAGCATTTATTGCAATATTCCTAAATATGCATGTATGAGCTTTGAATAAATGTATTTAAAAAATTGCAAAAAACCCAAGATGCTAATTTGTTGAAACAAGTTGACCTCAAGGATTTGCTTGCATTTGATCCCATCCATGTTGCCTGTAATTGCAACAAGGTTTCCAATGTGTTTCTCTATGCAACTTAAAATTGTCATTGTAATAGTTGGCTCCTTACTTCCCAAACAATTGCTTACAGTTTGGTAGGAAAACCTTCTCGAAGTTATTGGATATTTTATGGTTTGAAAAGTATTCCTTGATGATGGACTCTTTTTGTTTCACCCATTTCAGAAAGAGCCATCTCTCAGCTGTGCTGTACTTCCGAGGAATTATCAGAGGCAGGGAAAAACATATTATACTGCAGCGGCTGACAGAGTTGAAAAAGAGTATTGGGAATGCAGGCAATAAAGAGCGTGTCTTCTTCAGCGAGATTCAAGAAGCAGTTAACACAGACTGCCTTGCTGGTGTACCTTTCTCATGTCTTTCCCTCATTGTGCCAGACATCTGATCCAAAGAATGGCACTTAACTTGGTTTTACAGTGAGTGGACATGATAATTGCACTGTGGATGTAGTAGTTTGCCTAATGACATGAACAATAAGCAATATAATGTCTCCATGACTCCTTTATAATCTTTTTTGTAATAACATGTAAAAATAAAAATAAATCACATGTGATATCATTGAAGATCGCACTTTAAATCTAATGTTATTGTAATGTAAGCTGTGTTCTAAAAAATTATCAATTACTTTTTGGCATCACTTGACACAACATACTGTAGGTTATAAGGGATTACTGGAAATATTCCGTGGTATTGGCTTTAATGGAAATGAGTGGGGGGGCTAAAAAGGTTTAGCATATTTGTATACTGTAACTGAGTCTAACCAAATTGGTCCTTTTGTGTGTTTGTGTGATCAGATTTTTGTTGCAACATTTTTAATTTGATACCCTAAAATGGCACCAAAAACTTATTTTAGGGACAGCTTGGGGTTAAATGCCTTGCTCAAGGGCATGTTGCTGATGGCTCCTAATTTTAGCCTACTTCTTTCGAATGTCATGATCCTCTTATTTTGGTCTTGTTTTATTCTTGGTATGGCAGGATTATGACAGTTTCCTCTACCCATCTCTCAGGTTGTCCCGTGTGCTTGTATTTTCCTCTCTCCCTCGTGTTTCCCCAGGTGCTGCTCAGCAGTGCAATCAATCAAACAATACATTGTATTTCTTCATGTCTTACAGATTACTACAAAAAAACTGTCATGTTTTTTTTTATCTTTGTAATCTTTCATGTATTATAATAACTTGCTCCACTTCTGAAAAAGCTGTGTGGGCTATTAGTTAATGTTAACCAGTGGCAGCTTGTAATTTTCAAAAGTGTGGAAGCACAAACTAATGAATGGAATGATTTCTCCTGTGCCACTAGAACTTAAATCTTTTTAGGACTAGAAGTATGTTTACTTGAAATTCAATATGCAGTTTTTGAAACTGCAGTAAATTAAAATGAATTACATCAAACTTGCCATTCAAATGGCAAAAATTCAGATCTGAAAATTCAGAATCAAAGACCCTGTTTCCACCTGGTATTACTATGCATCTCAGGTGATCCGATTCAAATTCAAGTCCTGGTGACACAAATATCGTTCCATACTGTTGTTTTTGATGTCTGCATTGTTGCCCCCAAAAGTTGCTTAAACTACAGTTTCTCTCAATTGATTTTATACATTTCTCTAAATTATAATTAGTGCTCTCAAAACAATTCACACAGCAGACGAAACAGACACTCAATTTTTCAGAACAATTCAGTTTCATGGCATAATGAAGCACTACATTCAGTTCTGGTAATGCATTTATAAAAACTAAATAATAACATCAAAACAATAGATGTGTTCTCTTTTGAATTCATTCACTGCTGTAGGCTACTGTCCTCTTTCTCTCTGCTCACCATCATTACAGCATCTCCAATTGGTCTTTCCTCAACTCTTTCAATGCAGTGCTCACCCCTGAAAGAGTTGAGAAAATTGCATTTTCTTTGCCGTGTGCATTACTAACACAGCAGATATCAATATGAAGGCATTTAACAATCTGGCGTGTGCATTTGAGAATATGACTTTAATTTAGTGATTCGAGAAAATGACGGAAATCAAGAAAAATGTGCAATCTGTTTAGGGCAATTACAAAGTGTTCAGATGGCTTTTCTTAATTGTTTAGAGAGCAGTGACCAGAGTTTGGAGAAATATGTGAAATTGATAGAGAAAAGCTGTATATACTCAAACAACGAAAATAATAACATTATAAAAAACACTTTTACACTTTTAGTCACTAAAATATTGAAATGAACAAAGAGTAATATATGATTTTTAATCATTTTTGTATGTATATTAGACTTCAAGTTTTAAGGGAAGCCATGCTTCCTGTTTAGTCTTAAATCAATCAATACTGATGTTAACCAATGGCCAGACAGTTGTTTAGGCATTTTTTTAAGGTACTGTAGTAGGTAATGTAGCCTTTCTAAACACTTGATAGTTACTTGTGGCACGGTGGAGGGCGGGACCGGCGCGTGATTACGCACGCCCGGTCCCGTATTAGGCTAATTAAGCCGTCAAGAGGGATAAAGGCCACTGGCAGACGGCGATCGAGAGAGAGAGCTCAATTACGGACGTCCGTTATCTTATGTGTTTGTCTTTTGAGTTTACCATTAAAACTATCATTTATATGTTAAGCCGGTTTCTCGCCTCTTCCTTGCCCGTAACCTTGAACTTCTTTACATTGGTGCCGAAAACCCGGGAAGGAAGAGGGATGCGCCGTAGCGGAGTTCTCGCCACTGCTCAGTGGAGCAGCCGCGGCCATCTGCAGGGGGACGGAGGAGCCCAGCCGCCTGGACGCGGAGGAACGGCCGCCGACCGCGAGGGGAGGAGGGGCTCCTGGCCGACCGCCTGGAGTGGTTAGGGCCGCTGCCAGGGGCGGGGGAGTCCCCTACTAGCCGCTGGAATGCGGCGGGGTTGGAGACTGCCGACCGCGTGCGGGGAGGGGCTCGCCGCCTGGAGCGGGAGAACCACTGCCAGGGGCGGGGGGAGGCCCCTTCGACACCCTGGGAACACGTCGGGGCGTTCCGTCCACCAGGGACTGAGGACTGCCTCCGATCTGCCCGGAGAGGCGCGGCTGTCGT
This sequence comes from Moxostoma hubbsi, assembly GCA_032164185.1. Lineage (NCBI taxonomy): Eukaryota > Metazoa > Chordata > Actinopteri > Cypriniformes > Catostomidae > Moxostoma > Moxostoma hubbsi. The sequence continues at coordinate 30,714,949 of JAVLUX010000034.1, read as the reverse complement.
CCTGTAGAGGGTGGAGAAGTGGCTGAGGAACGAGCTACGGCGTATCAGAGAACCGGCGAGTAAGTTTTTTTTCCTTTAATCTCTCTCTCCTCTCTCTCTCGCTACTGCTCTACGTTGGCCTTTTCCCTTTTTTTTTTTTTAAATTACGATGTTCGCGGGTGGGGAGGTACCGCCCAGTGCAGGAAACCCCCCCCCCCCCCCCCCCCCATTTTTAATTGTTGTTGTTTCCCTCCCCTTGCCCCTCTTTTTTTAAATTGTGGTGTTTGTGGGAGGGGAGGTACCGCCCAGTGCAGGAACCCTCCCCCCCCCATTTTTAATTGTTGTTTTTTGTTTCCCTCCCCTTGCCCCCTCCCTCGTCCAGGTTAATGGGGATGACCTGCCGGCAGACCGCGCGGAGGCGCCCCCCCCCCCCCCCCCCAGGGGATGTACGTCAGGCCGGGGGTCCCCAGCCTGAAAGAACGGGGGAGGAATGTGGCACGGTGGAGGGCGGGACCGGCGCGTGATTACGCACGCCCGGTCCCGTATTAGGCTAATTAAGCCGTCAAGAGGGATAAAGGTCACTCGCAGACGGCGATCGAGAGAGAGAGCTCAATTACGGACGTCCGTTATCTTATGTGTTTGTCTTTTGAGTTTACCATTAAAACTATCATTTATATGTTAAGCCGATTTCTCGCCTCTTCCTTGCCCGTAACCTTGAACTTCTTTACATTACTATAGCAATTTAATGCAAGTTCTGTTTAACTTGGAAATATGTCACAATATGAATGTATAATATGTTGTGAATGTTGTTTCACAATTTAGACTGGTTTATGGTTTTTGGAACTAAAGGCTTCTTTACAGAGCCGAGTTAAGCCTGCTCTGTGCCTGCTCAAAATTCTGTGTAAAGATGCAGTGGTGCATAAAAGCCAGGCTAAATTCTGCCCACTCTGACCCACCTCTGCCCCACATGTCTCCGCATAAAGGGACTTCTGATGCTGCTTTGATTCTGTGGAAATTAAATGCAGCATCAGGGCAGCCTTAAAAAATGTTGTTGTCATGATAGGGTATATATTTCATATTTTAAAGTATAACTTTATATTTTCATTAATTTCATATTTCTATATTCATAATTTTACATTTAAAACATTAATCTCATAACGTTATTTATGTATTGTAATTGCTGTGTAAATGCCTGCTCTGAGCAGCATTAAGTAGTCTGTAATTACAAATAAATGGCACTTTAGATGCAGCTTCTGTGCCACCTTTATGATTTAAAGAGTCTTTAGACTACCAGTTCAAAAGTTCAGGTTCCAATAACTCCACTGATACTTATCCTGATTCAGATTACAATTCAGATTATAATGTGATTTATATATTTTCGATAAAAAGGGATATAAGCCATTGTTTGTTATAACATTGATTGTGGGTGTGTTTGACAAATGGCATATTAGAGAAATATGTATCCTTCATAAATGTTTAAATAAAAATAAGTTTTTTAGCATTTTCTCATGTATTGTAGGAATTCCCATTTGTGCTTGCTTTTGTGAAAAAGACAGTTATGCATATCACACATTATGGTGAATAAATGGTCATCATTCTTTGATATCACTTTCATATTTCCTTGAATTTTATTTGAATTTTCAATCAATACTGTACACTGGTGTATATACAATTGAAAGACTTGATTTTCCTTAAGTGGGTGCCTTTTTTCCCCCTGCATTCTTGGCTATTATATAGGTCCTGGGCACATTTACACCAGTGGCAGTGCCATCTACATCTACTGCATAGGTCATGTGATATATTCTACCCACTGACTGGAGTTTAGCAGGTTCAACAGAGAGCAGTTATGCTGTGAAAACCCCTTTGTAAATTTTATAGAGAAAATACTATATGATGCAATGATTAAACTCAATCAGTTATAAAGCTGGCAAAGTGTTTTAGTTCCTGGAATCAGTTTCTGTTTTTGAAGTGAGAATAAACTTCCAATCATCTATTTAGTGGTGTTTTCTAACAAGGCATTAATGGCAGACAAGCCAAAGGAGAGAATATAAAGTGGAAGAAAGGATTGAAAACAGGTGCTGCCCAAAATCACAAGCAGCATCAATCGCTGCTGCCATAGCAATGCTGATTGCACTGCTGAGCAGCACCTGGGGAAACACAAGGGAGAGAGTAAAATACAAGCACATGGTACAACCCGAGAGATGGGTAGAGGAAACTGTCACAGTCTTAAGAAGAATAAAACAAGACCAAAATAGCAGGATCATGACACTCGAAAGAAGTAGGCTAAAAGTAGGAGCCATCAACACGTGCACTTGAGCAAGGCACTTAACCCCAAGCAGCTCCAGGGACAGCTGTCCCTAAAATAAGTTTTTGGTGCCATTTTAGGATCTCAAATGAAAAATGTTGCAACAAAAATTCAAAAAAGATTCAAGATTATTATAGTTCCCCGTCTGTCGCTCACTTCGACGTCGTGTCGAAGAAGCGACACTAGGGGTCTCTCTTGAGCACCGAATATGCCTCTGGTCTATGAAAAAAGGCTTTCTCCTTCTCTGCACATCAGTGCAGTTTGCCCCTGGGCGCTTCGACAGCGCAGAGAGTAAAAAGAGTATATTAAAAGAGTGATTTTCTCTGTAAAAGAGTTTATTTCTCTGAAAGAGCATTACACAGCGGCGTTGACACGTCTTTTTAAAGATGCCATTCCACCCCTGTCTAGTTCCTGGATGGGGTAGAGTGCTCTCCGCTTCAGACGGCCACAGGCGTTGTCTCGTGTGTCTGGGCAGTGATCACATCGAGTCAGCGTTTGTGGATGGTTCATGCTCTCACTGCGAGGGCATGACCATGGCAATGTTGTGGTCGCGGCTTGCTTTCAATAGAAAGCATGCCACTCCAGCCGCCCCCACGTCGCTCCTTCTTCCCAAGGGATTGAGGACGATGCGGCTGGCGATGGAGGCGATTTGGGGAGGGCAGCGGGTGTAGTTCCATAGGGCAGGCCCCCTCGGTCCACCCACCCCCCGGCACGCTTGTTGACTCCCGTCTGTGCTCGCGGTAACAGCGGCTCACCTCACGGCCAGTCTACCTATCCTCTGGAACTTGAGGTGGATGAGCTCGCCGCTGTATCGGAGAGCACGGTGTCTGACACTGATACCTCCCCTGGGCTGCCGCCTTCGGGCCAGCACGCGGAGGCTGAGGCAGAGGCGCAAATGTCCGACATGCTTGCCCAGGCCGCCGCCAGCGTGGGGTTGGACTGGAACCCTCTGTCCTCCCCACAGCCATCACGGTTGGATGACTGGTTCCTGGGGTCTGCACGCCGCTCACAGCCTCGCCCACCCCCGGTCCCATTTTCCCGGAGGTGCATGATGAGCTGATGTCTTCGTAGAGAGCACCCCTCTCCACTCGTCACAAGCCCTGCTCATCCGCTCTCGCTACCCTCGACGGTGGAGCGGCCCACGGGTATACGGCGATTCCCTAGGTGGATAGGGCTGTTGCGCTCCATCTATGCCCCGGAAACCCTACCACCTGGTGCAGGTGTCCCGACGCGTCTTGGTTACGACCGACGCCTCCAGATCGGGTTGAGCCGTTGGAAAGGGGCACCACTATGCTGGCACGTCAACTGCCTGGAGTTGTTGACTGTCCTCTTTGCCCTGCAGAAGTTTCTCCTGTTAGTTCGAGACAAACATGTCCTGGTCAGGTCAGGCAGTACCACTGTGGTAGCGCACATAAATCGGCAGGTGGCGTACGCTCCCGCCACATGTCACTACACGCCCGTCGTCTCCTCCTTTGGAGCCGCGCGCCCTGGTAGACCTGCTTGCCTCCCGAGAGACCTCCCACTGCCTGCTCTGGTATGCCCACTCAGAGGCTTCCCTCGGGGCAAACGCACTGGCACACAGCTGGCAGCGCAAGTACGCATTTCCCTCAGTGAGCCTTCTTCCACAGGTGCTGTGCAAGGTCAGGGAGGACGAGGAACAAGTCACCATTGTGGCTCCTTATTGGCCCACACAGGCCTGGTTCTCGGACCTCGTACTCCTCGCGACAGCCCCTCCCTGGCAAATTCCCCTGAGGAAAGACCTTCTTTCTCAGGGATGGGGCACACTCTGGCATCCGCACCCAGACCTTTGGAACCTCCATGTCTGGCCCCTGAACGGGACCCGGAAGATCTAGCTGGTCTACCACCCACGGTCATAGCCACGGTCAACCAAGCCAGAGCCCCCTCTACCAGGCAACTTTACGCCCTGAAATGGCACTTGTTCACGAATTGGTGCTCTTCCCGTGCTGAAGACCCACAGAGGTGCACAGTTAGGTCAGTGCTCTTGTTCATACAGGAGAAGTTGGGAGGGAGGCTGTCCCCTTCCACCTTAAAGGTGTATGTTGCCGCTATCGCAGCTCACCACGACCCAGTAGATGGCAAGTCTCTGGGTAAGCATGACCTAATTATCAGGTTCCTAAAAGGCGCCCGGAGGTTAAATCCCTCCCGGCCAATCCTGTTCCCCTCCTTTGATCTCTTGGTGTCCTCGCCGGTCTTCAGAGATCCCCCTTCGAGCTGATAGAATCAGCTGGATTCAGGGCCCTCTCTCTAAAGACGGCCCTGCTGATCGCGCTCGCCTCCATCAAGAGGGTCGGGGACCTGCAAGCGCTCTCTGTTAGCGACACTTGCCTAGAGTTCGGCCCGGCAGACACATATGTGATCCTAAGACCCCGACCGGGCTACGTTTCCAAGGTCCCTACCACTCCCTTCAGAGACCAGGTAGTGAACCTGCAAGCGCTGCCCCGGGAGGAGGCAGACCCAGCCCCTTCATTGCTGTGTCCGGTACGTGCCTTGCGTGCCTACTTGGACTGCACTCAGAGCTTTAGGTGCTCTGAGGAGCTCTTTGTCTGCTTCGGGGGACAGCGGAAAGGGAACGCTGTCTCCAAACAGAGGCTCTCCCATTGGGTAGTGGATGCCATCTTACTGGCCTATCACACCCAGGCCGTGCCCCCCCCCCCCCTTGCAGGTCCGAGCGCACTCAACAAGGAGTATTGCATCCTCATGGGCACTGGCTATGGGCACCTCCCTAGCAGACATTTGTAGAGCAGCGGGTTGGGCAACACCTAACAACTTTGCAAGATTTTACAATCTCAGGGTTGAGTCAGTCTCGTCCCGTGTCTTCTCAGGTCCGAGCCAGTAGAACTCGGTACACGCTGACGGTCTGACCGGGTTAATTGCTTGCGCCAGCACGCTTTCCCTCGGCCGAGGTAAAACAGTGTGCCTTCTTTCCCAGGAGATCCCACCCACCCGGGTCCCTGGTAGATTCCTCTCTATCCCTTTTGGGTCCACAGTTCAGCAGAGGAACTTGCTGACCCAGTCCACTACGGGTACCCTAGGCTACCCTGCACTGGAATAGGTTCTCCACTTTTGGGCAGGTGTGGCCTCCGCAGGGTCTTTTCCCCCTGAAAGAATAGGAAACTGGGTAAGACCCCCTTCCCTCGATGCGTATAAGGGCCCCAGCTGCTCTTGCTCTATGCCGAGAAACATAGAGAGAAAAGAGGTCCAGCCAGGCTTGGCCCGTTCCCAGGTTGGCAAGCGTCGCCTTGTTCCCCTCTAGAGTAACCATAAGGATTCCGTCGACTTTTTTGGGGCATTGGGGAAGGGTACGTGCAGTCTGAATCACAGTTGGTCGCTTGTGCACGTGAAATACCTGCCCGCTCCTGTGTCAGCAGTACATGGCTCAGTTCATGGCGTGATTTAAATTGGACCCCTAGTGTCGCTTCTTTGACATGACGTCGAAGTGAGCGACAGACGGGGAACGTCTCGGTTACTTATGTAACCTCTGTTCCCTGATAGAGGGAACGAGATGTCATGTCCTCCCGGCCACGCCGCTGAGCCGAGCCACTGCAGTGCCGAACCATTTACGGCTCCTCAGAAAAATCCTGAATGAACTCAATGTATTTCCCCACTTTTATACCCGTATGTCCGGGGCGGGGTATGCAAATACTGTCTGCCAACTTCTAATTGGCCTTTTTTCATAGACCAGAGGCATATTCGGCGCTCAAGAGAGACCCCTAGTTTCACTTCTTTGACACAACGTCTCGTTCCCTCCATCGGGGAACGGAGGTTACATACATAACTGAGACGATTCTAACGACAATTGGCAACAGATTTAAACTATCACTCACTCCATACTAAGGTAGTGGCTAATCCAAAGACAGGCTAACCTTATGAAGTAGACAATGTTTTATTATAAGATGAATTGAAGGTCCTGCAAAAATCCATTGAAGAACATTTACTTTATAGAGTGTTGCACCTTGTATCATCAGATGTTTATATACAATTGAATATCCCTGGACAAACTACTTTTGAGTTAATTTCTAGGAAGACCAGCTGAAACTTGCAAAACTATGTTGAAACAGTAGAAATAACCTACATGTGATAAAAGAAAGAAATGTGGTCGCAAAAAATATATTTTGCTAGACCTTTTCTCAAAAATATCTGAGCCATTTTGCAATTACTTTACCAGTGGTTCCCAAACTTTTTACAGTGGCATACCCCTTCAAACATTCAACATCCTTTTGCGTACCCGCTCTCTAATGCATAGATAAAATTCACACAAGGTAATTTGAAAATATGTCTTTAACACAATAATATTTGTAAAACAACTTCCTCATATTAAACATGTTATACTTGTACATGTTTTGTACATGTTATATGAATCATATACATACTGAATAAATAGCTTACCAACTGAGATGGGATATGATATAACTGTATATCGTGTCGTGGTATGTAAGAATAGCGTTTTCGGTTCTGTGCTTGGAATTGCGCGTCACTGCAGGTACGGCATTGCCAGCCTAATTCGAGCATTTATGGTAATTATCTGTGCAATTGCGCGAAATTAAAAGAACAGTCAATCTCAGAATTGTATTCGCGTTCCCCCATTGTCACCTCACGTACACACAAGGGTACACGTACCCCAGTTTGGGAAACACTGCTTTAAACCAACTGCTTAAGTAGTGGATGTATGAAGTCAGTTTCCCTCAAGGTCCTAAAGCAGAGTAACCACAGGAGTAGTTCATAACATTAACTATAGATATGGTCCACTATTTTGGCAAGAAAGTGTAGAGATACTAAAATTTTGAACAGCATACATTGTTTTATCATTAAACTTGCCTAACTTTTAATTAAATGTTCTGCTTCAAAAGTGTGCTTGTAAAATATTAATTCAAATAAATGCTACTTGTTTTGATTAATTGTCATCTAACACAATGTGTTTTAAAGAGTGCTTTAAATGTCCAATACATTTTGGTACAACTGTACATACATTACTGAAGCGTCCACATTCTAACCTGGCAAAAGTATTAAGGGAATCTCTGGCAGGGTATTTGACTTCCAAACCCAAGTCAGTGCATTCTGATATTGGTTCTGGTGAAGTTATAACCCTAGAGGTTTAAGTGGTATCTGGCTGAGTGGCTTCGCCTTTCTGCTTCCCAGAAATGGTCTTGTGTTTATCATTCTGCAGTCTATGCAGGTTTGTCTGCTATTGCACCTACAAAGTCAAGAGTAAGCGCAATATTGCAGGGCTTAATGTCAGAGAGGGCTAGATACATGAAAGCAGTTATTAGCTGAAGCTTTTTTTCAATGTGACTTACGCAAACGTATTATAATAACAGTCCCTTTTGTGCCATTGAGGCTAAGTGCATCTCAATGGCACAATGGTGAAATTTTATGTATTGACCCTTCTTGTGTTTGAACTGACCATTTATAATAAGTAGTCCAGATCTTTAACCTCTACACTACAAGTAATTTCCTGTATGGTGTATGTTCATAAAAAGTCATTATTTTCAAAGAATTGGAGGGCAATTTGTGTTTAAAGTCATGTCCGCTCACATATAAAAAAAAAAAAAGAATCAATAACGGTGGTTAATTTATTGACATGGCGCATAAAAGAAAAGATGTCCATAAAAGTCATCAAACATTCTTTTAGAAAAGAATTGTTGGAATTTTCCCATAATTTATAAGATATACATTCTTGCATGGCTTTGAGAAAAAGAAAGTTGTGGGTTTATCACATACTGCCATTGTTTATTTCCTTATTTCATTTCCTTAAACTTCATTTCTATTAATACATTAATTTCAGTTCTCCAATTTTCAATTTATGCTGTTTGAGAATTATGGATTTGTGGATATGTGCATTGGAATTCAAGTGGGGTGTCTTTAATTTTCTGCATTTATAAATAAAAATACTGAAACTATGCTTCTATTGCAACATCCAAACGAATCTGTATAAGTTTGAAAACTCAGCTTTCAGTTTTTTAACGTCATCGTTTTACAAAGCATGCGTTTATGGAGATGCGTTTATTTTCAGTGCCGTTCCAGTGTGGATGAGAGCTGTAAGCGTAGCAAAATGAGTGTATTTTCAAACAAAATCTTATTTTTGTGGACGTTGTCAGTCACCATTGTTCTAAGGACTACTATTTTTTAATTATTTTTGTCTTATCACTAGTTTCCCCCTAACTACATTTCCCAGGATGCACTGCCCTCATCGCAGCCATCCGTTCCCCATCTCCCTCACCTGTTCTCCATTCCCTCATCAGCACCTTTTTGTATATATACCCTCTAGTTTTGTTCCATGATGGTCAGGTCTTGTTTGTTGTTGCATGGCTAAATGACACCACCGTCATCATCATCATCATCGACATCATCATCATCTATGTATTCTCATCTTCTTTTGATTGTGGATTAAAGTATTACTGCACTTAGATCCTGCTCTCTCGCCACATCTATACCAAAACATGACAGACGTGGCCTTAGCACTTTCATTTTTAGAATGTTGGGGAATTTTCTTATATTGGCCAAACATGTCAGAAACTATATGCACAAAAGGAAGCAGTGATCTGATAAATTTGTATACATTTTATTTTTCAATAATCTGTTATTTGGCACCTCTAAATAAGAGCATGTGCCACTTTTGTGAAAGCCACATTTTAGTATTATTATTTCCAAAAGACAAACTACAGTGAATATTACAATCATTTATGGCACTATTCCACTGCACGTTATGGTTCGACTTGACTCGACTCTACTCGCTTTACTTTTCTGAGCTTGCTTTTCCACTGCTGTTTAGTGCCGCCTCAACATGGGTGGGATTATAGGCTGATTGTCATAGTTGCGCTGCCTCTACTGGCATGACATCTTCTTAAACGTGACACAAAACAATAAACAATAACACGACCGCTAGCTGTTAGCCACTAGCTCATTGTGCTGCATAAAGCAGTTGTTGCATGGTGATTTTACACAAGTAACAGTTAAATTGGCCTGGTTTTTTTAGAGGCAAGCTTTGCAGTATCTGGTCAACTAAATAAAGTGAAGCTTTCAAGTTGAATATAGAGTTAACATACCATCCTCCATCGTGGACTCCAGCCAGAGTCCAGGGCACTCGCCATTACTCCATTTGCTCGCCATTGCTCCATTGCTAGATAGTGTCCATTTGGTTGAACCACTTCCACTTTTCCTTGATGGTTCTGTAGTCACTTTTACGTTTTTTTATTTTTTTACTTTTCCCTACACTGTTGGTTGGTCCAGTGGTAGTTGTGTCTCAGCTCTGCGGCCAAAAGCTGAGACACTTCCTGAAAGACTTTTTCGTTCCGTGAGTCACTAATGAAAGAAAAGTCTGCATCTCGTTTATTGACCATGGCATGGTTTTGCGCACAGTCATTTCTTTTTACAATTCGAAAGTCGCGAGAACTAATTACACTGCTATCACTGTATCTAATTTAAAGGGGACATATTATTTTGTACATAAGTGTGAGTCGGCAGTTTGTATACAACCACCCTACAATGTTAAAACCTACAAACCACCCTACAAAGTGTCTCAGCTTCATTAGCATCATAAGTGTTCTGTTGTTGGCTGTAAAAACACAAGAGTCTTCATGTATTCCCAGCATCAGAGCCACTGAAGACACAGTGGACAAGTTTTGTTTTTGAAGGAAATATCCCCCAAAACATACAAAAATTTGTGTATGTTTGTGGAAATAATTTTACACTGGACTGCTTTGTGAATGAGTGTCAATATAAAACAGGATGTTTGCAAATTGCTTTTCCGAATGTGATTGTTTGCTGATTCCATGGCTAATGCAGCTAAAGTTACCATTGTCTTTGATTGTATTCACGGAGACCAGAGCAATGTCAGAGGCGGGGAACAGCAGCTCATTTGCATTTAAAGAGACACACACAATAACAACATGTTTTTGATTCCACCCAAAAAGAGGCATTTATAACATGGTATAATAAATGTTCCGTAGGGTATTTTGAGTTGAAACTTCACAGACACATTCTGGGGACACCTCAGACTTATATTACATCTTGTAAAAAGGGGCATAATAGGTCTTCTTTAAAACTGGCAGGTTGATGTCCTGTGTTGAATATCCAGTAATGCTGGTAGTGACGATTCTCTGACGATAGTATTATGTACTAAGCTGCCATTAGCACATTCTGTGTCTAGTTTCACATCCTGTCCAGTTGTGTTGCACTCTGTTAAGATCTGATACCAATTCAGGTGTCATTTTGCGCTTTACAGCCTTCCATTTACCACACCAGTAATGAAAAACCATATATTCACTCCATCCATAATAGATGCAGCATTTTATATATGGTCTAAAAACAGCATTATGTCACTATATGTTCTCTATATGGATGGAACATTTGCCTCTTTTGAACAGTTGGGTTCAGAAATTCGCTATCCCTAAGAGACACTTCTGTAGATATTTACAATTTCAAAGTTTTGTGACCTCTCATTCCAGTTGTTTCCCCGCTTGCCCTCCCCGATCTCTCATAGACTCTGTTCTTGAGTATAAAAGTGAGGTAAAACAGTCTATAAGTAAAATATATGAACTACTTAATATACATAACCTCGCTGATTTAGACTCTTTAAAACAAAAATGGGAAAAAGATATGGAAGAGCAAATATCAGATGATACATGGCACAAAGCAATCCAAAGAATATATTCATCCTCTATCAGTCTTAGGCATACGGTGATTCAGTTAAAAATTATGTTGCCTGCATTGGTCTAAGGCTAGATTGGCTAAGATCAGGAGCGATCTCTTCCCCTCCAACATATGGACACTGGATTAAGGATGTTATGTATCATGTACAGTTGGAGAAAATCGATATTTCATGAAAGGATCAACTTGGAGATTCTTTATCACTTGGCAACCATTTTACATTTTTGTGGAAAATATGAGTTGAAGAACTGGACTGAATGTCTGCTATGTACTTATGAATGTATGTAAGCTTGGCTTACATTTTTACTGACATATTGTGCATGTTTATCTATGTAGGATTTTTTTGAGTGGTCTGGCTGTTGTTGGTTCTTGTTGGGGGGCAAATAGAAGAGTTATGATACATCTGTCAGATACTTACATTTTTCTTGTTTTATCAATAAACATAAATTGATATAAAACGAAAAAAATCAGAGTTTGAGATGAAAATAAAAAATTTTGTTTTTAACAATTGTAACAATGTCTAACCCTTGCCCCACTTTATAAAACATAAATGTCAGAATTAAACACTGGACACTTTTGTCCATACCGAGTGCAAATAACAGAGATAACAGGGTGTAACTTCTCTGATTAGTTTGATAGAAAGTCTTTGCAATGGTGAAATAGGGGCAATAAATTCCTGTTCAATACAAAACCAGGGAGGGGCTCTCTCTGGTGGAAGCGACCAATGATTCAAATGTCTGAGACCAAATGCATAATAATAAAACAAAATCTTTGGTAGGTCTAGCCCACCTTTGTCAATATGCCAATGCAACTTACTAAAATGTAGTCTGGGACGTTTACGATTCCAAATGAAGGACTTCGCAATGCTATCAAATTGCTTGAATTTAAAGTGATGGACATCTATTGGGAGAGATTGTAGTATAGATAAATGTAATGAAGGCCCACCTACCCACATTGGTTTTCTCAGTCAATTTTCTACATTTCTCCAAACTATAATCAGTGCTCTCGAAATGCTTCGCGCTCGCCTTGCTTACTTCCGGGAGTCAGCGCCCACACTTAATTTATGGGGCTCTCATATGGATCTGACTGAGGAGCGAGAGACGAGTTCATCCCTTTCGCTCACTCTCTCCCCAGATCCAGCTGATCCTCGTAAGCCTGAAGCGCGCCTTGGTGCCTCTTCGGTTCACAAGGACACTGAACCTCTGTAAATCCTGTGCATAATAATAAAGCGGCTGTGGAATTAAGAGATAAATGCGAGCATTTCGATCTGCTTTTGGGCAAAATGCTTCGTGCTCGCCTCGCTCACTTCCGGGAGTCTCTCGCATGGATCTGGCTGAGGAGCGAGAGACAGGTTCGTCCCTTTCCCTCACTCTCTTCCGAGACCCAGCTGGTCCTTCCCGTGATCTCGAAGCGCGCTTCGGCGCCTCTTCGGTTCACAAGGGGGGTTAGGTGCTGAACCTCTATACATTTCACACGCAAAAATAAAGCGGCTGAGAAATTACTTGAGGTGATTACGCGGGCTGTGGCCAGACTACAGCTAGACTGGCCACGTGAACAAGAGACCCTCCCCCAAACGCTCCAAACTAGAAGACAAATTTCTGTCTGGTGGCCAAAATAATTTAATAAATAAAAGAGGGAATGGAACACTATATCAGTCCCTTCCTTTTTTTATGACCTCCATAACAAGTATTTTTTTATGGAGGAAATGTATTCTTCCCGTGTCTTCGTGCCCTCGATGTTGGTGTATTCAACTGTTGTTGGTGCTGAAGCTCGGGAGTATTCGGTGATGCCGCCGGTAGAAGAGACACCTGCGGGTTTTCTCTCGCCTGGCTCGGCATCATCGCTAAAGAGACCTACTCTCCCCACAAAGCTGTGCAGGACCACCTCCACGCTTGTGGGGAAAGGCAGCAGGTCAGGCTGGTGTTGCCCTGCACAATATGGCAGTGTTACAAGCGCACTAGGCTAAATCTGTTGAAGAACCTGAGTGTGGGCACCTCACTCAGGGGGAGGGGCCGTCGGCCACCCAGCCCAGCCCCGGTCCTTCTAGACGGGAGGCTCTAAAACAAAACGTGGTGAATCGTGCTCCCCCTCGTAAATACTGGGGTCCAGTTCATCACCCTCAGCAGTCCCCAATGCAAGACCTCAGGGGCGTGATTTCTAAGAGAAAGAATCCCTGATGGTCTTGTACCCAGCCTTGTGGGGGTAGTTCCCTCTCGGGACGGGGCACGTGTACCATCCACTTCGGCCCTCACGAAACCTCTTCACTCCCACTGCCTTTGGTGTTTTGGGTGATAGAGGCTTCCAACAAAGAATTGTGTGTACCGTTGCTTCCTGCCTTGATCCAGGACGTGGAACACTTGACATCCCCTCAACAGGAAGTGTCAGAAATAATACCCATCTCAGAGAACCTGGCAGTGTGGCAGCTTCTGCCAGGTATTTCTATGTGGGTTCTAGAAACTGTAGAAAGAGGCTATAGAATTCAATTTGCTCGCTGTCCTCCCCTTTTCAACAGCGTGGTTCCCACTACTGTGAAACCGGGACAGGCATGTCTACTGTGGAAAGAACTGCAAAATCTCTTGGTCAAAGGGGCCATAGAACATGTTTGCCTTCCAGAGAAAGAGTCAGGCTATTACAGCAGATACTTCCTGGTTCCCAAGAAGGGTGGGGGGTTGTGTCCGATTCTAGATCTTCGAGGCTTGAACCGCTCTGTCAGGGTGTTCAAGTCCTAGATACTGACTATCAAGACGATAGTGTCACAAGCCCAACATCACGTTTGACTGGTCACCATCGATCTCATGGATGCATATCTTCATATAGAGCCACAGCAGGAAGTTCCTGAGGTTCGCTTTCGAGCGAAGCCTTCCAGTATCGGGTTCTTCCACTTGGCCTAGCCCTATTAACCCGCACATTCAGGAAATGCATGGATGCAGCACTGGCTCCTCTGCGACTCCAGGGCATCTGCATTCTGAATTATATAGATGACTAGCTGATCCTAGCACAGTTCCAAGAACTGGCAGTTCAGCACAGGGATATCGTCTTGACGCATCTGGGGGTTATATGGAATTCGGTCACGATGCATGCACAATCGTCTCCCGCACGAATCGTTTCCATTCTGAACACCCTGAGCAAGGTCAGGCTAGGTCGAGGTTGCACTGCTCATCAGTATCATTGAAAACTAGGTCTCATGGCGTTGGTGTCCGCGGTGATCACTTCGGACCTTCTGCACATGAGACCGCTTCAGCTGTGGCTAGAAGCCAGGGGGTTTTATCCGAGGGCCGGTCCACTAAGGCAAATAAGGGTTACGTGCCACGTGCTTCGTTCTCTTTCTATGTGGTTCAGACCCCGGTTCTTACCTTGGGTCCCACTCTAGGTGCGTCTTGTCGTCGCAGGCTGCTAACAACAGATGCCTCCCTGACAGGCTGGGTGGCGGCCTTAAGTGGTCATCCGGCTTAAAGGGATAGGAGGGTCATCAGTTCGGTTGTCACAGTAGTCTCGAGCTGATGGCCGTATTTCTGGCCCTGAAATACTTCCTCCTGAGGCTGCCATGTCTTGGTGCGGGTGGGCAATACAGCGGTTGCCTCTTATGTAAACCATCGGGGGATCCACGTTTACATCAGCTGAATTTCTGTCACGTTGGATCCTCCTTGGGGCCCAGGGCAGCTCCTGTCACTCAGGACAGTTTCATCCCTGGATAACCGTGTGTGTGGGAGCAGATTTACTCTGAGGTAGTGAACAAATCTGGGTGAGATTTCACAAGGCAGAAGATGACCTCTTCACCTCTATGGTAGCGTAATGTCTCCTCTACTTCTCCATAAGTCACCCAGCCCCCTTGGGTCTGGACTTAAAGGCACATACATGACCCTGAATGCGTCTGTATGCGTTTTTGTCCCCCGGTTTTTCTGCTCCCGGGAGTCTTGGCAAGGTTTGCCAGTAAGGGTCTTGCCTCCTACTAATGGTGCTACGCTGGCCGAACAGGATATGTTTCTCGAATACCTCTCCTCGACGGCTCGCCTTGGGCGATTCCGAACAGGGAGAATCTTCTCATCCCTGGCCTGAATTGTGAAACCTTTCATGCTTGGCCCCTAAGGGTACCAACTGAGGTTCACCTTTCTCTTGAGGTTATCGAGACCATTTCAAGTGCTAGGGCTCCCTCCAGATTTTACAGGGCAGAAGAGTACCTCTTCGCCTCTGTTGATAGCGCAATGTCTCTTCTACTTCTCCCCGAGTTGACCAGTTTCCCCCCCTATGTTCATATTACAGAACCAGCTAACTGCCAGTTTGCTTCAGTTCTGGATTTTCTGTAGAAAGAACTGTCAGCGGGCACTTGCCTCGCCACTGCCAGGTTCTATGTGGCCTCCACTGCGGTTTTCCATGCCTTGGTGGGTGGGGTGTCCCCTAAGAGTCATCCTTGCTAGGACCTCTTCATAGGTAAGACCCCCTTTTTAGACCTCTAGAGTCAGCGTTTGTTAGACTTCTGACTCTCAGTATGGTTTTTCTTATGGCAATTACGTCTCTAAGGAGACTTGGTTACCTTCAGGCTCTGTCTCTTTTGCCAGCCTGTTTAGAGTTTGCCCCAGCTATGACCAAAAGCATTCTTTGCACCCTCACCCTAACTACCTGCCCAAGGTACCTTTCGCAACCCTTGGCCGGTTATTTTCTAAGCCTTCTGCTCGCTGCTGTTTGTAACGCCGGAGCAGCTAAGACTTCTCAGACTTTGTCCAGTCTGTACCCTTCAGACTTATGTCCACCGCTTTTGCTACTGGCGTAAAGTCATGGCAGCAATTCTTCACTTGGAAGCCATGACCGGGGGGCTGTCACCTCCTGGAAAACTATGTCACTTTGGGTGAGAGACATTATTGCCCGGGCCTACGAGGCGCGTGGTCAAGCTTCGCCAGTAGGTTTTAGGGCGCACTCTACCAGAGGGCTCTCCTCCTCTAAAGCCTTGGCTAGAGGTCTCCCTCTGCAGCAAGTTTGTGATGCGGCAGGCTGGTCCTCTCCGCACACATTCATCTGGTTTTATGGTCATGTTACTAGATGTTCATGCTACCCCGGGCTCTTATGCCCTTGGGTCGACATCTACGCTCATGTCTAAGCAAGTTTGTGATGGGGCAGGCTGGTCCTCTCCGCACACATTCTCAGATCTTATGGCTTAAATCTTTCATGCCTGAACAAGTTTGTAATGCGGCAGGCTGGTCCTCTCCGCACACATTCTTCAGGCTCTATGGTTTGGATGTTCATGCTACTCCGGGCTCTTACGCCCCTGAGTCGACATCTACGCTCATGTCTACAGCAAGTTTGTGATGCGGCAGGCTGGTCCTCTCCGCACACATTCATCTGGTTTTATGGTCATGTTACTAGATGCTCATGCTACCCCGGGCTCTTATGCCCTTGGGTCGACATCTACGCTCATGTCTAAGCAAGTTTGTGATGCGGCAGGCTGGTCCTCTCCGCACACATTCTCAGATCTTATGGCTTAAATCTTTCATGCCTGAACAAGTTTGTGATGCGGCAGGCTGGTCCTCTCCGCACACATTCTTCGGGCTCTATGGTTTGGATGTTCATGCCACTCCGGGCTCTTATGCCCATGAGTCGACATCTCGAGCTCATGTCTGGTCAAGTTTGTGATGCGGCGGGCTGGTCCTCTCCGCACACATTCATCAAATTTTATGGGTTAGATGTTTTGGTACTCCGGACTCTTACGTCCTTGAGTCGACATCTCAAACTCATGTCTGAGGCCTCTTGCATTCTTGTGAGCACACTTCAGAACCGTAGGGGTCCGGACAGCTCTAGTGCGGCGGCGTGGGTATTGCGTTCCCAAAGCGCTTAGCAAAGCGCAGCATCATAGTGAAGCTTTTTGTAAAGGGAACGTCTTGGGTTACATGTGTAACCCTTGTTCCCTGAAAAAAACAGAACGAGATGCTGCGCTTCTTTGCCGCACTGCGACTTCCCAGGACTGCTCTTCAAAAAGAAGTATCTGACGACACCTGGTGACGCATCCATTTATAGCCTGGCCACAGGTGCGTCTAATGACTACATCAGCCGAGGCTATAAATTCCGGTCAATGTTCATTGACATGTTACACACATATTCACAGCTCGTTCACAACTAGGATTGTTCCCAAAGCGCTTAGCAAAGCGCAGCATCTTGTTCCGCTTTTTTCAGGGAACAAGGGTTACACATGTAACCCGAGACGTTTTGCATATTGTGTGTGTGTTTTGGCATTTTGGCGTTTTGTGTGCAGAGTTTAGAGAAAAGGAGCCATAGTTTCAGAATTTGTGTGTCATCAGTCAAAAACTGTAGTTTATTAAATTCCAACTGACACAGAAATATAATAAACCAAAGTACGTCTTTTTGTCACATTTTTCCTTATTACTTCCTGAAACATACATATAACATAAACAATTACATACTGTAACATATAGCAGACTATCCCTAATCAAATGAGCCCAAACACAACATAATATTAAAATTTTTCCCAATTGTTTACACACGTTTGCTGAATCCTTGGCCCATTGTTCCAAAACTCTAAACACAAAATACACAAGTACAAAATGCAAAACTCTACAAATCTCTAGCAAAAGCAAACACTGCATTCAAAACTGTTTTTGCATAAAAATGACACACACACACACACATCATGTAAAGAGATCTGTCTACCAACCAACAACACACTGATGTGCACAAAACACAAAAAACTACTATGAATATCCCATCAGTAGGTGTATGCCTTTTGCAATGTCAGTGTTACACTGTAGCTGGTTGTAAAAGATTGCTACAGTAATTTATACCTACTCAAATATACATAAATAAAAACACTCAAATGCAATACAGTAACAAAACATTGTCCTTTAGTTCCAAAATGCAGTATTTTTGAACACTTTTGTTTTGTATTTAACACTTTCCATACCCAACAGGAAAAATCCAGGAAAAACATTCAGTAAGATTAAAGGTTTTCTGTAAAAAAAAAAAAAAAAGAAAAGAAACAAAAAAGAAAAGAAAGTGGCTCATTCTTTAATCAATGGAAGAAAAAAGAAATTAGGCTGCATCCTGCCACCTATTTTGGTCTGGCCACAGCACCTCATCTACATCACAAGTTCTCCCTGGCTAAACAGCAGGGAAAGAATCTTCTGGAGTGATGGATCCAGCCGCCGATACCACATCAACACCAACACTTGCATCCTCCATCACCTGGAGAAGAGGCATGCATGTGAGGGAATGACAGTAATACACCTTCCATTGCCATGCTGAAAAAAATTCAGTGGGGTTTAGGAATGGGCAGATCTACCAGGGTGGCATGGAGTGGCAAATGCCACCTTAAGAAAAAGCATTGCCACCCCATCTGCCACACCAGCATAAGCATCCAAATGTATCAAATATAAATGTAAGTATATGTAGTGGTTTATTCATGTAAAACTGCCTAAAAACTCACCAAATGAGGCACAAATGACTAAAGACAGGGCTCGAGTTGAGGGGGGATGCAAGGGAATGCCATACCCCTTGTTGCAAGAAATACCAAAAAGCATCCCTTTTAGATCCATCCCTTTTAGATCAATCACTAAGTCATGTATTACTTAGAACTAATTATGCAAGTAAAATATGTAATATTTAATTTCAATACGGTTAATAAATAACAGACTTTAAATAAGGGCGATTAGCCAGTCAGAATTAGATTTCGACATATGTGAGGTTGCCAGATTTCTATAGGTGAAATCCCCCAATCAGATCTGGACACTTGTACAGTTTGGATATATGCTGTCAGGGTGACACCTTAGTCCCGCAATCTGGCAGCCCAGTTTCTGTAAAACTTCAGTTTGCAATGTAGTAGGTCAAGTAGTAGATTTGAGTATAAAAGTGTCTGCAGAGGGCAACAATTTTGAAAAAAACACTTTTCATGATCATAACGTGGATTCTTTTTCAAGATTCATCATAAAATACAATAACAGGGAGTAACAGGTGCATATTATGGCCATGTGTGTTAAAAGTGTTGCTCATTTTTGTCCAGATCTATTTAAAAAATGCAATTCACACAAAGCATTTACTTGAATACACTTCTACGATGAACATTTTTCAAGTTGCTGAGTTTAAAGTCATGTTGATATTTTTTTCTGGGGCTTAAAGTAAAAAATGTCATGTGGTGTCCAGAAACAGTAAAAAAAAAAAAGTCAAAGTCTCATTAAAAGCTGAAATTTATGAAAAAATGTAGGCATGACTAGTGCAGAATATTATTTTATTTATATTTTATTTTTAAATAAACAGTGAAAGAATTGTGTGTTAAAATATGATTAAAAACTTTTGTGCACCAAGTCAAAGTCATTGGGTGTAAACAAAATGTAGGTAGTTATTTTGTTGTTTATGTTGCCCATAAAAACCTTAAAACAGAGCAGGCACCTTTAGACCCTCAAGACTGAGCATGAAGTTTTAAAAAACATCTGTTGCCCATCTGTCGCTCACTTCAACATTGTGTTGAGTGAAGCGATACTAGGGGACTTCTCTGAAGGCCTCGGTTAATCTGAACTTGAGAAAAAGCCAATGAGAAATTGGCAGACAGAATTTGCATGTCCCTCCCCGGACATACGGGTATAAAAGGAGTGAATCATGTGTCTGTCCATTCAGATTTATTCTTCAGACCGAACGGTTGTGCGGTCAGCGAGCTGAGATCACTTACTGTTCCACTCACCTCTGCAGAGCTTATGCTGTTGGATCTAAGGAGTATATCAGCGGCTTTCACCTTCTCTGCACGGCAGTGCAGCTTTGCCCCTGGGCATTTCAAGAGCGCTGCTAAAAGAGAGTATTTTCTTTTAAAAGATTTTATTTTCTCTAAAAGAACAATACACAGCTGGCGTTGAACGTCCTTTTCAGGACGCGTCTTTATAAAGATGCCCTTCCACCCTTGTGTAATTCCTGGATGTGGTCAATTTCTCTCTGCTCCTGATGGTCACAGGCGCTGCCTCGTGTGTCTGGGCAGCGATCACACTGAGGCAGTGTTTGTGGATGGTTTGTGTTCTCACTGCGAGAACCTTACCATGGCAACGTTGCGGTCGCAGCTGTCCTTCTTAAAGAGGAACGCCAATCCAGCCACCCCCCATGTCGCTCCTTCTTCTGGATTGAGGACAACCTGGCTGACGATGAAGGCGATTTGGGGATGGCAGCGGGCTCGGTTTCACCACGAACCACCCGCCCCCCAGCACTTTCATTGACTACTGTCCGAGCTTGAGGTGAGAGCGGCTCACCTCACTGCCAGCTGGATGATGAGTTCGCTGCTGCATCAGAGAGCATTCCAGCGTCTGACGTGGAGGACTCGACTGGACTGTCACCTTCGGGTCGGCATGCCAAGTCTGAGGCTGATGCCCAGATGGCTGATATGCTTGCTCGGGCCGCTGTCAGTGTGGGGCTGGACTGGAACCCTCCATCCTCCCCACAGCCTACTTTGTACCCGGAGGTGCAAGATGAGCTGACAAGGTCATGGAGGGCACCTTTCACTGCCTGTAACCGACCTCCTTTCTCATCCTCTTTCACTACCCTCTACGGGTACTCAGAGGTCCCCCAGGTGGACACTTCCCAGCCCATCGTACTGGTTGGCCAAGACCATCCAACTCGGCTACGCGATTTAGTTCACCAGGTCACCAGGCCCCCGCCCCCTTTAGCCGGCGTCCGCTTTACCCTGCATGCGGAGATGGCGACCCTTTTACTCAAAGATGTAATAGAGTCTGCATCTCTAGAAGGGTTTCTACAGCCCTTACTTCATCGTACCCAAGAAAGGCGGCGGCTTACGACCAATCTTGGACTTGCGAATTTTCAACTGGACCTTACACAAACTCCCGTTCAAAATTCTCACACAAAGACTCATTCTAACTTGCGTCCAGCATCAAGATTGGTTCACAGCGGTAGCCCTGAAGGACTCGTACTTGCACGTCTCTATCTTGCCTCGACACGACCCTTCCTACGGATTGCCTTCGACGACCAGGTGTGTCAGTATAAAGTCCTCCCCTTCGGCATGTCCCTGTCCCCTTGTGTCTTCACGAAGGTCGCAGAGGCAGCCTTTGCCCAGCTAAGGGAAGTGGGCATTCGCATACTCAATTACCTTGACGACTGGCTCATCCTGGCCCACTCTCAAGAGTCACTATGCGCCCACAGGGACCAGGTGCTCAGGCACCTCAGCACTTCAGGTCAACTGGAAAAGGAGCAAGCTCATCCCGGTTCAGAGCATCTCTTTTCTCGGCATGGAGTTAGACTCAATGACAGCGTGCCTCTCCAATGAGCGTGCTCAGTCAGTGCTGAAATGCCTCACCTTATTCAAGCCAGGCACAGCGGTCCCTTTAAAACAATTCCAGAGGCTCCTGGGGCATATGGCATCCTCCTCGGCGGTCACGCCACTGGGGTTGATGTATATGAGCCCGCTTCAGCACTGGCTCCAGACTCGAGTCCTGAGATGGGCATGGCGCTGCGGCACGTACCGTATGTTCATCATGCCCTGCGGAGGTTTCTCTTGCTAATACGGGGCAAGCAATTCTTGATCCAATCAGACAGCATGCTTTGATGGCATACATAAATTGCCAAGGCGGCGTGCGCTCTCGTTATATGTCACAACTCGCCACCTCCTCCTTTGGAGCCAGCAACGACTCAGGTTGTTGTGCACCACTCACATCCCGGGCAACCTCAACAGGGCAGCAGACGTACTGTCATGACAATGTATGCTCAGTGGAGAGTGGAGGCTCCACCCACAGGCGGTCCAGCTGATTTGGTAGCGGTTCGGCAAAGCACAGATAGACCTGTTTGCCTCCCAAGAGAACTCCCTAGTGGAGGCTCCCTCTACTAGGCAACTTTATGCCCTAAAGTGGCGCTTCTTTGCAAATTGGTATTCTTCCCGATCTGAAGACCGGCAGAGATGCGCAGTCAGGTCAGTGCTCTCGTTTCTGCAAGAGAGGTTGGAGGGGAGGCTGTCCCCCTCCATCTTGAAGGTTTATGTAGCCGCCATATCGGCTCACCATGACAAAGAGGACGGTAAGTCCCTAGGGAAGCACAATCTAATTATCAGGTTCCTTAGTGGTTCCCGGAGGCTGAACCCTCCCAGGCCATGCCTATTCCCCTCATGGGATCTCTCCATGGTCCTTTCAGGCCTTCAAAGACCCCCCTTCGAGCCGCTAGAATCAGTCGAGCTCAAATCCCTCTCCTTGAACACGGCCCTATATATATATATATATATATATATATATATATATATATACTGTGTATATATATATATATATATATATATATATACTGTGTATATATATATATATATATATATATATATATATATATATATATATATATATATATATATATATATAATGTATCTTGAAAAATCTGTTTGAAAATGTTCTGAAATTAATGATTAAGTTGTTTATACTCATATATTCAAGGAGCAAAGAAAGTAGTATAATACTTTTTACTTAATGGTTACAACACATGACAATTTTTAGGTTTTTATTTATTTTTTTTTGTAGAAAATGCTATAAAGGTTTTTCAAAAATGTATGAACCAAATTGGACACAAAGATTACATTTCTGAGAACATGACAAATGTTTTAAAGTATATTTTTATAAGATTTCTCATTATAACACCTTGTACAAACTTATTTGTCAACGACCCATAGTATGACAGTGTTTCCGCTACTCTCATCTTCCCTCATCTGAGGATGCCATGTAGTGTGTCCAGGAATGTGATGAGAAGGGCAGTTTTGTATGGACCAAAGTTGGCATGGTGATGGAGGACGTCTTGCTGGCTAACGGCTGCGCATATGGTGATATTCCCTCAATGCTATCCAGGGACATTCACAATGGCACGGTGGCCAATAATGTTCCATCCCCGTCACCTTCTTTTGGCTAGGTTGAAGCCAGCCTCATCAATCTAAATATAAACATGCAGAATTGCAGCTCAGTTACACTGAGTAACATAGTTGTATGTTATGTAGTGTATGTAGTAAACTACAGTTTACATACATAAAGAGCATAGTATAGATGGTAGGTAACTTATCGGTTAGCATTTCTGAATGTACGGATGATAGATGCAACCATGTAGCAGCTCAGGTTGGGCTGAACTCTCTGCACAGCCTCTCTCATACTCAATAATTGGTAAAAAATAATTATGTCTGTGGGGAGTCCTCATACGGATAGCCGCACCAACGTATGTGAGTGTGTGTGTGTGTGTGTGTGTGTGCGTGCGGGCGTGTGTGTGGGCACCCGTGTGTGTGTATGTGTGTGTGTGTGTACGTGCACATGTCAGAGGACTTGTGTGTGCACATCCACATATGTGCTTATCTAAAGGATTGGGATGCTCCTGAACACGTAATATTTCTGTATTTGTAGTCTAATCCATATATTTCCAAAGGACGGTCACTTTAGACTGGGATCACCACACGTGTAGCAAAGTGAAATTAAATCAATACAATTTAATGAAAATTATTTTAAATAAAATTGTGTTCAGATCCCCTGTGTGAACAATGTCAAGGATTGAATTCCAAATTGATGAAATAAACTACAGTTTTCAGAAAGAAAGAAAAAAGTTAATTGGAGCACAATATAAGTGTTAAATATATAGGGGCTAAATGTCACAAAGTTCTCGGTTATCTCAGTAACTATAATGTTTTTAGTTAAGGCCAAATATACAAATGCTTGTTTTTAGCAGAAGCTTGTTTGTTTCAAAAACCTAGTTTTAAAAATATAAACTAAAGTTATTATATAATGCCATCTACTGTATATCACATGTTGAAATATATCTGTTGGAGGACATAAAACTACACTTGCATACATTAGGGAAAGGTCAACTACACTCACCTAAAGGATTATTAGGAACACCATACTAATACTGTGTTTGACCCCCTTTCGCCTTCAGAACTGCCTTAATTCTACGTGGCATTGATTCAACAAGGTGCTGAAAGCATTCTTTAGAAATGTTGGCCCATATTGATAGGATAGCATCTTGCAGTTGATGGAGATTTGTGGGATGCACATCCAGGGCACGAAGCTCCCGTTCCACCACATCCCAAAGATGCTCTATTGGGTTGAGATCTGGTGACTGTGGGGGGCATTTTAGTACAGTAAACTCATTGTCATGTTCAAGAAACCAATTTGAAATGATTCGAGCTTTGTGACATGGTGCATTATCCTGCTGGAAGTAGCCATCAGAGGATGGGTACATGGTGGCCATAAAGGGATGGACATGGTCAGAAACAATGCTCAGGTAGGCCGTGGCATTTAAACGATGCCCAATTGGCACTAAGGGGCCTAAAGTGTGCCAAGAAAACATCCCCCACACCATTACACCACCACCACCAGCCTGCACAGTGGTAACAAGGCATGATGGATCCATGTTCTCATTCTGTTTATGCCAAATTCTGACTCTACCATCTGAATGTCTCAACAGAAATCGAGACTCATCAGACCAGGCAACATTTTTCCAGTCTTCAACTGTCCAATTTTGGTGAGCTCTTGCAAATTGTAGCCTCTTTTTCCTATTTGTTGTGGAGATGAGTGGTACCCGGTGGGGTCTTCTGCTGTTGTAGCCCATCCGCCTCAAGGTTGTGCATGTTGTGGCTTCACAAATGCTTTGCTGCATACCTCGGTTGTAACGAGTGGTTATTTCAGTCAAAGTTGCTCTTCTATCAGCTTGAATCAGTCGGCCCATTCTCCTCTGACCTCTAGCATCAACAAGGCAAGGTTTTTCCCTTTTCACACCATTCTTTGTAAACCCTAGAAATGGTTGTGCGTGAAAATCCCAGTAACTGAGCAGATTGTGAAATACTCAGACCGGCCCGTCTGGCACCAACAACCATGCCACGCTCAAAATTGCTTAAATCACCTTTCTTTCCCATTCTGACATTCAGTTTGGAGTTCAGGAGATTGTCTTGACCAGGACCACACCCCTAAATGCATTGAAGCAACTGCCATGTGATTGGTTGATTAGATAATTGCATTAATGAGAAATTGAACAGGTGTTCCTAATAATCCTTTAGGTGAGTGTGTATGATGAAGGCAGATTTAAACTTAAAGGTTGAACTGTGTTCTCAAGTCAAGGGTTTTTTTCACGAATGTCAGGTTAGAGCATTTTGTCACATCGATATAGGAGCAAGTTGAAATACTGTAGGTGTTTCATATGTTAACAATTCTTTGATAATTATTTATATGGGCCAAACAGTGGTCTGATAGTTTTATAAATTGTGCTTCTTATACTATATGCCTCTACAGCTGTGTTCCAATTGTGAAACTGAGCGATAATGGTGATGGTGGTGATGTTAAAAGGAAAAGAAAATAGGATAATTTACTCATCCTCATACCATCCCAGAAGTGTATGGCTTTCTTTCTTCTGCTGAACACAAACAAAGATTTTTAGAAGAATATCTAAACTCTATAAATCCATAAAATGCAAATGAATGGGGACTAAAATTTTGAAGCTCCATAAATCAAATAGCAGCAGCAAAAGAGTCATCCATATGACTCCAGTGGTTAAATCCATGTCTTCAGGAGTGATATCATAGGTGTGGGTGAGAAACAGATCAATATTTAAATCTTTTTTCCTATAAATCTCTACTCTAACTTTCACATTCTGAAAGTGAAGTTGGAGATTTATGTTTCAGAAGACATATATTAAACCACTGGAGTCATATGGATTACTTCTATGCT
Organism: Moxostoma hubbsi; assembly: GCA_032164185.1. Taxonomy (NCBI): domain Eukaryota; kingdom Metazoa; phylum Chordata; class Actinopteri; order Cypriniformes; family Catostomidae; genus Moxostoma; species Moxostoma hubbsi. The sequence goes on along the minus strand of JAVLUX010000034.1, from coordinate 30,689,338 downwards.
GTTTGAGCTTGAAAGGTCTGGTCCCATTCACTTGCATTGTATGGATCTACAGAGCTGAATATTCTTATTAAAATCTTTATTTGTGTTCTGCAGAAGATAGAAATTCGTAAACATCTGGATTGGCATGAGGGTGAGTAAATGATGAGAAAAGTTTCATTTTTGGGTTTCATTTTTGGGTTGGATTTCAACTATACCTTTAAACATCTTCTTCTTCTTCTTCTTTTATTTATTTATTTATTTTTTTTTATTTTTTTTTTTGTAGCCCAGACATTTGGATGTGTACATATAAGCAAATGGTCATTCAAAAGTGAACCTACTCTGAGAAATATTCAATAGAGTAAAGGTGTGACAACTAGCCCTGGTCTTCCCTAGGCCTAGATTATAAAAAAACACACAAAACAAAGCGAATGAATGTGAAAGTAGTTTTCCTGGCTCAGGTAAAAGTGTTAGGAAGATTGATAAATGCTGCACACTCTGTAAGGAAGACACTGAAGATAAATGAATACATAGTAATGGAGGTCTTTGATTTGGAACTAGCCTTTCATGGATCATGACATTTCAATTAAATCCATATTTGAAGGTGAGGTTCATATGTTTTTGATACTCATCCCAAGGGCATTTATTTTACAATGCTTAATTTTAAATTCACATTTCTTAATTTTATGTTGTACTTAATTACTTATTAGCACAGATAGATATTGATACTTTAAAATCTTAACTGTTTATGAACAAGAATAGCTTTTAGAGGACAGAAGCTGAATTCATTTATTCAATGGAAAGTTTATTACACAATATCAAAATGTAATGAATAGAGGATGCTACATTATCTGGTTGTCTGAGGGTAAGGAAGGGCGGTGTATTTATCGCATAAGCTGCATGTGATATCATGGATGTACTTTAGCTTCTCTATTGATTTCTACATTTACTGTGAGAAATGTCTTTCTACTTCTTCTTTCATAATTGCTCTGTAAAAATTTTTTTTTTTAATATATCCCACAACATACTAAACAGAAGAAATCTGGGTAAAGTACAAAGATAACTTTTGGGTAAAGTACAGTCTACAGTACATTCAACAAGAGCCTGAGACATCTGATATAGGCCCATGTGGAGAAGTTCAAACATCTTCCATTATTTTTTATATATATTTTTTTATGGGTGCTGCAGAAGTTTGTTTTTGTTTACAGAGAGTAATGTGAACAATGCAACATAAAAGAACAAACACATTATTTAAAATATAAACATTATATAGGGTAAGATCATTAGATATATTTTACATATGACTTATATTTTACAAATGTATATCTGTATAGTTCTTTTCATTGACTGAAGTAAATGGTAATAGATGTAGCAACTGCTGAACGGGTGATGATGACATGGATCACAAACACAAATATTATTACTGTTATTGTTATACAGACATAGAGATGTAGATCAAACAGATCTGCCACTGAAGGAGGATTTCCTAAATCAGATTACAGTCAGAGCAGATACTGCAGTCATTTACGAGCAGAGCAACAGAGATCAGAGGTCAACCATCAAGCATTTCATACATCTAACATATGAAAGCACTGAAGCGTGTGTAAACATATTTTTATGGATGGATATTTGATTGCGCTGTTGTATGTTAAAGGTGACATTGATAAAAATAGATTTAGATTTTATTAAAAATGTATTTAAATGTATTTAAAATAATTTATATACATAAAATAATTTATGGCTCTTTGATGACATGCTGGGCAGCCTCAGAGGCAGAAAAACATTCACAATTCATAATGCCACCCTGATTTAGCTGCTATGTGAGTCTTTCTCCAAATGCAGATTTTGGTTTGCACCAAACATGCAACAACATAAAATGTGGCATTGTGGCCAAACACCCAAACAGGGCATATCCAGATTGGGCAATTTATTCATTCTGGTCTTTATAAAGTTTTTTTCTAGACTGACTCATTCATTTGCCTGTAATTAATTTATGTTATCCTGGAATAACATCAAAAGACAAGAGTCTTCCTTCCCCTAAATCTGTACAGATGACTTGATCGGAATTCATTTGCCTTTGAAATCTGTTTATTATCTTTCAGAAAATAAAGACATGTCTCCCAGACTCATTGGCATCAACAATTAAACCCAGCACCAAAACTATATTTAACTAGCTAAATTACAGTATTTATCATATAGTTGTAAATATTGTCCTTTTATCATCCAAATTACATACTTTTGTCTAAAAAATAGATTTTTTTTTTATTATTTATGTAGCTAGCAACACAGGAAATGACAGGAAATCATGGTGGATATTGGCCAGGCTGGAACTGTAAATGCCTTGAGCTAGATTCAAACTTGTATGACCCACATGAGTACCACGGGTCAATGTGCTGGACGTCATGCTCTAAGAACTAGGCCACGGCTCTTGACAAATGTTTGTGAAATAAAGGGTTAGTTCACCCAAAAACTATAATTCTTTAATCATTCACTCACCTTTATGATGTCTAATACTCATATGACATTCTTTCTTCTGTAGGACAAAAGCAATCTTTTAACAACAACAATTTCAAGTTCCAAAAGGCAGCATAAAGGTAAGCCATACAACTTGAGTGGTTTATGTCCTTTTTGGAGCTTGAAAGTGTTGGGCCCCATTTTATGGACAAAAACACAACATATCTCGAGGGGAAATTCTTCGCACCAGAAGTCCATCACACAAAATTCCCGATCGCGCAGATTCACATTGAGATGACTACTTCGCCCTCACAATTTCAGAGAAGGGTATCACTGCAGGCATTGCTCCAAAAAGGGGTATGAGCTCCAAACCACCAGCAAATATATAGGGAGTCCCAAACCTAACCCTTTCCCTAATCTTAAGTTTGAGTGGAACCTTTTGGAGTAACCCTGTCCCCTCCTGCCATAACCCCGCCCTCTTTTGGTGAGTCCGCCCCCGTTTGGAGGTTTCTGGCCTGCAGCTGTACCTAACTGGAATTTTTCCATGTGAAGGTCAAATTGACTGTGCCTTAAGAGTGAGTGTATTATAAGAGAATTTTCATTTTTTGGGTGAAATATTCCTTAAAGTGTTGAAGTGTTAAACAGATGTCAAACAAACGTTTCATAGCACCTAACAGGCTGACACTAGAATTATTGAGTTGGACAATGAGAATATGTGGAAAGAAAGGAGAATACCAATGATTAATGAAGAACTGGATGGTGAAATACATTGTCTGCTCAAGTCAAATATAGTAAACCCCTCTTATTTGTCGAAAAGGGAAGTCCCTTAATTTTCTTACTCTTATGGGTTTTGCCTCTGAGGGCCTCAGTCTACCAACTGAGAGCAGTTAACAAGACTCACACAGACTCCTGCTGAAGATGCTGATCCAGAAACTAATTTTAGCGAGCGTTCGGCATTAAGATTGGATCTCACGGTAGATCAGAAGGACGCGTAATTCCATGTCACAGTTACCGTAGTGTACATCAACCACTATGGTGGCTTGCGCTCATGTCGCATGCCACAACTCATCCGTTGTCTCCTCCTCTTGTATCAGAAGCCAATCAAGTCGTTGCGAGCCACTCACATCCCAGGTGACCTCAACAGCACAGGGTCACGCTCAGGGCAGAGAGGAGACTCCACCCCCAGGTGTTCCAGCTGATTAGGAGTCGCTTTAGTCAAGCGCAGGTAGAACTTTTTGCTTCCTGGGAATCCTCCCACTACCCGCACTGGTATGCCGAGGCTCCCCGCGGCACAGATGCACTGGCACACAGCTGGCCCCAGGGGCTGTGGGAGTATGCTTTCCCCCAGTGAGCTTACTTGCAAGGTCAGGGAGGACGAGGAGCAGTTCTTCATAATAGCACCCTACTGGCACACCCAGACTTGGTTCTCGGACTTGGTCCCCCCCCCAGCGAATTCCCTTGAGGAGGGATCAGGTGGTGAACATGCAAGCACTGCCCCAGGAGGAGGCAGACCGAGACTAGCATGCTGTGCTTATCTATTTGGATTGCACACAGAGCTATAGATGCTCTGAGCAGCTCTCTGTCTACTCTGGAGGACAGCGGAAAGGAAGCGCTGTCTCCAAGCAGAGGATTGCCCACTGGGTCATTGATGGAATGACATGCCCAGGTGTTTGCGAGGTTCTACAATCTACGGGCTGAGCCGGCTTCAACCCATGTGTTGTCAAGGAACGAACAGGTTAGTTTGTGGGACAACTGGCTGGGTGTACCACTTGCATACAGTGCCTTCCCGTCCTGGAGGGGGAGCTGTGTGCTTTTTAACCCCCAGCCATGTTCACGAGGTTGTGGACATTAGATGTCCTTCCTCCTTAGCCCCGTGGCAGTCGAGTTTGTGGAGAAACTCAATACCGGCCCATTACATGTGCTATTAGGCCCTGTACTGGGGTAGGTGCTCCACATGCGCTGGTTGCCTGTATGTAACCATGTGTGATGTATTTTCTGCGAGACGGAATCCCCATTGGTTAACCATTTCCATTCATTTTTGAGAAAAAATAAGAGAAGAGGCCACAGCTGGGGTGGCCTGTCCCCATTTTTTTCAGTCAACTTGTCCCCGAGGTGCGAGGGACCATGCGGCACTCGTAGAAGCATTGGGAAGGTTATTTTATGGCCAGGTGCGCTGGGTACGAGGCACACAATGGTTTGCCCGTCTCGCACAGTCAGTCCATGTAACACAGTTCAACTAGTTGTGGCGTTTCGTATAGGGCACTCTAGTGTCCTCCAACCTCCATTCCATGATGGAGGGAACGAGACATTGTGTCCCTCCTGCCACAACACTGAACTACCCGCTGAAATGGCCGGGACCCTGTCTCGGCTCCTCAGCACAAAACCTGAATGAGTGGTTGTGAGCAAGCTCCTTTAATACCCGTTTGTCTGGGGGATTGGCATGCAAATTCCACTCGCCAATTCCCATTGGCCTTTTCTCAAAGATCAGAGGTGTTTGGGGCTCCCAAAGGTGACCCCTAGTGTCACTACATCGACACAACGTCTCGTTCCCTCAATCAGGGAATGGAGGTTACAAAGTAACCAGGACGTTTTATCATATAAGGATAAGTTAATGGAGTTATATTTACGTTCAGAATCTTTTATCCATCATCCTCTTTCGTTTTCTGTTTCTTGATCAACAGACTGTGGAGGGATTTATTAGAAACTTTCCTCACTGTCCAACACAAATTTTTTACACATTTAACATATTTTCATCAGATCTCTTCTTGAACTTATACTTGGGCATGATGGGGTAACTGTCATTATTAAATACATAGTTCACTTAAAAAATTAATGTTCTGTCATCATTTACCCACCCTCATGTTCCATACCTTTATGGCTTTCTCTCTTCAGTGGGAAAAAAGTGAAGAGGTTCAGTCTCAGTCTCCATTCATTATTATTTATGTACACATATTATTTATGTAAAAGCTATAGGACTCAAATTCTGTAATACATGTTAATGTACTCGCTGTAGTCACGTGCTAAAACATGAACAGATCATCACATGATTTAAAGGAATGAATGCTACAAGAGCATAACCAGGTGGCTTGTGGGGCAAGTCCCTTAAACTAGGTCACATGATAGGAACCTAAATTTCTTCTGTGTATTAAATCTAAACATAGAACAGATAGGGTAAGATCTTGGTTTTGGTTCCTCAAAAAAAAAGAATATATACCTGTATATATAAATACACTAAAAATGTTATTGCTTGGCAAACATTACAGGGCAAAAATACTGGCATATCATTTTTATTCAAAGTTTTACCCAGTCTCTCATTCTCCTCTCACAGTTTTTCAAAAGTCAAATTTTTGGAACTATGGCAACTTTGCAACACAGATAACATTAGCTGTGTATTTATTTTCCTTCAGTGTGAGCAATTGACCAATTACATTTAAAAGTTTAAAAGAACAAAGAATCCAAAGTTCCATGACATAATCCATGACACTATAGATATAAGTATAACAATTAGTAAAGAAGAGTCTAAACTTCTTATTTAGAGATTTAAAACAAGTGTACATGTAATTTTATATACTGTATATGTAATGCATGAAGGAACAGCAGACTAAAATGATGTGTTGTTGAAATTATATAAAAAGGAATTAACATTTTTAATAAAGGTAAAAAACTACATTTTAGAATTAATGTTACATTTATCGTCAAAATATAAAAAGTTTACATTTGGAATCACTGTTTACATTCATTATCAGTGATGAATTCTAGATAGAGTTATATCTAGACAGACATACAGACAGACAGATGATAGATAGATAGATAGATAGATAGATAGATAGATAGATAGATAGACAGACAGACAGACAGACAGACAGACAGACAGACAGATAGACAGACAGACAGACAGACAGATAGATAGACAGACAGACAGACATACAGATGATAGATAGATAGATAGATAGATAGATAGATAGATAGATAGATAGATAGATAGATAGATAGATAGATAGATAGATAGATAGATAGATAGATAGATAGATACCAATTTATTTAATAGAAGCTTCTTTAGGAACAACAAACATTCTGTGCTGTGAAAACCTTTGATGTCATTATTATTTCCCCATTGAGGGCCATATGTAGAGCAGTGGCTGTGGTTTGTAAGGAACATAAATAATAGACTGACCACTCCACTGTCAGGCACTGCTGGAGCACTTCAAAACTGATGTCAAGTTGATGACAAGAATTTCTGAGACAACACATTTTTGTAATCTGTTCAGCATTTAATATACCTCCCTGCATTCCATTAAAGTGACTGCTCATAGTTGGCAGGTTGTTTGTGGATTGTTTTTGTGAATCAGATAATGTTAATGTCGTGAAATTTTCCTCAAACTTTACAACGTTGCATAATATTTTCTCAGGGAGTTGCATAATCATCTGGTTTTAATTCAGCACAAAACTATTTCAACTGAGAAGATGGCATAAGAGTGTTTCTTGAATTACGTTTTAAAATGTTCTTCAAGCTGCTATAGGCTTTTGCATTAAATTAAACGTGTTTTCTCCTATCCCAGCTTAATATGCAGATACAACCTTAAGTAAGCAATTTGTAGGCTGACTTCTCCGAAAGTCTACATCTATAGCAAATTCAAAACGTCTCTAAAGTCCTTAAACAAAAAGTCCTCTGTTTGTTTAAGTGACCCGTTCAGCCCGACACAGCAACATCGCCACGACCAATAGCATAAGTTTGGGTCATGACTATTTGTTTGTACAACCAATAGATGACCAGAAGTTTTCTGGAATCAATTTGAAAATTGTTATTATTTGTACAATTCTGTTTGCTGCAGCTTGTGGCACAGAAATGACACACGTCAGCTTGAAAATGTGAAACGTAGTTGCACATAGTGCAAAGAGTTTGTGATCAGTTTTTCGTGATCAGAGATCATTTTGAGATTGTAAAGAGATTTATTCATTTAAGGTCTGTTTCCAAATTTAATTTGAGAACTTATTACTATTATTAATATTATATTTCAAACATATTGACCTTGTCCACCACTGAGCTTCATAGATGTGTTTAATTGATACAAATTTGCAGTATGAGATGAGATTGCATAGCACATCTTCCTATACTGACTTCTTGGGCCTTTCTATTGATTTTATTTCAAATAATTATTATGTTGATGACCTTTTAAAGTACACATGACCTTATACAATTTATTTATTTTTCACACACATATATAAACATATAAATGCACACACACACACACACACACACACACACACACACACACAAGCACGCACACGCACACAAATACATACACACTTGACCACAGAGATCAGCTCAGACAGACTACTGTTTCACTATCCTCTAAAATCTTAATTAAATCTTACTTTGGTTAGCTTGGCAAAAAATATCCATTCATCCATCCATTTATTTTCTATGCACACTATGTGGGGTCACAGGGGGTGCTGAGGCCTATCCCAGCTACCACAGGCCAAAGACAGGGACCAAATAAATATGTATTATCATGGTAACAGATCTTTGTTGATGGTTTAGATTTTTGTACATGGTTACGGCCTGTTTGAAGCAAAATACTGTGAGATCTATCAAATGACAGGATGAACGTGATTGATTTCACAAGATATTGTGAAAATCAAATACTCATAATAAACTGTGCTATTTATTGGGGAAAGTGTGTAGGCCTATCATGTTCCCTTTTTTGCTTGCAACATCCAATTGCAGGCATGCTAAACTTCTATCACAAACTGGCTCTGTCCAGGGAGGAAGCAGCTGAGCCTTCACTTGCACATTTCAGACATAAACATGAATATAGAATTAAATGTATTTTAGTCTGTGTCAAACATAGTTTCAACCACTTAATTATTTCTCTAAATATATGGTTTGTGGGGGGGGGGGCATATTTATTAAAGAGAAAGAGGAGTAGCCCCTCTTGCATTCAAAATATGTGTTTTGCATATATAATCTGAGACACATTGGAATGTTATACATTAAAGAAAATTAACAAATTACTCATAAAACAGTGTATTGTATTACCAGATATTTGGACATTTTGATAAGCTATAGTTCTTGGGAAATCCATGAGTGTGTCACTCACTCCCCAGTCCTCCTACACACTGATTCCCAGTTCTGCTTAATTGATTTTTATTGTTTTAAGTTCTCGAAGCCAGGTCAAAATCAAGTAATAAAATTTAAAGATAGGTCAAGAAGTTCATGACATTTTTTTCCAGTACAACATTAGTCATTGTTTCAGCTAAGAGGGGGGAAACAGTTGAAATATGGAGTGGACTTTCCCATCACTGGGCTTTTCCAACAAAGTACAACTATTCCGGGACCACGGCAGATATCCTTGATTGGCAGTAGGAATAGAACAGTATCAGGACATCCTGTGTAGTTCATGGATGGAAATAATTGGAAAATTAGGATAAGCACATACAGTAAGTAGTATTATGGGCCTCTGATTCCAAAAAAAATTCCAGCAAGACATCCTTAAAAAAAGAAAACAGAGAACTTGATACAAAAAAATAAAAAATAAACTAGTGCTTTAAAAATGTGTGTGTGTGGGGGGGGGGGGTGTTGTGTAGAAAGTGGTGGTGCATGGATACAAAAAATGGAGGGGAGTGTATAAAGTGACACCCGGGACAGTTGTGAGTTGTGCGTGGATGATGCAGTGGATACACTACACCACCACAAGGACTTAAGAGCACAATTGGGAATTGGGCATTCTAAATTGGGGAAATTTGAGAGATAAGAGGAGACACAGTTCTCTTCACAGTTCACACGTGTTATACTGGTATACAAACTAACACTTTTTGGTTGTCTTAAGTTTGTGTAAATGCACATGGGGCTCAAAGTATTTAAAAAAAAAAATTCACATTTATTTTACACATGTCTGGTACATTTATGTGGTCTTGTTTCATGAATACAGTGTATACTTTTTTCGCCATCTACCTGGAAAGAAGGAAAGTAGAATTTTGTAACGTGCCATTAGCGGGACAAGTTGTAACAGGTAAGGGGCACATTGTAACGTGACCATATGACATCTTAAAATCCCACAGATCTAATCTGATCGAAATAAAATACCTATAAAATTAACTAAAATATTTTATAAATAAAAGGTATTTATTCAGTACCAGTCTACCAGTGTGTGTAGAAACTGTTAAACCATACTTGTTACAACTAGCCCTGCTTTTGAGCCCCACTTTCCCCTCCTCACACACTGCTCAGACAACTTTCAAAAAGCAGATTAGCATACCGTATAATAGCCTTCGTACAAATAGCATCTACCTTATATTAGCCTCCACTTAGTGTCAATTATTGCAACTGACATGTTTTAATTTCACTTATAGTTCATGCCTGTTTATCGGTTAATTATTACTGTGCTAAAGTCGTCTTGCTCTCTTCGCCTAGCTGTATAATTACAGAAACGCTCATTTCCTTTTCCAATAACACGCTGCACTGAATAACGGTGCTCTGTGGGATCGGCAGGGGTAGCTGCAGCTTGGAGTAATGGGCGTGGCAAGAGGTAGGGGCGTGGCAAGAGGTTTCTCATTGGTCAAATTAGTTTTTATTAAACCGTTTTTACGTCATTTTTTAATTATATGGTGAGTGTTTGAAAACATTTTCTGTACCATTATTATAAAAATAACATTACTTTTAGTTTGTATGTAATTTAAATGAAAGTACAAAATAAGTATGGCTTTAATAGTGTCAGGAGACATTTTTATCTTTAAAATAATAATTTAATTTATTTTTTAATGATTTTATTTTATTATTTAGTTCAAGTACAGACATTTCAAGTATAATGCAATAAAAAAACAAGATGAATACAAGGCATTGTAAATACAGCTCAAAATGTGTAAACCAGAGAATAACAATAACAACTGAAGTATAAAATGAACATAATATAAATAAATACAAAAATAAAAGTTTATAATGTCAAGGCAGTTATAGATATTTTCAAAAACTTTTTGTTTTGTGATCTCATGTTTGAAAGGGTTTCAAAGTATACTGTGAGATCAGTGTTATAAAAGGTAATATAGGAGGGTTTCTTTTGAGTTATTTTTGTCTTATGAATATAAAACTTCGCCAAAATAATTTAATTATATAATTTTGTTTTTCAGAAAAATATGGGTTTTGGAAACAAAGAAAAATTTCATGAGGTTCTAAATTAAAACAAATTTGTTTGTCATATCTATTTCAAAGTCAGTCCAAAAAGAAATACAAAAAGGGCAATACAAAAATAAATGTTCAATATCTTCAAGTGATGTGTTAAAAAAAGTGCATTTATCACAAACAGTATGAATGTTTTTTAATGATTGATGCTAAAAAAAAAGTCGCGGTGGTGATGACGTCATGTAACCCGCGCCATACAGAAGGTTTCGAAGGTAACGTACTTTTGAATGTATTCTCAATATCATTATTGCTATTTTTACAGTGAAAGAAATGTATTTGGTGTTGTATAATTATTTGTTGGCCGGATCAGGAAGCTTTCGCGTCCAATTGTAAAGACCTTACGGCACGCCCCATTCCTCATGGCACACCCCATTCCTTTCCAACCTTATGGCACGCCCCATTGCTCCAGCCTGCAGTTACCTCTACTTGGAGGAGATCAGGCTTGAGTAACTGTGATGTTTCCAGATGCTGCTCATAACTCCACCCCTCATGCTTCAACGGATGAAACAGCCTTTAAAAGCGGGCCAGTTTCTTCGTTTAAGCATTTCTTGATCATATTGCAGTGAAAGAAAACTAAGCTGTTTTTCTTGTATGTTTGTTTACGTATTTGATATTACGATTGTAAGATACATATAGTAGATGGCAACCAATCCCAAAATGAAGGAAAAGCTTGGAAAGTTATTCTTTTTTAAGAAGAATCCCAAGATGCTTGACAGTACTCCAGGTAAGAACAGTTAAATGCTCGTTTAGTGGTCAGCAGACTATGTATTTTTCAGAAAACACCTCTGTTTAGCTGTGCATTAACTGACTGAACACTGTGCTTCACTTTACTGATAGCACTGCATAATCTCATGTCTGTAGCCTATTGTTTTTATTTATTTAATCCAAATGTATATTTATTTTATTGTTGTTTCTGTTTCATGTTCTTTATTTTTTTTATATATATATATATATATATATATATTCTTTTTTTTTTTAAAAGGACATCTTTATTTTTTCTACGTTTTCTCATTTCTGTGTTAATAACATTGAATTACCATTGTGTATGAAATGTGGCATATTTAAACAGTATTATCTTGCCTATGTAGTCCAATGGTTTTAGGGAGTTGAATAATCAAATTAAAGATGTGTTTTTAAGTATAGGATGCAATTTCATTTTCAGATAAATGTTAAAAGTATTAAGGTATGCATTAACATTAAACAAATACAGAAAAATTACAGCATTATTTTAAGATTTTTGTTACCATGTTCAAAATGTAATTTTGGAGTCAACAGTGGTCATTAAAGTAAATCATATATTGCATATGCTCATATATATTCATGTACATATCGCATGTAAATCTTGACATTTTTATTTTTTATTAAAAAAAAAATTATTACTCTCCATACAATAGAGTGAATATATTTTCAAGAGGAAAAATCCAACTTTGCTAGTGTACAGCCAGGAGTCAGGACAGTCCTGTTTAAGCATACTTGTTCTGTGGTTTTCAGAGGTTCCCACCTTTAAGCAGAATCTCCAAGCATGTCGGTTTGTGAAGGCAGGGCAACAACTGATCACCAGAGAAGACCGTCTCTTTGTTTTGAAGCAGGAAGGAATTGGATCCAAAAAGAAGCTGTTGCAGGAAGAAGAAGATTCAGAGGCAAAACTAGCGAAAGACTATGAAGACTGGTTGAAGTCGGTGATGCGGATGCTGGAGAATTCCCTCAGCCTCAATTGTACAGATGAACAGGAAGCACTGAGAGAGGCAGTTCAAGCCATTCTACAAGAGGAGGAGCAGGACAAATGCTGGGATGTGTTTGACGAAAATCAACGCCCACCATGGAGGCCAATGCATTGTAAAAAGAACCATGATGCATTGCTGGAGCGACTGGTTCAGAGTCGGATGAAAGAGACACTGTTGGACTCAAGTGTTAACTTACATTCTTCAGTGCAGAAATACATTATTAGTAAAGGAAAACAACTCAAAGAAGACCTGCTGAAAGTCATGACATGGGTGAGCAGCTGCTACCCAGAACAGGAGAATGTGTGCCAGTTTTATGCCATGCTTTATCATCAAACGTTCAGTGCCAAGCTTAGAAGCATTGCTCAGTATGGACTGTGTGATGATGACTGCTTCCATTTATTGCACTGGGTGAACTATCATTACCCCAGGTAAATGAAGCAAATGTTATTTGATCTTTTATAATTAGCTGTTGCTCTCTCAAAGCTTGGGAAACTTAACTCAGTGATGCTTCTTTTGCAGTGGAAATATAGAGTTATAAAATGGATTTGGATTTCATAGCCCAGAGATGTCATGTTATCTCATTGCGGTCTAGGAGAACCAGTTGAGATATTTTATCTCATTGGTTTCATTGGTGACATTTCAGCTTTCTTTCCTATGGGTTGAGGTTCCATTTCTACATAGAGTTATATTTTCTCTTTGTTTGTTTGCAGTATTCTAAATGACATAAAGATTAAAGAGGTTATTGATCACACAAAGCTTGATCTGCTGCTTCCTGAAGAGGTGATAAGACCACTCGAAAGACAGTTTTTGACCAGCAAGGAGGTTTGATGCTTTTTAATGCCTTTAACACATTTCAAAGCATTTCCCTGTTTATTCCTTTAATTTTAGAGGTATACCTTGTAAGTTTCTGTTTGTTTAAATTATTAAGTGCATTAGTTATCATGAACTAACAATGAACACTATTTTTAATAGCATTGACTAATTTTGGTGTTAATTTATGAAAATACAGTTGTTAGTTTATTGCTAGTTCATAATGCATTAGCTAATATTAAATTAATATTCCGGGTTCAGTACAAGTTAAGCTCAATCGACAACATTTATGGCATAATATTGATTATTCCAATGTAACAAAATGTATTAGTACATGTTTTGTACATGGTCAACATTATACATATTACATAAAGTGTTGCAATTTTGGAATTTTTAAAATTGCAGTTATTTTTGAGCAAATAATGTTCTAATGGTAAATAGCAGGGTAATTCACAAGAATGAACCATGAGTTTTAAATATCTAATTTGTCCTATTTTCTAACACTAATTTTGTCTAGAATGAGGTGAGCACATGGCTCCACAGAGCTCTGACCAGAGAAGAAACAAGCTGGAAAGAGGGAGCATTTCCAGAAATAAGGAACCAGATGTATACCTGTCATCTCGCTATTGATGTGATTGAGGTATCCTGAAGTCTGGGGAAATGTACAAAGTAGCTAGCAATTAATTTTCTTACACCAAATGATGGGATTTTGAAGAATAACATGAATTTTTCTGCCCCATTTTTCCTAGTGCATTCATGGCAGTGTAACGTCTGCTCAAGAGGTGCTGGGTGATGGGACAAAAGCTTGGAGCATCACATGTGAGATGAGCAATTTTCTGAAAGAGTGAGTAACTATATGTTTTCCTGCGATCTGAAAATACCAACAATATTCTACAGATGATGAACTTCAGTGGCATTGTATTTACTGTAAATCTGATTAAAATCTATTTCACGTAATTCTTAAAATGACGTAGAGCTTGAATTTTCTTTGGCACAGATACAAAACCTTTAATGACAAGGTCATCAAGGCCAAACAAAAAAACACTGAGGCTGTCTTGATGGCCAACCTCTCATGCATCACACATTTCAGGTGAGTCATTTTTAGCAACTGAATCATTATTTGAAATCTCTCTGAATTTGTGTTGAGAGTGTTTTGTTTTCACAGGGAGTACATTTTAAAAAATGCAGATCTGGTTCCTGAATCTATAAAAACAGATTGTCTGTCTTTGTTGACTACAATGAGGGAGGGCAGTCACCATTACTTCAATGCTCATGTACATAAGGATCTTAAGGTAATGCTAAATGTAGTGTATTTTTTAATATGTCATGACAAAAACAAAATCAGCCTAATTAAAAGCATTATTGTATTGTGCCAATGCCAAGCTATTAACATAAGCATTTCAAGAGGGTTCTTCTGAATGTTGATGTTTCAGAATGCAATAAATTGCATTTACATTTATGCAAATGACAGACACTTTATCCAAAGTGATTTACTGTTCATTCAAGATATAATTTTTTCAAGTGCTCACAAAAAAGTCGTTTTTAGCTGTTTTCGTTAGCTGTGTTTTTATAGCGCAACATTAATCCATTTAAGTTTGAAACCTCCATTTTCAGTTACCTAATGTCACTGTTTTCCAAAGTATACGGTAATGGAAAGCATTTTCAAAATGTTTCATTTATGGTTGAGGAAATCGCCATTCTAGAGTGGATGAGAGGCGTAAATGTATACTTTTTCAAATGAAAACGTATTAGTGTGGACGTGGCCTTAATCAGTAACAATTAATCATGCCAAAATTCTGTTGCCCTTGAACATTTTAGAGGCAATGCCTAATATCTTTGCTCTCTTGATTCAATCTCTGATTCAAGCATGAATTTATGAACCTCATCAAAAGACCTATAATATGGAACTTTATTTAAAGGGGTCATGAAATGCTCTTTTTTTTCTAGTTGTATTATTTTCCCTGCAGTCCACTGATAATGTTTTTGTAATTTTGTAATATATGATCATTTTCCACCCTGTTTTTGGCCCTCTGTCTGAAATGCTCGGTTTTGGACTAAACACCTTAAAACTTCAACATATGATATGATTGGCTAATATTGTGCAGCCCCTTGAATACAGCCATATTTGAACACATAACATTTGTTTACACATAACGTGCTTCCAACACATTGCATCCGAATATATATTACACTGTTCATCTCAAGCACAACTGTTGCACTCAGCACCATAATCTGTCAAACAGTCATGACATTTGAAATATTCATGGATGGAACTGTTTACTTACGGTTTTGCGGTTGGGTCCAGGGGCAGACTGGCCATCGGGAAAACCGGGACTTTTCCCGAAGCGCCAGCTGCGAAAGCTGAATCGGCTGCCACGCTATGCAGAACGGTTCAGAAAATGGAGCCGCGACATGCCAAAGGGGGCAGCGATATGCAGAAAAGGTTTATGAACAGAGTCCCAGTGGGGGGGCCAAGGGTGCAATGATTTTAAGCAGGCGTTGATATTGCTGCTGTAGAGGCAGTCATGAATTAATGGGCCCCTAGTGACATAGGGAAATTGCAGAAGCAAAGATCGAAGCATTTTTGCATGCTTGGTATCAATAAATGCTTTTATTGCATGGGGATTAAGTTTTGAGTTCTATAATTTACCGAAAGTTTTTATTGTAGAAAGACCTCTTATATATCAAAATATCAAGAAAAATGTGATTCCTCATGACGTGACCCCTGTAATTGGCTGTAAATGCAGTGCTAATTATGACTTGATGAATGAACTGACAATGGCTGTTCATTGTTTTAATTTAGAAAGGCCTTAACTGAGACTGTGTATCTTGGCAGTGAATACTGTTGCAAGTGAAGTTGGCTTTCAGGTCCCCATTCTTCCATTTTATAAAAAAAAAAAAAAATTCCGTTCATTAATTTCACCCTTGGGGTTGCTTATCTGACTAATATCAGAGGACTACAGCAACTACATAAACTACTGCTTAAGCAGGTCCACATCATAATCAACTTAATTTATATACATTAAATTTGTGTCTTTTTATATTTTCATGTAGGCGTTGTACAGAAGTCTGGGTTCCAACAACTGGCTCAAAGACAGTGAAGGCATATGTGAAGAGCTGCTTGCAAAATTTGACAGACATATTCAGAAGTTCCACAACTTGGACAGAAAGAGTTGCCAGGTACAGAGAGCATAGATTGATTTTCTACACAAATCATTGATAAGGATTAAATAAAGAAAAGATTGATTCATTCATTTGTTAATTTCTTGCCTAGGAGCTGCTTGGCAGACTGCATAAAGAATTTCTTGCGGAATATGTACGGAGAATGATGAAGCAAAAGATCAGACTTGCAGATAAAGAAAAGCAACATAAGGCAGCGGCAAGGCTTTGCAAGGACAGTGAGAGTATACATGCATGCATGACTGCAGCTGTAAGTACACCGAATCACTCATGTTCTCTTACTTAAAGGTGAAGTGTTGTGAATGTTAAAATACTTTTGCCAGCCTAATATATAGAGACAACTATAAGTAAGCCATTCGTAGGTTGATTTCCCTGAAAAGATTTACGCTGTGGATCTGTGATGATTTCAAAACATTGCTGTTGTTTATTTAATTTTTTTGTGAGTATGTCCTGCCTGACATATCAACATTGGATCAACCAGTTGGCAAGGCAATGTGTTTATCCGACCAATGGCAGGTGGAGAAAGACTTCAATGAGCCTGTTCAAAAACAGTCATTATTGTAGAAATTCCATTTGGTTAAGCAAACAGTGTGCCCTAGGGCATTTTGTCAAACACTTGGTTTAAATATCTGTGGTGTTGTGCTGCGTAGCCCCACCCACTGTGAAATGAATCATTAAACATCTAGGGCTCTATTTTGTCATACGTGAAACGGCCGTGTGCTACATTGACCGTTGGATGTTAATAAAGAGGGGCAAAGCGCAATTTGTTATTTTCCTTAGAAATTGGTCATTGCGCTAGGTTGTTTGAGATTTATTTTGTATAATGCTTTTGCAAAGCTCAAGGATGCTGTATAGGAATTAAACATAGAAACATTAAACAGAGAAACTTACAACAAATTTACATTCCTAAACAATGAACAATGCAATGCATCCCCATTTACACTACCAAAATCTCACGAACGGGTTGTCTTCATTTTATCGATGTGGCATGACATGAAATGGAATATATTATTGGAGGCAGACAGTGCAATAACCGGAGAAGAACTTCAGAATTAAATAGCACTGAACCCATTAGTGTTAAGCTCTCGCATCTGTGTATGCATACTTGCGTAAAGTTTGTTTCTGGCCTTTTGGCGCTGAAATTACACACTTAACATTTATATACTTGAATATACATGCACACAAATTGTAAAGGCCAAGATAATGATTCCTTTTAGAATGTAATGTTAGAATGAGTCTCATTTTAATGCTACTTGAATTCATTATTTACAGGGATCCAGCATGGACTGGTTGAAAGATATTCTTCCACAATTAGCTGGTCTGCTGAAACTACAGGATCCAGACAGTATAAAGTTAGAGCTGATTAACCTGTTAAGAGATTACCCTGACTTCAGGTATGCTTGTTTCCATAAGCTGTGGTTCATTGTTAGATAATTAATCAGGCAAATGTTCGCTGTTGCATATTCATGTCTGAGCTCTGTGTGTTCTCTTTTACAGTGAGCGTCATATTTCTGCTTGGCTGCGACTCAAGGCAAATCTTTCTGCCTCAGACCTAAAGAGGATCCTAAAGAGCATCGCCTGCAGTCAGGAGCAGCTCAGTGAAGAGCAGGACTTACTACAGCTCAGCAAGAGTTTCTTTTCTATTGTGAGGATGAAAAACATTTAGCTTTTTAACTTATTAAGATAGCTTCTGATGAAGCTGCTGTATTGTGCTTTCCTTTTGTACATCTCTGAAAATCGTTGTGTAATAAAATTGCATATCAACATTTTTATTTATATCTTGCTTTATTTCTTTTATATTTATTATCCTTTATAATATGCTACACGTGTAGTTTCCATTGTAATTTGTTTTATGTACTGTATATAAAAAAACCTAAAAGTATTTATGTCCCAAATAGTTCACTTACACAAATCTTAATAACATCTTTGCAGCTATGCGTGATACAGTGACCAATAGATTCTGAAAAAAGTCTATAAAGGATGTATGTTATCAGGATAGGATGTGCTAGAGTCCAGGGGGGTTTCCCCAATTTAAAACACTTAGGAAACATGCCTTCTGTTACAATAGGTGTGTAGTTCCTGAAGGTCTATGATAGGCTCTGTTCATCAAGATTTCCTGACAAGCTGTGTGCTGTACAGGGAGGAAGGATGCAGCTGTGGTGTTTATGTTTTTACTACCTTCCTCCTATCCTTGAATAATTGACTGTCAATCAACTTTACACATTTTTTTTCCCCTCTCAAATTTCACTAGCAGATTGTGGGGGAGATTATTAAGCATTAATTCTTTTTTACAATAAATACATTATTTCCATTTTTCAATTACATCTTAAATATAATTTAGACATAAGAAAACATTATGTAAGAGAAAACAAAAAACAGCTATATATATATATTTAGTGTAACTAATAGTATAATTAGATTTATACAAATAAAACAATAATTCATAATTGTTCATAACTGGACATGTAAACAGTAGCATCAATACTTTATTCAAATGTTTTTTATCAGAAAGGGCATTACTGCGGAGCACCTCTTGGGGTGCAATAAATACATTATTTCCTATTTACAAAATACAAAATTTCAAGTACAAGATAAATGTTATTTAAGACATAAGACATTAAGCATTTACACAGTAGCATTAATACTCTGTTAAAATAATGTTTAACAGAAAGGAATTTGCAGCATAAAAAAAGGACACATCATTTTTGTTTTCCTGAGATAAATCCATTTAGACAGTTTTCTGTCTATATGGAATCCCATATTGCTATAGGTCTGTCTCTATAGCTGTATTAGCAGCCAAAAATACCAGTAATAAAATAACAGTAAGTCAAATTCATAACTGGAATGAAACTGCAAACAGTCATGCCATCACTTAAACTACACTTGTAAACAAATTTGGAAGAAAGCTGACCAAAGGTGCTTTGTTATTCACAACGAAGACAACATAGGCCCATCAGGGGATGTTGACTGACATATCCAGGATCTGGACATGCTTGTTGGCTTGCATCCAGTACTTCCCTCACCTTTTGCTCAGACAACACACCCTTCCAACGCAGCAAACCAGGTAAATACTGCTTGCTAGAAAACATTAAGAAGACTTTACTGTTCTGTTTGGTGCAAACAGAATCCTTTTTTTCATAAACGCTAATATCTTCTCAGAAAAATCTCATGAACACTATCTATTAATACCATCTTCTTCTGACCAGCAAAAGGAAATAGTAAATCATGGTTCATGGCTGTAATGTAAACTAAAGCCATGACTATTTAAAAACAAAGGGACAGACTCTTCAATATGTCCTGCCCAAACTTCCTGTTGTAATAGGAAATATGTCAAAACAGGAAAGCTAACTGCACTCATCAAAGACATTACTTGGGGCTTTCTAAGTGCTATAGGCTTTACAAAGATGAGTCAAGTGTTATTGGTTAGGATGAGATTACCTGTCCTCTGGAAAGTCTTTGAACAAATCAGCACAGGTAAGTTTCATTGCTTCTGCATCACTGTGCAACAATACTTCACTCATTCTTTTAAGGAGCTGGTTCTGTGGTTCATCACTCCCATTCTGCTGGTAAAAGGCAATACGAGATGGATGCATTATTGTCCATAAATATTACATTGCAATGATGCCATATTGTCAACCCTGTCTCACATAATCACATTATTATACTATACATTTAGCAAAATGATTCTTACGTGGCACATTGTACATATTGCGGCAGTTTCCTGGTGAAATATACACTTGAGGCATTGAAACAGTGTTGATTCTTATTCATTTGGCACAAATCATGTGTAAAAAGTCAGATTATCAGTTCATGAACACTTTTTACACTGTTTCTCACACAGTGCTATCTTATGACATCAAAACAAAATGCATGACTTGTAAGGCGATAAATTTTAACGTTGGAATTACATAATCAATTACATTTAGAAGCTTGTTTAATATGATCAAACTGTGCAGTAGTTCAACTAATAGAGCATTGTACTTGCAATGCAAAGGACAGGGGTACTAGTCCTGAAGAGCATGCAAGTCAAAATATGAGCTGAAGCACCACAAAATGATGTGGTTACTTCAGCAATCGCATTTTTCTTCTCACATTTGCCTTTTCTATATCTATCGATTAGGTTTAGGGTTTTGAGGTAGGGTTTGTTTATTTTAAACTAGGGGCAATTTTTGCACCCTTGAAAGGCAATCCGGGACAGGGATGCCACATGTAGGGTCATTCCAAACGAAAGACAGAAAATGTTTTTTTGGTTGGATTTCGCCATAGATAGAGCATTAACCTGTTTTTCATCTCACATTTGATTTTTCTGGCACTATCGGTTTTGTTTAAGTTTACAGTTAAAGGTAGGGAGATTTCGTTCAATGTCAATCAAGCAATACCTTTAAACTCTTTTTGGAAGACAATTTAACTCACTTTTACTGCCACTTACTGGATATTTAATCTCAAAACTGCTGTGATACTAAGGAGCCACGTAATATCATTTTGCAAAAATGTAGTTACAGTCACATAATTTGGGGTAATTTACATTGCATAGCTTGGTTTGCTTCAATAAGCAAAGGTAGACATCAGTTAAACTATATTTTTATTCATTTAATAACTGTAAATGGAAACAATTAAAGCTGAAATGTGTAACTTTTTCAGTGTTAAAATACTTTCTTCTTTCCCAGTTTAATATGCAGAGACATCTGTAAGTAAGCCATTCATACAATAGGTTAATTTGAAACTCGGAAACTGTAAACACTGTGTCACTGTGGTGCTATAAAGATTTCTTTTTGATTTGAGTGACCCGCTTAGACTCACCCCAACAACATTATTCCACCAATGGTGTGAGTTGGAGGCGGGAATTTCTGACTATTTGAAAAACTGCAGATGAAGGTCATATTCGGAAAGCTGTTTTGAAAACATTGTTTACTTTTGCAATTCCATTCAGGGGCACTAGTGTCGCAGAAATTACATACTTCAGCTTTAAACACAATCAGGGATAATTACATTTCTGACAAGACACTCTTTATATTTTTTACCCATTCAGCGAATGTGTTGTGAAAATAGAGAACATTGTCTTTTATCCTTTCTTCAACATTCCCCCATCTCTTTTCTAGCCGTTTAAACTTGATCTTCATGAGGCAGTCCAGGTAGACATGGGAAACACAGTCATAAGCTATATTTACAATGATCTATTAGAAAAAGAGAGGGGAGAGAGAAGGGCAAAAAATGAGGGTGAGGTAATTTTTTCAGACTACATTTCTGTTTTAGTAGAAGGGAGTTTGATACAATCTTTTTGATGAGATTGGATTTATGAGTCTAGAACTCACCGTTTGGATCTCCTTTCCCACATAGGTCTGGGGTATAGATGCACACTGCTTTAGGATTGCCTCTGTCAGGTTATGAATATGCTTAACATCATTTTTTAAATAACTTTTTAAATTGTCCTGGAAATGTAGATTTTAACACATAAACTGCAATTAATTAAAAGTTTTTCAATTCAATCTATTGTAAAATTGCATTAAAAATCAATTATAAGTTGATACAAACTCAAAGAATGCATCGTAAAAGCACTCCATACAATGTGTCAGGAAAGGTTACAGTATTATTGTTGATTTTACAGTGACTTTATTGTTTTAGAAACTGATAGGAAGGTACTGTATGTAGCCTAACTAATACTAATGGAGTTTCGGGGACCGGCCTATTGGAATTTCTGTATATTTCCCTGTGTGCTGATAATTATATAGGGAAGCACCTGTGCAATGTGTGTCATCATCTTTTGTACAATAGATAACACGCAATCTTCCATCTTCTTTAACAAAATGGCCGTGTCTTTGAGGTCATCCCCATTAATTATATCCAGATTGTTGATTTGGGCAGCAAACAATCTACACCAAATAAAAAGTAAAAGCATAAACACTGTTTTTATGATACAAAAGCAGAAAAAAGCCATAAAGTTACATGCAGGGATATTAATTAATATACTTGAATAAATTGGAAAAGCCCATTTATTATACAGCAGAACAGTTTTGAATCATAATTAAGTCATAGTTTATAATTCAATTCATCATTAAAGGTAAAAACTCACCTGAGTTGCCTACAGGTGTTGATTAGCCAAAACAGATACACAGAGTTTTCAGGCTTCGGGGCTTGCAGTTTTTCTATATGTTTTTTCTCTGCATGCACATACCTTGGAAAACACACATATGAATAAAAAATAGAATATTTATTTTCAAAAGTTCATTTTTTATGTCCATGTCATTTTTGTAGAGTGGATTAACAGACAGAAGAAAAAAAAATAAAGAATAGTTTGATAATACAAAGACATTTTTTAGAAACTTACATCTGAACAAAACTATGAAGCTCTTCACAGCAGAGTTTCTGAACATCATGCATCAAGATCAGACTAAATTCTTTTGCATTTATTATAACAGCATTCAGACACTGTAAAGACAGAACATAAAATTAGGGTGCACTAAATCACCTTTAAAGAAAACCTTGTAGTCCTTCTGTACAACCCCAAAAATACAAATATGTTTTTTCTCTGTGTAAGAACTACCTGAATGACATCAACGTGCAATCTGATGAAAGCTTCTTCACCTATTGAGTCCCCATTAGGTCTATATTGCCCCTCATTGCACAGAATATTCTCTAGAGTCTTAGATATTTTGTTCTGTGGCAGGTAAAGTGGGACAGAGATACATGTGTTAACCCTTTATTAAATATTATGCTGTTTTGGACCTTCTTATGCATTAATCATGCATGTGTAATCATAATGGGAAATTCATTCATACAAATATGTATATTCTGGAATGTTCTACCTGAAGTACTTGCAACAGTTGTTGCTTTGCTCCTTCAAACCACCTTGACAACTGCAGAGGGTCGTGGACTCTGAAGACATCTGGTGAGTCTGGACTGAAATGTAAATTAGTGCATATTTACATACATTTCAACAGTTCAAATTTGATTGTTTATATATTAGTATGAATTTAAACTGTAAAAATTAAAAGATTCTCAAGGCACTATTGTGGAACCCCCTGAAGAACCTCTAGACACCCTTTCAGTTCCCTGAGAAAATTGCTTTTAGTTTCTGAAATAACTTAAGTAAAGATGGTAAAATGGTTCCTTCATAAACCCCATCATTATGGAGCTATATATATATATATATATATATATATATATATGTGTGTATGTAAAATAATAAGGCCTCTCATCGACTTTTTGACCAGTACAAACAAGTATTTTTGCTGTTACAACACACAGTTGATGTGTTGCAAGCATTTTCCTGTTCTGCAAAAGGATGTGTAAGCAAACTGCCATCTATAGAAATGTGTTTCCTTTATCTGTACTCTCTGACCTAAGAACAAACATGTATGTCACATCCAGATAAGGTAAAGAATGACTTGATTGGTTAGTCTAGTAGATGTGTTTCTTTGCTGAACATATATAATGATGAGCTGGACATTAAACATTGGAGAATGAGCTGATATGCTCTGGTGTGTGTCACTTCTTTCTCACCTCGTGAGTATCCTGATTGATTTTTTTTTTTTTTTTTTTTTTTTTTTGCCAATTTTAAATAAACAAATACAATGATAAAAACAAAAGTGAAAATCCTGATAAACTATTTAATTTTTAAAAAGTGTCTGCAAAGTATGAAAATTCAACTAACTGATTACATTTCATTTTCACAGTGACAATGCATCAAGCATGTTAAATTAAAAACTAAAATGCTTAAGAATAATAATAACTCTAAAATGCTAAAACTAAAATAAGATCCTTGGCATGGCAAGTGCTGTAGATCTTCCCCATTTCTTTTATTTAATTACTATTATTGTTTGATTGAATTATTAACTGCAAATAATTGACGAGTGATTAATCAATAACAACCCTAATATATCTCCCTTGCAACCTCTCTGCATTCCCAAGTTTAAGAACTACTGTATTAAAGTATCCTCTGTTGAGCATCACCATCTTATTAACATAGAATTTACATGTTGACTTTGAAAATGAAAATAGAAATGGAAAAATAAAAGATTAATACAAATAAATTTAAAACTGAACATTGCATTTTAATTGTGTCACTATTACTGCTTTAACATTAAGAAAATAAATTTAATTGGCTTTTTTATTGTAATAATGGCAGTCTTGCCTCAAAATTGCATTGAAAATAGAACATTCCATTTTAGTTTTTAATTTGACAGGCAAGATTAATATAATTTTAAATTTTGGCACATAATTTGCAGATATTTTGTGGAACTGAAATGGTTAGTATAGTTTTAATTTTAATTTTATTCATTGCATTTATTTATTTTAAATTGGCAGAAAATAAGCTACATACATCATAACGTAAAGTTTTTGAAACACTTGCTACTTGAGTATACACATATGATTTTTAAGATTCTTTTAAAAGGTGCCTAGAGGTTCTCCAGAGGATTCTACTATTGTGACATCTGAAGAATCCCAAATGGTGCTTCAAGTATCTTTTGATTTGTACAGTGAAAGATAAACTGCCTACCTGAAGAATACCCGTTTTCCCCACTGTAGAAGGTAGAAGGTCTTATTCTCTGAAAGATTACTTTTTAAAAGTAGGTCCAACTCAGTAAATAGCCGATGGCTGAAACTGTCAATCAAATGATCTAGCAGTCCAGCATCTTTCAATAGAGGTGCTAATCGAAGCACCTCATTGCACATCACTGTTTCCAAAAGCCTCAGATAGTCAGCTAACTGTGTATGAGATCCTCCCTCTGTTGGCAGTTTGGGAAAGTGTTGCTTTACAAACTGATCTATTTCCTGCAGGAATGCACAGAGCCAGACTTGTGGGTAGCTGCCTTTTTTGGTGTCCATGGTAATGCCATTCAATTTGCCCCAGCTTTTCAGAATGGCAGCTGCAGTGTCAAAGTCTTGGGGGATTGACGGTCCATGCAGAATCTCTCTGAGAATACTGAGCACTCGCTCTCCACTTACTTCAACCTCAGGAACAGTTTGATCAAAATACACTCCAGACTGGTCTGTACTTTCCATGTATTTTAATATCTGTTCTCCTGTTGAAATACGATCAATCAAATCAATTGAAATTGTGTATGAAAACTGAATTCCATAAAATCCTGGCTATTTCTAAAATCAAATGTGAAGCATCATTTCATGCTGCTCTTAACCTATAAAGATGAGTTGTTCCTTGTGTTAATCTCAACAAAATTACGGACGAAAACGTTAATTGACAAAGGGTTTTTTGATTTTGTCATCGATTAAGACGAGACGAAGAAGCATCATGACAACAATCAAAGGTTTTAAATACATTCACTTGACAAAGACAACATACTCTTGTTCTACAAACTTTGTTTAGGGTTTTTTGTTTTTCAAAATCCCTAAACCGAGACCAAGAATTCTAACAATTACTCTAGCTACAGCCACCAAACTTGGCACAGACCTTCAGACTGTTGTGGAATAGTGTGCAATGTCTTTTATAACTGGTCGAAGCTATGGTTTTAACCAAGCGGACGATGAAAAATCACAGAGACTTATATTGACAATGTTCAAATGGAGCAACTGAATGCTCTGTAATCCAAACATCTATCTATCTATCTATCTATCTATCTATCTATCTATCTATCTATCTATCTATCTATCTATCTATATATCTATGTCTGTCTGTCTGTCTATCTATCTATCTATCTATCTATCTATCTATCTATCTATCTCTGTCTATCTATCTATCTATCTATCTATCTATCTCTGTCTGTCTGTCTGTCTATCTATCTATCTATATGTCTGTCTGTCTATCTGGCTATCGCTATATATCTGGCTGTGTGTCTTACTGTAATGTCTGCATAACTATCAAACTTACTTACATCAGGTTTCCAACTTTGGATACCAGACTGAAGTGAGATTTTGATGCCATAGCCAGGGTCGCATTACTGAACAGGCAAATCATTGAAGCCTGGGGGCCCCATGCCTGTGGCACCATAATACCTGGCATATAGTACCCGTACCCGTACTTGATACTAGATCTTTAATATCTAACACCATAAAAACACCTAATCTAAACCTACAAGGCAAATAATGTATATATATATATATATATATATATATATATATATACATATACATTACTGTGCAAAAGTCTTAGGCACATAAGAAAGAAAATCTGCCAATGGGGTAAGCAAAATACACTTGTTTTCCCTTTGAATTAAGTTTATATTTCTTACCCCATTGGCAGATTTTCTTTCTTGTTTTAAGTATAAAGTTCACTTAATTTAATTAGATTTCTCTCAAAACAAGACTTAAAATCTTATGCCAGTTTGCTTGGCAAGTAAATAAATCACATTTTAAGAATGTTTAGATATTTTTACTGGAAAACAAGACAACATTTTTTGTCTTGAAAATATTTTTTTGCAGTGTATGGCCCCCACAAAGCCCCACCCCCCCCACTGAACACTGTGTAAGTCTGGGATTACATGAAAAGACATAAGTGATTGAGGCAGCCTAAATAGATAAAAGAACTGTGGTGAATTCTCCAAGAAGCTTGGAACATCCAATCTGCCACCAATCAAGAAAAACTGTGTCCAGGTGTACTTAGGAGATTTGGCGCTGTTTTGGCAATGGTGGTCACCTCAAATATTGATTTAGCTTTTTTAAGTTTACTGGACTTTGTATGACATTAAGTGAGAAATGACGATGCAACATCAAAACACCCATACGCTGTGGCAAATCTAGGGTTTTTCCTGGGTCCAAAATATATCTTCAGTGGTTGCTGAGGTACCAAGCTCACCCACAAGCTCAAAAATGGTTGGTTGCATAATTGCAACTAGTTACTAATTAATAGATTTACTAAACTGCATTTCATGTTAACATTGGAAATCTGAAACTTTGTGAATTTTACAAATGTTTTGCTTCAGTAGAAGAAAACAAAACATTTGTGCTAGAATAAAAAAAACATTATAATTACATCTCGCCTTTTTTGTGGGTCTGGCCATAAGACTCTGGCCTATTTATAGTGCTCAAGCTCTGATTTGTAAGTGAACTCATTATCTAAAAGCATTTAAACATGTGCCAATGTGGAAAGGCAATTGGCAAAATAGTGTAGTTATATCGAGAACAATGTTTGCAGTTTAGCTAGAAGTGTGTTATTAAATTGCAAACTGAGTGTAAAGCAGAGAACGTGCATTCAGTTTGGCACACTTGGTAAATGCATTGGCTACAAGTGTTAATGATTTCAGAGACAGTGCTTCAAGAATCCCTCTTATTGTTAAAGCATTCACAAAATCTGTAATTGTCATCGTTAGCCTAAAAATATAGCCACAACAACAATGGATGGCTCCTCATCATTACCTCAGTTAGGTCAATGTAGCTAGTCTTTCTAAAAACAATATATATACATATATATATATATATATATATATATATATATATATATATATATATATAATAGATTGAGAGGTTTTAATTTTTCCCCAGATATTTAAAGTTTTAGTATGTTGGGGATTTCCCTGCTTGAGCTCTGTGAGCTGCAAGTGCTGAACACATGTACAATGAACTTAACTGACGGGTTAATTACCTCACTCACACACATCCTTTATATGTGAGATTAATCAGATTTATTCATAACATTAATGTAATATTACAACTGAAATCTGCACAGAAGCGTAAGGACAGGTGAACTTGAACTAAGTTACATGCTAGTCAGAATGCGTCACTTGCATTGTGAATACGTAGTTTCCTTAAAAACATGCTATATGTAACACAATATTCTACACTGTCTAAATGTGAGGAATTTACAAATATTCAATATATGTTATCATTTCACAAGCTAAATTTTTCAGGACAGTTTTCTCATGTTGTTTCCAGTAATATCACAGATTATACCTTAACCTTTAATGTGTTTGATACATGTTTAAATAAATTTGATACATGTTTAAAATATTTGGTTCAAGTTTGGTCTGTTACAGTTTGATAGCTACATGGTAAATGTTAAATGGTCTGCACTTATATATCGCTTTTTTTAACCTTAGAGTTTACCAAAGCGCTTTACACTGTGTCCCAATCACCATTCACACACACAATCACACTCACACACCAATGGCGGCAGAGTTGCCATGCAAGGCGCTAGCCTGCAAGACAAGGACACTTCGGCATGTGGAGTCGTGTGGGCCACAGCCATGTCTTACATGTTTTTTTAATGTTCCTAATTTTAAATTGGCAAATGGTGATACAAAATCTAGAGAGCAGGGTGGCAGACACAAATATATATACATATAACACTATAATGTATTGACAGAAAATGAGAATTGCTGAAATTCCACAAAAACTTAATTTTATTATTAAAAACGTAATAATATTTCCTCAAAATATTTGAAAATTTAAAACATTCAATGTCTATTGACAGCCTTGTCAACCCTTCCCTTCAGCCAATTATTGGCCAATGCCACTTATCTTAAAATCCCAAATATTAGCAGATTAATTGGCCCAGGCCAAAACATAAATACAGTATATCACTAATTATTATTTATTATAACAATTATTCACATTATGATACATATGCCTGCATACTATTTCAGAAATGTTAAATAACCTGCATATATGATTATTAAAATTGTGTATAAAAGAAAGGGTTTTTTACATATGTTCTGTAACTGTAACTCACCATTTCTTTAAGTTGTATACCATTTTAATCACCTTTTAACCATTACTAGTGAACTATTTCTAATGGTCCTGGACTTAAATCAAAGGTTAGTATAGAAAAATTACAAGTGTCTTACCATCTATAGTCTCTATGTGCGTTTTAGTCATGTTGTCAAGCAGAGGTTTCCAACCATCAGCATCCTTGCCCTGCTTTTTTCGCCTATGCAACCACAAAAAAGGTAACATATTTGTTAATTTAAAATCTACTCTTTCTTTAACAGAGACAAATCTAGAACTAATTTGTTCTACAGGTGCACCAAAGTAAATGATGAGATTACACTGTTCAAACCAGATATATTTATGGGGATTTTGCAGGTTGCTTGGTACTTTCCCATATCGGGTTCCCCTTAAGGTTAATGAATAAAGGGTGATTACATCACGTGATGGTAAATGAAAGTGAAATTAAACCCCTTGGTGTTACATCCAAATAAAGAGCCAAAACAGAATGGCAAGTAATGAAATTAAAGTGAAACGTAAACACATGCCTTGGGTGTGCCAGTGCTTTTGCTAACCCAATATGTCATGCTCAGGATATGGCATTACTACTTATGTCAAGGTAAAACAGAGAGCAAAGCTATTTCCCCATCATGTTACCATGGAGTAACAGCTTTGCAAGTCTCAGCACAGTCCATGCTCTAATCGTTTTAGTCAAAGGTCAGGCTTTGTGAGACTATAGCTTTACAATTTACAACATTCTAAATCCAACAGACAACTTTAGAATGTTGGTGTTTGTTAGGTTTTGTTTGGTCAGTGTGAATCGGCCTTTAGACTAAATAGTCAAATAGTCTTATATACGTAGCTCCATATAAAAAACACCCTATGGTGGTTTGCTACTCCAAACTGTTTTCAGCTGGTAGCCAGCCTGTCCAACCGACAAGTGCAACAACAACAACAAAAACTCTAAAACCATCAAACTAGACTAGCCTGGGCTAATTTAATTTGATTTTACAGCAGGATTATGACAAATTTCTACTTGTTTTACCACCCTGATAGCATTGAAAGTTTTGAACATTTGCAGGCCTAGATTGACTGTTGTATGACCTTTTCATTTGAACTCCACAGCACATCTTTTATTTTTAATTCCATTAATGCGGATGCATAGTGTTGTATTTAAGTTGTTTATTATTGTATTTTAATGAATTTATTTCTTAAATGCAAATCATTTTTTATACATTTATACAAACATTCTATTCCCTGTTTATTCATTTAAACATTTATGTAATTTCTTCTTTGACAGGTTTGAAGGGGCTGACTGTATTTAACACTATTTATACAAAAAGACAACTATGCTAACTTGCATAACCTATAATACTCCATTGCGTATTGTGAGTTATATGAGAAAGAATGTAGGCAAAATAGTTTTTATACACCATTTAAAGAAATGCATGCATGTAAGTATCATTTGGTCACGTGACTTTCAAATTGTGAAAAAATAAATGGCTGTGTGCAAAACCATGCCGTCAATAAACGTGGAGCAGATGGTCCACTTGTTAGCGATGAGCGAAACGAAAAAGTCTCTGAGGAAGTGTCTCAGCTGTTGGCCACATGCAGCTACCACCGGACCTACCAACAGGAAAAAGTAGGGAAAAGTAAAAAGAAAAGTGACTACAGAACCATCAAGGAAAAGTGGAAGTGGTTTGACCAAATGGACGCTATCTAAACTGGTGAGCAATGGGAGGGAGAGTGCGCTGGACTCAGCCACGATGGAGGATGGTATGTTTTGTTAAGTTAACTCTATACTCCGCTTGAAAGCTTCACTTTATATAGTTGACCAGCTACTGGAAGCTTCTAAAAAAACAGGCCAATTTAACTGTTACACTTGTGTAAAGTCACCATGCAACAACTGCTTTATGCAGCACAATGAGCTAGAAGCTAACAGCTAGCGGTCGTGTTATCGATTTGGTCCGTTTGTGTCGTGTTTAAGATGATGCGATGGCAGTTGAGTTGGCACAACTATGACGATCAGCCTATAATCCCACCCACGCTGAGGAGGCACTAAACTGCACTGGAAATGCAAGCTTAGAAAAGTTAAGTGAGTAGAGTTGAGGTGAGGTGAGGTGAGTCAAACCGTAACGTGCAGTGGAAAAGTGACATTAATGGAGAGCATGCGCAAATCAACGGTGTCCAAAGGCTCGAAGGGGGGCCCTGCGAGAGCTTTTAAGACTAAAGTTAGGCCTCAAGTCGGGAATGTAGCTGGCCGTGGTGGGTTTAATCATCTTGCTCCTTGAACTTTATGATTAAATTATTCTTGCCTATAGAGGCGCTGGTTTCATGTACGTGATACGCAGATATAGTTGCCACATACATTTTGAGCATTGACTGGGTGAGTCCTGCGTCAAATCACTCTTGAATTATATTAGAATTTCATGTAAAGGGCAGTATACTGGCTCCTTGCTGTGTGAGAGACAACAATCAGTGAACTCCTTCCAATTTACTGCGTAGAGGCGTCTCGTAGACAGTGCTCTGACTTGTAAAATGGTGTTCATGTCTGAATGCGTCAGTTCTGGTGCGTGTAGTGCGCACCGTTCAGGGGCCACAAATGCAGGTTCAACAGTTTGGGATGGGGATGCCAGATTGTGCTTTGCACCTGAGAGAGGAGATCCCTCCAAAGTGGTATTTCCCATGGTGAGCTGTACAGCATCTCCATCTTTTCCGGAAACCATGGCTGGTTGGCCAATTCAGTGCAACTAATAGAACCATTTCCTTATCCTCTCGGACTTTGCATATGACAGAGAAGATCAGACATACCGGAGGAAACGCATATTTGCATTCCATTGTGTGCCATTGCGTCCCTTCCCAGCGGGGCTTGGGACTTCGAATAACAGAGGGGACAGTGGGCATTCTCCACTGAGGCAAATAGATTGATTTCTGCATTGACAAATATTTCCAAATTTTCGGTATAGTTTGAGGTGAAGTCTCCATTCGCCCGGTATCACCCCTTAGCATGACAGTAGGCCCGCGCCGTAATTCAGACGGCCTGGATTAAACTGAGATGGACACTGTAGAATGGCTGAAGCAATAAGTCTGTGCTTGCATAACAAAGCCTCTGATTGCAGCAGTAACAGCCAATTGGCGAGGAAGTTCCAAATGCGCCTGCCGCTCATTCTCAGAGGGTTGAGAAACGCACCAATATGCTTTGTGAATGTGCAAGGAACCAAAGACAGTCCGAAGGGCAGGACTTTGAATTTATACGCTGTACCCTCGAACGCGAATCTCAAAAACATCCAGTGATGTCGTACAATTTGGATATTGAAAGTGCGCATCCTTCAGATCTATCAACGCAAACCAATCGTGTGGGCGTACATGCGATAAGATCCTTTTCTGAACAATAATTTTGAATAGGCACTTTATAAGTGCGTGATTTAAATGTCTCAGATCCAGGATTGGAGCCCAGCGTCTTTCTTTGGAACAAGAAAATAACGACTGTAAAACATTTTTGTGCTTAGCAATATGGCCCAATTTTTATTGTGTATTTCGGCTCGTAATACTGTTGCATCATCAGACGAAACCGTGGAAGACAGAACGCCAACGAAAAGGGGTGGCCGGTGTTCAAAATCATTGTGGCACGGTGGAGGGTGGGGCCGGGTCGTGACTCAACACGCCCGGTCCCATATTAGGCTAATTAAGCATCTGAGAGGGTTAAAGGCCGATTGCGGACTGCCTCCGATCCGCCCGGAGAGGCGCGGCTGTCGTCCTGTAGAGGGTGGAGAAGTGGCGAGGAATGAGGAACGAGCTACGGCGTATCACAGAACTGGCTTGACATAAAATAATAGGTTTAATGGAGAACTCAAAAGACAAACACATAAAACAACGGACATGTCCGTGAACGATCTCTCTCTCTCTCCCGCACGTCGTCCGCAATTGGCCTTTAACCATCTCTGAGGTTTAATTAGCCTAATACGGGACCGGGTGTGTTGAGTCACGACCCGGCCCCACCCTCCACCGTGCCACAATCATATAACCATGTTCGATCATTTTTGCACCCATTCTGAAATACCCGTTACAGCACACCACTCATCTGGGTAATGGGACAGAGGGCAATTTGGTTTGCTCACTGTATGATATGATGTGACGCTCACTATAGGGAAGCGGCTGCGCATAATGTGTGTCCTTTGAAGAGGATAAGGGGGCTCTTTATTGAGAATGTGTGAGCATCTTGTGCATTTGCAATGAATGCTGTATTCTTTTTTGCACTTATTGCATTTTTATTGCATTTATTTGAGTGCAAGACAGAAACAAAAATTTGAACAATATTGTGAACAACAATATTCCTTTCCCGACAAACAAAAGTGGGGAGATGGGGAACAGTGTTTTGTGTCTCTCCAATCGAGCATATTTTGGCTCTATTACCTTTAAGGCAGGACTTCCTGTCTACATCCACTGACCCATTCCCATTCATTTTAATAGAAGTGGCCCATCTCTGCTAAAAAAGTGTCTGTTTTGACCAGCAGGAAATGTTCATGGACAACCATTTAAGTGTTACTTAGAGTAAAAAAAAGGAATTTCAGGCTCAACTTGTGCACTTGTTGGCTATCATAAAAACTCAGAAAAATTAATGATATCAACGTAACTAAACTCGGACCAACGCTTCGTCATCATGTCTATAAAACAAACTGTCATCTCGACTCTGTGAAGTACCGGCATGTTTTTTGACCATTTTTACAAATATTATATCTTCAACATTACACAACCCGCTAAGACTTAGAGCCGATGCGAGTAAAACCACTAGAGACCGGAAATTGAAAACAGTCGAATCGTGGAACGCTTCGTGTTCAGGAAAAGTGATGATTGACGTTAAAAGGGCAAGCCAGCGTTGTTGCATTAGATACAGGAAGTGATTTTGACCAATGAGCGACCGTGGTGGGCGGGACGATGTGGATTCCGCTCGTTGTCGTCAGCACGCACAGCTCATTCTGCTATTGCGTGGAGCAAGAAGGTTCTAGAGAGGTAAGTCGTGTTTTGAACACACGTTAAATTACAAACGGCTGCTAGATAAATATGTTCCAGACATAATATAATATTTAGTTTAATAGTTTAATATTATAGCAATCGTTTGTTTTATGTTGATAGGGAAGTTAGCAACAGCTGGTTATTTTTATAACTGTCACACAAAGTGCCTAACCAAGTTACATTTGACAAAAGCAGCTGTCTCTTCCTAATCTAGATTCTCCCCGGAGATCTGCTATCCCCCCCTCTGATCGGCTGCATCGCTCAGCACTTCCCAGGTCTAATCTGTCTTTCCCGTTGTGTCGTGTTACATTTCTTTGGATTACGACCTAAACCATCTCCAGGCTCTCCGCTGTCAACCCTTCACTGCGTCGCTGGACGACTAGCGTTGTGTTTATGTCTTTATTTTACGGAAACGGTGAGTATACAAGCGACTAGTTACACTTATTTAACTATTAAAATGTATTGCACATATGTACGATCTTAATATGTACGTAAGAGTTGTGAATAAGTGTTTTGAAGGCCTTTAAAACCAGTACACCCCGTTATCCAACGGGTGTGAACTAGTTTGACAGAAGGAAAACAAAATGGCGTCATTCTGCTAACCGTGACGCACTCTGCAGCTCCGCGACGATCGCACAACTTTAAGCCCCTTTCTGAGGTTTGTCATAACTGAAACACGTGAGACCGGGTCTGTTTAATAATTTCGGGCGTCGGTATTCGACGTCTTTATTTCGGGGTAAAAATAGCGTAGTGCAGGTTTGGTGGGTTGAGCTCGATTGGGCAACATGACGTAGGCGACACGTGAATGTCGACCTTGTGTTCAGTACGAGTGACGCGACATCACGCTGTCTCCTCAAAAGGGTATATTTTAAAAGCGAATATTGAAACGCCATGCGCATTCGTGTGGCTTTGCTTTAAGGTTTTCTTGAGCGTTTCGGTTGGTGGGCTATATGTTCAATTGCACTTGTTAATGAACGCGCACAGGATAATATGATATTTACTGTAATGCTATATTTGTTTGGTATTAGGAAGTTTGTTCTGTCAAGTATCTTAGTGCGTTTAAATTTATTCCTCACCACGTGTTCACTTGGCTTGAGTCCTGCTGGAACCCGCTGACGCAATCGATGACGTGTGTAGCTAAACTCTTGATCAAAGGCTCTGCTACCCGATTTCTTTATTTCACCACAAGACGTTTGTGTGCCTTTAGCAGACTTTGTCACAGAAAAAATGCATTGTCAGTACTCTAAATGAACGTAAATCTTGAGGGGCATACAACGGTGAATACTGTTTTATAGTTATTGAAATATTCAGTATTATAATTTTTTTGAATAATAAATATTCATGGCCGTGTGACTTGAATCTAATACAGTGGGGTTTTTTTTTCTTCATTTTTCAGAGCTGTTGCGCAGCTGTTGGAACGCGAGCGGGGGAAGTCTAGTCCACGAGCAAGGAGTTTGCAGCCACTGTGGCAAGAGCTTTTTCATGTCAGAGACCGAGCACACTTGCAGTTGTTTATGTCATCCCCTCTTCTCCAGACAGAAGATACCCAAAGAATCCCACTCAAGATCTTTTTATATTGCTGATAGTGCCTCCGATCACTCAAAATGTCTGTCAACGTTAACCGCAATGTGTCGGACCAGTTTTACCGCTACAAGATGCCCCGTTTGATTGCCAAGGTACTTGTCATGCCAAAAAGAGACAAATGGGATATAGTCTCTTATCTATTCTCTGTCATTCTCATTCACACCATTGATATTATCTTACAGGTGGAAGGCAAAGGGAATGGAATCAAGACGGTCATTGTCAACATGGTCGATGTTGCAAAGGCACTGAATAGGCCTCCAACTTGTAAGTTTATTTTTTTTTTTGTAGTTGCAATTAATTGTTAATATCTTAAAAAATTGTGATGTACGGGCCTGGGTAGCTCAGCGAGTATTGACGCGAACTACCACCCCTGGAGTCGCGAGTTTGAATCCAGGGTGTGCTGAGTGACTCCAGCCAGGTCTCCTAAGCAACCATATTGGCCTGGTTGCTAGGGAGGTTAGAGTCACATGTGGTTGCGATTTAGTGGCTCTTGCTGTCAATGGGGCATGTGGTAAGTTGTGCGTGGATCACGGAGAGTAGCATGAGTCTCCACATGCTGTGAGTCTCCTCGGTGTCATGTACAACGAACGACGTGATAAGATGCGTGGATTGACTGTCTCAGAAGCAGAGGCAATTGAGACTTGTCTTCCACCAAATGGATTTAGGTGAGTAACCACGCCACCACAAGGACCTACAAAGTAGTGGGAATTGGGGAGTCCAAATTGGGAGAAAAGGGGATTAAAAAATGTGATGTAGTACCCCATTGTCATTGTGGAACAAGTAGCATATTTTATCAGTAGATTTCTGTGTGAAGGACAAACAAAGTAGAAATTCTCTTTGCTATTTGCTCAGATCCAACTAAGTATTTCGGCTGCGAGTTGGGGGCGCAGACTCAGTTTGATGCAAAGAATGACCGCTACATCGTAAACGGATCCCACGAAGCCAACAAACTGCAGGATATGCTGGATGGATTCATCCACAAGTTTGTGCTGTGCTCCGAGTGTGATAATCCCGAAACTGACCTAGTAAGTTGAGAGTAAGGGTTGCCTGGTGAATATAGATTTGTCCACACATGGTTAAACATTAAAGGTTACTCCCCAGTTTGCTGTCTGCCAAATGTTTTGACATTTCAGGAGATTATTTACTTGTTTTTTTATTTTTGGTGAAGCTGATTTTATGTTGCTGTTCAGTACACTCGACTTTGTCCCTTTGCATTCCAAAATGCCTGCACAAGTCCACCTGTTGACAAAGTATCCTTAATCCCAAAATGGATGACTGTGAAAATGCTCTTATTGCTCTCACAATTCATAGATCAAATGTCTGCTGTACATGGGAGTTTTTCATGTGTTGACTGGGCATTTGTGGCATTCTGCTTTCAGCTTGATTCTCCTGTTTAATTTACCCAAGTAAAGGTATTAACGGCAACTATAGGTAGGAGAAAGATAATATATCGCATTTCGAAAATTTTGAACCAAAATAAACTGGTTTATTTGTTTGATCTTTTCTTTTAAAGAAAGTTGTATGAGGAACTAAATTTTAAACATTTAAATGATGTATTAAAGAACTTAACTCTGAGAAATTATGTGCTTTGTGCTCAAACATTTTTCTAAAAATGTTTATATATTTTCTGTCCAACTTTGTAATTTAATATGTCAAAACGAGATTATATTGAATCTCATATTGGACATTGAACTGAATCGTGAGAACCTTAGTGTCCCATCCCTAACTACTGGTATTATTATTGAAGATACTTTTAAAGTGTTTTTTTGCATCAGATGTCAAATACATTTTTGATGTATTAAATGATACCCTTTTTTATACATTCCCTTGTACCTCCCAGACTTTTTCTTCTGCAGAACACAAATGAAGATTTTTAGAAGGCTATTTCAGCTCTTTAGGTCCATAAAATGTAAGTGAAAGGTGGTCAGAACTTTCAAGATCCAAAAAGCATACAAAGGCAGCATAAAATTCATCCATATGACTCCAGTGGTTAAATCCATGTCTTCAGAAGTGATATGATAGCTGCGAGTGAGAAACGGATTATTATTTAAGTCCTTTTTTTACTATAAATTCTCCATTTGCTCTAGGAGAATTTAGGACCTCTCCAATTCAAAGCTTGTATACAGAAGCAAAAGAAACATCACTATATTACAGAAGGCTGAAACTGGCTCTCAACTATGCAGTTAAGCTAAACGCTAATGAAAGTAACCCAGCATATTCTTCAGTTTTTCATTCTCAACAGTCATACCTGTATGAAGCCAGACTTAGGTACATCAATCCTTTTGGAATTTGCACAAAACCACACTTGGAGAACATTGACATTAATCTGGATATCCTAACATCGACACATCTGTGCCCTATACCGCCCTGGAATATTAAAAACCAACCATCATGATGAACCTGGCTCAGTAAATAAAATAAATTTAAATCATCCAAATGTTTATCAGGAGAAATTTCTGGACATAAGATGCAACGTACAATCCCATGTACCAGTGTACACAGATGAACCAAAGTCAGACAGTCCTGTATGTGCAGCAGGATTGATTGGTCCAAAACATTTTGGCAAGTGTATTTCTGGACAAATTAAATTTTCACAGCTGAAGCTTGTGCATTACTTCTAGCTCTAGAACAAATAGAAAAGGAACAACAACGTCACTTTTTAATTTGCACCGATTCTAAATACTGGAGACTTCTATTCTGCCTTTGTATGATTTTTGGACCTTCAAAGTTCTGGTAAACATACACTTGCATTGTTAGGACCTACAGAGTTGAAAAATTCTTCTAAAAACCTTTTTTTGTGTTCTACTGAAGAAATGAAGTCAGACATTTAGGATGGCATGATTGTGGGTTAATGATGAGAGTAATTACATTTTTGGGTGGACTTTTCCTTTAAGAATTTGAAAGTTCTTTAAAACCATCCACATTTTGTTTGTTGCATTAATTCGCTTTTTTTCATTCAGAATGTTAACCCAAAAAAGCAGACTATCGGAAGCGCTTGCAAGGCCTGTGGTT
Organism: Moxostoma hubbsi; assembly: GCA_032164185.1. NCBI lineage: Eukaryota > Metazoa > Chordata > Actinopteri > Cypriniformes > Catostomidae > Moxostoma > Moxostoma hubbsi. The sequence goes on along the minus strand of JAVLUX010000034.1, from coordinate 30,650,809 downwards.
ATCGGGGAATGCTGGACACTCGGCATAAGCTCTGCACATTCATCATCAAAAACCCACCTGGTGAGTGGTGCTGTGACTATTAATATGAACGCATCTGACTACCACTGATCACTTTAACATAAGTCTTGAGGCTTAATTCCCAACTATTTGTTTAGTACTCTATGCCTTTTAAGAGAATTGAATATGTTATTTTTACTTTGTGTTTGAAATCTAGAGAGTGATAGCAGCTGTGTGAAAGAGAAGAAAGAGAAGAAAAACAGAAAGAAGGATAAGGAGAATGGCTCAGGAAGTGGTGAGGCTGGGAACCATAATGACATAGATGCACCAGATGCTGTGGTGAGAGTTTGACCAGAACAAGAGATGCCTATGAACAAAACATATTTTCTAATTTAAATGCCTTTTGTAGCCAGTACATTTAAGTGTATGTATATGGTAATGTATAGGATGGTGAGGAAGACGACGATGACTGGGCAGAGGAAACCACAGAGGAGGCCCAGCGTCGGCGCATGGAGGAGATCAGCGACCATGCTAAGAATCTGACCCTCAGCGAAGACCTGGAGAAAACCCTAGAGGAGAGAGTTAACATTTTCTACAACTTTGTCAAGGTAATAATGTCAGTCTTGTTTTCACATGCAACATGGCATTTTCTATAGAGCGCAACAGTAGGGTTCCTTAAGTAAAATCCCCATTTCAATTTCTCCAAAGAAAAAGTAGACCGCCCTACACTCTCAAACAACTTTGCAATAAATTTAAAATTATATTGGTTTTAAATGTTTTTAATGTCCTGCTGTTTTTGATTATATTTGTCCATTTCTGTATTAGATTTTAATGATTTAAATATAGCTACTTGGACTAAACGTCTCTCTCTCTTTCTGATCAGCAAAAGAAGATGAGTGGTGTGATAGACTCTGCCGATAAGGAGATTCTGGCTGAAGCAGAAAGGCTGGATGTGAGAGCCATGGGGCCACTTATCTTGAGTGAACTGCTCTTCGATGAGAACATCAGAGACCAAATCAAAAAATACCTACGCCACTTCCTACGAGTATGTTCTAACAAAATACCAGTTCTAAAAATAAATTTAGATCAGCATTTAGCTCAAGGTGAAAAATTCTACTTGGAGATGAAGCTATTTAAATTTTCCAGTAGTGACAGAAAAAAAATGAAGTGTATTTATTCATAAATGTAAAAGTGCTGAAAGTTCCAAATTCTCTTTTCTTGCAGTTTTGCCACAATGATAAGAAAGCTCAGAAGTATCTGCTGGGAGGCTTTGAGTGTCTGGTGAAACTTTATCAAAGTCAGCTGTTGCCACGAGTGCCCATTATTCTCAAAGACTTCTATGATGCTGACCTGCTGGATGAGGATGTCATCCTCACATGGGCAGAAAAGGTGTGCATTTCACACACTGATCAATAATTACTTGGATGGATTTAAAACACCATGAACTCAAAATCAGTGAAATTAGCTTAGAAATCATGTAAATGCTAGCATACTCCTTTTAGCAGTTGAACGAATTTAAAATTTAGTCTCTATTTCTGAAAGAAACGGCTCATCAAGCCAACTTGCGGCAACTTTAAGAATATTACGTGGTATTAGACCATGAATCTGTGCTTTATGTTTTCAAATAAATCAAGGCACCTACCCGTTAGAGACACTAAAATTAGAACGTTCCTTTTTTTGTTTTAGGTATCTAAGAAGTACGTTTCCAAGGAGCTGGCCAAAGAGATCCATGCTAAGGCAGCTCCCTTTGTCAAATGGCTGAAAGAGGCAGAGGAGGAAAGTGAGGGCAGCGAGGAAGATGACGATGAAGAAGAAGGTGATGAAAATGTTGAGGTAATTTTCCCTCCATTCTTTATTGTTGGAGAACTTTCGGTTGAATTAACTCTTTTTACAACTTTTACCCAAGTTGAGCAGAGGTCGGAATAGTTCACAAAAAAATGAAAATTTCTCATTTACGCTCATGCCATCCCAGATGTGTATACTTTCATTATTCTGCTGAACACATTATTTTTAGAAGAATATTTCAGCTCTGTAGGTCAATACAATGCAAGTGAATAGGGTCCCAAAACTTCGAAGCTCAAAAAGCACATATAGGCAGCATAAAAGTAATCCAGATGATCCCAGTGGTTAAATCCATGTCTTCAGAAGTGATATGATTGGTTTGGGTGAGAAGCAGACCATGTAGTAGTTAATTAGAAAAAAACAGCTCTATATTTTAACTGTCAGCAGGAGCCCCAGGACTGTAATTAGTGTAATTACATTAACACTTCTCTCTATGCTACAGTTAGAAAATAGCTAAGAGTTGTGCCTGCCACATTAATTTTTGCTGAACCATTTTGCCAAGTCTGTTTTTTTTTTTTCAATGCAACTCTTTTTCCTCTTCAGGTTGTGTACTCTTCCTCCGCACGAGAGCTGAAGGTGGAGACCATTCAGCCAAAGAAAGTGGAGGAGGATGACGACCTTGACATAGATGCCATTTAAAGAAATGACAAATTATAAAAGCAGTGTCTGTCTTCCTGGAATCTTGCAACTTCCTGATAAAATGATCTTCTAATGATAAAATGGATCACATTTGTCTTTATTTTCTCACTTTTTCCTTAGTAATACCTGCTTCTACTAGAATAATTTTAATATAGCTCTTTCATTGACTTGCTGCTGAAGTATTTGAGCTTTAATGTTTGTATTGAGCTGTTTTGTTGTATTGTGAGCTTGACTTTGATTCATGGGTTTGCTTATACTGCACGTTACTTTTTGAAATCATAAAATAAAGTTTTTGCTATACATTTTATGGACAATTTGACGTGTTTTTATGCACAATGCATAACTCCTTTAAGGGTCTGTAAAGTGTGGATCACTAAAGGCTATCCCCCAAAGTGAAAATACATTTGATTGGTCAGATTTTGTGTCATACTGCTAATATGAATTTCAAAACCTTCACAAAAATGTTTACACTGTCAAACAGGAGAAAATGTGAGCGAGGAAAATATCGGTAGGTTATTGTACTTGAAGTTGGTTTTAAGTATTTCTATTTTTTAAATGCAAATATGTTCTGTAAATAATTTCAGTCACATGCCTATTCAAAAGATGGACAGCAAACCGAAATTTGATAAATGAACTGGTTATGCTATTTACTGAGCAAAGGGCTTTATCGGAGACTGGTGAGATATCTGGGTGCATATCTGTCAGAGGAGTAGATTTTATAAGTACTTGAAACCGTTTGAAGTGTTAGTTATTTATGATTAAGTCAAATCTGAAACGGCCATTAGGTGGCACACATTGCATCTAACAGATCAACGGCGTCTGATGATATGCTGAAAGCTCCATTTTGAAGAAACTTTATTTTATTTTTTACAAATATGGTATCGGTCTTTTGGCTATGCCGATAAGCTTTCTAACAGAAAGACGCTTTGTTCTTAACATTTACGCAAAGTTCCTATTTCAATATGAGTTATTTATTATATTTATTTTTATAACTAACAAATTTAAATAAAAAAAAAAAGATTAAATATGTATTAAAAATAAAAATATATTGTTGATTGTTAGTTTAAGATATGAAATGCAATAACTAATTCTAACGAATGGAATCGTATTGTAAAGTGTTCCCAAGATTTCTTTGTTCTACGAAAACATTGCAACATTCAGAACTCAATATTTCCACCCTATAGGGAACAATGATCATTTAATGAAACCAAGCACCAAAAACGGCACATTCTATATTTCCACAACTTACTGACACAAGACAGATGAACATATTTACATGTGTATTCAGTGTTTCAAAACTTGTCACGCCGAATATTGATCTTATGAAAATGACACGAGTTTTGTGACCGTTCTCACATGTACTCATAGCCTTGAATATCTTTGTTATTCCTGTCAGACTTTTTTTTCAGTGGCATCAGAATGATCTTTATTGCCAAGTATGCTTACACATACAAGGAATTTGTCTTGGTGACAGAATCGTCCAGTGCTCAAACAATACAACAAGACAGAGATAATAATAATAAAAGAACAATAAAATAAATAATTGAATAGAAAATAAAGTATAAATAGAATATACAATAAGACAAGTTTAAAATACAAATCTGTTATATACAGTGCAAGGGAACGTAATGGCAGAAGAGTTATGGTATGTTGGGTAAATATAAAAAGACTAAGCTGTGAATTGCACATAATTATTGCACAGTGGGGCAGTTTTAACTCCTGATGGTTCTGGTGTTATGCTTGTTAATGTAAGAACTTTTGTTATTATTAATTCTAAAAAACATAAGTTCTCATGTGAACTCTCAAGCCCTGCAGGAACACGCAATGGAAGATTGTCACAAAACAAAATCAGGTTTTTAAAACAGAGAGTTTTTACCATTCCCTCTGCTGGTGGTGAAATCTTTACCTTGGCCATTGATATTATTAATGCTTTTAAATAGTTCTATCTTGATCTTTATACTTCCACGCCTTCATCTACTGATGAAGATATCACAAACTTTGTGGAACTTCCTAAACTGACGACTGAGCATTCAAAATCTCTTGACTCCGAGATAAACTTGGAGGAACTTGATGAGGTAATTAAGGCCCTGCCTACTGGCAAGGCTCCGGGCCAGATGGTTTTGCCGCTGAATTGTTTAGATCTTATGCTACAAAACTGGCTCTGCTTTTGTTAGAAGTTTATACAAATTCATTAAAGAATGGAAAGCTTCTGCCAACCATGACACAAGCCCGGATCAGTCTGGTTCTTAAAAAGGACAAAGATCCAAGTGAGTGTAAGAGTTACCATCCAATTTCCTTGATCCAGATAGATGTAAAACTTTTGGCTAACCGATTAAGTAAAGTTATGACATCTCTTATAGATCAGGTGGGGTTTATTTGGGGCCGTAGCTCTTCTGATAACACCAGGCGTCTCATCAATATTATGTGGTCCTTGGCGAATGATCAGACTCTTGTCATTGCCATCTCATCTGATGCCGAAAAAAGAAAAGATATAACATTTTTGATGATCTTTTTAAGATTTTGGAAATGTATGGGTTTATTAAATTTATTATTTGTCTCTGACCCTGCTAGATCTATGACTTGCCTCCACAGAATTATTAATTCCTTTTCCAAAGTCCGAAGCTTTGTCTCTGACAGTGTACTGTCCAGTAACAGCCTTCTAGCCGGGCACATTCCAGTGGCTCAAACAGGGTATCAAGTATTTGGGTATTTTATCCCAGCAAATGTTTTAGTTAGTTCATTTTGACCCTTTAATAAAAAGGTTTTCAAGTGATGTGGACAGGTGGGCTTCATTACATTTATCGATGATTGGGAAGATTAAATTTATTAAAATAAATTGTATTCCAAAATTCAACCTGCTACAGTCTCTCCCTGTAGATGTCCCCCTCTCATATTTCAAGCAATTTGATAGCATTGTGAAGTCCTTCATTTGGTAAATGTCCCAGACTGCATTTCAATAAGTTACATTGGCTGGTTGACAAAGGTGGGCTAGGCCTACCCAAGACTTTGTTTTATTATTATGCGCTCGGTCTCAGACATTTGAAAGAGCCCCTCCCTGGTTTTCTATTGAACAGGAAGTTCTTGCCCCTATTTCGCCATTGCAAAGCCTTTCTATTAAACTAACCAAAGAAGTTAAGTCACACCCCATTATTTCACATTTGCACATGATTTGGACAAGAGCGACCAGAGTATTTAATTTGGACATTTATTTAAATGTTGCCTCAAGCATATGGCTGAACCCCAAATTAAGTATCAACAAGTCCCCTTTCTGTTGGTCAGAGTGGATTGTGAAGTGATTATTACATTCAGCAACCTGTATGAGAGTGTTGAGATCTTTTGAGAATTTGGGTCATCATTTTGGGATTCCCAGATCTCCGTTTTATAGGTTTTTACAGCTGCTCCACATGCTCTGTACTGTTTTTGGAGTAGCATACACCCCCCCCCCCCTAAGGCGGCAGATACTTTGGGAGAGGTGATTGCTGCTTTTGTAAAAGGTCATGAGGCATCAGTGTATTACTCTCTGTTAATTCAGAGTCTGGGGGACGGAGCTTCAACTTCTCTCAAGAGATTATTGGAGAAAGAGTAAGACTTGGTATTGTAGGAGGGAGTGTGGGCTAGGATTCTAACAAATGTCAAGTCTGTATCTAGAGATGCAAGGGTGCGCCTTACACAGTTCAAGATTTTACATAGATTCTGAGGATGAAGAATAGAGGATGAAGATACAACCCATATTTTTGGGGGGCTCATTAAGATCCAAGGGTTTTGGTTGAGAGTTCAGAATTTTGTATGTGACGCCTTGGACAATAGGGTCTCGTTTTACCCCAGACTCTGTATTTTGGGAGGTGGGGCAGAAATCAGTGTGGAGATTAAACATGTGGAGGATTGGGTCCTAACCTGTGTTATGGTCACCAGACAGGTGATTTTGAGGGGTTGGAAGTCGTTGGAGCACCCTGTTTCAGGAGTGCTGCTCGGAGTTGGGGAGAGTGGCAGCCTTAGATGAGGGGTCTTATAGAAATTGGGGAATCTGGATTTGTTTGTAGGAAAATGGGGTGGATATTTAGCGTTCTTGGAGGGTTCTCTGGTAGAAGAGAGAGTGGTAATTGTGAGTGTGTGATTTTTATATTTTATAAATATATATATGTATGTATTTTCTGGCTCCAGTGTTCATCTCAGTGATTTTACTGAGGAAAATGTTCGTTGATGAAGGGTTATTCGATTTTCTCAACGCTAAAGAAGGCGTGATGAAAATGGCAAATAATGACGATAATCTAACCATTTTAATTTAAACATGCTGTTGACGAATATATGACAAGGAAAAAATAATCCTGCAAGATATTAACAATGCACAAACAGAAGGAGAAACATCTGAAGAAACATTCAACTAATTCAGTATGTTGGAACATTTCCCCGCTTGAGCTGAGTGAACAGAAATAGTTGAAAACTGGCAAAATGAACTGCTTTATGGATTAATAACCTCACTCAAACGCATCCTAATTATACATGAGATTAATCTCTAGGCCTATATCCACAGCAGATACAGTACTGTGCAAAAGTTTTAGGCACTTTCAAAGTGAGGATTAAAAAAAAAAGGAATTAACAGCATTGTGGCAAGGAAGGTGTGGCCATGATGATGCACGCCCGACCCCTAATCAGGCTAATCAAGCTGACCAGGAATAAAAAATATTTCATCATTTACTCACTCTCTTGAAATCCCAAATGTATATGACTTTCTTTCTTCTGCTGAACACACACAAAGGTTTTTAGAGGAATATTTTAGCTCTGTATGTCCATACAATGCAAGTGAATGGTGACCACAACTTGGAAGGTCCAAAAATCACATAAAGGCAGCATACAAGTAATCCATGTGACTCCAGTGGTTAAATTTATGTCTTCATAAGTTATGTTATAGGTGTGGTTGAGAAACAGATGAATATTTCATTAAATTTTTCCAAGAAATTCTTCTCCCTGCCCTGAAGCGGAAGTATGCATGAAGAATATGAATCACCAAAAACTCAAGAATAAGAGAGTGAAATTTAAAGTGGAGATTGACTGAGCAGAGATGTGAACATGTAGTTAAAATGATATACCTACATTGTATGGATATACAGATCTTAAATATTCTTCTAAAAACCTTTATTTGTGTTCTGCTGAAGAAAGAATGTCATATACATCTGATGGCATGAGGGTGAGTAAATGATGAGAGAGTTTTCATTTTTTGGTGAACTGTCCCTTTAAAATGATGTAATCTCAAATTAGCCACTTGCATAGAAAGAACCAAGTTGAACTGGGTGAACTCAACAAAATTATACATCAGTGTTACTCAAATAAATCTCTTTTATTTGTTTATGTACAAACTAGTGAAAGTGAACGTTAGCATGCTAGTTGGAAGCTCTACAGTGTTGTTTAGTAATTATGCTATGGTTAGCACAGCAATTGCTCACTGAAGCGAGAAATCAATCTCATGTGCTACTTTTACCTGACCTCATCGTTACCTCAAGTTCCACTCTTCACCATAATGCTAACCCCCAAAACACCACAACCCAATGCTCAAAGTTTTTAATTGTATTGTGTAGGGAATAATTGAATCATTCAAATTAGTTTAAATAAATAAATGTTGAAGTATTTAGAAATTTCTCTTTTGAGTTCACGAAAATGACACCTTTTAAGTAACCTGAACTCTTTTATTGTTTTGAGAACTTTTGTTTTGTTTGGTAAACTCAAATTGGGCAGGGGATTTCTTGTTCCCAGCATGCTTTGCATGGGACTTGACAGGGAAAGTAAATTTTAAATTAAGTGTTATTTTATGTGTTTTTGCAACTTGTTTTTAATGTTTTGTTATGTTGTCATTTAGAAGAGTTTCTGTTATGTTGGAGTTTTGGGAGTTACCATTACGGTGAAGAATGGAGCTTGCGCTTAGGTTGAGGACCGATACCAAATAAGATTAATCTTTTCTTCAACCATTATCAAGCAAGTCACTTGTCAGACTTAATTAGGATGAATACACATTTTTTTAAAATAAAAAACAACAACATATATATTATATCTGGAGTGGTGGTGGCATAGTGGACTAAAGCACATAACTGGTAATCAGAAAGTCACCATTGTGTCCTTGAGCAAGACACTTAACTCAAAGTTGCTCCAGGGGGATTGTCTCTGTAATAAGTGCACAGTAAGTCGCTTTGGATAAAAGTGTCTGCCAAATGCGTAAATGTAAATGGTTATTTACTGAAAATGTAGAATTAATTGCAGTCAAAATGTATGAGTTCGCTTACTCAATTTTTCCAAGTTAAGAGCAATTAGCATGCATATGTAGTACAAAATCACAACCTGACAGTTCCACTTACATTTGGAGTTTATTAACTCTAAAAATGTTGATGTAACTGATTACCTCAATTTTTTTAGTTCTGCCAACTTAGTTGAGTTTACAGTGCAACATAAAACATTTAACACTAAAAGCATCCCCCTTTATATTCATCTTGCACAAAAAAAACATAAAATAACACTATAAAGTTTAACATTTACTTTCCCTATCGAGTGCCATGTAAAGCAAGCTGAGAACTGGAAATCCCCTGCCCAATTTTATCAACAACACAAAAAGTATTCATGTAGTTTCAACTCAAACGGATTAAGTAAACATCCATTTGACAAATTGGATGGAAGATAGAACCACTGATCTAGATCAGTGGATAGAACACAATATTTTTTCTAGAATTGTGTTGCAAAAATTATTTGCAGCAAAATTTTTTATTTTTTTTGAGTGTTGTATTTTCTTATATATTTTATATGTTTGATACATGTTTAAATTAATAAATGTTTATACATTTTATTAAATGTTTGAATATTCGCTTAACGTTTGTTAGTTTGACACACGTTTTTGCCATTATCATTAACTAAATGTTATTTTTGTTGACTAAAATGATATGCCATTTGACTAAAACAAATAAATATGACATGAAATATTAACTAAATTTGATGGACATTTTCAAGGTCAAACTACTAAAACTATGTCTAAAACAACAAAAACTTGTACAAATGAACACAGCCTTGCTGTGTGTAGCACCTGTACCTCTGCATATAGTTAGAAACCAATCCTGATCATTTCAGCTGACCACATTTCATTGCCCATTGTTTTTTCCTACATGTTACAATGGAATGCAGGCTTTGCAAAATGTGTAACACCACCCCTTTAGTCTAACAGTCATTAATGCACAATGCCAATGCTGATGCCCTACAACAAGTAGCCTAGGTTCCATTACCAAATGTAACAGTGGACACCAACTAAAAGAAACCCTCAATGACTAAAAGAGTGGAAAGAAACCCTCAATGACACCAAATAAAAGAAACCCTCAATCTTTATTTGAAATAATAGTCAAACCATATATGGTAAAACTCAGTTGAACAGGGTGTGTCACGGTTGTTATGGTTTGACGAAGCTTTCCACTTTTTCCCATATGAACACCTAACTTCGAATCAACAGCAGCCTGAGGGATGCGACTCTCTCCAATGAGCGCAGTGGGCCGACTGTTTCCTCACTTCCTCTGTCTCTCTCTCAGGGCTCGGCTCGAAACTCCTGTTCTGTTGGGCAGCCATCTTGGATCTCGATTTAAACGGAAGGTGACTGACACGCCTGCTGCTCTGGTGCAATGGAACCGTCAACGAGCGCGTCTTCCCCGCGTTCCCGATGCCACTGAGCACCCGCCGTTACCCGTGAATGTATCGGACAGTCCTCGGAAGGATCGTTCGATGAACAGATTATCTTTGAGGGAAATCGCAGCGGAACTGCGGAGGCCCTGTGAAGTGCAATTTTCTCTATTCTTACTTCAACCGGACATCCGAAATATGAGAACGACAGCAACGGCAGGCCAGAAAGTATTATGTTTTTAACAGTGCAAAAGTTATAGTACCCATAGCCGACCTCATTAGCTATTTAGTAATATATTAAATGGCTTGACGTCGCTGCTGTAACAAAGTCAGAGACCGCGAGCGTCCACCCAAACTTTCAACAAGTTTGTAACCAGTTTCAGAGGCAAATCAATGCTGTTGACCAAACGGGAAATCTGCCAGATATATCTCTTCCCTCTGGTTTCATCGCAAAATCTGATGCTTAAATTGTAATTCGTGGAAAGCGGCTTGCTATCAACACTATGTCAACAACAACAACAAGAACCCCTCTGCCAACCGTCAACGAACGGAAAGCTGAAAACGTGAGTAGCCTGTTTTTTTTTTTTTTAAAAAAAACTTAATTACACGGTCTAAACCCATTTGAACTGGCTCCATATTACAGTTATCTTGCTCTGGTCGCGTCGCAATGCACGACCGTGTCTCAAAACCTTGTGAGCTGCATACATAGACAGCAGTTTTGGATGTCAAAGCTGTAGGTAGCGAAACAATGCTACCTACTAAGACCATCCAGCTAATTTTCGGCCGAAACGTGAGGCATCCCACGTCGTCTTTTTTGTGCTGACTGTTTGCTTTAAGTGGATTAGCAGTGTTTTGTTCCAGTCTTAAAGACAGATGGGGGCACCAGGCTGAAGTGACGCATGGGGTCCAGGGCATCGGCGATTTGGCTCTTATATTCTGCTTAACGAGTGCAACATATGTTTGATTACTCCTGCACACTTGCTGCCACTGACCGTGCGTGGGTTTGCATGTTTAATGCGAGGATGGGATGCAGATATTGCGCATTGGCGTCAGTCTCCGTCCTATAGGTTACTGAACATACGTCAGCGGTGAGGGAAGGTGACTTGAGAATGCAGTAACTCTGAATAATAGAGGATAATATCTATCTATCATCAGTCTTTCCTATCTGTCTGTCTGTCTGTCTGTCTGTCAGTCTTTCTTGTCTGTTAGTCTTTCCTGTGTCTGTCTGTCTGTTAGTCTTTTCTGTCTGTCTATCTATCAGTCTTTCTTGTCTGTCTGTCTGTCTATCTATCTGTATTACTGAATGAAGAGAACTGTGTGCACTGTAAACCTTTACATTTACTATGTTAAAGGATACTGTAGAACCCTGTGTGTGCCCATTATCTGAGTGTCATTTTCTATGGGATATTTATTGACATTTATATTTATTATTATATGGCTTATAGGAATGTACCTTTTTCAATGCAAATTTGGTGCTTTCATTTATACAATGAGTCAAATGAGGTATCAGTCACCCTGCCATTCAACCCCACCCGCCCCAAAATCTCTCTCTCCCTCACACACACTGGGTGTCGAAAAGATCCAGCAGTGATGCAGCTCATCAGTATCGGTGTTGGTGGATGGGAGAGTATTGATGAGTTCTTCACACAAAAAAGACAGGACTGTTTGGTTCAATGCCATTCAGCTTGCGAACACAAAAATGAGAGGATCGCAGTCTAATACGAGGCACCGTGCAAGTATCGTAAGTGACCTTTAATCAAGATCATTCTTTGCGGTCAAATAATTACTGTGGCTTTTGTTTATGTTTCTGTTTGTATCAAGCCTGACTATGTTGGTGGATTGATAAATCTAGAGCTTTGTGAATAACATTCAGTTTGGTGCGTCAGGGGACAATATGCAGGATTAAGTGGGAACATTGTATATAGTGCAGTGTCAGCGTACCTTTTACACAGAGGTGTTGGTACCACACAAGGCTTACCAACTTGCTAAGCACTATTCTTTTGGAACGTTTAGGATCAAATGAATTGAACAGTTGTTATTTGGAGCCTGGTGCATGTTGTGCAAGGGTCCTCTCACAAGGTAAAGACCTTAAGAAATTTTAGTAGAGGTCAACCGCTAATATTTATTTTTTAAATGTCCGATGGCGATATCCAGAGAGCAGGGTGACCAATAGGCCCGTATGATGCTGATATGTCACTTAATTTAATATAATAGTACATGACACATACGTACATTGGCTAAAACTTTTAACTTTTATTTAGCACTATATTTACTCAATTTCATACAACTTCAACTAGTAGAAATGACCAATTTTAGTACATTTTTGCACAAAGAAATAGTAATGCATTAGAAAGAAGGAAATGACAACAGTGCACACAGTAGTCCTGAAAACACGGACAACATGTGTGCATTAGCGGTCACATTTTTCTTTCCAAAAATCAAACTAGTCTCAAATTAATTGCACATACAGTGCACAGTGACTATGACATTTACTTATAATACCGCACTTAGGGGTGAAATGGTTCGAATTTCTCACATTTCGGTTGTATCACAGTTTTAGGGTCACAGTTTCGGTATGGTTCGGTATTTGCTATGTTCAGAAAAAATATATTACTGCCAAATCCAAAGAATACTATTATTTGGTAAACACTTTAACAGATTTTCCCTTAATAAAAATCATGGTTTTACAACAGTAACCATAGTTTAACCATGTTATGTGTAGTAAAAACCATAGTAACTACAAAATCAACATGGGTACTGTCATGGTTACAATATATAGTAAAATCATGGTTGCTAAATGGAAACTAAAGTGTTACTGTTATAAAAACCATGGTTAATTATATCAAAACCATGATTTCTGCTGAGAAAACCATGTTGACCGCAGTCACGGTTACTACAATATTACTATAGTTAAACCATGGAGACTAGATTGAATCAACATTTAAAATTAATACCTGGACTATTGTGCTACATGCATCAACATAAAGTGCATTTCAAACTCAACATATATTCAAGATTCAGAATCTGTACATCACTATATAATGACTAGCCTTGCTATTAAAATAGATACAAGAAGGGATGTTGTGATAATGCGACTCAAGTATTTTAATCATACATGGAAATTCCAAATGGCAATGAATTTCTCAAGCACTTAAGTTATTTCATGTCTGTCCAAATTAGCACTGTGTATCTGCTTCAAAACAGAAGGTCATGTGTGCAATTTCGGCTCACCTGTGGCTCTGTGCGGCGTAAATGATTAATCATGTATCCATGTATTACTATATCAGCATTTTAATGCCATTAATCAAAGTGCATCATTGCCGCTCCCTTGCATGATAGATTACAGCCGCGCGAGGAAACAGGAAAAACGTGTGTTTTAAACACGTTTTAAACCCTCTTATGCATTTTTTTTTACATTACCATTATAAGGCACTTGCGTCAAGCAATGTCTGCAAACCGTGCCTGTTTTGTAAACGTTTTTTGACCATTGCTGTTGTACTTGAATGCAAAAAGAAAATTTTCCCAGTAAGGAGAAGCGCATGGGGCCTCTCTCTCTGCAGCTAGTTTTCCCCGTTTGCCATTTTCAACTACACACAACGTGTGCAGAACTGTGCGGTCATCAAGTTGGAGCTTGCCTACCTAGAGAGCCATACAGGTGCATTAGCGATGGAGCATGTAACTGTGCCTGTCTATTTGATGCTTTGTTTTCTTCACCAAACCTGTCCTCCAGATGCGTCATTAAACTTGAGGTGAACTATGGTGCCAATGCTTACTGAAGCGTGGGTGGTGAACCATACGTTTATTTGTGTTTTTTAACTGTTGTACCCCTATAGCGCACGTAAAGTGCTTTAGTTGCTTTCACGTAGTGCGGATCCAGCGAGAGCAGCAATCTCCTGACCGCTTCCAGTTTACACAGTCTGGATCGCCTGCTTAGAGTGTCACGGACTGACTATCGTGCAACATTCGTCTGTCAGAGGGACACCATTTTGATCCAGGCTAGGGCTGTCACGATTAGGAAATTTGGCTGACGATTAATTGTGAAAAATAATTACAATTATGATGATTAATTGTCTGTTTTACGGCTTTCAGGACTAATTGTTAAGATGTTTTTTTTTCTGCATGTGTGCTTCATTCACCTTAAGAAGTCATTTTTAAATATGTAACTTCAAATGTATAAATCAAGTAATAAAATAGGAATAAACTATGATTTCCTTTTAAGCCTTTAAAAACTTATGAATGGTAAATGGTCTGCACTTATATATTGCCTTTTTAACCTTAACGGTATTCAAAGCGCTTTACACTGTGACACATTTACCCATTCATACACACATTCATACACCAATGGTGGCAGAGCTGCCACGCAAGGCGCTAGCCTGTCTTGCCCAAGGACACTTCGCATGTGGTCATGTGGGCCGGGATTCGAACCACCAATCCGGCGATTAGTGGCTGACCCGCACTACCAACTAAATGTCTTTTTTTTTTCTTTTTTTTTTTTTGGTCAGCTATGATTTTGGTTAATTTTACATTTATACTTGTTTTGTGAAATCATGTATATTTTTAATAAAAAAATGTCATATTTTTTTTTTATATATTTTTATTACATTTTCTAATAATATGCCATGTTAAAACATTTCTTCAATTTCACCCACAGTCCTTATTTGTCATGAAGTAAAACCCTTGAGATTAATTTCATCATTTTATCACTCCACAGAATTAAAGTGTGCAACTCCTCCTCTTTGTCACTGTGTGCCATTTAACACCGCGTGTATGAACCAGGAACATTTGCCAGTACACGATCGTTTAAAGTGAAACTGTAATGCTCTGCATTAGGGTTGCAAAGGGGCAGAAAATTTACTGAAACTTTCCATGGGAAGTTAAGCTGGGGAATTTTGGAAATATTGGAAAAAACGTTAGGCCCTTGGCTATATGCTGCTGCATCTTTGTGGCACTCTTAGCATAGGTCTTTGCACAGCATTTCCTTCTACTTTGGCTGAGGTGAAATGTATCCTCACATCAGATGGTGCATGTGGCATTGTTCTGTAGAATAAGATTAGAAAGAAGCTTGTAAAAAAAAAACAAAAAAAAAACACTAATGCATTGCCATGCACAGATATATAAATAGTTAGCTAAACTATTGGAATTATTCTGGAATGGTAAAAATATTTTGCAATTGATGCTGGACAAATTAATAGAAATAGGCTAAATCAATAGTTGAACACTCCTCAATCTGCGTGCTAAATCAAACTATAACTTACGTTCATGTATGATAACAGAAAACTGGCTAACAGAAGGCAGAAGAAACCGCATCACAGTTGAGCTAGCTAACACCACGATAGCTAGCCTCTTAAAGTAAAAATAAAATAGTGTTAGCTAGCTTATATTTGTAAGTAGCCTGCATGTAAGTAATGTGCTGTGTGTATATGATTGAGGAATACGCAGGGTACAAATTCAACTGAATTTGCATTAAATCTGGTTGGTTTAACCAAGTTTAAAATTAACATGTTTAACATTTAAATTCCCTCTTATAGGTTAATTTGCAATTTTGCAAATTTCCAGTTTATTTCCGTTAATTCCCATGGAAAGCTTCCAACTTTTAAAATTATGCAACCCTACTCTACATTCACTATCACAGTTATACCTGTTCGTTCATATTTTCGCGGGAGTTTGGCACAAGCCTCTGCTGAGAGTGCGTGCATCAAATCGCTTCACACGCTCTTCAAGACAGGAGCTAATTGAGATCGGCTCAGTGACACTCGGTGTTCAACTGAATGACACACAAAGCACTGTTCATAGTATTTATACAGTATATTAGCATACATTTCCCTTATTTGCGCATTAAAATGTGATTGGAATTTGAATGTCCAATAATCACGGTTGTCTCATTTAACCAGTTATATCAAATAACTGCAATCAGATGATTATTTAATAATCACAACAGGCCTAATCCAGGCTATTATAAAACACGCTATAGAGAAATATATATGAGCGCTCCAGGGGAAGAAAATACTGGATTTGTGCAAGTTCTGTGAACTTTGTGAATTAAACCTGTTTAAAGGTACTATATGTAAGATTGACAACAAGCGTTTGAAATGGATACTGCAGTCCAAATTCTAATGTCTGCCCTGCCACAGACTCTTAGCACATGCAAATTAGCCAACTCAGCATCTCGTGCAGTGTTGTTTGCCTGCAAACTGGTGTCGAAATACTATTGGTGAGTGGGTAGTGGGCGGGATCACACAGGCCAAAACATAAACAAATTCCGGCCAGGAATGGAAACTACAAAGTAGAATATACTGGCTGTAGCATTGTTATCGGAGAAGCCAGTATTTCAGCTTGGCATGTTTCCTAATTCTCTAATGACATATTATGGTAATTTTATGATTTAGTACAGTCAAAATATTACATATAGCACCATAACATATGATAGATGTTTTATTGATATTTGCCTTTTTATCATTAGACAAGACGGTTAACAATTACAGGCAACTGTTAAGAAGAGAGATAGAGGGTACATCAGTACACTTTTAACATCATGAGCTCATGCGCGCCTGTTGCAGCTCTGATTTGGGGGACCTTTTAAATGAGACTGTGTTGCACTCTAGTCTATTATTGTGGAAACACAATGGCACATAACAACAAAACAAACTGTGGTCATGTATGTCTCAGACGGCTCTTTCACCCGCAAGCAGGAAATTCCCAGGACTGTCACGGCTTAAAAAAACAAAACAAATTGGGCAAACGGGAAAATTTTGTCGTGTTTTTTTGTGAGCTATTTATCAGTCGACCACTAAAGGTGTTTTTTTTTTTTTTTTAACAGTTGGTGTTATTTGTGCAAGTTGATCACCAGAATGTTTTCTGACAAACAAATATTTGTGTATGTATATTTTGGGGGTGTACCGGTTTAAATTTTTCACAGTTTGGTTTGTTTCACCGTTTTAGGGTCACTGTTTCGGGACAGTTCAGTATTTGCTATGTTCAACAACAAAAATGATTTCACTGCCAAAACCAAAGAATACTCCATTTGGTAAACACTGTTTTTATATATTTTTATATATATACAAGATGTAGGATATGTTTGATAAATCTAAAGAGACTAAGGTGTGTAACTGTTCATGAGATGGATGGCCTGAAGGAAATATCTGCTCCTATGCCTGACGATTCTGGTGCTTAGTGCTCTGTAGCGCCGGCTAGAAGGCAACCATTCAAAAAGGTATTGGGCTGGGTGAGTGGGTTCCTGAGTGATCATTCCAGCCCCTTTCCTCACTCTGGTAGAGTACAGTTGACAGGTTGAACTTCCTCAGCTGGTGAAGGAAGTACAACCTCTGCTGGGCCTCTGGAGTCAATGTGGGTCTCCCACTTAAGTGCTGTGAGATGGTAGAGCCCAGGAACTTGAATGACTCCACTGCTGCCACAGAACTGTTCAGAATGGTGAGCGGGGACAGTGTTGGGGTGTTCCCCCTAAAGTCTACAGTCCACTGTTTTGAGTGTGTTCAACTCCAGGTTGTTTTGACTGCGCCAGAAAGCCAGCTGATCAACCTCTCGTCTGTATGCAGACTCATTGTCATCCTGGATGAGGAAACTTCAGGAGCTTGACAGAGGTGTCCTTGGCAGTGCAGTTATTTGTGTAAAGGGAGAAGAGTAGTGGGGAGAGCACACATCCTTGGGGGGCAGCAGTGCTGATAGTGCAGGTGCTGGAAGTGAATTTCCCCAGTTTCACTAATTGCTGCCTATCTGTCAGAAAGCTGGTGATCCACTTACAGATAGAGGTGGGAACAGAGAGTTGGTTTAATTTAGTCAGGAGAATAACTGTGATTATGGTGTTGAAAGCTAAACTGTAGTCCACAAAAAGGATCCTTTTATATATATGTCCCTGTTCTGTCCAGATGTTGCAGGATATGATGCAATCCCATGTTGACTGCATCATCAACAGACCTGTTTGCTCTAAGCAAATTGAAGGGGATTCGGAAAGGGTCCAGTGATTGTCCTTCTGGTGGGCAGTTTCTCAAATGGCTTCATGACAACAGACGTCAGAGTGACGGGTCTGTAGTCATTAAGTCCTGTGATTTTGGGTTTCTTCACGACAGCAATGATGGTGGCAGGTTTGAAGCAGCAGGGAACTTCACACTGCTCCAGTGATCGGTTGAATATCTGTGTGAAGATGAGGGCCAGCAGGTCAGCACAGGATTTTAGACAAGTGGGTGAAACTCTTTCTGGGCCCTGTGCTTTCCTTTTCTTTTGTTTCCGGAAGACCTGGCACACCTCCTCTTCACAGATCTTAAATACAGGTTTAGTAGCAGGAGGGGAGAGGAGGGTGTTTGCAGGAGGTGTTGAAGTTTGTGTGAAGTGAAGGTCAGAGCAGGTGTGGGGTGTGAGACTGGGCTTTTCAAATCTACAGTAATACAATCATTTGTCAATAACAATAATAATTGCCTGTCTTTCAGGCCTCTCCACACTGATGCAGGGTCGTTAGCTGAAAACTTGTTTTTCAGCTTCTCAGAGTAACTACTTTTTGCCTTTCTAATCTCTTGTGTTTCTGGCCTGATTGTACAAGATATTATCCCCACTTTTGTATGCATTCTCTTTGGCCTGATGAAGCTGCCTGAGTTTTGTTGTAAACCATGGTTTGTCATTTGTTGAATGTTAAATAAGTTCTAGTAGGAATGCTCATATCCTCACATAAATTGGTAGGTTATATGATTGCACAGTATCTGTGAGCAAAAACATTCCAATCAGTGCAGTCAAAGCAGGCTTGTAATTCCAGCTCTGCTTCATTAGTCCAACTTTTTACAGTGTTTATTACAGGTTTAGCTGATTTAAGTTTCTGCATGTTGGTTGGAAGAAGATGAACCAGACAGTGGTCAGAGAGTCCCAAATCTGCTCTTGGGACAGAGCAATATGCATCCTTTAATGTTGTGTAGCAGTGATCCAGTATATTTCTGTCTCTGGTGGGGCATGTAATGTGCGCTCTGTATTTTTGTAGTTCATTGGTGAAATTGGCTCTATTAAAATCACAGAGAACAATAATAAGTGAATTGTTGTTGCATGATCTGATCAGCCAGCTGTTTCAGCGCTGCGCTCACACACACTTGTGGAGGAATATAAACACTCACCAGAATAAACAAGAAAAACTCCTGTGGCGAGTACAAAGGCTTACAGTTGATAAAGAGTGCTTCCAAATTAGAACTGCACATCATCTTTAATGTTGTTACTTCTGTACACCAACTTTCATTGATGTTAATGCATGTTTCTCCACCTCTCGTTTTCCCCTTTAACCACAATGTGATCCGCTCTGAACAGCTTAAATCCTGGCAGATGTATGCCACTGTCCGGAATGTCTTCACTTAGCCAGGTATCTGCTAAGCACAAGGCAGCAGAGTTTGTCCTTGTTTGTATGGGTGAGGAGATTTAGTTCATCTGTTTTGTTAGGAAGAGAGCGGATATTCTGTGGATGAATACTCTGCAGCACTGTTTGAAAGCCACGCTGAAGGAGCTTGAGCAGCGCACCGACTCGCTTCCCTAAATTTCGTCTCATAGCACACACAAACAACACAGCTTCGCCACTGACTAAAATGTCCCGCAAAACATCTGAATAGTCAAAAACCAGGAAAAGATTGTCTGGTATGTGCTGCCGAATGTTCAGCAGTTCGTCCATTGTGAAACTGATAGGAAAAAAAATGACTAAACCCAGGACAAACAAAAAAAAAATTGTAGAGCTCAACATTGAGGCTGCCATCCGCGGCGCCATCTTATGTCAAGATTTATAGAGTAACCATAGTTTCACCATGGCATTTGTAATAAAATCATAGTGAACATGAAATCAACATGGTGACTGTCATGGTTACAATATATAGTAAAATCATGATTACTGTATGAAAACTACAGTATTTTATAAAACCATGGTTAATTGTATCCAAACCATGATTTCTAATTAGCACCGCGGTGCTAATGCTTGACGAACGTAGGTGGCCAGCCGTATGGTTCAGTTTTTTTACAGAGAATCGTTACACCCCTTATATATATGTTCAGGCCTAGTTTGGCTTACTTTATTAATTGAAGACTTATTGTTTTGGGAGGAATATGAAATGGTGAAATAAAAGTTGGATGATACCATTTTTTTATTTGACAATCGCACAAGACTAAACAACTAATGAAGACATCCATGGAATATTAGTGATTTCTCCATTTGACTAGGACATCTGTTGTTGCCAAAATATTAGTCTTTTATATGACTGAGTGGAAATTGTACTCTTCTTAGAGGGTCAAATCTGTTATAAGCAGACTGATATTCCAATTTGGAAAAAAATGGGGCAAATTATTATTGGAGGATTCCATGTATGCTATGAGTGCCAGCAAAAGTTTTTCAAACACCAACAAAGAAAGTTTGTAGAGATTCGCCAATATATCTGCCAAACATTGATATCCGCTAATAAAAGCAAGTGTCTGTACAATCGGACATCGGCTGTTTGTTTAAAAAAAGCCATTTCCAAAATGGTTGGACAATTCGTGTAATTATCAGTGATTCGAAATAAGATAGCATAAAAAAGCAGAACCACCAAACTATCAATATCGGCAGATGTTCTAAAAAAATAAAATAAATCGGATATCGGAATTGGCACACAAATGTTTTATCAGTGCATCCCATTTGCATGTTATTTTTGTCCATGAAATAAAATATTTTTTAAGGTAAAGAGTAGTCTCTATAAATGATTTATTTCTAATTTAGATGTGTTTTGACTTTCAAATCCACAGCATACAACGAATGGCCATGGCCGAGGGGAGGTGACCTCTCGGTCTGTGAGGTCGAGTGGTCGAAACCGGAATTCTGGCTCGGGGTTGGATGAGGTGCACCCTCTTGTTGGGAATTACCGACTTCTAAAAACCATTGGAAAAGGCAACTTCGCCAAGGTCAAACTGGCTCGCCATATCCTTACAGGAAGCGAGGTGAGGTGTCAGGAGTCATGAGTGTGTTTCCTGATTCACATTGAACCATGGGGTTTTCCAGAGACAAACACATTAGCTATTCTGTCAGGTTTCCTTTTGGAAAGTTTTTGAATGACAATGCTCATATGAACATCTGTAAAGCTTTATTTAGCAGAAACAACAAAATATTAAATATAAGTAATACTGTAAAAAAAATTGATATTCTTCTGTAATTCCTATGACTGAAACCTGATAAATGTATCATTTAGTGTGGACAAATCCTGCAAAGATTATGCATATTAAATTTTGGGAAGGCATTTTGCATGTTATTGTCTGATAGTTTAGGTAGAACTCTACTAAAACTATTAATTTTTCTTTCTTAGGTGGCAATAAAAATGATTGATAAAACCCAACTGAATCCAACAAGCCTTCAAAAGGTGAGGTTCACATTTATTTGTATGTTTTATGTGTGTTTAAACCGTTTCGAAAGCAATATTTTCCTTCTCAATGTTACTTAGACCTGCATAAATGTTGTAAATATTGTGATGTTTACTTTACATTTGAGAAAAGAGTTTGAATTGTTCGTTCATTGTTTTTTTTTTGACTGAGGTTTTGTGTATTAGCTACTTGAAGTGAGTTGTGTTGTTGGTAGAGGTGCAGTTACATACTGATTGATGGTTCGTGACAGTTGGCTCAAAGTTTAAACTGCAGTACAGTTTTTTTTGTGATGTCCAGAACATTTATCGGAGTCTTGTGTAGAGGAAATTAAACATCCTTTCAGCTGGTGCTCTCAGTCATCCATCATCATGAAAGAGTCTGTTCAGAAAGAAGCTACTCTTGAAGTAACCTTCACACTCTGAACACAAATACTGAATACACCAGCTGTGCCGTAATATTCTGCCCACCTACCGCAGGCGGTGTCGCCACTTAGTCCTTTCTCCTGCCACACCTGCGCATTTGCCTCCTTGTGCTAAAAAAAGTTAGTATCTTACTGTGTACAAAGCTGCATAGAAATTTGGAGCGAGCAAATGCTGTAATTTTGGTGATGTAATTTAAAATAGCACAGACAACCTATGTCAAATATGACAAATAGGGTTGTGAAATGAAATCCAGTTCACATTCAGGACTGCTTCCAAATTAAAAAGAAAATAGATCAAATGTTATTGACTTTCAGTTCCGTTAGTGGTACTTGAACGTTTACATTCTTCCACCAAAGTGGCAGAGACACCATACTAAAATAGAGTGAGAAGGGCATAGGGATGTTCACTTGCGATTGGAATCTGCCCAATGTCAAAGTCCTGAGCCCTTGAATTGGGTACTGCGAAGGAAACATGGCATTATTGTGAGAGTACAGTACCCTGTGCTAACAGTTTTGTGGAAGGGCCCTTCGAGAAAAGATTGATTTTTCTCACTTTCGTTTGGAACAACCCTCCGAGTGGCATCTCCTTCCTGTAGTGCCCTTAAGGGTAGCAAAAATGCTGCCTGGAATTTGCCCAGTGTCTCCTTTCTTAAACAGTTGATTCTTATGAGCTGTTTTTATGAATTGTTCAAAAGACCAAACAATCTAATTGCTTGAATCAGACATTGTTGTGCATTCTGAGATGCTATTCTGCTCACTACATTTTTACAGAGGGCTTATCGGAGTCACCATAGCCTTTGTCAGCTCAAAACCAGTCTGCCATTCTCCATTGACCTCTCATCAACAAAGGCATTTTCGTCTGCAGAACTGCCCCTCACTGGATGTTTCTCGTTTTTGGCAACATTCTGAGTAAATTCTAGAGTGTATGAAAATCTCAGGAGATCAGCAGTTGCAGATATACTCAAACCAGCCCATCTGGCACCAACAACCATGCCATGGTCAATCACTGAGATTTCCCCCATTCTGATGGTTGATGTAAACATTAACTTAAGTTCCTGACCCGTATCTGAATGATTTTATGCATTGCACTGCTGCCACATGTTTGGCTGAGTTAATCACATGAATAAATAGGTGTTCCTAATAAACTACTGTGAGTGTATATACAATTTTTAAATATAAACTACAAAACGTTTGTGGACAAATTGAGGTTTGCTTGAAAAAGATTGGTTTGAAATTTTAATCGAGTTTAAAAGTCCAGATCGAGTAAACTATGAAGTTTTAGGTGATAGCATGTAGCTAGGTGTTACTAGTATGCTTTATCATGATGCTAAAATGTTGCTAGCATGTTTTAGCACTTATCTAAGCATTGCTAGCATGTTTTAGCATTAAGTTAGCATGTTATGTTTTAGCACAATGGCTAACATGTTTTAGCATGATGTAAACAAGTTGCTATTACATTTTAGCAGTTAGTTATGCATTGCTAGCTTGTTTTAGCACTTAGCTAGGCGTTGCTAGACTGTCTTAGAATGTTGTCACTGTTTATATTATGTTGTAGCATTTAGCTATGCATTGCCAGCACGTTTTACATTTTTACTGCCATGTTATTAACATGTTCAAGCATTTTGCTAGCATGTTGCTTTATAGCATTAGTCAGAACAGCCTGAAGGTATGTGATGAACTTTGTGGATGTAGCTTCAGTCCTCTAAAGCAGTGGTTCCCAACCTTTTTTCCAGGGGACCCCTATTTTAATCATTTAAAATCTCGAATGACCCTCTCTCCTGCAAATCTGGGGTATATTTTTATAGTTATGTTTTCCCAAAGGTAAAACTCTCTGGGATTACCCACCATATGAGGGTATTTGGTGCTCTGATGGCTCTTCAGTATGATATGATCAAATGTTTCCTCTATATCCATTTTGCAGCGCCGCTGCACCATTGCTGATTTATGAGTGCCACTGTTGGGATTTCACATGGTTAATTTAATATTCTTTATGCAACATAAAGCTTGCCAGCCTCATTCAGCTGTGTCGCTTTGTAGACTGCAAAAGAGACCCCGCCACACACACACACAAATACATGCACTTACTCACAGTGACGACACCGCATAACAACATGTCAAACTTGCTTTAGTTCAAGTGGCCTGTGAGTTCATTTCTGAAACTTAGGATGACAGGGATCGCAATGTTTCACGGAACAATCAGTTAGCGCTTTCCTTGTGAATATTAATGACCCTTCCCCTGTCATCTGTATGTTTTGGAGTGCATTTTGCTCTCTTCAAAAGTGGAATAAAACAGTGCTATATGGGTCAATTAACAACACAGCTTAATCATAGCAGCACGAGGGCAGAGCAGGTGTGGTAATTCATGGACTGGTCTCAACCGAACAAGACTATTATAAATGGACCAGTGAGATTCAAAGCAGGGATTGTGAAACCTATTTGTATGTGGTACAGAATTGTCTGTTGCAAAACTCTTATGACTCGGTGATGAATCTAGTTTAAAACAAACAGCCCCCACATTCTAAATGGCACTGACAAAGAAAACATAAATTAGAAGGCTTTTCAATTCACAGATCACAATGCTTACAAAAATGTACTATGGATATACTGTACTAACACTTACTGTACAGTATTACCTATGGTAGTCAAACTGTCAGAATATTTCAATTTAGCCATAACATTTTTTTCACAGATGTTACTGTTGTTAATATCATAATTTTCATCTGCAATCCAACCTCAAAATCAATGCTATATGGTCAAATGTGCATTTCAATGCACATAACATGTTATATTATTTACATGCGTTCAAACAAAGCAGGTGGTTGTGCCCAGGCTGAAATTGAGTTTGACACCCCTGTGTTAAGGATTAAGGGGTTTGACACCCCTGTTGGTTTTCTTTGACCAACACACGTTAATACGGTTCCTGCACACAACAGCAACGCTGGTGAAAAAAAAAATCCTAGGGGTAACACTTTAGGAACAAAGCTATATGCGCTTTAAGTTGTTAAATAAGTTGTTGGTAAAAGCGATATGCCAAGCATTAATCCTATGATGATGATGTCATCACAGTGTGTGGAACATCGGAACCCCACCGCCATTTATACAGAATTTTTTTTGGGGGGGGGACTTTCTATTCCAGAGAACACAAATATAGTTGTCTTTGTTCCAAATTGCATATAGACAATCGTCTTTAGTCTCTACCTTCAAATTATGCCAATTTTATCAAGAAATCCAAACAATAAATATTTATTTGTGTTTTAATGTTTTTTGTGACAGCTGCACATTTAAACGGAGCGACACAACACTATCTCCAACAAAGCATAAAAAAACACGAATGAATTTCAGAGGTTACATTGAAAGAATACAGTACTTAAATGTGTCATCTCTTGTAATTAGGGTTGCTCTGATACCCTTCAGTATGATATCAGCCCTGGTATTTTGGTATTGAAACTAAATCAATACTATAATCAACATAAAAGCCTCAGATTTTGATGAAATTACACAGATAATGACTTGATTAAAAGAACTGCATAAAGTCTCACAGATACAAATGATTTATTTTCCATATTTTTTTTCTGTTTTAGTTAAATGTATGATCAAATTGTGTTTAATCAAATTGATACATATAGCTTTAATAAAATAAAAATAAAATAATAATGTTTTTTTTTTTAACAAAAAATTACAATTGTGTTTTTGATCAAATAAAATGCTGCACAACAGAGCTGCACAGTATTAATGAAAATCTGATTACCTGTGGCACAAGGCTGCTATAGCTGAATCACAAAATGCTGATAAAACACTTGCATTTGTGATATTGCTTACAAATAATAATAATAATAATAATAATAATAATACAACAACCATTTAATATTATATAAGTGTTATGAGTATTATTGTTACTTTTTGAATATAAAATGTTAATACAGTAGTTATATTTTTCTGTCTTCAGTTTCATGCATCCAGTTGAATAAAGCTTTCATTTAAGTGGGACTTTTATTTTGACAGACATTTTGAGTTATTTCTGATTGTGACTGGTTAGTTATGTCAAGCTTCCCATTAATGCTGGGATACCCCCGTTGTGACTCAAGCTGCAATCTCCGAGCTGCACTGGAGGAGTTCATTTAAGTGTTAACAGCTGTTTATACTCTAAACACACTGCATGAAACTTAAGCACCAGTAGTGTGTGTGTGTGTGTGTGTGTGTGTGTGTGTGTGTGTGTGTGTGTGTGAGCATGCCTGTGTGCGACGCAAATGACAGCAGAGTGGCACCTCTTGTACATTCTGCCGTGTACATGTGACCATATAATATTTAATTAAATTACATCCTTCTGCTGTTTAATGATCACTCTTGGCCATATCCATAAGTTTTGTTTCATTTTAAAATTGTCAATGATTTCATTGCAAAACTGTTACATCTCTTATCATTTTGCTAATGAAAGCATACTGTAATATGCTACCAAAATTATCGCGATACTTCGTTAGTACCGGTAAACCACACAGCCTTACTTGTAATAGGCCAATCTGTTAATGTTGAACAGACATGAAGAATATCTTGTGCTTATCCGTGATATTATCCATGCTCAAACCCTGGAGCACTCAATCGTGTACCCAGTCTATTCGTTCATGTTTCTTTTTCTAGTCTTTCACCACAAATCACCTCGCAATTCGCACTTTGTCCATTATCAAATAAATGATAATAAATTAATAAACCCAAATAAATCCTTTTTACCACTTATATTTTTCGCTTCCCCCTGACGCTTTACCATAGATGTTGCTTTAGTTTGGATAGCTAGCCTGTTCTGATCGTTGCTCAGTACTGTATATAGAACAAGAAATTTTGCCACGTCTTTAAAAAAAAAACCAGTATATACAGTATATCTCTTCATATATCTCAAACGTATCTCATAAAGTAAATATTATTACAACGCTCAAAAATGGCCCAATTTGATTGTGCTTTATTCCAGACATAATTGTAACTTTTTCACACATTCAATTATTTTCTTCTTGTCCCTCAAAAGGGAGAGAGCTTGACCCCCCCAGGTTTGGAACCACTGCTCTAAATGAGGTGTTACAGGAAAACGTTTTCATGCTTAAATGGAAGTCAGTGAGAATTTGGGCCTTTGCAGAAGTCCACTACAGGAATGCCTTAATAATTCCAATCAGTTAGAAAAGAGAGAGCAACCCGAGTCAGACCTGCCTAAAGGTATGTTCTGAGTTTGGAGTCTGTAGCTTGAAAGCTCTAGGACAAGTTTGTTTCTAAAATCTTGGGTCTCTGAAGAAGTTGGAAGAATAAGAATAATATGTTTAAATAGTAAAATAGTAGGTTGGCTTTTTCAAGCCAGCCTAACAAGTAGACATAAGGAGATGAAAGGATGAAGTGGATTTGAGGGGTAAGGACAGATGGACAGAGACAGACTGGAGGGACCTCAAAATAGGATGAGGTGGGAGTTAAAGAAAACAGGCACCGATACCAAAAGACTGTTGACAGTCAGAATGAGAAGAGTAAAATTGCTACATATAAGTGGCAAGTAATGCCAAACGCTGATAAATCTGGAATTAGAGGCTAGAGGGTGCAAGAAATGTGGGCATGAATTAAAAGGATAATGCTAATCAGTGTTCGCTCTGAGATACACAATCTGAGGCCACATCTCTAATTTTAGCTGGAATCTGGTTGCCTCAGCCTCCATTAGTTTTTCCACAGCACCATTGATTAGGATTCTTTGTATATTCTCTCTCTGTGGCCTGCTGCCTGCTCACTGGTCCTCAGCCAACACACTGCTCTGACTCACGCACCACAAGAATGAAAGACCAACCCGAGCAGCCCTCTTTTTCACCTTTCTCTCTTTTTTGCACTCTTTTGGTGTGCTTTTCTTCTCTAATGAGATATTTTTAAACTAAACTCCTCATTTACTCACCCTCATGTTGTTCCAAACCCATATGACCATTCTTCTGAAGAACACACATTTTTGCTGCTTGTTCAATTTGCTTGATTTAAAATGAACTTATGCAACATAAATCTAGTACGTTTTGTGTCAACTTGATTTCATTGCATTCTGTCCATTTAAATGTGTAAACTGGATGTTTACTTAATCCATTTGAGTTAGGAATACATGAATACTTAATGTAGTGTTCATGATGTTAATGTATTATTGATGATACTGGGCTGGGGATTTCCATTTCCAATCTTGCTTTACATGTGGCTCGAAAGGGAGAGTAAATATTAAAATTAAGTGTTATTGTTATTGTTTTGTGCAAGATGAATATAAATGGGGTTACTTTTAGTTTTAGTGTTTTATGCTGGAAATTGATTGTTCGCATCATTGAGCAATTGCTGTGCTACCATAGCATAGTCACTAAACTACAATCTGTAGTGCTTCCAACCAGCATATATTTAGCATGCTAACATTCACTTTCACTTGGTACATAAAGAAATAAAACAGATTTGAGTTTTTGTTGACGCGTCAGATTTTGTTGGGTTTACCCATTTTAACTAGATTCTTACTAAAGTGCGTGTTACATATACATATGAGTTAAGAAAACTCATTTCAAACAGGTGGCACCACTGTCCACGATTCAGCCAAAGAGCTATATATTTTTTTTTAAATGTATTTTTGGAGATTCACGTTTAATGCATCTTTTACCATACTATGGAAGTGAACAGTGACTAAAGCTAGCATTCTGTTTAACAATATCTTTTGTGTTCCACACAAAAAAGAGAGTGAGTAAATGACAGAATTTTTGTTTTGGGTGAACTATCCATTTTTATATTGTCAGGATGTCTTTTTCTGGCTCCATCTGTTTATATTACACTGCAGTAATCTCTAGTCCTCGAGCAGTGGTGCATGCGGTGTTTGTAAGAATCCCAGGTTGCATTATTCTCTAACATGTATCCTCGATTGATTGTGGAGGCACAATGTTGTGAGCTGGACGTTGTGTAATTCCATGTGGGCGTGCAAGCTCCACACTTGGTCTGGTCTCTTGACTGAAGTGAGATGTTCTGCTTTGGACTGGTATTTTTTAGTCAGCAAAGAGGCGTTAAGATGGTGCTCCAATGTGAGGGAGCGTGTGAGAAATGAGAGAGAAATGAAAAAATCTCAAGAAAGAGATCTGACGGTGGAAAGTATGAGACCACATTAACAATAAAATAATTTTTTTTGTTTCATTTGAATTTGGAAAAATATTAGAGCATTTTTAGGATTACCAACAAAGAAATGTATTTATTATTATTTTTTCAGTTAAGTCAATCATTTTGGCATAACTTCAGATTTTTAGACAAAACTGTGATTATTTAAGCAATACCAAATACTAAGAAATTCTGTAAATGTTCACCCCTCGTTATGCCGATAATGTAATTTGTAAAGGGAAAAACATTTAATTACATAAGATTGCCAAATAGAAGAGATTCACGTCTTTGCCCTCTTGACATTTTCTTTTAAAATTATTTGTTTAAAATGTTTTAGGATAAAGCACTATCCTTAGATCTCTATCTTAACATATTTGGATGTCTTTAATCAAGAAGTTGATTGATTTAAACATTTTGACTGTTCTAGGTTTGTTAAAAAGATAAGCGAGACACTGAGACCATTCACAATTGATTTGCAACCTTGGAAAGTTTTGCCCTGCTGGCTTTCCTTATCTTCTCTTCTCTTATGTATATTTTAGATCTACTATTACACCTAAAAGATTCATACTCCCTATGTATTGGGTGTAATAGTAGATCAATGAGAGGTTTGATAGCTTCAGGTTGTCACCATGGCATCTGAGGTATATTCCAAACCTGTTTGACTTACTTTCTTTGCTGGAACACATCCCTACGACTTGCTATATTTCGAGGCCTTGTTTGGAATAGGATACTAATGTATTACTCTGTCTGCAATATATTATGTATACTGTGCACAGGATGCAATTTTTCCTTATATCTGTATGACACAGTATTCTACAAGAGTGCTCTGCTGAATATTGCACGTTTTGTCTAATTTAATATTTCACAATGCATTGCGTTTAACTTGGTCTTTCATTTTCAATGTGTTCAACCAGAATAAGTTGCAGCCTCGATTTTTACATGTCCATTTTGACTCGTTGTTTGATAGGAATGAAGTAAAAATCCAATATATCAGCATCATGTATGTAATGTAGCAAACCTACCGTTTCACTTGCTGTAATAACACTTCACAATACATTGTTCAAGTCTTCTGAAGCCATTTCAGATTGTTCTTCATACAATGCAACCCCTGGCCATTTGAATGCTTTTGTTGTATGAAATATAAATGCATGAATGCATAAAAATTGTATTTTCTTTGTGAAACTAAAAAGCATATATTTTAAAGAAAGTCAGAGAAGATTGGAACAACATGAGGGTGAAAAAATAACAGAATCTTATTTTTGGGGTTTCTTAAAAGCATTAATAATGTAGTTAAAACGCGTGACTACATTGTGTCTTCCCCCTCACAGTGGCATTTAACTAATGTAGATTAACCCAGTGAGTAAATTTTGGAAGTTTTGTAAGGGATAGTTAGTCTAATGCCATGAATGCACTTGCAGAGACAAATGAGCCTTCTACAGATCAGGCTGGTTTATCTTGAACAGTCACTATAGAGAGGCCCTCACTGCAGAGGAAATCCAAAGTAATATGTGAGGGAGATATTGAATTTGATAATGATATAGATTAATTTAATTGAAATGTTCATGTTTGCTCTGGTCGGTGCTTACTTGTGTATGGGTTCTGCATTAGTATCAGTGCTTTGTGGCTTTAGCGCAATGTTCTGGGTTCAATACAAGTTGAGATATATTTGTGACTTGCTGTTAATCACCACAGAAAATGATTTCTGAAACTGGAAAATTAAGCAAAATTGTTGTTTACTGTAATGCTTTTACAGTGGAATTCAATGGGGCAAGGCATTGCACCAAGAAAACATTAAAAGACGCAGTTTGAAAAGTATAGCCACGGGACTAGTGTAATTAAAAACTGCTTACTTACCTCTGTGTAAAGTTACATCCAATATTCCTCCTGTTATGACCATGTAAAACCAGTATTGGGGCTTTTCCACTACACGGTACAACTCGACTTTTGTTTTCCTCTGTGGATAGTACCTGATGTTTTTTTTTTTTGTGGATAGTTACTGACTTTTTTTTTTAGTACCACCTCGGTCGAGGTTCCAAGCAAGTCGAGCCGATACTAAATTATGATGTCAAAATCCTGCAGATCACTGATTGGTCAGGGAGAATCATCACTACCAGCGTCACTGGATTTCCGACATGCGACATCAACCCGCTAGTTTTACAGTTAGTAACAGCGATAGCAGCATCACTTGTTCATGCGACTTTCGAACTGTGAAAAAATAAATGGCGGTGCGCAAAACCACGCCGTGGTAAATAAATGAAGTGCAGATGTTCCTCTCTTTAGCGAAGAACAAAACTAAAAAGTCTCTCAGGAAATGTCTCAGCTGTTGGCCGCACACGGCTACCACCAGGCCTACCAACAGTGTAGGGAAAAGTAAAAAAATCTTTAAAAAGTGACTACAGAACCATCAAGGAAAAGTGGAAGTGGTTCGACCTAATGGACGCTATCTAAACTGGTGAGCAATGGGAGGGAGAGTGCGCTGGATTCAGCCACGATGGAGGATGGTACGTTTTGTTACATTAAGTCTATACTCCGCTTGAAAGCTTCACTTTATATAGTTGACCAGCTACTGGAAAGCTTGCTTCTAAAACAACCAGGCCAATTGAACTGTTACACTTGTGTAAAATCACCATGCAACAACTGCTTTATGCAGCCCAATGAGCTAGTAGCTAACAGCTAGCGGTTGTGTTATTGTTTGTCATGTTTAACGTGACATCATGGCAGTAGAGGCGGCGCAACTATGACGATCAGCCTATAATCCCACCCACGCACTAAACTGCAGTGGAAATGCAAGCTCAGAAAAGTACAAAAAAAAAAAAAGCAAAGAGTTGAGGTGAGTCAAACTATAACGTGCAGTGGAAAAGTGTCATAAATCTAGTAACTTTCACATGATATGTGCAACGATACCAGAAAGGGACTGATTACATGAAGCAAAGTACAGGACCTATGATGATAACAAATAACAAGAAGTTAATCTGAATAGCAAAGTAGTCCCTCTACAATGCAAATTTAGACAACTTTACAGCTCAAATAACATATTCGCTTTAACAAAAATACACAATTTGTCTTAAGCCCTCCAGAATGCCTTGCCCATATACTTCCATTGTAAGTGCATGACTACAATTGTTTTTATGAACTGAGGGACAGGTCGTAATTATTTCTTGTGTTAATCGACAAAATGCCATGAATGCTGTTAATAGCTAACTTGTATTAAACCTGGAACATTCTTTAAAAAAATATTCTGTGCTCAATACAAATCCAGCTGAATCTGTTTTTTGCATAATGTTTATTACCACCAAAAATAAACCATCCTCATCCTTAAAAGAAAAAAAATATATTTTGGTTACCATACCATACCATACCAACTTTATTTGTTAAGCACTTTACAACAACCAAAGTTGACCAAAGTGCTGTACAGAAAACATAAACATATGTACAATTAATAACCATACAATAAAAATATACAATAAAAAGTCGACATCTTACTAGACGTCAAAAGCCAAAGAGAAAAGATGGGTTTTAAGAAGGGTTTTAAAAACAGATAAAGAAGAGGCCTGCTTAACATGCAAAGGCAGATCATTCCATAGTTTAGGGGCAGACACAGCAAATGCACGGTCCCCTCTGAGCTTACGCTTAGTTTTAGGCACAGTCAGGAGCAGCTGATCATCTGACCTGAGAGCGCGGGCGGGTTTATAAGAGTGTAGAAGCTCAGAGAGGTATGGCGGGGCAAGACCATTTAATGATTTAAAAGCAAATAACAGAATTTTAAAATGGATCCTAAATTGAATAGGCAGCCAGTGTAGTGAAGCTAAAATAGGGGAAATGTGCTCATGTTTACGTGTGCCCGTTAAAAGACGTGCTGCTGCATTTTGTATCATCTGGAGACGGGTGATGGAGGACCCACTAACCCCCACATATAGTGAATTACAGTAGTCCAGCCGTGTAGTTACAAAGGCGTGGATTACAGTTTCAAAATGTTGTCTTGACAGAATTGGCTTTATTTTAGCCAGCTGCCTCAAATGAAAGAAACTTGATTTGACAACAGCTTTGATTTGAATGTCAAATTTAAGCTCAGGGTCCACTTTAACTCCTAGGTTTGTAATGCTAGGTTTAATATAGGGAGCCAAGGAGCCCAGATCTACAGGTGGGGTCCCAGTGGTGCCTCCAAAAACCATCACTTCTGTTTTTTTATCATTAAAATTTAAAAAGTTCAGAGCCATCCAGGCCTTTATGTCGTCGAGGCAATTGAGTAGTTGTCCAACAGAGTTATAATTTTTCTTTTTAAGTGGTACATAAATCTGACTGTCATCTGCATAACAGTGGAATGAAATGCCGTACTTTCTAAATATGGAACCAAGTGGAAGCAAATACAAAGAGAAAAGTAGAGGGCCGAGGACTGAGCCCTGTGGGACCCCACACAAGAGAGGAGCAGAGGAGGATACAAATTCACCTACACTAACACAAAAAGTTCGATCCGCTAAGTATGACCTAAACCACTCCAGTGCTATGCCACTGATGCCCACCCACTGCCTTAAATGTGCAATCAATATTTCATGATCCACTGTGTCAAATGCAGCAGTTAGATCTAAAAGCACAAGGATAACACAGTCACCAGAGTCAGTCGCTAAAAAGATATCATTAAAAACTCTTAAAAGAGTGGTTTCGGTGCTGTGCAAGGTTTTAAAGCCGGACTGGAAAACCTCTAATATGTTATGTTCTTCCAAAAAGGCCAATAATTGACTGTGCACAATCTTCTCCAGGATTTTCGAAAGGAAGGGCAATTTGGAAATAGGCCTGAAATTAGCAAGAACTGATGGATCTAGAGCAGGTTTTTTAATCAGAGGTTGAACTACTGCATGTTTTAAAATTTTAGGGACCACACCCGAGGTCAGACTACCATTTATAACTGCAACAACAGATGGTCCTACAGTAGGGAAAACCTCCTTAAATAGTCGAGGGGGGACAGCATCATTTGGAGAACCTGAGGGCTTTAAGTGACCAACAACCTCCTCTAAAAAAGAAAAAGTCACCGGCTCAAAATGATCAAAAACAGCCGAGCAGGGGACAGAGATTGAAGGGTCTGAAAGTGAAGGTGCAATTTTACTGATTACAGTAAAACACTTGCAATGGAAGTGAATGGGGCCAGCCCAGAAATGTTAAAATACACTGTTTCAAAAGAATAGCCTTAATTTGATAATTTTATGTGTTAACATGATTTTAGTGTGATAAATATCAGAGATTTACTGGCATTAGGGCATTTACCAGATTATAGGGTTTACCTGCATTGTAATGTTGGTCCTGGTTACAAATGTACAGAGATAAGCGATTTTAATTATTTAGTTATTTTTTTTAAAATCACTAATATCATGTTAACACGTGTTTACTACTTGTGGCAATGCTTTTTATATGGTCGCCATGTTTACATGCACTTAAGAAAACGGTTTATTCTAGGGTGTTTGGGGAAAGAAGCGCTCTGAAACTAAACGTAATTGTAAATGAGAATGCAGATTTCCTTACACTGTCTAAGAGATTAAGAGAAAGCGGTTTAACACATCCAAGCTTCTCCCGGAGAACACTACTTATTGTGACCATGTAAATGCA
Organism: Moxostoma hubbsi; assembly: GCA_032164185.1. Classification (NCBI taxonomy): domain Eukaryota; kingdom Metazoa; phylum Chordata; class Actinopteri; order Cypriniformes; family Catostomidae; genus Moxostoma; species Moxostoma hubbsi. Next base: position 30,616,194 of record JAVLUX010000034.1, on the reverse strand, counting down.
CTGGCACCATTCTTACAGGTTTTTGAGTAGTGCATGTGCGTGAACAGACCGGATAACAAATGTCATAGGATGGAGCCCATAGGATGTCAACACAGCGAAATTCAACATTTCTGCAAGTACAGTGGGAAAAGCAGAAACACTATGAAACTATACCCATTTACATACACTAATACATAAATGTAAAATATCGATGGTCCTTTACGTTCACATATATGCGCTTAAGTACACTGAGGGAAGTGCCAGAGTTTTATGCTAGAGGGGAAACCCTACTATTTTAGTGCAATTCTTCTGCTGGTTGCAAAGTTAAGAAAACAAAAACCGCAACAACTCTGGAATATCTGGAAATAAAGGGAATCAATGGAGAATAAAATAGTAGTGTTTTCCTACGATATCATGTTTGTTATTTACGCAAGCATCGCAGGGAAAAAATGTTGCTGTGGAGAAAACTGCTTACTAACTGAACCGCATGTATACAGGTGTAAAGATTATGCTGCTTATACAATGCATGTAAACATCGCAATACATTGTTTTCTGGTGTCCATGTAAATGTAGTCAGTGTGTATTGTTTTACGTTTATGGACTGGCCCCATTCAATTCCATCTTATGTGCCTTAAAGTACCTACTATTTTTGAACAAACAAAAGTCGATATTTTTTTTTATTAATCAACATTATGCCACAAATGCTGTCGATTGAGTTTCATTTGTAATGAACCTGGAACATTCCTTTAACCTGTCAGGCTGTCTTGAACAGTAACCGCACCCCCACAAGTATTTTTCATCTTGTTGAGAGAACAGAGCAGTGCAAGTACATCTTGTACAGTACACTGAAGGAAATCACAGTCAAGCCAACATCTGAGAGTTGAAATACATCTCTGAATTAATGTGCATGTCGTTTGTTCTTGTGCTTACTTGTGTATGGATTAGTCCAATGTACCACCATTTTTACCAATGTATTTTTTTCCATTACTGAAAAAACACTTGTGAGTGTGTATATCATGAAATGTGGTGAGAATTGGATAGGGTTTATGCTGTACCAAAAGCTTTTCCCTGTGGTTTATAATCGCTTGGTGTCTCTCACACAGTCTGCAGTGCTACAGCTACACTTGTGAAAGCGGAGCAGCATTTGCTAACAGCTCAGGAACATGGCCTGCCTGGTATAGAGCTATTAAACATGCATGACTCTTCCACTCCATTGAAAGAGGGACATTTTTTTTTTTTTTTAGGGATCAGTAACGAAAAGCAGAATGGTTTCCACTGATAAAGCAGCACTGTGTTTGCTATTACAATTACCCAGTCTGGTTGTATTTAGCTTCCTCTTCCATGTTAATGCAATAAAGTATTCCTAAGCTTTTGTTTAATGGTACATCTTGACATGCTGATTACATTTAATTGAATTACGATCTTCTCTCCAACAGCTTTCCAGAGAAGTCACAATAATGAAGAATTTAAACCACCCAAATATTGGTAAGCTAAATTGTTTATTTGCCTACACACTGACAGTCTTGTTTCCCCATAAAAAGTCATTTAGTTTGATTGGTTTCCTCTTATTTGTTGTCAGTTCCTGTTTGCAAGCAGCATAATGCTTAGTGGAGCTAGACATGTCGTAATGTCTTAACACAGAGAGAGGGGCTCTCTGTATCACTCGCATATATTTAGATTGTTGTTCTGTTGGAGGTTCAGCTCGAGAGTGTGAGAGAGCTTCATGGCGAGTCGGGACAGACAGGTTAAAATAGAAAAAAGTAGTGTAACTTCCTTTTAAATCTACAGAGTACTGCTCATAAATAAGAAATTGTTTACAAAGAAACAGGAAAATAAAGCACATTGTAGGGAGAGATATGGAAAAACAAGGTGAAAAAGCCAGATTGATCAGGAAACATCTTTACAAAATGTACCGCTATTGTTCCTTGTAACAGGGATGGTTTCATGATAATAGCATGGTATTTTGATAAGTACCATGGCATGGAATGATTGCGTATTCATTTACCATGGTATTTATGCGGTACTCCAAGCTACTATGGTATTAAAGACCCCATTAAATCAAAATAAGACTTTTGTGTAGAGCTACCACCTAATAGTTGACCAAACATCAGCCAATGAGAAGAGGCTTGGTCGACCAAGTTTTGATTGGTCGGTTAGTCGCAGAAAAAATAACTCCATGGTAAACCGATGAACACCGTATTACCATTGGTTGGATGCTAGGTGCTACTTAATAATAATTTTAAGGGCAATTTTCATTAAGCTGGTTTAGGGTTAAGCTTAAACAATAAACAAGACACTTTGAACTTTATTTTTTGTTGATTTTTAACAAAAACTTCAAATGAAACTGGAAAAAATTAAGTGCAATTAAAATGTGTCTGTGTGTGTGTATATATATGTATGTATGTATGTATGTATGTGTGTGTATATATATATATATATATATATATATATATATATATATCTCTCCAATAACATCGGAAACCTCAGGGCTGAGGGATTAGTGAATATTCTTGATTTAGTGATTTTGCATTGAAAATTAAATGTATTTAAAAAAATGAAAAACTTCAATCAAATACATTTCTAAATTCAAGTTTCACTCCAAATGAAAAGGAAAAGCTATTAAAATAATGACGTGATAAAAGAATAAGATATATACTGTGTATATATACACCATACTGTCAGGCAAGAATCCATTTAAACATGCAGGCAGAAAATTACATTTACAAATGAAGACATAAAAACAATTATAAATGTAAAAATAATAATTAGAATGATGATAATAATCACTGCAATATAAATCAAGGTTCAAGGTGAACGTGTGTTTGTATTATTTTATATATTTTGTATCTATTTTACAGGCTGCAGAGTTGGTCACAATGAACTGTTCTGTGGAAATAAAGTGAACTGAACTCAAAGCACCTCCTGAACTGAGATGTCTGCGGTCATTTGCAGCACTCATAGATGATACTGTTCTTGCAAAAAAAAAAAAAAGAAAGACAAACCAAGAAAGAGTGAGAACCTTTTAGATGCGCGTGTTCCATGAGATTCCATGAGATTGACCTCCATATAAGCACACATGCACAGACGCTTTTCTGTCATCTGTTCTTAATAATATAATAAAGTGCGTTACATTAATTTGATAATAATAATAATTTAATACATGGGAAAACAAGCCAGATATAATATTGACATCAAAGGCATCAGCTATTGGTGATCACTCTGACCATTGTCGATCCCCGAGATCATCGTCTGTGGGCACAATCCTAATGTGCATTTCTCTGTATAAATTAACAAATGTTCAGACAGTCTCCTTGCTGGTTTTTCTGACGCATTCAGAATCATTACACTTCGTACTTGTATGTATATTTTATATCGTAATGTATATTTTAAAGGCTCATTATTATTATTATTACTTATAACATTCTTTCTTAGCCCTGGAACTCAAACCATTTTCTGATGCCCCCCCAAAAAATATACATTTAAGCAATTAAATTAATATCATTAACGTGCAACAACTAGTCGACTAATGGCTTAAACTAACGACAACTAGTTGACTAGGAAAACTTTGGTTGGATGCAGCCCTACTTTTGTGACTTATATTCTGTTAGCTTTAATGCAATCTATATGCTAGGATACTCCTAATATTTGACTAAATTAACTTTAAGCAGATAGGCTATATATATTTAAAATACACTTTATTTATTTCTGAGGAAAAATCTTGCACTGAAAAAAGCAACAACATTTATTTATTTTTTTTGTTAAATTTAAACCTTTATATTAATTTTCTCAATTATGTCATGGTTGACTTGAAACTAACTTTAATGATCCTTTTTTTCCCCTCTTTCTATCGATCTCTGTTCCCTGCTCTGTATCTCTACAGTCAAACTGTTTGAGGTGATTGAGACTGAGAAGACTCTGTTTCTGGTGATGGAATATGCCAGTGGAGGTACATAGATATGTTTGTGTGTCTTTGTGGGTGTGACTCCTTTTGTGCCCTGTTTAGTGTTCCCACATTCATGGAAAACCCATGTCACAGGATTTAAAAAATTGATTTCCAGGCCTGGGAAATGAATGGAAAATACATAAAAAAAAGGCATGAAAATTTCTATTATGCATTCATATTATGATTCAGTTCTCTCGATATTGCTTCTCGCTGAAGCATATGGAAAATCCTTTTCCAACAACCTAGTTGAAACCCTTCTACAATAACGCCAATCCTAAGATTGGCTATGGCATTTAAGCCCCACCCTTTGAGGCACTAAGCTGTCCAGTATATAAGCAGGTGCACAAACTCTATTACCCAGAATTTTCTTCCTTCAAAACTGTGACCATCGTTCTCATCTAGGAGCCCTCTAGTCTCATCTAGCGAGCGAGCCAACGTGCCCGTTATCCTGCTCCGCTGATGCGTGGCGGTTCCACACGGCTGAACAATTCAGTTCGAACACCAGCCACCTCGCTCTCAGTTTGAAATGAATCTTCCCTCCCAAAATTCACTAGGTGGGGAAATTAATCATTATTTTTAATCACATGTGAGGTGTGTATTGATGAATATTATGCACGGCTGCTTCCTGGTGGCGAGCAGCACTCAGTCTCATCTAGCGAGCGAGTTGACGTGCCCGTTATCCCGCTCCGTGGATGTGTGGCAGGTGCACATGGCTACAGGATTCAGTTCGTATACCAGACACCTCGCTCTCAGATTGAAATTAATTTTCCCTCCCAAATTCACTAGGTGGGGAAATTAATCATTACTAATCACACTTGTTGTGTGTATATTGAATGCTGTCACCGTCCTGTGTGGTCTGTGACATCCTGATTATTTCCTTCCTTGTTACTAATCACACTTTGAGGCATGTATTGAATACTGTGCACAACAGCTTTCTGGTAGTGAGCGGCACTCGGTGCCATCTAGTGAGCATGCCGACACGCTGTTCTCCCGCTCCGCTGATGAGGTCCAACTGGGTTTTAAAGACAGTCAGACATGGTTGCACGTTTCAGTTCGTACGCTGGCCAAATTGCTCCCAGTGTGATGTTAATCTTCCCTCCCGAATTCATCAGGTAGGTAAATTTATCATTACGTATCGCACTTGAGGTGTGTATTGGATGCTATCACCGCCCTGTGTGGTCTGTGACATCTTAATTATTTTCCTTTTTGGGAGTCTGTCTCGACTCCATGAGTGAGCATGAGCACGTTCAGGCCATTCCCCAGTGTCTGTCTCCGTTCAAGCTGGGGAGAACACTTCCACTGAAGCCATTTCAAAAAGCATTGGGGTTTATGGCGGTGGTATCCGGCATCATTCCATTAGGTTTTTTTACACATGAGACCTCTTCAGTGCTGGCTCAAGCACAGTGTGCCACGTCATGCCTGGTGCCAATGGCACATTTGCATTGTTATATCTCGCTACTGTCTAACTGGTATAGCGCCTTGTTCAGCTTCTGCTTTCTACCAGCAAGATGTCATGCTGGGGCAGGTTTTCAGGTGGAAAGTGGTGACTACGGACACTTCCAACACTGGTTGGGGTGCGTTGTGAGATGGGCACCCGGCCTTTGGTACCTGGACAGAGTCTTAGTTTCCAGAAATGATAGAGATTCTGGACGGCTCTCCATGGGAAATACCACTGAGGAGGGATCTCCTCAAGCGCAGGGCACAATCTGGCATCCCCAGGCCACGCCTTCATGTGCTGAAATGGTCTGTTTTCACTAATTAGTGCTTCTCACATGGCAAAGACCCAGTGAACTGCCCCATACCTGAAATTCTTACATTTCTTCTCACTCCGTCAACACTCAAAGTTTATGTAGTGACTTTCTCTGCATATCACGCACCTGAAGCTGGCACCTCTATAGGCAAATATGATTTGAACATAAAATTCCCTAGGGGTGTGAGGCAGATAAATCCCCCTCGCGAATTGGGACCAAACTTTGGTCTTTAAAGAGCTTGCGCGGGCCCCCTTCGAGCCTTTGGACATGCTGTTGAATTGCATGTGCTTTCTCTTGTGCCACTGTTAAACCAAGAAGAAGCTATGGGCCTACGGTTTTATCCACGCTATTCAGAGCTCAGGTGGTTCAAGGTGTGAATTGCCCAATTGGTGTTAAAGCACACTCAACTAGCATGGCCTCTTGATGGGACTGGACGAACGGTGTGTCCTTGCAACCATTGAAATTAGTAAACATTTTGAAAGTTTTTGTGAGGACAGTCGCAATGAAATTACTTTTTAAAAACACCAATCAAATAGAGCTGTTAGGTGGGACATCAATTTACACTACCGTTCAAAAGTTTGGGGTCACTTGTCTGAAATGTTTCTCATGATCTTAAAAATCTTTTGATCTGAAGGTGTATGCTTAAAAGTTTGAAATTAACTTTGTAGACAAAATATTATTCTGCCAAAACATATACATTTATTTAATTACAAATCTAAAATTTCCTAAAAAAAAAAAAAGTTTTTGAAATGGATGACTTGGATCAAAATATGAAGAAAAGAAGCCAATAAGTGCCCAACATAGATGGGAACTCCTTCAATACTGTTTAAAAAGCATCCCGGGGTGATTCCTCAAGTAGTTGGTTGAGAAAATGTCACGAGTACATGTCTGCAAAATCTAGGCAAAGGGTGACTACTTTGAAGATGCTAAAATATTACATAGTTTTGGATTTATTTTGGATTTTTTGGTCACAAAATAATTCCCATATTTCCATTTCTATTATTCCATAGTTTTGCTGACTACTATTATTCTAAAATGTGAAATAAATAAATAAATAAAGAATGAGTAAGTGACCCCAAACTTTTGAACGGTAGTGTACGTTTACATTTATGGATTTGGCAGACGCTTTTATCCAAAGCAACTTGGAGCCCTTATTACAGGGACAATCCCCCCGGAGCAACCTGGAGTTAAGTGCCTTGCTCATGGACACAATGGTGGTGGCTGTGGGAACCGACAACCTTCTGCTTAACAGTTTAGTGCTTTTAGCCCACTACGCCACCACCACCCCCCCAACCACTCAATTTGTAGGCTAACCCAGAAGGTTAATTCACCATGGGTTCCCTATGGAATTTACTATGGGTTTTATAATGGCAGTTTTGGATTTCTGTGTAAAACAAAGTCTGTGGTAAACATTACTTGAATATATGTGGATGTTTGGTTCTACAACAAAAATAATACTTTTAAACATGAATTTTGTAGCTGACGATATTTTTAAGTATGTTGTTTCAGTGCAGCTTAGAAATTTTCATTGGAAGTGTGACTGCCTTTATAAAAATCCATAGTAAAATCCCAAATGAACCCATGGCTCAAATGCTTATTTTAAAATGTTAATTTTGAACTCCTAATAGACTGGAAAATCCTGGTAATTCATTGGTCGAAAGTTTTCAAAACCATGTCTTTTGTCATTAACCATGACCTCTGCTCTGTGTGTTATGCAGGTGAAGTTTTTGACTACCTTGTAGCTCATGGAAGGATGAAGGAGAAAGAGGCCAGAGCTAAATTTAGACAGGTGCTATTTTCTTACTGTCATATTTCAGCATTTCAAGCTAATAGTCGACTGATATATCAGAGAGACCGATAAATCTGTTGATATTTGGTATTTTAAAATGATCGGCATCAGCTGATAAATGTCCCCATTTGGCTGATATGTTTCTTAACCCTTTTGCACGTACAGTTATACTAGGCTGGGCTCAGATGTGTATGATCAAACTGGTGTGATCTGCATTCGTGCTGCTGTTACCTGTAAAAGAGGGATGGAAACTGTTGTCATAATGAACCAGCTGTTCAAATAGTCTTTTCAACATCCCAATATTTTATTTGTATACGTTTCAAACAATCGCTAAATAAAAATGTAAAGCCATTACCATCGGAGTGCTGATAATGCGACGCGTACATGATTTCTGACGCCAAACAAAGAATATACAAACTAGTCAGTCCATTAAAGCCTTCTCCCATTCATCCGTCACTCATTCTAACCAGTTCTATTACTGGGAAAGTGGAAAGGCTGGGCTTTTAGAACCGTATATGCTGCTATGACGAACTCAGAATTTCATGCTGCATTGCATGTAAACTATATAGTGGCGTGCATAGCCGGCAAGCGCATTCGCTATTACATCTTATCATAATCGATCATTAGAAACATCTCAAACCAACATTATATGTTTGATAATATATAATCTGTCCTTCAGTGTATTTGAAATGTAAGGTAAGATATTTTGTATTTTTTTTTGTATTCAAGAACTCGCGCGGATGGTGGGGGGGGGGCCTCAATACAGGAGAAAATCGCGTGCGATAAAGTTAAGCCATGACAGCGGCGAGAATCACCTGCTTGCATGTGAAGGAGCCGCCTGAGACCTAAATGAGCAATCAGCATTTGTTTTGACGTTAAATGCCATTGTGTTACCACAATACAAGACCAGTGTGCAACACGGTCTTATTTAAACGGTCCCACATATCAAAGCAGAAGCGTATGTGCTCATGATTTTTAAAGTGCTCGGGTGTTTGGCGCTCTCTCTCTCTTAGGATGTGAAGGCAAATATCAATAAAAATTCTATCATACACTGCCTGGCCAAAGAAAAAGTTGCTGTTTGGATTTAAATTAGCAGATACTTAAGAGCCTATGGTTGGATCATTATTGCAGTGATTAATATGATTCAGCTGGCATCAGTTATTTTAACCCCAACTAATGCAGTGTAGCTTCTCATTTCTTAAACAACCATGTCGTATCCCATGGTCTTTGAAAAGATGTTACTGTGTTTCAGAAGAGAGATTCGTGAAATCACTGGAATTGGGTTAAGAACTGTCCAATGCTTCATTAAATCCTGGAAGGATAGTGGTGAACTGTTAGCATCGTGGAAGACATGTGGTCGTAAAAAATGTTTAATGATCATGATCGGAAATCACTAAAACGCTTTAAGTCACATTGTAAAAATTCGTCAGAAGAACTCACGGCTGTGTTTAATATTGAAAGTAAGAGCGTTTCCACATGCACGCATATTCCAGGACAACAATGCCAAGATACATTTGGCTCAAATTGTGAAAGATTGCTTCAGTGAGTATGAGGAATCATTTTCAAACATGAATTGCCCACCACAGATTCCTGATCTTAACCCCATTGAAAGTCTTTGGGATGTACTGGAGAAGACTTTACTGAGTCCGACTCTCCCGTCATCAATACATGATCTTGGCCAAAAATGTACGCAACTCTGGATGGAAATATATGTTGTGATGTTGCATAAGGCTGTTGAAATAATGCCACGACGAATGCGTGCAGTAATAAAAACTAAAGGCGGTCCAATTAAATATTAGTGTATGCAACTTTTTTTTTTTGGCCAGGCTGTGTATGTTGTCTGCAAATATGCGTATATCTCGTTTGAATGGATTTAATTCACAAACCTCTTGAAACTTGCGCAAAACCATTCTCTTCCTGTGGAGCATGCATATATTTCTCTTAAGTGCATTTTATAATAGCCTGGATCTAAATTGTGTCCCTCTGTCTCACGAATCTTGCACGACGGTGAGTCTGTGGTAATCTAAGCAGGCGATCCGGGCCAAGTCAATTGGAAGCGGTCAGGAGTTTGCTGTTCATCTAAAGTGCACAGTGAATATGATATTTACATATAGTGCACGTATAGCACTGTATGAACCGTATGTGCAATTAGTATGTAAGAAAATACGATTGCTAATGCGCACATAAGTCTGTGGATGCAAGACTGCTGTATGCGCTGTTGTGATTTCCTTCTGCCAAATAGATTACCATTTTCTTTTTGTGCTAACTATTACTAAAATTTGAAGAATAGGAGAAGCTGCTATCTACTGTCTTAAAAATTCTATCTACATTTTTTTAAAAGATGGTTTTGTTATTATTATTTACAAAGTTAGTGTTTTCTGTGAAAGTTTGAGCAAGTATTATGCTAAATAAAGTTAATTAATTGTTTAGACTATATGTCATTTACTATTATATTCAATTCTGTGAAGTATCCATATTATATCAGTAACCCAGCTCTCTGAACATCAGCCATTTAAAAAAATACATTTTGGTCAACCTCTTTCAAACACCCTGATGTTTGCTCTCTGCTCTGTTTGAGTTTATATGAGTTCATCTGTCTCAACCAACCTTGTTGTGTCATGTACTGGTTTGACCATCAATGACTCAAGCCCATAAAACACACACACACACGCGCACACACACAAACATTCTCATAATGCATACCTTGAATGTTAAATTAATTCTCATAGGAGCCCATGTGAAACTAGTAAATTTGAACCCATGTTATTATTCAACATTGTCACTGCAGTGAAATTAATAAGAACTCTGACACACTGACAACAAACAAATGATGTTGTGAATGTGATTTTATGTGTTAAACAGTGTTATTCTTCAGGACATATTATCAATACTGGTTTTTGTTGGTTCTGAGTATGTTACGTCATACTTTTTACTAGGGATAAAGCAGTTAGTGATTATCATCAGGGTTGAGAGTGGCTGAATCTGTGACACAAAAGGGCCAATCAATGCAGCCCATTGAATTTTGGAAAAAGCTATCAATGCAAGTAGACACAGCCTATGACTCTAGCTGTGCTGGCCTAAACGAATGCCCTTTTCATGAAGTTTATTTAGATATTTCAGGTTATGTGTAAAAGACTGAATGGATGAAAGTATTGATTCAAGTTAATAAATCAGAAACCATAAAAGTTGTCAATGGCTTAACCAAAGTAGACAGGGCTCAGCATGCAGAATTAGTTATTTTATTTACAATTTAAAGGTAATATAAATAGGTGAAATTGATTTAACAGTGATTTCTTATCAGATAACATTGACATTTTTTTTATCTTACATAGATTGTGTCAGCTGTGCAGTATTGTCACCAAAAACACATTGTGCACAGAGACTTGAAGGTAAGCAGAAGTTTTTTGGTTTTTAAAATAACGAGAAAAGGGTAATGACTATGTAAATGCATGTGTAGGAGATACAAACTAAAAATAAAAGAAATTGTACAATGGTTCTAAAAGTATTTGGACATTTAAGCCATAATTACAATTTTGTTGCATCTGCAAAAATTATGTTAGAGCTGGACCCAAAATTGTCAAAGTACAAACTCAAATTTGAAACCTTTTTGTCCAATATTTTGCTTAAAGCATGTTTGAGCTCTTTTTCTTTTTGAATACATCCCACTTGGTTTGATCTGATGCGATGCAATGACATTCATACATTGTAACTTCTGTGACTAAGTGCTTTTTGGGGCCACTGTATATTATATGCATGTGTAGCTGACACAGTTGCCGTTCTCCTTCTTTGTTTCATTCTTACCTCCTGTTTCCTTCTGTAGGCTGAAAACCTACTGCTAGATGCTGATATGAACATTAAGATAGCTGACTTTGGCTTCAGTAATGAGTTCATGGTTGGAAATAAGCTGGATACATTCTGTGGCAGCCCTCCCTATGCTGCCCCCGAGCTCTTTCAGGGGAAGAAGTATGATGGGCCGGAGGTGGACGTATGGAGTTTGGGTGTCATACTCTACACGCTGGTCAGCGGATCCCTGCCCTTCGATGGACAGAATCTCAAGGTTTTATCATCATACTGTCTGTGTGTGTGTGTGTGTGTGTGTTTTACAGTGCATTCTAATTACTGTCTATTCTGCAGGAATTGCGTGAGCGAGTGTTACGTGGTAAATATCGGATCCCTTTCTACATGTCCACTGACTGCGAGAATCTTCTCAAGAGGTTCCTGGTTTTAAACCCAGCCAAGAGAGGAACATTAGAGGTGAGCTTTTCTATTTTTTGTCTTCTCTTTCTGCATTGTAAAATAGTGCTTCTAAGCTTTCAAACGATACCTATTTTGTGTTGATCAAGACTGTAGTTATCGATATTTTGCTAATTTTTTCTTGGTGGGCCAATCCAAGCTTAATGGGTTAGTATTGTCTTATAATCACCCTTTAAGCCATTTTTTAGAAAATATAAAATATTCATATATCCATTAAATGTCTAATATTCCAGGCTGGATGGAAGGAAGATTATGAATCTAAACTTTCTCTTTCAGCAAATCATGAAAGAGCGGTGGATCAATGCTGGCTTTGAAGATGATGAGCTCAAACCCTTCACTGAACCAGAGGCTGACATCTCTGACCAGAAAAGAATAGGTAAAAACATCATTGGTGTTTATGTGTTGGCAAGAAGACAGTGGATGTGTATATATAGTCAACCAAGGGGCTGCCCTCTGTAAGAGCAGGTCGAGCACTTTTCCTCAACTCCGAGAGAGAGAATGTGTAGTGGCAATGAAATAAGGGCATGTGGGGTGTACTTGTTAGTGTTACGTAACGCACCGCAGCTGGCTCTCTCTTGTCTATCGACGTCTCTGATGTCTACTCCCTTTCCCACTCTCTCTCAGCATGGATTTCCCTGTGTAGCAATGTGATATTATCAAGTATGAGTGGACAGCGAGCTTGGCTTACAGTAACATGAGGCATAACATTGCAGAGCACCCTGGCTTTGTTCGCATATCTGAAATTAATCCACAGTGTAACCTCACATCGGGGTTTCCATTGTCATGTAAAACCTGGAAATGTCAGGGGATTTTTAAATTGTGGTTTCCAGGTTGGTAAATAAATAAAATGGTATATACAATTAAGATAAAATCTTAAATGTAATTGGAAAATTCACAATCATTTCAATAGGCAGGGTCTCTCTCTCTTTCATGGCAAATATGGGATAAATGCAGAAATTTCTATAGTGTATATAATTTTTTTCTAGGTTGCTCCGCAAGATATTTCATCTGCTTGATATTGCTCTTTTTAGTGCAAAAAATCTGCCCCAGCTACACCTGTAAAATTATTTAAGAAATAACGAACGATGGGAAAAGTCATGAAATACATTGGTCAAAAGGTTTCTGACACACACATGAGCACCCACCTCGTTACATATTGAGGAACTGAGAATGTAGAGTACATTTGTTTTTTCATCATTAAACGCTTTTCCACCATCGGGCTGAACGGTTTAGAGCACGGTAAGGAACGGTTCCAATAGCATTTCCTCTTGAGCACAGTTCAGCATTTCACGTTACAAACCATTCTCTGCAAGGATTTCTCAGCAAACCGTGATCAAGCCATGCTGGTGGTGGAATGCTTTACTATGCGCCAATGCCAAGATAACACAATTGTTTCTAAGTAGCTGGCAAAGTTCGCTATGGTCAGGTTAATACAAATGTATAAATAATGTCCTTTTAAGCTATTCTGGGAACCTTTACCTTCCTGTGTCTGGTGGCATGCACAATCCCTCATCAAAACCTCTTGCCTTTTTCTTTTGCTTTCCTTTTTGCAACATCAAGAGGAAAAATCAGTTGCCAACTGACGTAATGACTTTTATGAACTGGTACTTATTAGTGAATCAAAAACTTACTAGTCAAACAAAGCGATTCCTCATTTACTGAACCACAAGTCATTAAAAGAGTGCAGCGGTCTGGTTCTGGAAGGAAAAATGATTGATTTTCAACGATAACTTATAAACCTTTAAAGAGAGACCTACCATGAGCTACGAGGTTTTTCATCAATGGCATATGCTTCTGTTGAATCCATTCATCTGTATCTCAATTTCATTATTTGATAGCAAATTCATGGTAAACAACTACAATACCCATGGTACAGCAGAGAAAGATCCACCAATCAGATAAACCGCAGTTGGTTGGTTTGGTTGGTTCTTTGCTTACCACTAAAATCCACTTAAGGATTTTATAAAAAGCCTATGGAAGAAATGAATGGGGGGGGGAAATGCTTCCGGAACCAGATTGCTGAAAAAGTGGGCGGGCACTGTTGCGCCATGACTCGAATTTTACCAAGATGTGTTATTATGAAAATATGTAGTTAAAGGTGCACATTATAATACGTTTTTATAATAAGTAGTATTTTATAAAAAATAAATTAATAGAATTGTTTTTTATTTAAAATGAAGAATGTCCTTAAATAAAAATGAGCTTTAAGTCCTTGAGTTTCACTTATCTGCAGCCGTACAAATCCTGAGGATTGCTGCTTGCCCATGCAAAAGTCTACAAAATCCATATCCTTAAGTATGAGCAACAGTAATAGTCATGCCTAACTCCGGAAGCAGTACTTTTAAAGTTATTTTGTAAAGTGCCACACTAGCATAGAAAGGACAATGTGAATAGCCTCTCACTATTTATGTGTCATTCTACAGACGTGATCGTGGGCATGGGCTTCTCCAGAGAGAAGATCCAGGAGTCTTTGTCTAAAATGAACTATGACGAGATCACAGCCGTATACCTACTGCTGGGCAGGAAGACCAATGAGGTGAGCACTTAAAGAAACATGATACAAAGTAACACACATTATGTGAATGGTCCAAAGCACAAGTGTTACTTGCTGGTTTTGTGTGTTCTAGGAGGTTATTGACTCCAACTCCAGTAGTAATCTCTCTGTGGCGAAGCTCAGGGCCACTAGTGAGATGAACGGCCAGTCACCAAATCACTTGAAGGTCCAGAGAAGTGTCTCATCCAGTGAATCCAGAAAATCCAGGCGCCATAGTGACCAAGGTGACTTGCATTCAGCATTTACATTTTGGGTCACAATGTCTTGAGCTGAGGTTAAACAAGATCTTACTGTTACAACAGGCCAACATAATTGGACCATACAGAGGTTATTCGGTTAAAACAATAAAACCTCACTGTGCTGTTTTCCTCCACTCTTTCTCTTATTATCTCTTTTCTTTTTCTCAGTTGGTGTCACTAACTCAGTGTTGAGTAGCTCTAAGAAGATGGTCCCCGGCATAGCCGATGGTGATGTCAAACAGGAAGGTGGGGTAACAGTACGGAAACCCCCCTCTCACAGCCCCCCCAGCCCACTGCTGGGTAATGCCAACAACCCTAACAAAACAGAAATACCTGACCGCAAGAGAGGCAGCACCATTACACCCAACGTGAGTTTACCATGTTTCTGTCCAGTGCAAATACTGAATTAGCTTTGTTCCAAATTGTAGCGTGCTGTCTTCTAAGGCAGAATCCTAAACACCATTAAACCTCATAAGTGACTGATTTGGAACACCCTATATGGGCAGCAACTCATCATACAGATAGCACTCCAAACAGGAAACTAGACTTGCCATTGATTTTAGTAGAGTTTGACTTAAGCATGTCACTAATAGGCATAAAAACGCATAGCACACACACACATACTGGGTATAATGATTTTTTTTTTAACTAGGATTATAACATGCTTTTTATCTATACTTTTCTTCATGGAATGACATATAAGTTGTTACATTTATTTTATATTTTCCCTCTCCTTAACCAATAGATACTTTTGTTTTTTGTTGTTTTTTCCAGTTGTTGTTGTTGTTTTTTTCCCTATGCATTTTTGGATTGCATTCTCTATGATACTGCTTTAGAATTTTGTCAAAACAAGTTGGAGGAACTGATTATAGGTTGACCAATAGTTAATTTTGCAGATACCAATAACTAAGGTGGTGGCATTGTCTTATAACTGATTTTTTTCCTCTATTTATAGACTGTTAAAAAAAAAAAAATCCATACATGAAGTCTTTCCATACTATGATGGCACAGACATGGAGGCTACAAGATTCCAAAATGAATATAATGAAGCTTTTTATAGCCTATACAGAATATTCATCAGATGTAAAATCTATATTTCACCAGATGAGGTTTAATAATGAATAATGTTTCTCTTTATTTTTCACAATATAGATATAAAGTTTGAGACACTATGTATATGCTGATGGGGGATGTTTACATAGTTGCATTTTTCTTTGCGTGCTCTAGCTTCAATTTAGATTAACAAATCAAAATAACTAAACATGCGCTGAAGTAAGGACAAAAATATGGGTGAATATTGTCAATGATGAAAGATTTAGATCTAGCTAATCTCCATGAGTTGTCGGTGATTTTTATTTCATCTTTAGAGGCCACTTTTATACAGTAGAACTAAGCTACTCTAACTATTGAATCCTGCAGTGCCGGCCACAAAAGAAAACAGAGGAATAATAACTTTAAAAAAAAAATGATCACCGTAGATTATTTGCTGATAACCGATTATGCCAAAATGCAACTTATTGCACAGATGAATCTGTAAAACCAAAACATATCAGTCCAACTCTAGAAAAGAGAAATGGTCTCCTGTTTTTATAGAAAACAAAAATCATATAATATTTGAGTATTATACCAAAACTTTCTTGGTCTCCCACAGAATAACTCTGGATCTGGAGGGATATCAAGGAGAAACACATATGTGGACACTGTTAAAAACAACACCGACCGCCTTTCTGTCATTCCCAATGGGAAGGAAAACAGGTACAGTGTGGAGCATTGGATGTTCTACTTGTGTACTGACTGCTCTATCCGATCTTTTCTTTTGAAACAACAAAACATATATTTACATTTGTTAGATGCTTTTATACAAATGGACTTGCAGTGCATACAGGTTGTACATTTTACCGTACGTGTTCTTTGAGAATCTAACCCTTGACCTTGCTTTTGCTATAGTGCCATGCTTTATCAGATACATTAAGTCTATGCAAGTGTAATGAAACCAAGCCTGGTTTTGTTTCTGTCTGTAGTGTGTCATTGTCTCCTGGCTCTCAGGACCCTGGTGCATCCACTCACAGCATTAGCACTTCTGCCACACCAGATAAAACGCGTTTCCCACGAGGCACCGTGAGCCGCAGCACCTTCCACGGACAATTGAGGGATCGTCGCACAGCCACCTATAACGGCCCCCCTGCCTCGCCCACTCAACCACGCAGCCGCGCTAATGCCAACAACCTGCTCACCAAACTCACCTCCAAACTCACACGCAGGTAAACATACCCTCACATGCATATGAACACACATACACAAAACTACTCACAAATCACCTGTTTTTATACAATACAACATGCTATATTTAGCTGCTCAGCTTACAAAGTGCGGTGTCGGTTTTGTATCTAGTTTCAGGTCTGAATTTCTTCTCCTTTCCTAACCTCCCTCTTCTTTGATTTTTGTTATTTTATATTTTCTCTTGGTTCATTTATTAGAATATAGTTTTATTTTGTCCATCTTTGTAATGTCTCTTCTTTTTCTTTTTTTCATTTCTTCTGTTGTAGAAATATGTCATTCAGGTTTTCCAAAAGGTAGGACATTGAGTTTATGGGGTGTAAATCTCTCTTTTAACGTAATGAGAGGAGTTCAGAGGCTGCTGCACTAACCCATAGTAAATGATTGCAGTGACTTGGGTTTAATGCTCTCACAGTGGTTGATTACAGCATGCTTTAAAACACCGCCTGCATACTAGTGTGGCCAGATCAAATCAGTCTACTGCTCTTTAACTGATCGCTACTAATCAAAATGTTTGCATGACACAAGCTGATTGTGCAAAACGATGTGTATGATTTTAATTTCACACAAAGAAAATCTTTTGAATCATTCAGTTTTTTTCAGCATATGCTTTGGTATGTTCTCAGCTGTAAAATGTGTTGAGAGATTAGTTTGGCACTCATTTGAGAGATATAATTCGTTCAGTAACAAACAGTGCAGTTGTCAGTGTAGAGTGTTGCAAATCGGTCATATGTGAGGCTCCATTTTGAGTTTGGTTGCTGCCTTTGAAGGCAGCTGCCTATGTTAGCAGTAGACAGCAAGGCAACTTGCTTGGCTCCTTTGTTTGGTGCAGAGTGATTTTGTTTTGTTTTTTTAAGCAAAGAGAGTCGGAGTAAACTTGAAGTGGGTTTGAAGATGCAGAGTAATTTCTCTTTGAAAAAGCATGAGCAGTAATGACTGGCTTGTACCCTAATGAACTCATTTGATAATGGTACACTGCCACCTGGTGTTAGAAAGGTTTTACCTTTATTATAGTAATCGGAGAGATTTTGTTCTAGTATTAAAATAATTATTTGAATAATAATACATTTAAGTATATGATACTGTCATTAATAAAATGTATTCCAATAAGGGGTCGTGTGAATAGAGCGTGAGCTAAGAGCCAGTTGCATCTAAAATGGGCCAAAATTTGAATAGTCCACTTTTAGGGCCAGCGACAGTGTGAAAAACAAAAAGTCTCTGGTGTGAAAACAGCACACATCTCTGATTCCACCTCTTATGGTGCATTCCGTTAATCTCAGAAAGTCAGAATGCCACTTGAATTCGGACTTCCAATTTGGAAACTCGTACAATAATATTGATTTCACAGAGATGCAGGTGCATGACTTTACACAAACATGTCAGCGCGCAAGGAGCTGTACAAAGTTAGTGATAATTCACTTTCATTAAATAATATTAATCAATTAGCTTAAGTTCCTATATTACATGATATTCAAGCTTGTTTAACAAATGTTTGCAGAGACCAGTGTATAAAACATGGAATTAAATGCTAGCGTTGTAGCATTGTTTATCAATTGGGTTGCTAGGAGACGTCTCTGGTGACAGTCGAACACCTGCTGTGCTAATGGGAGCATTACAGTTTTGTTTCCTTATACGTCATCTTTCGAGCATCTGCCAATGGAATTCCTGTATTGTCGGAGATCGGAGATATCAAGTAGGACTATCCCACATCCAACTTAAATGGAATGCTGCATTAATGTCTCGTTTCATTTCCTCCCTGTTTTTCTTTACCTTCCTCTTCAGATCAGTGAATAAAGGTGGATGTTTTTTAAAGTGAAGGTTATTTTAATGTTAGTGTATGATCAGTGAACATTGGGCCTGTGTAATTACTATGCCCTAAGAAGGTTTAAGGTGGGAGGAGCCAATGCTTGGTTATAGAGCGCAACAGTACCCGCCCATCTTTTCAGCTGTCTATGTACCGTAAGAATTTTTCCCCATTCATTTTTTTACCCTAGATTTTTCATAAAATCTAAGAAATGAACCAGCTCAGAGGTGAATCACAATATCACAAACTTTTATTTTGAGGCAATACATTTATTTGAAAATCATACTACAAGACTGTGTACTTACTGTCTTTCATGGGGGCATGGACTAGCATCCCATGAAGCACTGAGACTTATGTAATAAAAAAAATAAAAAAAGCTGAAAATATTCAGAATTTTGCAATTTAAACAATTTTTAAACAATGAAGTTATAATAACACTGATGATGATGCATATACTGTAAAATTGTCACACAACCTCTGCGCTTGTGGCAAGTCTGTGTTTTAAATGTTTATTAGTTATCGTTGAACATCAGTTCGACTATGGAAAAAATGTATGGGATTTTTACTTCCTGAAACAGACTGTTGTGCTCTTTTGAATGCAACAGTGATGGCCTACTTTTTAAACCATCATGGTTCTGGATGTATTTTTCCCTGTTCATTTTCTCCATATAAATATAAAAAAAACATCATCAATAAAGAGTTCTTAAGCCTTTAAGGCAAACCAACTGTCTCTGAGATGAATTACAATTATTTTAAAATCAGGGAAAAATACTAAGTTACAAGACTGGGTTATTAAATTCTTAGAATGAACTACTCTTATAAATGTTTGAAAAACGTCCTTAAGTAAAAATTGTAATTTAGGGAGACTTGTTATGCTTTATGAGATTTGGTCTGTCACTGCTGAGCACTGTTGGCACAATTCCTTTTTCCAATGTGACTGTGACTTTTCATTGATCTCTCTTCTGGATTATAGTTGGTATATTTCTTCAAGACGTTGGCTGTTAAACATGATTTTATTGAAATCACTACTTACTCCCAAAAAGTTTCTCAATTGAGAAAACAATTGTGATTTTTCCATCCATAACCCTACTGTTGCGTTCTGGTGCCATTCTATGCCTTGGTCCTTGTAAAATCAAGAATCTACAAGAACATATGGTCATGTCTTAAAGAAGGTTTCTGGTGGGAGGAGCCAGTGTTGGCTATTAGGAAGGATTTAAGTTAAATAGTACTGTAAGCTGCAACACTCACGTGCGATGACCTTCAGCGAGTCACCTTTGGATTTGTGCCTTACAAAAAAAGATCACACACATTCCTTCATAAACCTACAACATAAAGAAATGCTCAATTTACTGTTTAAACTGTGTCTCAAACTATCCTTCTCTTCCCTGTCTTTCCTTTTCTTCCTCCCCCCCCCCTTCCGTTCTCTCTTTCTGTCTGGCTTCCTCCCCCAGGGTCACTCTTGACCCGAGCAAACGGCAATCTGCCATCAAATTGGGGTCGGCTGCCCCCTCTGTGCCCCCCACCCTCACAGTCCCCTCCAACCCTGTGGCAAAGACTCTTAGTAAGTCTGCGCTTAATTCATTTACTGTCTTCCTATTTATTTATTTTTTCCATCCCCCTCTCTACCTGCTTCCTCTCTCTCCACCTCTTTAAACATGTGGCTTTATGTTGTATCTGCGGCCACTAGATCTTTTTCGTCAGCTTTGAACTGCTCTTTTTTTCCAGATTCAGCTGCACTGCCTATAGGGAGTTGTAAGAATTCGCAGAAGAAGAGTGTCTAGAGTAAGGCTAGTTTAAACGCACATAAACGACAACTGCAACTACACATTGTTTAATTGAGAAAGGTAAAATGTGTATGTGTGTGTGAGAAAGAGAGAGAGAAGGCAAAACACGGTTTTGTCTGTGGGTTCCCACGGTTATGAAAATCCTGGATATATCAGGAAATTTAAGGGAACGGGCTTTTATTTCTGTGCCTGGGTAAGTCAAGGAAATTAATAAAATATTAAAATGTGCACTTTTTATATTTATGTTGCACTGGCCAAGCTGACAGTCGTCTTGGACTTGTACTGCCACTTTTCACCGTGGATGTACTGTCATTGTAGAAATGCACCATTTTCAGCCCTGATTATCCCTCTAGGAAGGAAAAACCTGAAACCTGTCATGAAAATGTTTTAGGCCTGTTTTACTTTAAAATCAAAAGAAATATTATATATAAACTATTTTAGGGCCATAAAGATTATTTAATAATTTATGACAGTTAAGCACAGTTTTATGCCTAAATTCTCATTACTTCAGAGCGGAACAAAATTATATATGATTTAAATTGTCAAGTATATATTCATCATAGTAGTGCTTCCTTGGTACTGCCTTTCATTATTCTGATTTTAATAAAAAAATGAATTGTACAACAGCATCCTTTGTCACTCAACACATTAAAAATGACTATTACCGTAATGAGAGTCATCATTGAAAATAATGGGAATAGTAAAAGTACAATATCTGGACACGTTACTTTAATGGGAATGAGTGTCCTGAAAATACCATCACAATGCAAAAAATCTTAATGATCCCAAATGACTGCATTTACTTTATTCAAAATATAATAAAAACATGTTTTTATTGATTTGGGGGTTAAATATGACCAGGACATTTTCCGGACTGGTTTAGTGAGTTATGTTCTGCTCTAAAGTACTTAATTGACTAGAATTTGCACATTTTAAGCACAGTATCTGAAAATGATTTCTGGTTATCACAAATGACTGGAAAATTCATGGAAATTGATTGTTGAAAAGGCGTGGGAACCCTGAGTCTCTATCTGTCTGAAACTATGGCGTATCCATAAACACTACGACACGCATCCTCTCGCATGTGAAGCGCACATACTGTATGTAGACACGTCCCTTATATCTGTATATCCGTCTGATGTCAGGTCACAAGTAATGTATCGCACCCTGCGCTGAGAATAGGCTTTTGCCCATGATGCATTCTTCTGTGACATTCTAGATGATGATATAATTTGAAGGAAGCAGCATGGCAGTTCAGATGAGTGCATGGCCATAAAGTACTTTTACATATTCGGACGTCCAATTAAACTGTAACAGTCTTGTATAATTTGTTTTTGTGTTTTTTTGTCTCACCCAAAATGTCAAACCAAGTCTTTTGGGGAGTTCACTTTGAGTAGATTTTTTTTTTATTATTTAACTCCCCTTTTGTTATTGTATTATTTCTCTCTCATTCAGTCTCTCTCATGTGCGTAGTGATGTAGTGACTCTAAAATGACTAAAAATTGCTTCCTTTTTGTCTCACTTTCTCCATCCATTCCTTTTTTGCTCCATTGTGATCTCTAATCAATCAACAAATAAACCGTAGAGTCTCAACCGAGTTTGAGAGAAGCGGGAGATTTGAGGGCTCAAGGTGAGGCGTCAGTTTGGAAGCCCTTATTTTCTCTTGGCTCATTATTTTCATGTGTTTTAGATGTATGTACCCCATCTCCCACTGTAAGCTGGAGATATCAGTGTATTGTAGTGTAGTGTGTACAGCACGTGGGCAATTAGTTTGTCCTATTGATATGTTAGGGCTGGGCAAAATATTGAATTTCACAATATATTTGTGATCATTTTAGATTTTAAATATACTGCATTTAATGTGCTTTTTATTTGGCCTCTCAGTTTTAAGGAATATTCCAGATTCAATACAAGTTGAGCCCAATCCGACAGCATTTGTGGAATAATTGGAATAATGATTTAAAATTAAATGTCCCTTCTATAAAAAAAAAAATACAAATTCTCGGATACTGTAAGGCAACTACAATGGAAGTTAATGGGGCCAATCTGTAAATGTTAAAATACTCACCGTAACAAAAGTATGGCACAATCTTAGTGTGATAAAATCGCTTAATACCTTTTCTGTTTAAAATTACCCAATTTGACACTTTCGTTGTCATAAAAAAAGCTGTAAACCCTAAAACAAGCATGAAAACTACCATTTAAACAATTTTACAGCTCAAATAATGCACAAGTTTAACAGAACAGTTAATGTGCAAGTGCTTTTATACAATTATAAGCTTCACATTTCTGGAGGGTTTAAAATGCAGAAATTGGTCCCTATTCACTTCCAGACATTTTGAATCTAATTGGCTGCAATGGTGGTTTGGTCAAAACTATGGTTCCTCTTAAGCTGTTTCAGAGTAAACACAAATATGGAGATATATAATCAAAAGGCTCATAAAATATAATCATTTTACCTATATTGCCCAGCCTTTAATCATGGCATATAGTGTGCTGCTTGTGTGCATGCCCCAGTTTGTTTTGCATTTGTTTTATATTAATTTTCATGTGTGATTATGATTGATAACCCATGCACGCATCTGCTTCAGTGATTGTTTACTACCATTGTGATTAATGGTTAGTTTCTAAGTTACATCAGTATATGAAAAGTTGCCACCATGTTGTATTTCTTTCTCCATCTAACTCAACTGTTCTTAACCTTGTATTGCTCTCTTTACATTGCCTTTTCACTCCGTCCCACCCCCCGTACAGTCGCCATGTATCTGGGGATCAGCAGAAAGATGAAGGGAAAGATGGAAAAGACGGCAAACCCCGCTCTCTCCGTTTCACCTGGAGTATGAACACCACCAGCACCATGGAGGCAGCCGACATCATAAATGAGATCCGCAAAGTTCTGGATGCCAACAGCTGCAGTTACCAGCAGCACGAACGCTTTCTGCTTCTCTGTGCCCACGGCGATAGCCGCAACGACAGCCTTGTCCAATGGGAGATGGAGGTTTGCAAACTGCCCAGGCTCTCACTTAATGGTGTCCGTTTTAAGAGGATATCTGGCAACTCCATTGCTTTTAAGAACATTGCTTCCAAAGTTGCAGGCGAACTCAAGCTATGAATATATCTTTAATGTAACATCATAGAGGAATATATGAAATGGTTCAGTTCAATATAGACAAATGAATTGAGCTGTACAATCGTTAAGTAGCAGTTTGTTTTTTTTTTTGTTTTTTTTTAAATAAACCACTTACATGTATTTGAGAAAATGTATATACTTTAACATTGCTTAAAGCAATAATTTCTTAACATCAGTCACACAATAATTGTATTATTGTGCAATTCGTTAAATGCTGTAAAAAAAAACAAAAAAACCTTTCAGTGTTACGATTGTATGCACATTAGATTTGAGGCGGGCGCCAACTCATTGCCATCAACATCATTACAGACTAATGAGTTGATACTGATCATTCAGAACATGGATGCTAGTTTGAAAATTGTGGGGGGGTTTGTTTTATTTTAGCTTTTTAACAGGCACTATTCTGTGGTGGTTTTAATTATTGTGTGTTTTGAGCAGCCCTTGTGTATAGGGTGTGCCCATACCTTGAAAAAATTAAGTTGCTTAAGACTTTGAAAATTTGCTCTGCACCTCTATATAGTGCTGGTGCTCATCTGTGAAAATGACTGCGGTAAACCTGATTTGAGCACAGTTTCACTGTTTGAATGTTACTAAGAGCAAGATTTAGATGTTTTATTTATTTCACGTCATTGCCCACTCCAGTGTATTTTTTGTGTAAATAATGTACTTTATGTAGTAATTACGCATTTTCATACTCTTATTTTTTTTGAGTTCTCTAAAAACAAGAGGTCATCTTGTAATCTTTCACTAATCTTTTCACTAATAAGACTCGCCACAGATTCTATTAAAATATCTGTAACTTGTCAAAGTGTTCATGGCAGAAATCTAATACAGCTACGAAATGATCTCAAAATTGTATTGGGTGTTTTCATCTGTATGTGCTTTTTGTTTCAATGAATCTCTAACCCTCTTTGTATAGCAAAAGTAAGAGCTGCATGTCAACAATTGAGCTGCTAAACATTAATATTTTTACATCCAAAAATGTGTAAGAATTAGGCCTACAGGGTCTAATTCTGGTCATGGTCATTGAAATTTTAAAATGGTGATGACCAGGCCAGGAAAAGTAATGGAAATTTCCATAGTGAATTTTCCAGAAATTGTTCCAGTTATGCTCCGTTTTGAACTATTTTATTGGCTATAAATTAAACATTTGAACAATTGTACATGCAAGCTCTATACAATTATTTGGTCATCCTTATCCAGTAATGGGGAAGAATAAAAAAAAAAGTTGCGAGAACCCTGGAATGAAGTGGAAAAAAGGACAAAAAGCTGGTGAACTCACCAATTTTTATTTTAAAATATGCTCATCCAACTGTTGACCCTGAGGTGTGTGTGTGTGTGTGTGTGCACGCACAACAAGAACTCGTCAAAGTGTAGACAAAGAACCATTAAATACAGCATGTATACCAAGAACAAGTCAACAAACATTTCTGTCAATTAAGAAATGTAGCGGTGGAGAGAAGTTAAGAGGAATTGGGGGAGGTGAGTTTGAAATGCAGTTTACTTCTGGGCAGGCATGAGGTCATTAATGGACTGGCCTTTCTCCAGCCGTTTCTCCATCTCGATCAGTAGTCTGACTCCATCCACTACCATCTGCACCAGCTCCACCTCAGAGAAGCCCAGTCGGTCAGCGTTGGAAATGTCAAAAATTCCACCCACAGCAGCAGTGTCCACACCACCTAATGATGAAAAGGACATTTTACATTGAGCTGTATTTATTTTGATTAAATGGAGCAGGAATGTGCCATTTAAATAAATGTAGTATTAAGTAAGGCCAGGTCTTTTTACCTGTTCCACGTTTCTGTAGCCTCAGTTTCTTGAGGACCTCTTCAAACTTGCTGTTCTTGCTAAGATTAGGCAGTTTGACATGCACTCCAGCACGCAGGCCTGTGCCGAGGTTGGATGGGCAAGTGAGGATGTAGCCTAGGTGCTCATTCCACATAAACGCGTGTCTCTTGTTTTTGAACAACTCCTCAATCTATGAGAAAAGTAATCCAGAAGTATTTCTTGCCCTTCTTTATGTAGAGACATGGCAGTGAAAGTGTCTTGCAGCCATAACCGCAGAAATGATTGAAATCATACTAACACATTAACGATAAAGACATTTCTGTTAAGTGTCGTAATTAGTAACTGTAATTTAGCTGCAGTTACTGTATTACAATAATAAGCTAAATCAAAAATGTATTTTTATGTTTATGTGACAAGGTAGGAATACAAAACTATTTTATATGAGACACCTAACTCAATACTGTTTGAAAAGAACATTTTTGCAATAGAGAAGCAATGAAACTGGGCAAAGCTTATAACTTTTGTACATCAAAGTAAAGTGATACCTTGGTGAGGCCTGTGCAGAAACGGTTGAAGACCTCCTTCATGTTGCCACCTTTCTGCATGGAGATGACACGTAGGTGGTCCTCCTCATTCACCCACACAAGGAAAGTCTTGTTATCATTGTGCCTGGAGAAAATGAGTGAGGGAATGCATCTCGAATGAGGAGGAAATGGTTTTCCAGTAAGGAAATATGTCAGAGCATGGTATTTTGTATATAAACCGGATAGGAGGCCAAGTAGTTGTGTATCTAATCAGAACTAGTGGAAGACTCCTTTCCAATTCTGACTACATGCTGTAACCTCATCTTAAACTAGAATCTAGGTGAGGTCATGGAAGTATTGAGGGCATTCTAGATTTAATCAAATTAATTTGGAAGAACAATACTATAAAAATATCAACAAAGTTAATTTGTTTTTTTAACCATTCAATGTTGAGTCATTACTCAAACCCAACCAGTGAAGAATTTCCTTTGTAATCAGCACATAACTCTTTGTAAAGAGAAACTCCATGTTTGCATATGTGCCCAACTCAGTAGCCATGATGCCTCCATTTGCAGCGTCTGGCATAAAACCAGCTGAAACTAGGCTCCTTTTCTGTAAATCACCCTCTAAGTAGAGCAAGCAGTGCATTGAGGACAATGAAGAACACTGACCAGATCCCCCTGGCATCGGGCCAATCACGAGCCATCCCTGAAGCCAGCAGCAGGGGAGATACAGGCTTGTCAAACAGGAAGTGGTCATCGATAAGCTGCTGCTGCTCATCCTCTGTCATGTTCTTCAGGGCGTAGTATTTCCCTTTGAGATCCCCAGTCAGGGCACCAAGAGCTATGGTAGACACAGATCAGGGTATTCAAAAAATGTGCATAAATCCTATATGCATTTACATCCATTTAAAATATTATCAATGAAGAACAGATTAAAAGGTCAAACTGTAAGAAGATAATGTTTTGATAATCTTGGTACATATAGTCATAGCCAATGGTACCAATCACCATTAGAGGGAGCCACAAGACCAGGCCTAAGGAATGCAAGCAATTTTTGATGTGGCATTGCAGCCATATATACCTTCAACAGAAAGCTTCTCAATAGCTCTCCTCTCTCCACGACTGCAGTGGGGAGGCAGGCAGAAACCACAGATACTCCTGCCAGTTCTGACGCGAGAGCTCATCACGTAATTGGGGTCCAGGTCATCACCACCCTGCAGGGACAGAAAGTTGAGGTCTAGTGAATAAGTATGCAATATCACCATACAAACATTTCTATATTCTAATAAAACAACAGACAGGCTTATAACGCTGTACCTTGAGGTTATCTGGGTTGAGGTCAGTCTTGTGTTTGTCTGATGGCTTGTACCCTCCATGTCTGTCCTCAATGATGGGGTCCAACAGCTCTTTAAACACCTCATAGGTCTCCTCGTCCCCAGCCACACAACCCACAGTCATGATGAAGGGGTGGCCTGAGATTGGAAACAAGTGTGAATGCACAGTGTAGAAGATGACACAACTATAAAACACCCACTTATTCTTAACATCAAGTGCATTCTCAGAAGTAGAGGAACTGTAAAACCCCTGACAAACCGTGTATGTTCTTTTACCAGGATTATCAACGCCAGTTTGAATGGCTTTATCTATGGTAAAGCCACTGGACGTGGAGCGCTCACGGAGCTGCTTGTACATGTCTGGACATGAGAAATGTGGCCATGTAGTTGCAGTGCTCACTGAGATCTGGATACACATCCTCAGCTGACAGTTGCTTGATGGTCAGAGTGGCTAGTTTAGTATTGCTAAATACATACAACAACATATGAGATGTAAACATATCACACTCTAATGCCAAAAGACAAAGTCACCAGATTTCTGGTGTCGTCTGAATGGTTTGCCATCATTTGTCTTACCAAATACTGTTTACATATTTATGTTTGCTTGCACATACTAGACAGCAACTGCAACAGCATAATTATTCAAGTTCTATACAAAGAGTCAGCAAAATCACTCAACCTGCTATGATAATGAATTTCTGTTCTCTTAAAAGTGACCTTTCGACACTAGTGAAATTATGTGGCTCGCAATGCATTGCCAGAAGGCGCATGACAGACGGTCTTTAAAGAAGAGAACTGAGAGTTGTTTGGGGTCTTTACCTGGGTTATCTACCCCGGTCTGGATTACATCATCCAGTGTAAATCCGCTGGGTGTCTGTTTGGAGCGTAACTTCTCATACAAGGCCGGGGTCAGCACCTTGGCCATATGGTTGTTGTGCTTGCTGAGGTCGGGATATTCCTGCTCACAGGAATTCTTCATTTTCAGCTGGTTGTGGCTGTTTCCGAAAGGCATGGCTGTTGTTCTCTGAGCGAGGGAAAGGGATGGAAAATAACGGTGGTTACACGTTGTGCGAGATACAGCCAGAGGGAGCCGCTGTGCTACCTCATATCCTAACACATTTGAATAAAACGGGAAAAAGACTTAGGTTTTCCGTGGAGAAAAGAATTACGTTTTTTTTTACCCAATATACTTTTATGCGTTATATAATTGTTAAATAAGCGTTAGAGTTCCTATTTGCGTTTCTACGTGCGTAAAAAAAAAAAAAAAAAAAAAGTTCAATGATGAACTTGAGGGCCGAGATCCGCTGCGGTTTGCACGTACTCATGGAAGGTGAAGTAAAGAAAGTTCATCCGATGGTTCAAGACGTTTTCACTGTATCTGATATCTCTATTCAGCATTATAATACAGTATAATAACAAAAATTATGCGCAAAAATGCGATAACTTGAAACTACTCTGTCTTGGGACGTCCACTGTAAGGGACCACGTAATACTAAAGAGTGACTTGTCAGTTGACCATCATGTTCCGAAGATAGGACTTTTTCTGTCACAGAATGCCTATAAAATTTCAGAAAAAGCCTGATAGGAGACCTCCAATCTTAAACGATACATAGCAACCAATTAATCTTAATAATAAATCGAGCGTGTCTTTTAATGCGCCGTCAAATGCCCTTTATACGGAGATCCGCGGAAAACCATGTCTTTACCAATTAAAACGAGTATCCACATTTTTTTTTCAATGCAATCATTATTAGCCTACAGGAAAACGCGTAATAATGCACCCTTACCGTGGGTTGTGGACTACTGCTAGAAGAAGACTGGGCTGAGACAAAGATCCCTATTTTTCTGGTTGTGAATATAACTCCTCGGCGTCACTGTATTCTCCAGCACTGGATTATGATGGAGCGTCTGTTTTATAGTACAGGAGTGCCACGCCTATTGGCTACTATGTGTCCAAATCCATTCATCGACTGGTAGAACTATTTTGTTCAAGTTGTAGCTTTGACTGCTCTCCACAATTAGTTTCAAGTTATTTTTCCAATAGAACATTTCCAGAATTTTAGGCAACATTTCTAGTTATTAAAAGCAAGTTTAAAAGATGACGACTGTATTAATTTAACACGTTCAGTGATTATTTATTCTTCTCACCCATACAAATTATTACATCCCGTTAAATCTAAACCACCTCTAAAATTTGCATGTACATCATGACGTTTATGCACAAGTAACTGTCTTTTTAAAATACTCTTACGTCATTTTCCTGCGTCATAAGGAAATGCGATCTGTAAATCAAGAGTGGCAATTTGAGCAGCACTGAGGTCGATTTACATGACTTACAAGACTTGCTCTCGGAGAACACGCGGTTTATCGAGCTGCTGGTTACACACGTGCTGCACTGCCTTTCTGATCACTAATCAAACGGGAGCAGAAAACGGTCAGTTTAAGTCATTTGTCGTCCTTGATGGGATTAATGATATGTGTTTTCATTGTTTTGCTTTTATCGATACATGCGTTAGTCTCTTTAACTACTGTTTGCGTATTTAATGAGATGCGCGCAGTTATTTCGTATCATTCTTTACTCTTCCGCAGTGTAGCTGTTGACTCATGCGGCTAACAGACTGGGTCAATAATGATGTTTTGTTCGCTTTCTAACACGCTACAATAGTCATCATTAGTGTAATGACTTGAGAATTACACTGAACCTCAATTTAACCAAATTATTTTATAATTTGTTGTATAAGTAAAGCTACATCCATTTCATGGATTTGAAATTGTGTGAGGTAAAACACTATAAATACGCTAAAGGTTCACTGACTAGTCTGCTCTGACCAGGTTATACGTTTTAAAGAATAATAATAATAATAATAATAATAATAATAATAATAATTGAAATAGGAAATATTAGGGGTAATTAAGTGGCAATCTATTTTAAGTGCATTTAGCCGATCCATTTTCGTTGGCCTCGGGATTAAAGACCGTGAGTTTGCTGACTCTTATACATTAAGTAATTATGAAATATTGACAAATGTTCTCACTCGCATATGAAAATTGTAAGTAACAGATTTAACTTAACTCGTCCATTTGTGTTGGTTCCCTTACAACTTCAGTCCACTTGACATTGCGTTACTAACACATATGGGGAGTGCCTTCATACATGACCTATTTGAAACCTCTCTACAATAACGCCAATATTCTAATATTGGCTATGGTGTTTGAGCCAGCTGTTTTTGGCGCGAACTGATCACTATAAAACAGGTGCGCACACACCATTTCCTCAGAATTTCTTCCTTCAAGACAGCGATTACCTCTTGTCTCGAAGCCCTCTATCTTCGCCGTCGATTCACACCAGTCAGCAGACGGAATCTGACTACTGCGGAATCTTCACAGCTGAGAAGAATCTCCGCTCCCCTGCAGTGCTCCAGCGAACATCACTCCGCCTCCTCACTTGACGCTCCGCTGGTGAACGGACCTCAGCATCCTGATTATCCGCAGTGTGTCGGCAGGTGTAGAGTATCCTTTTAAAATACTGTGTGTTATAAATATAAGTTATATAAATATATATTAAATTTATGTATCTAGAGGAGCCACTTACGTGTTCGCGTCTTTTTGTTCCTTGTGTGAGAGGCACATCCCGCTGTCAGATAAGCATGAGAGCTGCGTTTTCTGTCTGGGCCGCGCCCACGCAGAGTCAGCCCTCATAGGGACAGACTGTCCTCACTGTGAGGACATGAGTCTCAAGTCGCTTCGCTCACGAATCGCCCTCGTTCTGAGGGATGATTCAGCCTCTCGCGCCCTCCCAACAGCCTTTTCTGTGATTCCCGATGGTTCACACGAGGGGGCACGGCAGGGCCGTGAGGTCGAGCAAGATGAACTTGAGGTGGATTTCGTGACGGCACACGCCACACGAGCCCCTCGATCTCCACAAAGCGCATATTTCCCCATACACTGTGCGAGACGAGCTCCTGCCCTCTGAAGGAGAGTGCGGCCTCGTCTCGTTTGGTGGATCTGACGCTGGGGATGATAAGGATGATGTCATGTCTCTCGCTGCATCAGGTGACTGGTCAATGGATGATGCTACCGCCCCTCCCCCCAGCGAGAGCGAGGACCGTGTGCGCACCACTGACAGGGAGATGCTTTGCGTCTTTGCAAGGGTGAAGAGCTCAATCTTGAGTGGTCTTCCCCAGAGGTACCTGGACAGTCTCGCCTTGATGAGTGGTTCTTGCAGTCCGGACGCCGTCAAGAGGCCGCGCCCCGCAGAACTGCCCCGTTCTTCCCTGAGGTGCACAGCGAACTATCTAAGTCTTGGCACGCGGCCCTCTCAGTGCGCACGCGCAGTGACAACTTTCTCTCGAACGTGGATCACGGGGAAAAGAACGGATATGCTCAACTACCCCCGGTGGAGGAGGCGGTAGCAGCACATCTCTGCCCAACGAGTAGCAGGGCATGGAAATCACGCCCCATTCATCCTTCTAAGCCGTGTAGGCAGACGTCCACACTGGCGGGGAAAGCCTACTCAGTGGTAGGACAAGCTGGATCAGCACTCCATGCAATGGCAGTGCTTCAGGTGTTCCAAGCGAAGCTCCTCAGACGAATGGACAAGCAAGGCTTTGATCCGGAGAGTTTTAAAGGGCTTCGGGCCGCTACAGACTTGGCGCTGCGCACCACGAAAGTTACGGTGCAGGCCATCGGGAAGTCCATGGGTAACCTGGTCGTTCTGGAAAGGCATGTATGGCTGACACTCACGGAGATGAGTGACAGAGAGAAGACATCTCTATTGGCCACCCCAGTGTCTCCAGCCAGCCTCTTTGGCGGCGCAGTGAGTACGTTTTCTGAGCGCTACGTCACGACTCGGCAGCAGTCACAAGCCATAAGGCACTTTATGCCCAAATGGAGCAAATGCACGAGATGCTCATACATTCTCAAAAAAGAGCCCTTTTCCTCTTCAAAGCACACACATTATACACAACCGCTTCCCTGTGGTAAGCGACGCATTATATCATACTGTGAGCAAACCGAAGTGCCCTCTGTCCCATTACGCGGATGCGTGGCGAGCCCTAACGGGCATTTCAGACTGGGTGCAAAAAACGATCAAACATGGCTATACGATCCAATTTGCTCGCCGGCCACCCAGTTTCAACGGCGTTCTGTCTTCCACGGTTTCGTCCGAAGACGCGCCAGTGTTACGAGCTGAAATACACAATCTAATCGTGAAAAACACGATAGAGATTGTGCCAAATTGTCAAGCACAAAAAGGGTTTTACAGCCATTATTTTCATGTCCCAAAGAGAGACGGCGGACTTCGGCCAATCCTGGATCTGAGACATTTAAATCGCGAATTCTATCGCATATATGCCCACACGATTGGTTTGCGTCGATAGATCTGAAGGATGCGTACTTCCATATCCAAATTGTACAGCACCACAAGATGTTTTTGAGATTCGCGTTCGAGGGAACAGCGTATCAATTCAAAGTCGTGCCCTTCGGACTGTCTCTGGCTCCTCGCACATTTACGAAGTGCATCGATGCGGTGTTCGCCCCTCTGAGACTGAGCGGCGTACGCATATTGAACTAACTCGACGATTGGCTGTTACTAGTACAATCAGAGGCTCTGTTATGCCAACACACAGACTTACTGCTTCAGCATTTAAACAGCTTGGGCCTCAATGTAATCTGGTGCGAAGAGCGTGCTCTCTCCCAGCCGAAATATCTCCTCTTTGGGAGTCCGCCTCGACTCCACGAGCGGGCGCGCGCACCTCACGAGCGAGCGCGTTCAGGCCATTCTACAGTGTCTATCTCAGTTGAAACTGGGGAGATCACTTCCTCTGAAGCTGTTTCAGAAAGCATTGGGATTTATGGCGGCGGCATCGGCCGTCATCCCATTAGGTCTCTTACACATGAGACCACTTCAGTGCTGGCTTGAAGTGCCATGTGCCACAACATGCTTGGCGCCAAGGGCGCATGTGTCTCACTATATCCCGCCGCTGTATAGCTGCATTGGTACCATAGACAGCTCCTGCATTTTAACAGCGAGGTGTGGTGCTGGGGCAAATTATCAGGCGGAAAGTGGTGACTACAGATGCTTCCAACACAGGTTGGGGGGTGGTGTGCGATGGGCGCCCGACTTTCGGCACCTGGACAGGTCCAAAGAGGGCGTGGCATATCAACCGCCTAGAACTATCGGCTGTAATTCTAGCCTTGAAGGCTTTTCAGTCAGAAATAGCGAACTGTCATGTCCTGGTTCGCAAATGGCCGGTGAAACACAAATACGCGTTTCCTCCGCTATGCCTAATTCACTCTGTCATATGCAAAGTCCGGGAGGACAAGGAAACGGTTCTATTAGTTGTGCCGTGATGGCCCAACCAGCCATGGTTTCCGGAAATGATAGAGATGCTGTACAGACCACCATGGGAAATACCGCTGAGGAGGGATCTCCTCTCTCAAGCGCACGGCACAATCTGGCATCCCTAGCCCCAGCTGTGGAACCTGCATGTGTGGCCACTGAACGGGGCGCACTACACGCACCAGAACTGACGCGTTCAGCCATGAAGCCAGAGAACCGTCCACAAGACGCCTCTGCACTAAAATGGAAGGTTTTCACTGACTGGTGTCTCTCACGTAGTAAGGACCCAGTAAACTGCCCCATACATGAAATTCTAATATTTCTTCAAGAGCGATTAGACGCAGGACTCACCCCGTCAACGCTCAAAGTGTATGTGGCAACTATAGCTGTGTATCACGCACATGAAGCCGGCGCCTCTATAGGCAAGCATGATTTAATCAAAGTTCTTAAAAGGAGCAAGACGATTAAACCCGCCTTGACCAGATAATTTTCTGAGATACTGAATTTGGAATTTTCATTAGTTGTCAGTTTTAATCATCACAATTAAATGAAATAAACATTTGAAATATATCAGTCTGTGTGTAATGAATGAATACAATATCAAAGTTTCACTTTTTGAATGGAATTACTGAAATAAATCAACTTTTTGACAATATTCTAATTATATGACCAGCACCTGTATATGTGTGTGTATGTGTGTGTGTACATATAATATATAATTTATGCCCCCTTTTTAAGTACAGGTTCTGCATCATTTACACAACCGCCTGCATTCATGCTGTTATAATTCCATAAGTCACAAGCACTTCATTATAAATAAACTCCCTTCCCGGCCGGGTTCATGAGTAATTAATACTATATGGCTATAGCTCATATATCCTTTATGAGTGCTCTCCTCCTGGCCATCATGAGGAATACTCACTGCGGCATACTCATGTCGGGCATCGTCCCATAAGACTGCGCCGCCATGTTTCCTCTTTAGGAAGTTATGTCATGTAGTGCGGCGTGATGGGATTCTGTTCCCCATATCCGTTAGTAACGCAATCAAGTGGACTGAAGTCGTAAGGGAACGTCTCGGTTCCCTGAGATGAAGGGAACAAGACAATGTGAACGCTAGTCGCACCACAAGACTCAGAGTTCTTGAGGCACGAGCAATGCGCTCCTTGTTCTCAGTCAGAAATTCTGAGGAAATGGTGTGTGTGCACCTGTTTTATAGTGGTCAGTTCGCGCCTAAACGAGCGGTCAGTTTCGTGCCAAAAACTGCTGGCTCAAACACCATAGCCAATATTAGAATATTGGTGTTATTGTAGAGAGGTTTCAAATAGGTCATGTATGAAGGCACTCCCCATATGTGTTAGTAACGCAATGTCTCGTTCCCTTTGTCTCAGGGAACCGAGGTTACATACGCAACCAAGATGTTTTGTGGAGTAGTCTCAGGACTGAGGTCACGCGCAAGTCTTTATGTTGCCGTTTAAAATTAACGGTCGCTGTTAACGGTTGGAAGCAATTTTAATGTGGCGATACTTGCTCAGTGCTCGTGCGTATTTCGGATAGTTGACCAAAAACATGGGCATTATTTTTTGTAACAGTTTAGATTTTTAATGATGAAAAACAATTAAATTATTTGAATGATTTCGTTTTTTTTTTTTTTTTTACTTTTTTTTATCTAAAATATTATTATAATAATATCCATGTTTTTTTTTGTGTGTGTGTGTGTATGTATATATATATATATGTATATGTATGTATAAAATGTAGGTGCTTTTAAATTTTTCTTTCTTGTATTATGAAGGTCACGTTAAAATGGACAGAGCGTTTTTACCATACCTTCGTTTTGGTACTTTTCAATGCCTTTCATATATTTGATTATCTTTTCCTTAGTATTAGACCTCTTAAACTATGAAAAGGCATAATTAAAATGTGAATTATTATGTTTAAGACTAAGATGATCTAAACAAAGTAATCATAAACCATTTCAATGTCTATTGTGTGAAGATGCATACTTCATTTTGAAATGTCATTTCCACCAAAGAATGCTATTATGTGGTGGAAATTTTAATTACCTTCAGGAAAGGGGGCCTGGCACCCCTGAAGATGCAAGTTTTAATCCAGGGCGTGCTGGTTGACTCCAGCCAGGTCTTCTAAGCAACCAAATTGGCCCGGTTGCTAGGGAGGGTAGAGTCACATGGGGTAACCTCCTCGTGGTCGCTATAATGTGTGGTTCTTGCCCTCGGTGGGTGCGTGGATGCTGCAGAGAATAGCGTGGGCCTCCACATGCGCTATGTCTCTACGGTAATACGCTCAACAAGCCACGTGATAAGATGCGTGGATTGATGGTCTCAGACGCGGAGGCAATTTAGATTCATCCTTCGCCACCTGGATTGAGGCGAGTCACTACGCCACCAGTAAAACTTGGAGCGCATTGGCAACGGGGCATTCCAAATTGGGGAGAAAATTATAATAAAAATTGCTTTCAGGAAAAGTTACACAAATAACATTACTCTCTTTTGATGTACTGTGTGCAAGTGCATTTTTGTCTAAAAAAACTTACAAATTCTGAGAGCTGAACATGACTGCTGTGTGTGTTTTCCATAACCCTTTTTGATCTGTAACGAGTAGCACCTAATAAATGATCAAAAAATATAAAGTTGAAGTCAGATGTTTACATACGCCTTAGTCAAATACATTTAAACTCACATTTCCTGGCATTTAATCATAGAGAACGTTCCCTGTCTTAGGTCAGTTAGGATCACTACTTTATTTTAAGAATGTGAAATGTTAGAATAACAATAGAGAAAATTATTTATTTCAGCTATTATTCCTTTCATCACATTCCCATTGGGTCAGAAGTTGACATATGCTTTGTTAGTATTTGGTAGCATTGTCTTTAATTTGTTTAACTTGGGTCAGATGTTTTGGGTAGGCTTCCACAAGCATATGGAGTGAATGCACTAAGCTGCATAGGAAATCTATAGGATGATCCCTTGCCCTCTATTTAGTGAATGACACCCTCCAATGTGCTGTCTGTCTTCCTTGGTCTCCAAAGAGTTTGAAATGCTCCTTATGCTCTTAATGCTCTTTCATGTTAACTCCATATAAAGCCTCTGAAATCAAATTTCATTCACTCATTCATGTTTGGTTGAAGCAGTAGTCTATATTTTGTCTATTGTCTTACGAAAATGTGTTTATCTGTTTTCATTTAAGGCAGACCAGCGCAACTTAGACATCTAAGACTGCACTCTTCATTGAAGTTGGCACCCAATTTTACCTCATGAGTTTTGTGGAATACTCCGAGTTCATCCAAGAAGGGGATGTTGTCATTATATTCCTGGGGCATGAATCCATGATGCCTATTAAAGTTCAGTCTGGGGCTGTGACACAGACCCGCTATGGGGTCATCCGCCACTCCAGTGATCTGATTGGACAACGGTTTGGTTCCAAAGTGACTTGCAGTAAAGGTGGTTGGGTTTATGTGCTGCACCCTACACCAGAGCTGTGGACAGTAAACCTCCCCCACCGAACACAGATCCTCTACACTACAGACATTGCCAACATCACACTGATGCTGGAGCTCAAACCAGGCTCTGTCGTCTGTGAGTCGGGTAAGAATGAGCATTTGAGCCTTAATTGAGCTATGAACCATTTGATAAGTGGTCTTAGGTTAGGCCATGATATACTAGAATTCTTTAATGCTGCTTGTGCCCAGAGGCTGGGCTGGTAAGAAAAACATTCTACTTATAAAAGCATGGTTTACAACAATTTCAAGCTAAAATACACAGTTGAAGTCAGATGTTTATATACACCTTAGCCAGATATATTTATTCTCAGTTTTTCACAATTCCTAACATTTAATCATAGCATTGTCTTTAATTTGTTTAACTTGGGTCAATGTTGTTCAGAATGAGGAGATCTATTATATATAGTAATAACGTGTCTGTGTGAAACTCAGCAGAATATGCAACCGTTTACATGCATGTCAAATGTGATAGCGCCTCCTGGTGGCAACTTTTATTTTTATTTCACAGACCTCTTGGCTCAAGTAGATCGGACTTTAACCATTTTTAACAGCTGCTGAAAGTTGATTGGTCGAAGATATTGGATCTTGATGGCACCTTGGACAAAGACACTGCATGCAAAATTTCAAGTCGATAAGACTAACAGTTCCATAGTTTATGCAATAATAGGTTAGGTTTCGCTGCTGCAATCTGATCAGCTCTGATTCTGTGAATGCGTCAAGTGCTAGAAAGTGTATCAAGCTTGAAATTATGTTCGTGCATAGAGACTGCAATGGCAAGATGTACAAGCCCGTTCTCGTGAGAATTCGTCACAATAGTACGAGGTGACGAATTTATACCAATTCATATAAGATAAATCATACAAAATAGAGTTATACACCCACCAATGAGAGACGCTTCCCTTGTGTTCTTGTAATTTCCGATGTGGTGTTCCATGTTAATCCAAAATTGTGTTTTCGTTACTTAAACCCCTAACCCCATCCCTAAACCTAACCATAAAGTGTAACACCTTACCCTACCCAGAGCGTAAACGTGTGTAAAAGCATTGATGTATTGTGATGAATTCTCATGAGACTATGTTGAGATGTACAGTGAAATAGGAGTTATATTTTGGTCTGTTCTCACCCAAAACTAATTGGATCACTTCAGAAGACATGGATTAAACCACTGGAGTCTTATATATAAATTTTATGCTGACTTTAAATGCTTTTTGGAGCTTGAAAGTTTGGTCTCCATTCATTTCATCATACCTCTATCAAAATATATATTCTTGTGTTGCGCAGAACAAAAAGTAATACGAGTTTAAGGCAAAAGGAGGGGGGAATAAATGATGAGAGAATTATAATTTTTAGGTGAGGATATTTTTAATTAAAGAATTGGCAAAATCCTTTTTAAAATAGTTTTAAATGGAGAATAGTGTCACATGTCAACTTCCCAAATACAGGCCACATAACTTTGTACTTGTGTTTTTGTTTTGCTGAAATTCAAGGAGCTGCATTAACATTCTGTGCTTATCAAGGATTATCATTGTTTTAGGTTGGTGTTGTGGTGCTCAAACTAGGCTAGGCAAAGACATCTTGATAGAGACCAAGACTCTTTTCAGTTTGGCACATTCATAGTGTTTGGCCTCTTGTGTTCTCAAAGAATCTATTAAATGGCTATTGAGTGAACTGTGCACACATACAGAATACCCTCTGCTCTGTCATCTGTGCCCTCTAAACTCATTGAGCTGGACGTGATAAACTGTGTGTGTACATTTTAAAGGCATAGTTCACCCATAAATGAAAACTCTGTCATCATTTAGCACCCTCGTGTTGTTTCAAACTGGAAAATTTCATTACATAATCTCCTTTTGTGTTCCACTGAAGAAAGTCATACATGTTTTTAATGGAATGAGTAAATAATGACAATTGTATTTTGTGGGTGAAATATTCTTTTAACTATTAGATATCAATGTAGTAGTCAGGAGATTGTGCCTATGCCACAGCATTGGCGCATGAGCAGTATTACCTTACAGTAGATGTGTGTTTTCATAACTCAAGGATACCATCAGATATTCTTTTGAATTTTTGATTATTCCTTTTCAAAATCACGTGTTCTCTCTCTCCCTTTGTGAGCCTCTGGTTCTTACGTCAGTCACCCAGTTCTATCTGAATGCAGTGTAGAGCAAACATTGACCCTATTGTAGCCATGAGAACAAAAGGCATACTAATGAGCCCTGAAGAGGAAGAGAGGCCATTAACATTACCACGTGTTCACATACACACACAGCGATCACAGTGTTCATGCACACGTTATTGTTTTATTCAAGTCTGTGACCATGTTTACACACACATCATTTTCTGATTACTGTTTATATTCTGGTTAAACCTTCTTCATATCCAAACAATTTAGGCTACATGTTCCACAGCTATTGGAATATCCCTGTATACAGTGTATCCGGAAAGTATTCACAGCGCTTCACTTTTTCCACATTTTGTTATGTTACAGCCTTATTCCAAAATTGATTAAATTCATTATTTTCCTCAAAATTCTACAAACAATACCCCATAATGACAACGTGAAAGAAGTTTGTTTGAAATCTTTGCAAATTTATGAAAAATCACATGTATTCACAGCTTTTGCTCAATACTTTGTTGAAGCACCTTTGGTATTTCTGTGTATGATGCTACAAGCTTGGCACATCTATTTTTGGGCAGTTTCTCCCATTCTTCTTTGCAGGACCTCTCAAGGCCACTCAAAGACATTCACAGAGTTGTCCCGTAGCCACTCCTTTGTTATCTTGGCTGTGTGCTTAGGGTCATTGTCCTGTTGGAAGATGAACCTTCACCCTAGTCTAAGGTCCGGAGCGCTCTGGAGCAGGTTTTCATCAAGGATGTCTCTGTACATTGCTGCATTCATCTTTCCCTCGATCCTGACTAGTCTCCCAGTTCCTGCCACTGAAAAACATCCCCACAGCATGATGCTGCCATCACCATGCTTCACCGTAGAGATGGTATTGGCCAGATGATGAGGTTTCCTCCAGACATGACGCTTGCCATTCAGGCCAAAGAGTTTTGTTTCTCATGGTCTGAGAGTCCTTCAGATGCCTTTTGGCAAACTCCAGGTGTGTGCCTTTCCAAATCATGTTCAATCAACAGAATTTACCACAGGTGGAATCCAATCAAGTTGTAGAAACATCTCAAGGATGATCAGTGGAAACAGGACACACCTGAGCTCAATTTTGAGTGTCATGGCAAAGGCTGTGAATACTAATGTACATGTGATTTTTTTTTTGTTTTTTTTTGTTTTTTTTGTTTTTTTTGTTTTTTTTGTTTTTTAATAAATTTGCAAAGATTTAAAACAAACTTCTTTCACGTTGTCATTATGGGGTATTGTTTGTAGAAGTTTGAGGAAAATAATGATTTTAAATGAATTTCCATTTTGGAATAAGGCTGTAACATAACAAAATGTGGAAAAAGTGAAGCGCTGTGAATGCTTTCCGGATGCACTGTACATCAATGTAAGAATTAATTTTTTTTGTGTGTGGATATACTGGAGTTTTTAATAGAGTCATTAATACAGTGCAATCAATTGCAAAAATGTAGGTAATGTGAAATTATTGATTTAGTTCTTTTAATGTTTTAATGTTCAGTGTATCAATTTGATAGCTTGACTTCTCACAACTCCCAATGTCATATATTATTAATAATTACTTTGTTAGGGCATGTGCAGATTTAAATAAATATTCTGTTACAGTGAATATTCTGAATAATTACACAGAATTATGTTTAATACAGGCATACGGTATGTCAGATTTTTATAAACTGGAATATTGGCTTAAACTGGTTATTGCAATAAGGTAAACTAATATACCCGATGCATAGATTAGAGAAACAGAATATGACCAAATTCTGATATTAATCTAAATTTTCATGTGTATGTAAATGTGATGTGTGATTATGTGTTGTTGAGGATGGCCTTCACAATCATTTACTATTTTTACGCAAATTTACAATTGAGGCAGATATTTTTCCAATTAGGTCCATATTCTGGTTAAGACTTTATTCTTAAATTTTTTCAAGCTCCACAGCTATTGAAATTTTCCTGTGTACAGGTAATAAACTTGTTCAGAATATATAATATTGATTTATTTACATAGTGGTTGGGCTTGTTGTACCTCCACTGATTTTGCAATGGTTTATTTT